>CM022182.2:12570439-13247939 GCA_011420285.2 Erysimum cheiranthoides | reverse complement strand
ATTTTTAATAATGGAGCTCCTTTAATTCCTCCTTGACAAAACAAACCTCGATAAAAGCCTAACCAGCCTATAAACAAAAGTAGGTGTGAAGTTTTTGAGCCTCCTAATGCTTGTATTCGTATGTTGCAGTGATTTTTGTAATTACTCTGATGAGATCTAACCGAATCTTCTGCAACAGGTTGCTACGGAGGAGATTCAAAATTGTCGCATGCCACTCGTCAAATCCCCTGGCTCGGATGGTTTTCCAGCTGACTTTTTTACTGATAGTGAAATTCTAGGGACTGGTCAATCTGTAGTTTAACATGATCTTTGAAAACATGGCACCATAGGAAAGAATTGGCAGTGACCAATATTTAGCTGACATCCAGAACATTCTCTATTGAAAAAGTCAATAGGGGCATTACGAGAATCGAACTCGGGTTGTTGATGTATCATGGTTCACAAGCCTCTTCCTGCTGGAGTATTTCTTTCTTGGTGAAATGGGCAACATGTGACTAGTGTAAACTATTCACTATCTGAATTTCTTTGATTGAAGAGACATGAACCAGAAAACATATAATCTTTCTAAAAAGGTAGATGGGGGGCATTCCGAGAATTGAACTCGGGACCTCTCGCACCCTAAGAGAATCATACCACTAGACCAAATGCCCAATTGTGAAGTTAATGTTGAATCTAGTTCTCTTAGTTGTCTTTTAGTGATGAAATATTTGACTATTCAGAGCTAGTGGATCTGATAACAACTTGGACCTTGTTTTACTAGTTGACTAAAAACAACATTGTACCCTCAAAGTCATAAATTAATGTCTAATGTCTGTACTCTGATTCAAAATGCCTAGGTGGCTTTTGGATATTTGCAAAGTGAAACATTTTGTTCAGTAGAATTTGATGCCATCCTGTCAAAGACAACAAGCTCTTCAATTTCGGTTTGACTCCTTTATTATGTAAATAGCTTAATATACACGTTTGATCCTTGCGTTACCAAATGATGTCCAGTCACGTTTATCTCGAAACATTTTTCCCAAAATAACCGAAATAGTTGTTCTCCAAGACAATCAACATATTTTTGTTGATCTCAAATTGAGCATCATTTACTAGATCAGGCTCTCGCATGCTTGATTCTCATTCAGTCATTCGGATTATTGAAACATTTTAGTTCGATTTTAATTTCAAATATCCAACAAACTATAATCCTCGATCATAGACAAATTCACAACCCTAAATGGAAACATACGTGAACAGAAAATCGTTCTTATTTTTTATTGTGTAAATTTGTAATAATCATTTTAGTTGCGTAGTTTATATTTCTCTCGAGTGATAATCTTCAAAGACTAGCAATTTCGTTGACAAGTCTTTCTAAATCAGCAAAAGAGCTTCCTTTGGCCTCTAACTTCCGCCGTATTTCCTCCGCCCGAGCACCCACTTCACGTCCACTCTCACCCATTGTTTCATCTATGATCCGACCCAACTCATCCGGGTCAGGCACTGTTTCATTCCCTTCGCAAACTCTAACCGCCACACCCAGATCCTCCACAAGCAACCTAGCGTTCACATACTGGTCTGCTTCCATTGGCCACCCCAACACCGTGACTCCACTCGTAATCGCTTCAAGCAACGAGTTCCATCCACAATGGCTCAGAAACCCTCCGACCGCCACATGTCCCAACACGGCACGCTGCGGGGCCCACCCTCTAACAACCGTTCCCCGGCTCGATACCCGATCCTCGAATCCTTCGGGTATCGGGTCTTTCTTAACCACCCAAACGAACCGGGTCACGCTCTTCTCTAGTCCAAGGGCGAGAGCATCACACTGTTCTTTAGTCAACACCTTTTGACTTCCGAAGCAGATGTACAGCACGGACCCGTCTGGACACCCGTCGAGCCAACTCAGCAATGGATCGGATTTACCCGTACCATCCGGGTCTAACCCGATTGAACAAAGCGGGCCAACTCCAAAAACCCGATCGTGACCTACCCTCTGTTTCACGTAATCCAAGTATTCTGCTTCTAAACACTCAGCCGTATTAAAAACGCAACCATAACTCCTAAAATTCATCAAGTGATCATCTTTGACTCTTTCAAGATCTGGTGAAGGAGATCGAACGCTACGTCGAACCACCGACGGAATATGCTCATTCTTGAAAACAGGGGAATGAGGAAGATCCAAGAAATGAACCGGATCCATTGACTTGACGATATCGATATTGTTAAAGCAGAAATCAAGAACGGAAGCTAAGAATGGGCCGGAGGAGAAGAAAGCGAAGCGAGGAATACCTATGTGATTACAGAGATCGTATGTCCATCCAAGGAAGAAGTCAGAGATGAGAGCAACCGGAGGATTTTGATGAGAACGAAACCAGTGGATGATAGGGTCACGAAGCTGACGAAGAGAGGCCATGATCAGGAGATTACCGGAGTTACCGATATCTTTAACGTTCTCAACTCCGGGAAGGAGTGAAGGATGAGAAGGGAAAGGGAAAACGATGGGAGTTACGGAACATGGATGAGCAGAGAGAAGAGGAGAGAGGTATTGAAGGTTTTCGGTGGTGACGACGACGGAGACATTGACTCCGTGAAGGCAGAGTTGGTGAGTTAAGTCTAGTAGTGGAAGTAAGTGGCCTTGTGCTGGGAATGGAAACACCATTATGTGCGGTTTTGGACTCTCCGGCAACATTATTTCCGTCATTCGCAGGAGATGGATAAATGATGCCCTCTGTAAAGAGTCTCTCTATTTATGTTTCCAACTGTAGCTTTATCTTCTTTAACTTTTCCTAACTTCTGTGGCCACAATCTATTGGGTTAGGTGTATCACTCTTTTTTTAACTCCTACCCAATATTTAAATGGGACATTCCAAGAATCGAACTCTGGCTGCTTGCATTATCAAGACGCGACTAGACGAGCGTGCAAGTCTTCATATGTCAAGGTCTATGTGGAAATGTTTTTAGTCAACTGTTGACTTGAATACAAGTCTTTGAAATTTTGGCACCAAAACACAAGTCTATTGAGCTGGCATTCAGAACATACGTTGTTGAAAAAGTCAATGGGGGCATTCCGAGAATCGAACTCGGGACCTCTCGCACCCAAAGCGAGAATCATACCACTAGACCAAATGCCCGAGTTGTTGATAAAGTTTGGTTCCTATTAAGGAGATCTGAGTAGGAAGCTGCCTCTTATATCTTTGTCTACTTAGTTGACTTTTCAATGGTTTGATACTGAGAAGAAAAGCATAGCAGAGTGATAGATCCGGTCTGTTTCAATCGATTGTTTCAGTGTCCATCTTGACCAAATAATCTTCCACAAGTTAGTTAAAGTATGTCCAATGACATGTTCGTTATTTCTAATTTGACTTGTGTTAAAAGATCTCCAGACATATTGTTCTTATAACTCTGAGATCAAATTCCGTGTAGACCAAAAGCTTCGTTCTCCTTAAGAAGCTAATTGGTCCATAAAATACGGAACAAGCAGGAAAACATTAGTTCACAACATAAACAGTTAAACCATCAAAGGAAGAACGGAACAGAATAAACCTTATAAGTTAGGGATCAAATTCAGGATAAAAAATAAAACAATGAGAAAGCAATACATGTATGAAGTTGGAGAGGATTGTGTCTGAATCGTCTCAATTTTATTCCAAACTTTGATCTTGTACATTTTTTAGGTTGTATGTGTGATATAGTACAACTTAAGCATCTCAGTCTAGTGATATATTTAAGTCACATAAGCAATAAAGTAATTAACCAAGGATCCCAGCAAGAGTTTCTAATAATATTATCAGTATGTTTGTATCTAGTTATCCAAGTATTAGAAAATAGTATATTTACTTCAAACATTCTCATTCTTCAAAGCCCTCTAATTCTAATCCCAATGCTTATAGGTTTTTTTTTACTAATCCAAAAAATATTAGAATAATGTAAGCCTCAGATATTAATTATGTCATTTGACATTTTTTTAATATACAATCTCAAACAAATAAACTCGAGAGAATGTTGTTAAGAATTCTATTTTCTTTGGCCTACTCTCATTCCTATAAGAGGATGTTTCTCGAAACAAATCTCTCTTGCTTAGAAAATTGATATTTACACACAAATAACAAGTTTGTTCTAAAGTTCATTATACACGTGTAAGATCAGTGGTCACTGATTCTTAGGCTTTTCAAACACATTTCACTTATTCCCAATGTGATTAATTAACAGATCTTCCTTTTCTCCATCTTTTATAAATTTCTTAAGATCAAATGCATGCTTTTTGTGTCTTTGGTCAACTTTTTAAGAATATACTTTTAGTATAATGCATCATAATTTTACTATATAAAGTGTACGTAAATTATTTAGGGCAATTCTCTAAAATACCACCATTTTTGTTTTTAGGACAAAAATACCACCAAAATAAAATAATTTTTTTAATTTTTAAACTTTAAATTCTAAATTCTAAACACTAAACCCTACCCCAACCCTACCCCATAAATACTAAACCATAAATTGCAAAATAATCAACCCAAACCAAAGATTTAAAATTTCATACCTATAAACAATAATTTGATTTAGTGGTATTTTTGGAAAAAAAACTAAAATGGTGGTGTTTTGAGGAATTCCTCAATTATTTACCTATATTTTTTCGAGATCGGATTCTAGAACATAGTATTTTATATAAGTTTAAGAAAATCGCTTAATTATTTCTCCTTGAAGAAAACCTTATTTACTAAGTGAACGGCTTAAGATGCATACATCAAAGATACATCAGATATTTAGGGGGATGTATTGGACTTAAGATTTTAGAGGATTTTGTGGAATTTTGAAAATTTTGGATTTTGAGAGATTTTAAGTGGATTTGTAAGTATTTGGTAGGATTGTTATTAGATTTTTTTTTTTTTTTAACAAAACCTTTGTGATTTGATGAGATTTAATGAGATTTTAAAGAATAAGATAGGGGATTTTGGGAGATTGTTAAGAAAAAAATGGATTTTAAAAACAATCAAACGACGAACATACACAGGAAAAAAAAAGAAACGTCTGAAAGGGAGAAAGAAACCAAAAAACACTTGCACGTCTGAAACTGAAAGGGAGAAAGAAACAAAAAAAAAACACTTGCAGAAGAATCAAATAAACATAATGAAGATTTCAATAGAGTCTCACTTCTCTTTCCACTTGCAGAAGAATAAAAAAAAACACGTCTGATTGCTGTGTATGTGTCTTCTGACTCATCATCATGTAACAATGGTCTTGAATCTATGCGCTAAGGCTTCTAGAGGAACGTCAAGCCAAATGCTAATACCTTTATGCATATACTTCCTGAGTAAAAAATTGTAACAAAAAAAAACATTGTTACCAAATGATTTGAGTTTCACATTATATATCTATTGAGAAGAAAACAAACCAATTGATGGGTCTTATGACTGCACCTCCCCCGGTTGAAACAACAATTTGGTTATACATCAAAGAGAGTTTTTTTAGTGCCTCGGTCTAGAAAGAATATGCATAAAAGTGTCAACACAATCAATCTAAAGACACTTTCACCAAAATGCTCAAATATCTCAGCCACAGAAGTTCCATTCATTGCCTGTTCGATCAAAGTGTCACTGCCACAGTTACAAAAAAATGTTTAGCTCAGCTAAAGTTCAAAAGACACGCAGTTGAAAAATGGGAAGATAATATACCAATCAAAGAATGTATAACCAAGTGTCGTCTTCCCGGAACCCATCATTCCTAACGCATTCGCAAGATAAATGTTCAATTACCAGAATGCACGCTAAACAATACTCAAAAAAAGGGTGAGAGATAGAAACTGACCAACACGATACATCGATCGTCCATAATACGGTTTAACCTCTTCAGCTTTTCTCTGCAAAAGCTAATGTAATACACGGTCATCATACAACTTTTATAGAAAAAAGGTAGAATATTGAAAAGCCCAATGTCTTGATGTAATCATAGAAGAGTATCAACTTGCCTTCAAAATTTGTTGGTCATCAAATGGAGAATTAAAGAAGAGACTTCCAGTTTCCAACAATGCTACAATATTTAAAGATGGAAGAAACACATATCTTTGTCATCAAATAGACACACAATCAAATCATATCGAAAGATTCATGCTTTTGGTTAGAACCTGAAGAGTTCTTATCAGAAACTGATCTTTGTCGATGATCCCTTCTTTTGTCAAGAGCTAAAGCAACAACGATCGCAGAGAACTACGATCGTGGCCCAGAGCTTCATCCTGTAAATCTTCGGATGCTCATCCTTCAATTGATTGAGAATTGGAGTCTGAGTTCAATTGATTGAGAATTGGAGAGAAAAGCGGAGATAACGCCATGAAGAGTGGCCGAAGGAGTAGAAGGAGACGTTGGATTCTTGAGAAGGAGGAGTGCCTAAGATTGCAATTTGTGCGCTGGAGAGAGAGAGTGAGCAAAGGTGTCTCCTTTACGAATCCCTGTGCTTTCTCCCTTCGAAATAATCTCTATGGCTTGTGTTTCGAATGAAACCCAGAAGAACAACAGGGACGATGAAAAAAAGACTTTTTTCTTTTTTTTTTCTTTTTTGAAATCCTTCACAATACCACCTCTAGAGGTGGGATTTTTTGGGTTCCTATTTTCAACTAAAAAGGTATCCAAAGTCATCTAAAATCATTGTTTATGATTTTTTCAAAAAGTACTCGTTAATTTTGAATAACACTGGATTTCGTGTGATTTTTGTAAATCATTTATTGAATAACAGAGGATTATAAATTATTTTAAGTGATTTTGTATAAATATTAGATTCAATAACACTGGATTTAGAAAGTGATTTAAGAATCACAAATTGAATAACAGTGGATTTTAATAAAATCCCAAAATCTTTCAAAATCCAACTTTGAATACATCCCCCTAATCTTTCTATAGTCTGCACTAAAGTGTGAGAAAGTTGTACTAATGATTAAGTGTACGAGAAAACACGTAAAATCCTAGTATTATATATATGGAATCGAGTCTTGTAAGCAAATTATCATAAAAATCACTACTTTAAAGTATCATAGTATCAATTACATGGTCATTTAAACATAGAAGCATGACTGTTTTATATACAAATTTAAGGCAACCTAGAACATGGTGATGACCAATTAACCCAAAAAAAAAAAGTCGTGATGACCATATCTGTGCATGGTGTCCCCTACGATCCACCACCCACCTAGACTACCGACTCGCTGTTCAAGCTGTTCAACAATCATATTTGATCTTCCGCCTATAACTAGGCATGACCACGGTTACGGTTATCACGGTTACGGTTTATTAACCACCGGTTACGGTTATAAATTTTGTTTAACCATAACCTTAACCATTTAATAAACGGTTAAACGGTTACGGTTTAATACGGTTCCGGTTAAAACGGTTACGTTTATATACGGTTACGGTTATATACGGTTACATTTTTTTGGATGATATGATATTATTGAGAAAAAAATTATGTTAAAATAATTTTAAATATTTTAAATTAAAAATGATTTGATTAACAAAAATAAGTGATGGAGTGGGTTAGAGAATAGATTTAGTGGGCACTTTGAAATTTGATCCACTTAAAACACGATTTAGAAAAATAATTAAGTATTTAAAAAACTAAAATGACAAAGAAATTAAATAATGTTTATCGCACTAATTAGAATAAATAATAATGGATATTTGCATCCACTAATTCACAATCCACTTTGACTTTGTCATCGTGAATCTATTCTATTCAAATATTTTATTTAATACTAGTTAAAATAATACTATCATTTTTCGATTAGCAAAAAAAATCAATTATTTAATTTAGTATCAGTTAAAATAATATCACTTTTTAATTTTTATTTAGATTTTCTTAAATATCTATATAAAATTTCAATTTATTTTAATTAAATAATATTTTTAAACGGTTACGGTTATAATTTTACGGTTTTAACCGTACGGTTAACCGACGGTTTTTATACAGTTACGGTTAATTGACGGTTACGGTTAATAATTTTTGTAACTATAACTAATATTTTTTTACGGTTAACGGTTACGGTTTTTAACCGTTTTATACGGTTACGGTCTGGTTACGGTTTACATCCAGTCCGGTTACGGTCCGAAATACGGTTACGGTTTAGTTTTGGTCATGTCTACCTATAACCGCTTGGCCGAGTTATTTAAGCCAATCCGAGTCGAGTTGTGTAAGCCAATCCAACTCCGAGGGTTGTCTCACATGGTCATAAATCCAAATTCTGGTATTTCTAATACTAAAATGAGTTTTTTCGTATTTTAGGAGATTCTAAACAAAATAATGGTGTTTGAGACCTACGTTTTTTTGGGTATTTTCATACGTTCTTTTTTTTTCGACATTTTCATACGTTCTTTTTGAAAATAATATGTGCATATTCAATAAATCATGGTTTAAATTAATGGGGCCCAAGATAAGTTCTTATACTCCCAACATCATGAAAGTGGAAGAATCACTTTTAGAATTTTTGAATTTTTAGAGATAGGATGTCTTGTTTGGTTTAGTATGATTTTAATTTTATCGGGTTTATTTATTTTTGTCTACTTTGTTTTTGGAATTTTCTCTTATCGTTTTATTCAGTTGGCTTCGTAATATCAGTATTTTTTGCTTCCTTTTCATAAAATATAATCTCTGAAAAAAATTGTTTTCCTCTTACCGATATTTGTATTTCATCAAATATTCTTCCAACGATAATGTTAACCAAAATGAGTTGACAAAAAAATGAAAATCTCCTTACGCACGGCTTATCATGTACTTGGCTTTTCATTTTTTTTATTATAGGAACTAAGACTATGCGCTACGTATGGACTTTTAAACTTCTTTTAATTTATAGTATAGTTTATGATAGAACTATCATTTGATGCATTATACATTTGATACTATATATATCCGGAATATATACTTTTACTAAATACAAGATAATTGTATTTTCTGGATCTATGCATGCTAGAACGTAGACTTGTAGAGTTTGGTAGAATGCTTGGAATTAAAAGATATTGGATTTGTAACTATAAAAATAAAATTATGAAAATATTTTGATCATATAAATCAAAAAGTTCTGTCAACTTATAAAAGACATTTTATGTGCCATTCAATGCGAGACATCATTCATCCTTTATAGACATAGCATTTCGCACAATCAAAATTTAAACGAAATTCCCCGTAGATTATTAAACATTCTACAATTTTTTTTGACGGCTTATCAAACATTCTAATTATATACTAAGCAACATTCGTATATGTGTATATATATATATATATATATTATAATCACAAATTAATGTGTGTGTGTCACATTAATCGATAATACGTCTATAACAAAACAACTTTCTCTTCTTAGTTGCAGCAAATAAATGAGAACTCACACATTAGTTAAATAAAAAGGTTTATGTCACATTATTTTCAAAATAATTAAAAACTGACAATAAACAAAGATAAGGATAACCCAAAAACAATAATAGAAATTAGGAAAGTTGCATGTGAAAGGAGAAGGCATGTTGGTGTATTTACTAATGCGAGCATTTAGTGAGACTGCAAAAATTGAGCGCAATTTTAGCTTACAAACTTACAACCTCTTTCCTATAACCCATTTCTCTTGCTCCCTCTCTATGTACCTTTCATTTAATGCATCGCTCGCAACATATAATACAATGATAGGCTATAGAAGTATGTATATTCTTAATTTCTTATAAGAAAAGAAATGCGTTTATATACAGATATCAAGTATTGGAGTGAATTGAATATAAGAGGTCTTGTTGGTCATGTAGCTAGCCATATATATATACTTCATACTTGTTTGTATTGCTTTAAATTGAGCACGGTTAAATGTATATTTATTTATTACAAAATAAAGAAATTTTTGTCCAAAAATATCTTAGCTATTAGCCCATTTATTTTATACATTTCAACTAAATTATTAATAAAAAAACATTTTAAAAATAAGAATTTTAAGAAAAAAACTTTTCAACTAAATTATTAATAAATATTCATCAGGTTAATATCTGTTAATTAAAAAATTGTGAAAATGATGATTAAACCCCACACAAAAGAAAGATGAAAAAGTAAGATAAGTTGAAATCAAATAATATGGTTATGCTTATATATTTTAATGAAATTTCACATATTTTATTTTTAGGTTTTATGATCTCATATTTTAATAATATTTTAATAATTTACAATAATTAAGTTGGAATTCATTGATTTTATTTAATATATAGATGTACATATGTCGATTTTAGCATGCCTTTCACGTCTTGAAAAATCACAATAGCAGATTTGCAGTATATATCGGAGCTAGTTAGATGTTAAAACAACATATGAAGAACTTATATAAAGCAAACTTCAAATGTTGGGTAATACTCAATTAAGGTGATATCAGCTTTCAAGCTTATAAACTAGATATTAATGCATTGAAGTGATCGTACAATCTATTGACATTTCTGGTTAGGGACAAATTGATTGTAACATAAGAAGCAAAATATTGAATCTAGAAGGAAGATGAAAACAAAAATAGAAACTTTTAATACTCCCTCTTATTTAAAGAATCAACACTTATCGCTTCAGTACTATTCGGTATGGATCACGCATCCATCACTCCCCACCCCCAAATAATTGCTACAAACATGTACGACATATATGAGGCAATATATATATATATATATAACGCTAATTAAGAAAATTACTAAACATTTGAATTTAATATCGTTTTTTGCTTTATGTTGGTTTAACTATATATAATTTTTATATGCCACGTATATATCATATTATTAATTAGAAGTAGAGTGAAACTTAGAAGTAATTTGAAAAATAATTTCTATACATTTTTAGGAAACCTATATGAAGGTAAATTTTAAAACTCGCAAAATTTAGGAAACCTATATGAAGGTAAATTTTTAGGAAACCTATATGAAGGTAAATTTAGGAAACCTATATGAAGGTAAATTTTTAGGAAACCTATATGAAGGTAAATTTTTAGGAAACCTATATGAAGGTAAATTTTAATACGAACAAAAACTCGCAAAATTCATTGCACATTTTAAAACATTCTATGTATATGTAGACTGTAGTCGAGGTCTATTTTAGTTACTGTGTATTAAGTTTATTTAGTTGGTTTCATATACACAGGTAAACACAGCTACAATCTGATTATAATCTCACTCACCCACATATGCGTGCGTTTGTGAGAGAGATATTATAACAGAAAATATCTGAATATTTGTAATCAAAATTTTAAATATAAAGTAAATGAAGAAACATAATTGCTTAAACAAAAGAAAGCAAAATAATAGTTGTTGGAAGTGAAAGTGGCAGCTTAAAAAAAGAAATTGATGGATGTGATCACTCTCCGCACTTTCTGCTAAATGCTAACTTCACATTGTGTGATTGTGTCCCATGCTCATTTTTAAGCTGTATAGATCTTCTCTACGATGTCGCTCCACTTCTTTCTAACTTCATTTCCCTTTTGTTTATTCGTATAAAAGAAAATGATCAATTTTAAAAACACACAATGTTTTTTTTTTTTTTAACACACACAATGTTATGATTTTTTGTCAGATTGGTAATATATATATATATATATATATATATATTTAGACAAGATTTTGAATTTGAAAACATCGCTTATGAACTAATTTACCATGTTTTAATTTATGATTCAATGAAGCATATTGCTTTAATTTATGGAATTGCTTGGGTACAAAGAAATACAATACTAATTAATTTCCAAAATAAAAAGCTTATGTACTTCGTTGAGCTTTTAAGGTTTTCATTCGCTTGTAGTGGTCCCAATATGTAAAACACATGTCAAATTGATTGCTGTTTGAACATCCCACTGAAATCTAGGGTTCCTCCATGACGCCAATAATACTTTTCTAATAAATTTGAAATAAAGTAACGTATAAATGTACCACAACATATGACGAATTCAGAAAGGGAGAATCTGTTATACATGAAAAGATGAGTAAACAAACCCTTAATCCAATATCCTTTACGATGTTAGATTTTAAAACTATTTTCAAAAAAACAGATAAAAAATTCATAAGACCTTTTTAAATATCCATATATAACATTTCACCAGAAAAAAACATTTATCAATACTTCGATACTCTACAATTAAAACATATACAAAACAAATTACTCCTCTCTTTTTTATTATTTAATGTTTAATATTTTTTACACATAAATTAAAAAATTATTTAATTTTTATTTATTTATAAACTAAAATATTATTTATTATTTATTTAAACACGATTGAACTAGTAATAAACAATTTACAGAATATAAATTATCAAAACTAATAAAAAATTAATTAATTTTGTATTGAAAGTTGAAAACATCATTTACTTTAAAACATCAAATATTAGAAAACAAAAAATATGTTGTTTCTTAATTAGTAATTTGTTATATATAGGTATGGAGATTGTTATATGTGGATGTAAATCATCTTTGTATATAATCACTAGTAATTACTTGAAAAAAAATCAAGTACATCGAATTGTTTATCGTTTCATGAGAATCTATATGGATATATAGATATTTAAGTTGTTGCAGCACTGATCGCCATTTCCTGATTCTTCAGCCGAAGTTAAGCTGCAAAGGCCCGAGCACCAAAACAGCTCAACATAAATTCTGTTTTTAAATTAAAGAAAAAAAAATGGTACTACAGAATATTTCGCTTCAATATACGTATAAATAAATATTTTAAATTTTGCTTAAAACTAGACCAAATTTTGTTTTGCTTCGGAATCTTTAATAATCTTGGACCAGTCCTTGGAACGAAAATTTGCTATGCTATTTAAAGATGTAATTAACACTGATAACCGGTTGTGTTAAATAGAGATGACACATCTTGTTTCCATTTACTTATGTCCTAGACTGTTTTTTGAACCCAAAAAAAAACAAAAAAAACAAAAAAACCAAATTAAGACTGTTTAACATTGGCCCAGACAATTGTTAATACAGTAAGATAAAGGTCGCATTTAGGAATAAATGCAGACGAAAAGAATATTAATATTTTAAACGAAATTGAAGAATTATTAATACATTATTAATGGGAACGATCATCAACAAAGACCCTCGAGTCAATCCAAAAAAAAACGATCTTAATACCACCACCCATTCTGACCTCTTAAAAATTCTTATCTTTTCCATTAATACTTGTTTTTTCGCAGTATTACATCAAAAAAAAAAAAACCTAAAATCGTGTCTGGTTCCTCTCGATTATGAGTACTACTCCCACATCCAACTAAACCATTTGCTCTCCGTCCAAATTTAAGGCCGAAGCCCCGAAGGTGACCAAGAGAATCTTTTTCTTCACAGACTGAATGTCCAGAAATTAACTCCACCACATATGATTATGTTTAAAAAAGAAAAGAAAAAAAGAAATAAAACCCATCTTGTTATAATTAATAAAATATTTCTACTACAAAATAAAATGTGAGAAAAGAAGTAAATTACAATCTTTCTGTCTGGTTCTAATTAATGTTTTTGGAGATGTCAGAAGAGAAAATAATGAAAAGTAGAGAAATCCTAGTTCAGAACCAAACATGGATCACTTTCAAAGAGTCTGTTGCTTGAATTTCTGGAGAAATTTGAGTTCGTACGTTTGAACTGCAGAAGCAGTTTGGATTTTAATGCAAGAACTGTAAGGAAGAGAGGCATGGGCTTGCATTAATGATCACTTTGAGTTTCTTCCGATCTCTTTTTATTTTCTATTTCAGAAAATGATATTATGAATGTGTGTCTAAGAATAAAAGTATAAAATACGAAGCAAACTCTGATTCGGATGGAGTAAAATAATTTATTTTAATGTTAAATAGTCTTAGTTTCCTCATTTATAATTCGTATATTCTAAATTATATAATGTATTTCCCCATAATTCGTAATATGCTATCAATTTTCTCATTTGAGTGTGAGACATGGTTTGCGGCTAATTCCAATGAAGCTCCCACAGAACCTCACAGTGGTTTATTAGGAAATGTGAATAAGGTTTTGGGAATATTTATTTACAGAATAGATAAGTTCTGGAAGAACTGATATGCGACAAGTGATCGGATTTGGATCTTACAACTTTGAGATGGTGCAATTGATTTGTTGGATCTTCAGTAGAATTCTCGCAGTATAAGTACTTATCTAGAAAAAAAAAGTACTTATCTCTTATCTAGAAACATGATATACACAATGTAGATGAAATTGTTGTGGCTAAAAAACGCTCATGATATACAACTAATCAAATGACTGTTGAAGACATTTAGCATTTCCAAAATTGTCTTCTATATGTTATTGGAGTGTTGGTCAACCCATCAGTGATTTAACGTTAGCAATAGACTAGTCGCCGACTAACATTGTTTTTTTCTTCTAAAATGTTAATGCCTTCTGAATTTCCATTGCTGGTTTATGCAGTTTGCCACTAGATGCCATTAAGAGAACTAACCCCTAAAACACTTCTTTTTCTATCATAATTAAACTATGACAGGCAAAACTGGATTCAAATCTAAAATGTCAAAGTAAAATTTTAAAACCGGTCAAACCTTTTATACAATTGCTAAATTTATTTTTTAATGCAGTTAAAACATACTTTTTGACTGAAGTAGTTAATAATAAAACGAAATGAAAACAGAGTATGTCCTATTTTCTTTCATAACATCTCTGTTTGTGGGATTTAGCCTACTTTTCTAATTCATTGGCTTAAAAGAGAAGTAGTGATTTCAACAAAAAAAACAAAAAAAAACAGAAAAAAAAACAAGAAAAGTAGTGATATTTAAAAATTGAAAAATATTTTTGTCTTTAACATATACAAATATAATTATATGTATAAACACATATACGGGTAAAATAAAGAAAATAAATATATATAAATATATACAAGATAGATACATATATATAGAAATATGGGTGAGACTTTAAAATTTAAATTAAATTTATGTAAAAGAAATGAATATATGTAGAGAGGTTGGGTAGGTGAAGAGAGACTATAAGAGGGAGAGAAAGAGGTCGTAACCCTTTAGCCCTATTCACATTTTTATTATCTTCCCATTAGCCATTCTGTTCCCTGTCTCTTCCTCCTCTCTTTTGACACATCACATCATCATCACATCATCATTCAACATCAATCATCATCATATGCATACACATACATCTGTGTTCTTCGGATCGAGTTAATTAGTTATGGCTTCCTCGAATAGACACTGGCCAAGCATGTTCAAGTCCAAACCTCATCCCCATCAATGGCAACATGACATCAACTCTCCTCTCTTGCCTTCTGCTTCCCACCGATCTTCTCCCTTCTCTTCAGGTCCTAATTTTCTACTTTTACATATTTAACATTTAAAAACCTAAATTTTGTTTTAGAGAATTATTATCTGATGAGATGTGATGTGTTACGGTTTCCCAAAAAAGGGTGTGAGGTGGAGAGGAGTCCAGAGCCAAAACCGAGATGGAATCCGAAGCCAGAGCAGATTCGGATACTAGAAGCAATCTTCAACTCAGGGATGGTGAATCCGCCAAGAGAGGAGATCAGGAGGATTAGGGCTCAGCTTCAAGAATACGGCCAAGTCGGTGACGCTAACGTCTTCTACTGGTTCCAGAACCGCAAGTCCCGTAGTAAACACAAACTCCGCCTCCTCCACAAACACTCTCTCCCTCAACCGCAAACACAACCGCAACCTCAGCCGCAACCTTCGGCTTCCTCTTCCTCTTCCTCCTCCTCTTCCTCCTCCAAATCCACCAAACCCCGCAAAAGCAAGAACAAGGACAACACTAATCTCTCTTTGGGTGGTACTCAAATGATGGGGATGTTTCCTCCAGAAGCGTCGTTTCTCTTCCCGGTTTCCACCGTCGGAGAGTTCGAAGGTATCACGGCCGTCTCATCCCAATTAGGGTTTCTCTCTGGTGATATGATCGAGCAACAGAAACCGGCTCCAACGTTAGGACCATGTACGGGACTCCTGCTGAGTGAGATCATGAATGGTAGTTTGAGTTATGGAACTAATCATCAACAGTTGAGTGAGAAAGAAGATGAAGAAACGAGGATGAAGATGTTGCAGCAGGCACAGCCTCAGATTTGTTACGCTACTACTAGTCATCAAATCACTTCTTACAACAACAATAACATCATGCTTCACATTCCTCCTACTACTTCTACTTCTGCTACGATTACTACTTCACATTCTCTCGCTACTGTCCCATCAACTTCGGACCAGCTTCAAGTTCAAGGTATTTATAAAGTTATCTCCCTTTTTAAGTCTTTTCTTGTATACGTTTAATATTTACTAAACAACAGCATAGATATACATTAATTGTGTGTCAACAATGGAAGGGACACACTAATCAAAATAAAATCTTTTTAAAAACCTTCATGTAAATGATTTATCTATTTGTATACCCTCTCTCTCTCTCTCTCTTTTTCTTAAAAATGGATGGTTTGAGATTTACATGTTTGTTCAATATAGATAGTGTTAACATATAAGCATTGTACTAACATGAAATAATGGGATAACCATTGCTAAATTGAAAGCAGCGGACGCGAGAATAAGGGTGTTCATCAATGAAATGGAGCTTGAAGTGAGCGCGGGACCGTTCAATGTGAAAGATGCATTTGGGGAAGAGGTGGTTCTCATTAGTTCCGCAGGTCATCCCATTGTCACCGATGAATATGGCGTCGCTCTTCACCCTCTTCAACACGGAGCCTCATACTATCTGGTTTTGTTTCCTCTCTATTTCCTTTTTTATATACTAATTAAGGTTTACATTCACTTCACTATGGCTAGATACTACTCTGTAGGCTAAATAAATTAACTAAATAGTACTTAATTAATGGCTATACAATATTGGTTTATAGATCAATAGTGGTAGTAGTTTATTTCTTCATTGGGATCTAAAATGGATAAATGCATGCGAGAGACATGTTGTTTGGCTTAGGTCAACAATGTTGACTCAATCTAATTTAATTACACACACACACCTTGCGGTTCTTTAGAGCATTCATTGTTTTTTTTTTTTCTTTTTTTGGCCTTCGTGTTTTTTGACTTTTGTAGTATAAATTCTAGTAATACCATATTTCGGAGGATGTGCCTGCATGTGTGTGTATATAATATATACAATATAACTTTTAAGTATATATATATACACTTTATTTTTGTGATTAATTTTGAGGTTTCTTTTATGCTTTTGCAGATCTAGTCGTGTGTATGATTTGAGTTTGAAGAAGAAATAAAGACCTGTCTCTTTCTTTCACCATCTGCCGTACGTAGGCTTAAATGTTATTTTTATAAAATATTGGTTTTTGTTACCTGTTGTGACGGTGTGATGTATGAGTTTTGGACAACATTCACAAAACTCTCGTTGGATTAATGACCAATATATGCTGTGTGTTTCATTTTTATTCCAAAAAATCTATAATATTTTTGTTTCTTCATCTGAATATTATATGTGTAGAATTATTAAACAAATGGGCTAATATGGGGATGAGTAATCTAGAAGCTTCACATTACCCAATGTGAAAGTAAATTAGGTCATGCGTTATGTTTAGTGTTTAGACTGTGATGTAAGGTTTTACTTGCGGGAAGTAGGGAACTTTGACTTCAGTTCACGTGAGGTGATATTTCACTCTAATCACGGGAATTAAAAACGTTACATTAATATAATTATTACACTACCTAATCCCCTTTTTTTTTTGTCAACACTACCTAATCCCCTCTTCAACCAAATATTAATACTAGCAGAGGAATACGTAACGTATCAAAGTTAGGAAACAGAGTTTTTGACAGTCAGTAATTGATATAATTCCTTTGCTTCAAGGTTTTAACTCTGAATTCATGATATTAATAGTTAACTCTGAATATGAATACTATCTATATATATTTAAGGGAATTAAAGATAATAAAATGTTAGTAAATAATTGTAGTTGAATGCAAAGGAGGTCTAGCTAGGTAGGGGCTTTGTTAGATCAAATCAGATGTCAAAACGGCATTATGAAAATGTAATATCAAATCACACAAATGTTTCTCAATAACAACATGGTCCTACTTTCTACTGTTTGACTGTTTCCTTCATCTTGTCGCTTTGACGTTATCTTTACCCATGCTTCTATTATTTTCTTTTACCTACAAAACAACATTTACTGTAATTAAAATCAGAAACTTAAACAATATCCTCCACATTTTTACTATTATTATTAAAAATAATTCATCATAGCTATGTCATACCACATATGTGCAATTTATAATTTATCACAATGCAGCATATTATGTCTAAAAAAACTGATATTGTAATTTATTGTATAACTAATAATAAATGTTACATACGATATTACAAACTTGTTGTCAAAAAAAAAATATTACAAAACTTTATTTAATATGTCGTTCTACAACATTTATACTAATTATTTAATTTACATTCAATTCAATGAAATTCTATGAAAATTAAGAAAAAGTTATCATATCATTTAGTTTGGACATTTGATTGGCCGTATGGACAAATTGTTGTCACTGTCTACGCTGCCGTGTTCGCATTATCTTTTTCCTGAAATGCCAAATGCCAAAACTAAACAAACACTTAACTATGTATAGTTTTTTTTTTTTTTTGGTAAAACTTAACTATGTATAGTTAAAAACCAATCTATGTATAGTAGTAACATTGGGGGTAAAATGCTATCTATAGAAACATAATAATACCATAACGGAACCAAATCTATATTGTTGTGTTTTAAAAAGGAACTATTGGCCTTTTTCCAAATTAAAGTAGAAAATTACGATCACAATTTAGAAGTTGCCGTGAAATCAAATGAGATTAAAGAGTGTATATAGAGAAATCTATGAAGTGACAAGAAAGAAAAAATAGAAAGCTAAGAAAGAGACAAACAAAAAACTAGGTTCAGAAGAGTGTTGACCAGAGGAACTGTGGATTCACCAACAAGTGGGACAAACTTTTCTCTTACGTCCAAAACTGACACAACAGTATCTTAACTCTTTCTCCTCATCATGAATCATATATTCATATGACACTCACTTCATGTTCACTCTCTCTTCTCTCTCCGTTTTGCTTTTTATTCTTTTCTCTTTTCTATATAGCCCAAGATGTTAAACTGATACACCTACAATGATTTAGATCTCTTGTAATGCAAGCGAGATGTTGCGAAGGATATGGATAACATTTATGAATCTACAACAAGATCTCATGTTGCAGTATCTTGTAGCCTCGTAGAGTCCTCGTAGGTGAGACTCTTGAGAATTTTATGATTAAAGAAAAAACAATTTTATGATAAATTACGCTTTATTAAATGTGAGGTCCTTGTCATACAAAGTAAAATTACTGTTTCTCATATATATTTTAAGTTCTAAACTGTATATTGGGACTTCTACGTGTGATTGAATTAGGACTAGCTAGGCCAATTTAACGTATGTTTTGTCATAAACAAAAAAAAAAAAACTGATTCTTACCTTTTATTTGTTAAATCATATAATAATATTATGTGATTTATTTGTTAAACCATACCAAAATAGTATGTGATTAATATTTCAAATTAATATCACAAATAATAATAGTTCTTTCAATTGAAATAAACAATATATTTGAGGAAGAAATTAAATGAATCTGTTGAATAATGATAGAGAAAACTAGTTAAAGTTGTGATTGGTGATTTTTTCAAAGTAACCCATACACATTTAACAAAAAAAAAAAACATACACATTTTTTTTTAATTGAATGTAAAATTATATTCAAAACAAAAGCTTTTGTACAACAAGTGCAACATGATATTTTAATAACCTTTTGTAAAACATACACATTTTAATAACCTTTTTTTTAATAACCATTTTTACTGTACTTTTTCAGTAAGTTCCTTTACTATTTAAATTTTTTAGAACCTTTAATTCTTAGTTTAAACTTAAAATCTTTTTTTTTTTTGTAGTGACGGTTTCACCTCGATAGCCTCATAATCATTCTTGAATTCTGATACGATAATACAATACCAGTAAAAACAACAAGATTACAAAATCTAGTAATGTGTCGTTTTAAAAAAATAACTAAGAACCCACTTTTAGATAAAGAGACGATGCAGTTAGTCCCCCCTTTGATCCATCGTACTGGCGCGATCTGAGAAGAAGGATTAGGGTCATATTCTAAAGGTTTTGAGCTTGTCATTTTTTTTTTTTTTTTTTTGACATCCTGTTATCTATAAAATATATAAATTTCAGGATTTTTCAAATTAAAACTTTAATGTATCTAACAGCGATATGGTATTAACATATTTTGCTGTATATATATGTGGTTGACATCTAGGATGATTTCTCATTTTAGGGATCAAGTAATTGGAATACAACACTTGGAAGTGCTATTAACTGAGAGGCTCTTTTTCTCGAACGTTCACACGCCGAAACTCCCCAAAAGCGCTCTCACTGAACCTTTCCAGTGCGATGTTGTCTTCTCTCGCATCAACTAAGTTGACGAACATTATATAGAAAATGTCGAAGACGGTGGAGATGGCAATGTAGTGACGGTGGAACAAAGAATAAAACGAATCTTAACCATTTGATTGTAATCAAAAGAGATGGATCTGTCGCCACCGACGAAGAACTTATGATATCAGTATCCCATGAAGTAAGATCGAAATGGACCAAATTTTGACCACACGTTATATTGTTATAGACAATTTTGAATCCATTAATTGGGCTAAATTTTAATTCGTCTAGGGGACCAAATGTATATTAGTGTAGTCCATATAGCTAGTGGACCAAACACCAAACCAAACCTTTAAAAATTGTAGACAATTTCGGTTGTTGATTAAGTTCTTTGAACTTTGTGTATTAGTTCAATTCAATCAAATAAAACAGTGGTGATTTGGTTTGAGTAAAAATCCACCGTCGCTTTTCAAAAATGACAAAATTAGAAGATAACTTTAGAAATTGACATTTTATGTAAAATCAATGCAAAGAACCTAATATAAAAAAAAAAAGTTTAAACAGTAAAAAATTAAAGAAATATTCGCTATATTGAAGTCAAAATTTTTTATTTTGTTGTTTGTTAGCAATATATTATAGATATATATATACATATATATATTTATATATATATATATATATATATTATACAGTTAATAGTTAAATGACACGTTATACAGTGCACATTTTAGAGAATACTAAACTACCTAGAAAGCCTAAGCAAAGATCATCACACAAGAGATTATAGTATTCTTCGCGAGATCAATCTTGATATATATATATATTTAGATTATCCCTAAATTAATATGACCAGTAAAATAGAGGATAATCCTTGATTCTCTGAATCCTTTGTCTCTTCTTCTGAAATTCAACATTCGTAAGCATTGGTATCTTCTTCAATTTACAAACCGTTAAAAGAAAAAAACATAGAAACCCACCAAAAAAACTTAACAAAACCCATTATTGGATATTTTTCCTTGTCTTCCAAAGTTCTTGGAACGTCATAAAGACAAAAAGGGTATGGGAACATATAAAGCTGAAGACGATTACGATTACCTCTTCAAGGTTGTCTTAACGGGAGATTCCGGTGTCGGAAAATCAAATTTGCTATCCCGATTCACCAAAAACGACTTCAGCCACGACTCACGCTCGACCATCGGCGTCGAGTTCGCCACACGTAGCATCCATGTCGACGACAAGATTGTCAAAGCTCAAATATGGGACACTGCCGGCCAAGAGAGGTAATCAATTGTAGGTGGACATATAAACCAAACTATATTTTATATATAAAATGCTTTTATTTGGTTTTAGTTTTTATAAAACCAAAACTTGAACAAAAAACAAATCGAAACCTAATTGTCCACCCTTATAACAATTTCTCGCCACCCTTTTGCTCAAGTATGTGTTTCATTTATCTTACTGAGAATTTGCAAATAGGTATCGAGCCATCACGAGCGCTTATTACCGAGGAGCCGTTGGTGCGTTATTGGTCTACGACGTGACACGGCACGTGACATTCGAAAACGTTGAAAGATGGCTAAAGGAGCTAAGGGACCACACGGACGCAAATACTGTAATTATGCTCGTAGGTAACAAAGCTGATCTGTGTCACCTTCGAGCCATCTCAACGGAGGAAGTGAAAAATTTTGCAGAAAGAGAGAACACTTTCTTCATGGAGACTTCGGCACTCGAGGCTGTGAATGTCGAAAACGCTTTCACAGAGGTTCTCACTCAGATTTATAGAGTCGTTAGCAAGAAGGCTCTTGATGCTGGAGATGATCCAACCACTGCTTTGCCTAAAGGACAGATGATTAATGTCGGAAGTAGAGATGATGTTTCAGCCGTCAAGAAATCCGGTTGCTGCTCGACATAATAGAAATGAGTTTCTTTTTTTTTTTCTTTTCTCTTTTGGTGTATTGGAAATGTTACACAAGATTGAATCAAATGTGAAAGCTGTGATTAATCATGTAACTTGGATACATATTCACCGTTTTAGCATAGACATGTGACTGGGATGAAGACTGTAAAAATCACATGTACAAAATTTCATGATCCGTTGACTATAAAGCCAATCAATCCACCAAAAAGACCAAACGCAATGCTTGAAATAATATTTCATGTTTTCAAACATTACGAGTCTACGACTGATTAAAAATTTAGACTATGATTTTAAATTGTGAGTGAAGTTAAACTTATAAATTCCTATTCTAAATTTGTCTTCCCTAAATAAATTTCTATTCTAAATTAAAATTAAACTTTTTTATAGATACGTGGTTGAGACTTTGAGTGACCATCCGTATCCAAATATTTCTGTTTCACGTTGACAAAAAAAAAAAAAAAAATTGTATAACCTACCAAACTAGTCATTTTCACATGAATTAAAATTATCAGTCCTCGGTATTTAATGTGGCATCCTCACTCGCTCCATGACTTTATATATAGTACTTATAGTATTACGGAGTTGATGGTGTCGTCTGCAGACTGTAGGGTTGCAAATAATGCGTCTCTACTCGAAACAGCTCGATTGCGCAAAATAGTAACTTCATATTTTCATACTTTAGTTTAAGTAAAGTACTTTAAAACTGTTGACTAATTCTTCCTATTTTGCTTATTATTATTAGTGGTCTTCTCACTCCGAAGCCAAAAAAAAAAAAAAACTATCAACAAAATCAAAGAAGAAAAATAAAAATATAGCTTTTCTGCCGTATGATTAAAAGGCCCACGAGAGCTTCTGAATTCTGATTACAGACAATCGACAGGTCTAATCCATTTTGGCAGAGTATAACATGGACCCCACTATCTTCAACTCGATTTGCCACGTGTCTGAATCTACAGCTTGCGATAATTAACACATCCGTAAAGTCCCTAGAAAGCAGACCGACATAACAGGGATTTTCAATGTTTTAAAAGAAACCAAACCGTCCAGTAAACCGGTTCAACTGTGATTTAGAAAGTAGAAGCATGTCTAAAATTCAAAGGGAAAACATAGCCGGCCCAAGTAGTCTAACGGCCCTGAAGGGCCTGAAGCAACAAAAATATTTGGGCTATAGTTTTTGTTTGTTTTTTTTTTTTTTTTTTTTAAAAGTTTTGTCGTCTTTGTCATCATTATAATTTTCCACGTGAATTTTCCAAAGAGGATTTTAGCTGCGTTGCATAATTTTAGTACTATAACCAAAAAATTATCAAAGAGTTCATATAGCATAAGCATACGAACAACTCAAATCTCGTGTAGTTTATATGTTGTTTTCTCCACTAAAATGAAGAAGAGAAAACTACTACGACCGTAAAGTTGGAGATAAATAGTTTACTGGATCATAACGAACACGATAGAGGCCGACATTATAATGTTTACGTTAAGTCGGATACGAGGTTGTTAGCTAAGATTCGCTTAATGATAGAATTTGGAATTACTAGTATTTTTGTTTTGTCAACGGTAACATTGTACGGCATGGTACGAACATTTCGTGGCAGACTTGGAATTACTAGTATTATAAGGCTTTTCCTTTTTTTTTTTGCCATACTAATATTATAGAAGAATTTCTCTAGATACCATCATTTTGTTTTTGTTTCAATATTATATATAACTATAAGATAAAGATACATTACCTTCTTTCTTATTGGTAACGAAAAGTTATTTCTTATCGGTGTCAAAAAAATTGGTATGTATTGTATCATTCACTTTGATGAAATACATTTTCAAAATTGATGAAGATGTGATTTGTGGCATTGCTATATATGCATTTGATTCTACATAAATTTTTGTTGAATAAAATTACATTACGATAAAAAAATACTTGTAAAGTTTCTAAATTTTTTAAATATATCTATTAATTTTGAAATTATCTATATTTTTGCATCTCTACGCTCGTGATATAGATAATATCTATCAATAAAAACATTTGTCACTTGAATAATTAAAAAAGTATATATTAAAAGTGTTAGTCAATTGCTAAACGAAGTATCAAAAAAGGTTATCAAATTGCCTGATAAGAATTTTTTTTTTTTTTTAAGAAAACAAGATGTATTGAGTTCCACTTAACTCGGTGGGGCACAACACATCACTTACCAACCCCAACGCTCATTTATCCAAGATTACATCATAGTATCTACCACAAGTCTGCAAAATCCATGGTTGCATCATTAACAACACACAAAAAAAAAAAAAAAAATCAGATTCTCACTGCCAAAAGTATAAACACAGTATGATTGGTTTGCCACGAGTTTTTCTTTAATCATGTTTTGTCATAATCATCATCCGTATGTCTTAACTTTATTGTCTTGATAGAGAAACTCCCAAAAGTAAATTTGAATCTTGTCCAAGTTGTAAATATAGTTAGTCAATTTAAATCTTTTACACCACCTTCTTTATCATTTTGTAGTTGGGATATTACAAAAGGATCTCTTTTTTAGTATATTTAGTATTAGTTATTATTGGGATATGATGAGAAATATAATTATTAGTTCTAATTGGTAATTTTTTTTACTGCTGTGATACAAAATTTACCGTATACATAAAAAATAAAATTCTGCACCGTTTTAATAATTATTAATCACAAAAGCAATGCTAAAAATGTTATAAAATATTATTTTAAAATTTTTATACAGTCATTTTTTTATTAATTTTAACTATTTTTACTGCTTTTTTTATCTGGTAAAAAATTTATAATGTTTTGTGTCACCAACCAAACTTATTATTGAAACTATGAATTATCAATTGACGATTGATGGCAGCTATATATATTGCATCATGCAATTTGCATGGTGACTATTTGGTACTCTTTGGAGTTATATACTTTGGTACTAACTCCAAAGAGATTGTGACTGTTTTTTTTGTTAAAAAATATATAATAGTTCGCAAAGATTATAATACCATCATGACTGTTGACAATCACATAATGGCTGGTCAAATCATTTACATGGCAATTGATACAATCTCTCAATCGATACTAGCTACAATATTAGGCTTTGAAAACATTTATTTAGAAAAAAATATATATCGCATGAAATGCATTATTATCAAATACAACAAATTATTTCTACTTACAACAAAATTTCGCGCAAACTCATAATCTTTCTTTTTATTTATTTTTAAAGTTTGAAACTCATAATCTTATCTAGTAAAATATAAAACAATTACGATTTTGCAGGATCAGATCTAATAGCTTCAATAACAAAACAAAAAATGATCCAATCACAATGCTGTTTAGTTCTTTATAAAAAAAAAAGTTGTTTAGTCAAAGGAGAATCTTTCCCGGTCGGATTTGTAAGGAATGTCCTTCTTTGTAGGTAAGGATTTGATCAACTTTTCAAGCTTTTGAACAATTGTTGATGAATGTGTGTACAGAAATTGTTCAATAGCTTGAAGAGTTGATCAAATCCTTACCTACAAAGAAGGACTTTCCTTACAAAAGCTCTTTTTTTTTAATTAGAAGATGAGGCTGAATCACCAAAAGACGTGGCTGAATCGTCAGAAGATGAGTCTGAATCGTCAGAAGATGAAGCTGAATCGTTAAAATACGAGGCTGAATTATCAGAAGATGAGTCTGTAAATCAAGTGAGTTTTCTGCTGTGTACGAAAATGCAATTTGAAAAAAGATCAATAAATGGGAAAGTTATTTTAAATAACTTTTGAATGTGATTTAGCAGAATTGCATGCTAAATCAAGGCAAATTTGAAAAAAAATATCAATAAATGGGAGAGTTATTTTAAATAACTTTTGAATGTGATTTAGCAAAATTTGTTTAAATAACTTTTTGTTGTGATTTAGCATCATGGCAAATTGTATGGGAATCATGGGATACACGCATAATTAGTTAACTTTGAATGTGATTTTCAGTTGAAATGGTTTTACATATCACTATAACAACAAGATATGTAAAGATCAATAAATGGTGGTATAGTGAAAGATTTCTATTGGCCATGGGTTCTTCTTTTGGGTTCAAGCCAATGATCAAGTTCTCTCCATTTATAGATTTCCACTATTAGCTTGTCCGTCGCAGCTATTAACATTTTATAAACACCGTAAACAACAAAACAAAACTAATTGTTTACATTTTGAAGATGAGTTAATCTTTTAGACGTTTTTAGTTTAAGTTCTATGTATAAGAAATCTACGGTTACTCCAAATTGTTAAAATGGAATCGCCTCTAATTTGTCATGTGTTTTGTGTGTTTAAATATGTATGTATGCGCTAACACCAATATAAGTTGTAAGTTGTAACTCAATTAATGGATTGATTATATCAATGTGGAAAAAGAAATTTTAATTAAAATATGAAGAATATATATTTTCTACTTAAATGAAAAAAACTTAGATAATCTAACTAAGATACGTGATTAACTTAGATAATACTATAAGATTATAAGCTAACTAAGATATGAAAAAGATAATGGTAATAGATAAATAAATGTTTTAATGAGTAAGCCTATATGGTGTTCTTAATTTCTTATGTACTTAGCATTCTTATTTCCTCTCTTTCAGTAGCATTAAAGTAATAATCTTCTTAGTATCAACAGTTCCATAAATTTTCATTTTCAAAACAAAAAAAAGTTTCATACATTCAAAAATCTTATTTTTCTTACAATAATATAAAAAATGTAATTTTCTTTTCGTTGACCAATGGCATTCCATAAAATTTTCAGCATATGGCCGAACGGATATATAAGTTATATCAATTCGTTTTATATGCTAAGTAATATCTACGATATAACAGCATGTATGTATAAATTTTTGAAAGTATATCCCAAAAACAAATAATTCCGTATCATAATTTTGTTTGGTATATCTGCTTATGGTCGCACTAATGACAGGAATTAAATACGCCAACATTTTTTTGGTTTGTATATAGTCAATTAATCTATTCTTAACTAGGTTTTTAAAACTAAAACTCCCTTGCATATTAATGAAAACTTATTATTCAATAGACTGTTTACTTTCCGAACGTACAAAAGGGACTTCAATATTACTAAAGAAAAATGGAGTTTTTGACATGTTGGAAAAGTTAACGTTTGGAGCAAGCAATTAATAATTATTTATGAGATATATTGGGTTTATGTTAATTTTAAATTCAATGATAATGTTCGTACCATGCCGCACTTTGTTACCTATGTAGACAATATTCCGTAAAATTGACTCTTTTGAACTAATCAATATATTTAGTTGACAAAAAAAATGATAACTTCATTAACTTTTAAATGAGCTCATGTATGATGTCAAAAAAGAAAATGAACTCATGAATTAACTTAATTATTTTAAATCAAAATTTTAAAAATTGTTATGCAACGAACACTAATTAATATTAAGTATAAAGAAATCTCAGGTTTCATGTTAAAAATTTATAGTCTGAAACTTTAATTAATTTAAAATTTGTCATAAGAAAGAAGTCCATTAAAATTTAAGCAAGTTTGGTTTCATATGAATTTACCCAAAAAATGAAGTTTTAATAATGTACTAGGGAATTTTGTCCAAAAAAATAAAAAATAAAAATAATGTACTAGGGAACTTAAATTAAAAAAAAAAAAATGACCATCTCAAAATCACGAATTCAAGTATCGATGATGGAAGGAAACTAATACATATGTTCTCGTCATTAGTCCAAAAGAATAAGAGTCAAAATATCTTAATCTATTATTTATAATTTTGTTTGGTCTTTTTTTTTTTTGACATCAATTTTGTTTGGTCTTTTAAAATAAAATAAATAATTGCATAAAATTGAAAACGCACCATGTAATTATGAATCAATCTTAGTGCGGTGGGTGGCACTGACACAACTGATTAAAGCTGGATTTAAAGGCCCGAAATAGTAATCAGTCAAAAAAAAAGTAAAAGTTTCTTCTTAAGAAAAATATCATTTACTCTGCATCGACTCTTACTTTCTGTGGCAGCGCGTGCATTGTCACGCGCACATCACGCGTGTATTTATTGTTTTATGAGGTTTTAGTATTTAAAAATGGACGTCGGAAGATAGTGATGTAAAAGCCTAAGGACAGTTTTAGTTCTATGTTGTCAAGTCATTTGTAATTATGTCTCACCTAGTTGATAAATAGTATCTTATTACGGTTGAAGCCATGGTGGTATCATCTAAGGATGATCTATATGTGCTTGAAGACACATCAGCATTTTAATTCTGGTATAACAAATGATCATAACAAGTACTCTATTAGTTTATGGTAATATTATCATTTTGTCAAACTAGAGTTAAAAAGTTCAGTTTAAAGCTTATACTTCGTTTTAAATTTGCTTGTGGTTTCTATGTCATGTTCAACTCCAAGTACAACACCAGATCACATGTGTATAATACCTTTTTTTTTTTTTTGCCTTGCAAGTGAATTATTTTCTTAAAATGTCAAAATGAAATATGAATAAATGAAAAAGTAACTTGTTGATAGTACTTGATAGTTTTATCAATCACAATCTCAACAAATAAATATATTGGGAGGAGGAAAAATCGTGTATTAAGCCCCCTCGAATAAATAAAAACGAAAGCGAAGCATTGAATGAATGTGGGGCTAAGTTCTTCTGCAAAATTTCTCGAGAGAGAGAGAAAAAAAGAAAAGAAAAGTAGAAGAAGTAAGTGAACAGTATCTGAAACGGGTAAAAAGAAGACCAAGAAAAGAGAGAGTGGAGAAGACGCGCAAGAAAGGAGCGTAAGGCTCGAGACTTTCCAAAAGAAGATAGGAAACAGATGTCGGGGCATTAACCAATTGGGTATTTGGATTTGTAACCCGTTTTGTCCGGGTCTTGCCCCAATCTAACCCCTTTGCTGTGGCCTCTATAGCTGTATCTATATATACATCTACACTGTCTCGCGTGTTCACCAAAATAAATTATGAGAGAAACAATTGAAAGAAAATGTGAAAAAGAAAGAAAGAAGAAAAAGTCCCCCCTGATCCTCGGGTTCTTTGTAATTTATGACACTCCCAATTTAAGACCTTTCTTCTCACTTTTTCTCTATTTGTCCTTTTACAGATTCTTTATCTTACATTTCTACCCCTACTTGTCTCTTGTATTTACTTGTACTTTCACTCTTCTCCTGTTTGGTGTTTGCTATACATTGTGGTGGGTGTTGAGAATTGAGAATTTGAGATGAGATTCATTCATTATCACATGAATCACAATGGGCAATTATGTCGTTCGGAAGTGTTTAAGGAAATTTTGACTACTTTTCATCTGTGAGCTTTAGTTATGTTTAACTCTCCATACATTTGTACTAATTTGAGAGCAATTTGCTCGATCGTATGCAAATAGATAAACAAACACGTGAAAATCGAAAAGCATATAAAATATATTTTCAAAATTTTTTTGACGCTCAAATAACTAGATATTGTATCACAAGTTCATCTATAAATCGATCTATTTTTTATAGAGTTGAAAGGAACGAATGATGTACTAGGCAAACAAAAACATTTTTTGTTTGCATGTGTATTAAAATCTTATATTCAAATGTGGGATGATAATTAGGTTAGTTCCTTATCTGGGTCGACATTATTACAAGAATTTTCGAAACCTCATCTTACCAAAAACATATATAATCTCTACCAATTGTTTCCTTCAATATGTCCTACCAGTTATGGACCCTACTTTGTACTTATGCAATAATTCCTCCTATTTTTTACAATAGCATTAGATAGGTTCATTTAGAAATTCGGATGACTTGTGTATCCATCAATTTATTCGCCGTTGATGATAGGTTCACAAACCATATATCTTTTTTGTTCACAAACCATATATCTATTTAGTTTTTTTTTTTACTTCGTAACTTTTTTTTTGTATAAGAAATTTAGCATGCAAATCTATTGTGTCACCATATATAAAAGATGATCTGACGTAATTTGTTACAAATTTGTTTCTTGTGTGTTATTAAATTTGTGTGTATTTTTTGTTATTTTGAATCCTTTTTAGTTTAGTTGGTATAAAAGACGTCGTTTAAATGCACATAAGTGAAATAATGATGCACAATCATGCAAACAAACATTTGAAAGCTTATGTCGATGAAAGCTTTTTTTTTTTATCGTTGGATCAATCTCAAAATTTGGACACATGATAAAAATTGTGTCAATTTCATTTGATAACTGGATATGATCGATCACTATATAATCAAATAACTGGCAAAATAGGAATTTAGGTATGGACTAAGTTTTGTTAACCCATATAATATTAAAAGGAAACAATGCATATTTATTAAAAAAAATACTGAAACATTCAAAATTTATCTAATTAGTTTCAAATTCGAATTACTGCATAAATTATTTATCACAAAATCGTAAAAAGTTAATCAGCTAAATATATACAACCTTTATAAACTTCTATACTACTAAACTACTGAAACTCCCTAAAACTATCCCCCCAATGTACCCATCGTACTTTATATTATAATCACGGGAAATATAAAAGAAAAGTAGAATAACGGTAATCCAAATCAACACACACACAAACACAAAAACACATGAACTGCTTATAATAATGTATAAATAATTTTAAACTATTGACTAATGTGCATCAATCCCTAAAAGCATGCCACCATCATTCTTTTATTTCTGTCACTATAAAAAAAAATGATTCAAAGAGACGACAAAGAAGGAAATAAAAGACATTAGTTAAGCCCATTGTTCTTGCAGATCTTATTATATAATTGATTAAAGCCATATATATACTTGTAACAAGATTTATTAGTCATATAAAATAATTCCACTAGTATTATCAACATTGCAAAGAAACTGTTGTGTAAAAGATGATAATAATAAAAAAAAAAAGCAAAATCAATCTATCAAAAATGTAATCTATCTAATGTCTCTCTCCACGCACAAAAGGTCTAAAAGCCACACCACACACATCAGTCACCAGACGTAGCAGAGAGGCACACTGTGCAGAGAGCACTCAGTACTGTTCTGTTCTGATACTCTCTCTCCTCTCTTAACATTGTCTTAAAATAAAAATCAAAACTTTTTTCTTTCTTTTCCTTTTTTTTTTTTTTTTTTTTTTCTTTCTCTCCATTGAAATTAAAATCTTGGTTTTTTTTTTTTTCCACGGCTTTAAGACTCACTCATCACTGTGCTATACTCTCTCCTCTTTTGCTGAGAGGGTAAAGTCATGAAGAAACTCCTCTGAAATTTTCAATCTTTTTTTTTTCTTTTTATAATAAAGCTCTTATCTTTATCCCTCTTTCTCTCTCTTGAATGGGTGGTTTAATCGATCTGAACGTGATGGAGACGGAGGAAGAGGAAACGCAAACGCCGTCTTCAGCTTCTGGGTCTGTCTCACCTACTTCGTCGTCGTCAGCTTCTGCTTCTGTGGTGTCTTCAAGCTCAGCTGGAGGGGTTTGTCTGGAGCTGTGGCATGCTTGTGCTGGACCCCTTATCTCTCTCCCAAAAAGAGGAAGCCTTGTGTTGTATTTCCCTCAGGGACATTTGGAACAAGCCCCCGATTTCTCCGCCGCGATTTACGGGCTCCCTCCTCACGTGTTCTGTCGTATTCTCGATGTTAAGCTTCACGTAACTATTTAACTCTCTCTTTCTAATCCTTTTTTCTTTTTTTTTTTTTTGTTTATTCTTCATTTATGTTTTCTTCTCTGCTCTCTACGCAGAGAGATATGGGTTTTGTTTTCAGATTCTTTTTTTTTTTCTTTTTAATTTGTTTGGTGAATCTGAGTTGGGGTTTTCAATACAAGTATAGAGATTTGTGCCTCCGGGTTTATTGAATTGTTTAAGACAAACGAATTTATGTTTATTTGTTGGGGTAAAGTTTCCATTTTTGTTTTTCCATTTGCATTTCTTCTTGTGGCATTTTGATGACCAACACTTGAAATCCCCTACAAAATGTCTCCAGTTTTTAGTTTTGTGCTTAGGAATTTGTTTTGAATGCTTCAATACTCAGGCATTTGATTTCAAAATTTCCCCTTTTTTGCTCCATTTAATAGCAATTGATTACAGAACATTTGGTATTGCTTAAAATGTAATAAACAAAATGTGGGGGATTTTGATTTCTGTAGGCAGAGACGGCTACAGATGAAGTTTATGCTCAAGTTTCTCTTCTTCCTGAGTCCGAGGTGAGTGTTTCTCTTTAGCTCTTGAGTCTTGGAACAAGAAAGAGCAAAATTGGTTTGAGCTTAGAGAATTTGAGTTGATTGTTACAGGACATTGAGCGGAAGGTGCGTGAGGGAATTATAGATGTTGATGGTGGAGAGGAAGATTATGAAGTGCTTAAGAGGTCAAATACTCCTCACATGTTCTGCAAAACCCTCACTGCTTCTGATACAAGCACCCATGGTGGCTTCTCTGTTCCTCGTCGAGCTGCTGAGGATTGCTTCCCTCCTCTGGTACTTACCCTCTCTCCAAATTCTAAAACATTACACTCTGTAGATTCTGTAGTAAGACTTATTCAGGGTTTTAGTTGTGTTCTTCTGTAAGTTCATATTGAGAGATTTAACTGCATAATCATAATATTATGTAGGACTATAGCCAGCCCCGGCCTTCTCAGGAACTTCTTGCCAGGGATCTTCATGGTCTGGAGTGGCGATTTCGCCACATTTATCGAGGTAAAATTCCTTGCTTACCTTGCTTCTCTTGCCTTGAGACAGTAGATGCCAAATTTTGAATGGTTTGAGTGTCTTTTAGGGCAACCTAGGAGGCATTTGCTAACAACCGGGTGGAGTGCGTTTGTGAACAAGAAGAAGCTTGTCTCTGGTGATGCTGTGCTTTTCCTCAGGTAGTAACAAAACTTGACTCTTTTCTCCTTACAAAACCTTTTATATTTTTCCTGTTAGAGGATTTGTGATATATGAGTTTCTCTGATATAGAGGTGATGATGGCAAACTGCGACTGGGAGTTAGAAGAGCTGCTCAAATCGAAGGCACCTCTGCTCTCTCGCTGCAATATAATCAGAACATGAACAACAACAATTTTGCTGAAGTAGCTCATGCCATATCGACTCATAGCGTTTTCAGCATTTACTACAACCCCAAGTAAGCTCCAACCGCAACTTTTTTTGGTTTTCACCATTTAAATATATTTTTTGGAATCAGAATGTTGTGTACTGGTCTTGTTCCTGGGAGCTTATTTCAATCCAAGTGTCAGTCATATACTATGTTTGTTAGAACCAATTATAGCCATGAAGTTTGCATTAATACTAGTTTACTGTAATTGCAATTGGTAAAACCTTTTCAGGGCAAGCTGGTCAAACTTCATAATCCCTGCACCGAAGTTCTTGAAGATTGTTGACTATCCATTTTGTATCGGTATGAGATTCAAAGCGAGGGTTGAGTCTGAAGATGCCTCTGAGAGAAGGTTATAATAGCTCAATCTTTTAGAGAAACTTGTCAAACATTCATATGCCCATCTCTCTAACATGTTTCGTCTGTTTTGTCAGATCCCCGGGGATTATAACTGGAATCAGCGACTTGGATCCTATCAGGTGGCCTGGTTCGAAATGGAGATGCCTTTTGGTAAGTTATGAATTATGATCTTTTAAGCAGTCACTAGCTTGGTTTAAGAGGTTACCTATAAGATGGTTGTTTATATATATTCATAAGCTCGAATGTTCAAACTATGATTTAACGTCATTTCCAGGTAAGGTGGGACGACATTGAGGCAAATGGGCATCAACAGCGAGTCTCACCGTGGGAGATCGAACCATCTGGTTCAATCTCCAATTCAGGCAGCTTCATAACAACTGGTCCCAAGAGAAGTAGGATCGGCTTTTCCTCAGGAAAGCCTGACATTCCTGTCTCTGGTACACATCTCTCGCCAAACACAGCGTTTTTTTTTTTTCGCCGCGCCTATGTACTCTCTTGACTTGATATTAACATTTGCATTGGCTTCTGCTTCTGTTTCAGAGGGGATTCGCGCCACAGACTTTGAGGAATCTTTGAGATTCCAGAGGGTCTTGCAAGGTCAAGAAATTTTTCCGGGTTTTATCAACACTTCTTCGGATGGTGGAGCCGGTGCCAGGAGAGGCCGCTTCAAAGGAACAGAATTTGGTGAGTCTTATGGGTCCCATAAGGTCTTGCAAGGTCAAGAAACAGTTCCCGCCTACTCAATAACCGATCACCGGCAGCACGGGTTGAACCAGAGGAACATTTGGTGTGGGCCGTTCCAGAACTTTAGTACCCGTATCCTCCCCCCATCTGTGTCATCATCACCCTCTTCCGTCTTGATAACCAACTCGAGCAGCAGTCCTAACGGTCGTCTGGAGGATCATCACGGAGGTGCAGGCAGGTGCAGGCTGTTTGGTTTCCCGTTAACCGATGAAACCACCGCGGTAGCATCTGCGGCAGTTGTCCCGTTTGCTGAAGGGAATTCCATGAAAGGTGCTTCAGCTGTTCAAAACAATCACCATCATTCACAAGGAAGAGACATCTATGCCATGAGAGACATGCTGCTAGACATTGCTCTCTAGGGTTCTTTGGTTTATGTGTGTTTATTTTGCTTGTGGCTTAAGTAAAGTTCTTATTTTTAGTTGATTTATTATGATGATGACTTGCTAACTTTTGGAATGTCACAAGTTGATGACTTATGGAGGAGACTTGTAAACTTGTTCACTTCGTTGCAAGAATGGTTTTTATTAGGTTCAAGTTAAATATGTATTGCTTTCGTTTCAGTGTTTCATTTTTAGTGAATGTCTATCTTTTTTTTTTCCCTAAACTATGTTTTGAATTTGAACCCTTCGGTGTTGATTACGACTTCTGATTTGGCTCTAAACTTTTTAGTTTACGGTTTTAAGGTTGGTTGGAAGCTGAACTAATTCGGTTAAATACTAAGGGAGATAGTGAGGCTATCCCGGTGTGGTCCGTGTAATAAGAAATTGGCTTATTCGCGATGGTTGTACCGCTTAATTAGCATTTAGCAAGCTTAGAAGTTAGAACCTAGCAATTGGAGTTAAACAGAAAAAAAAACTGTTGTAACCCAAGACCAAACATCAAAACTGGGTTCGGTTATACTATCTAGTCTATTCCGGTTATTTCCGGTTCAATTCGCAACACCTAATTTAACCGAAAGAGTCCGACAACAACAACAACTCACACGCTCTCTCTCTGCCACTCAAAAGAATCTAATCCAAAGAATGGAGGAGACGACATGGGAAGAGAGATTACAAGCCGTGACTCACATCCTCACAAACCCAACAACAAAACCATCACTTTACTCCCAATTCCTCATCGGAGCCCTAATCCCAAGTTACATCTCGTGGGATTACCCTCCAATCTATTCGCGGACGCATCTACGTCAATGGTGGGTTTCTCAATTCTTCAAAAGGGTATCGAGATTCGGGCTTCCTGATACCTCGTGGAGGTCGAATTGCCCTTATTATCAGCCGCCGGCGGCGGTTATGGCGGTCGGAGTAGAGGAAGGCAAATGGGGCAAAGAGGAGAGAAGAGAGTATGCGAGGAAGAGGCTGAGGAGGAAGAAATTGGTGAACGAAGTGAATCCTTACATTCCTCTTTTACTTCCGAATTTGCTTCTCTTTACCCTCTTGTTATGGGATCCTATTCCTGAGTAAGTTTATTGGTGAACTCTGTAAAATCGGTTATTAAATGTTATTGTAAGACAAGCTCTGTTTTTGTAATGAAGAAGAAGACTCGATCAATGCTTGTCGGCCATATCGAACCGCTAATATGTTTGGTTTTGATTTGGTTTGATGTGATCCGGTTTGGTTTCAAGGGTATTCCGTTTGGATAAGTAGCAATGTAGCATCATCGGGTCGGGTCACAAGTCGAAACCCAACAAGTTTCGGGATTTGTTTCTTTGTCCTGTTCTAAACTTTTAAAAGGTTAGGTGGTGCTGAATTGCTGATAGTCAATTTGTCACAAACAACATTAAAGGACTTTTAATTGTATCTAGTGTATATGGTTGTCTATTTTTACAGTTTCTGATGGAAGCGACGTGCATAATAGATTTAGCGTGCTTGTCTTTCGTTAACGTTGTTGGAATATGACCTGCCAACGTGTAGTGGTGTAATTGATGGATGTTTAATTGATGGATGTATCAATTCTTGTTTGTTGCGAGGATTAGTAGTTCTTTGGGGTCGCTTCTCTATCATTCACTATCTCTTAAACCCACTTCATTAGTTAGTTCCAACTGCTAGTCATGCTATCCCCTGTACTTTGACAAATCTAACAAATGTGGATAATCAACCTTTGCGTGTACTGTCTTGTGGCTCCAATCATAACCAAATTTATTTATGTATCTAACAAATTTATTTTATTTCTTCCATCAAATTTTTGTGGAGCCGTTTATTCGTTTTCTTTTTCCGGCAGTTGAGATCTATCAAATACTACCTCCGTCCCACAAAGATCTTAGTTTTAGAAAAAAAATTTGTTTCACAAAGATACAAGTTTTGTATTTTCAACACACTTTTTGTTAATTAATGTTAAGAAATTGCAAAGTTCAAGAAGTATTTATTATAAATATATGAATTTTCTTAATTTTTATTGGTTAATATTTATGGGAAAGTGTAATCTGTAAAAAATTAATATCATTGATGATTACCTATTAATTATTTCTTAATCTGTGTAAAAATCCTAAAACAAAGATCTTTGTGGGACAGAGGGAGTATTGTCTAAAAGGAGAAGTACCAACTCTCCCCATACTCACAGAAGTCAAATGTTGCTTAAAAACTTTTAAAGCATTTATTTGTATTGGGTAACATATTTAAGAATTACGAACGAGCTATGTTCGCCTATTTATGGATCATCACTAGATGTTAGTGAGAACCAGGCCATTAGTTTAAATCTGGTATATTAATAGAACGAGAAAATTTGAGAAACAAATCTTTCGCTTTTAACACATATAGGGCGGATGATATTTTCTAATTTAAGTTTGCAACTGTTCAATTGTTGGTTGTGGGTGGCTTTTAATGTTATATGAATTGGCTGTGGGAACAACTGTAATTTTAATGAAATTCTATTTGTTCGTAAAATTCAGGTATTTTAACGAACACATTTTTTCAAAACGTAGTGATTTGCGTCTAATATTCGTTTTTATTGAAAAAGGAAAACAAACGTAGGGGCATGCTTAGGCTCGGAAACCATATAGTCGTATGGACCTAATCCTTTGGTGGGTTGTGGCTACCCCAAAATCTCTCGTCTCCAGTTATTACTTGGCCATTGAAATTTCATTTTCGCCCCTTGTTTTTGTTGTCAACTAATTTTCTTTTTATTGGTTTGACGTAGAAAACAAAAATATATTTCTTTTTATTGTTCATTAAGTCAACTAATTTTCTTCTTCCCTTAATGAAGTGTAGTTACTACTATAGTATGCTTTTCAACTTTTGGATGCATGGAAACAAACACTAATTAAAAACTTAGCTAAACTGACTAAAACTTCGAATGGTTACACCATATGCGGAGAGGACCAAGCTTACCAAAACGACTAGTAAAAAATTGCACAATTGTTTTGGGGATGCTCTGTCCGTTTTAAACAAGTGTTATTAGAGAATAATCCATTTTTTTTTGGATTCCAAAATTTCATTAAGCCATTGATATTTTATTCTTTTTATGATTATTACGTGTATCGAATGTTTTGATGAAGGCTTTGGATGTATACTACAACCCCCATCCTTTTAGAGCATGGTGCTCATGTTCATTGTCCATAAGTGTTTTAACAAAACTCACAATATTAGGTATTAATATTTCATCTAATCAAAGATTTGCTTAGTTACCATTTCTGATAAAATAATTATATACAATAGGACCAAAAAGTCGAGCTACCTCTTTGAAAATCATCTCATCCCAATGGACCCGCCATCAACCATTATTACCAATCCACTTTTTATTTCCACCCAACCATTTACACTCTATAAATTAAAAGAAGGTATTAAATAAATCAAAAAGAAAAAACCTCTCCTATATATAGACACTCCCACTTTCTCTCACAAACCCACAACACTCACATCACCATGGCTTTTTCAACTAGCTCATGTCTCTTCTTCTTCCTCTTAACACTTGTTCTTTTCTCCACCCAAATCAATGCAAGAGACAGCTACTCCTTTGGAAAGGTCCAAAGAGAAAAGCCCACAGACCAAAACCCTAACAGTCTTGTCCCTAACCAAACCAACGAGAAGAAAGAGCCAGATGACCAGAACCCTGCCTTTCTCCCCCAGTCATCTGAAAACGGGTACGGCTTGTACGGTCACGAGACAACCTACAACAACGATGAAGAGTTGAACAATAACAAGTACGAGGAGAGCGTTAACTACGACGACTCTTTCTCCACCCCAAGCCTAAGTCAAACGGCCCAAACCCAAGAATCTTACAAGAACTACAGAGAGAGCAATCCTAAGACGACCGAGATTTACGACAACAACAAGGACACGAGCTACTATGAAAACTCCAATACATACGGGACGGAGAAGAGAGAGAAGGAGGCGTACAAGGCTTATAGTAACAACGTAGAGAGACAAGGGATGAGTGATACGAGCTATCCTAAGACGACCGAGATTTACGACAACAACAAGGACACGAGCTATCCTAAGACGACCGAGATTTACGACAACAACAAGGACACGAGCTACTACGGAAACTCCTATACTTACGGGCCGGAGAAGAGAGAGAAGGAGGCGTACAATGGCTATAGCAACAACGTAGAGAGACAAGGGATGAGCGATACGAGGTATATGGCGAATGGTAATTACTACTACGACCTTGACGACGACAGAAAGCACGGCCGTTTCTACCAGAATCATTATTACAACTACAAGCCCACCGGTTACAATGAGAAGAAATCCAACTTCAGGAATCCATACGATTCGCACCAACAGTCCGAGATGTTCGGGGAAGATCACGGAGATCAGTTCACTCCATAAGGATGCCCACATGCATGAAACAATAATAACTATTTGCTTTTATATTTTCGAGTTCTTTTGTCAAACTCAAACTAAGTTAAAGTTATGATATATGGTTTATCAGTCAAAAATATAATTATTTGCATATAAAATTTGGAAAGAATAACAATAGTATATGGTGATGCTTGTTATGCTAATTTTCTTGTGTTAATTCAATCTCTATTTTTCTTATTTCTATAAAGGTTTAAAACGAAAAGAATAAACACAATTAAGCAATATCTTTGCTTCGTGAAGAAGACTTACAAAAAATATAAGATACCACCACTAATATCAATGTTCTAAAAAATCTTTCAGCATTAGCGTCAAACACAGCTCGAGTCTATTCAAGCTGTTGACGATTGTTTCTGTATTAGTCGTCGATTTTTTTTGTTTGGTTTAAATGTTAAGAGATTAGTCATCGATTTACCAAAACTTTCCAGTTGTTCATGTCGATTAGTCGGCGATTGAACCTCTCATCAACCCATAGTGAATCCACCGACTACGGATTTGTATAGAAATTATGACTTGGACTCTCTCAAAAATTGGACTCAGTATTTAACATTTTATCATATAAGAGATCTTCATATTTACTAAGATCTCTTCTTGTATGAATGAATTTTTTTCTCGAATAAGCGATAGTCACGTGACATGCACACGCTCGTGAAACGAAACACCCCATATTGAACATTAGGCACATAGCACGTGTGACGTTATGAGAGCAACGACTTGTAAAAACGACCGGTGTGAAACTTTGACCCAAACAAAAGCCTTAAACCCAGAAAAATCCCTAAATCCTAAATCCAACGAGAATCTAAAATTTCAATGTCAGCCGCCAGATCCGTCCTCCGCTCCGGTATCGGCCGATCGGTAGTTGCAGCGTTAGGGTCGACGAAGCCTATGCCGTCTTCTGCGCGGTCTTCGTTCAGGTTGCCTAAACAGAGCCCTCTCTCTAACCGCATTTTCAGGTAAACACTGTGAACCATCTCTAAGCGACTCTGAAACATCGACTACGCCGCTCTTTAGCTCATTTTGCTTCTACATTCTGATTTGAAAAGATCTCCGGTGGAATTGAGCTGCTGCGTCGAGACGATGCTTCCGTACCACACGGCCACAGCTTCTGCATTGCTCAATTCGAAGCTCTCAGTTTCACCGCGCTCTATTTGGAGCCTCCAAGGTACTTCTCAATTCTCTTCTTCGAATTGAAGGCAAGGAAGAGTCGAAGACTTTATTTTCTTGTGAAACTCAGCGATTTGATACCTAGTGGCTGATTGGCGATTGATAAACCTATTGGTGAATGATGAAGATAGTGAATGCGATACATAACTGTATCCTTCAATTCGTTGAACTGTTCATGTTTATGCATCATATGCTTGCGGATATGGACATCTATCTCTAGTCATAAGGTTTTTGTAGATTAAGTGTAGAGTTGGTATGTTACTTTTTAAGGTTGTTGGTGTTCAAGGTTATGTTTAGTAGTTGTCAATGGAGGTTTTTATTGGTTGATGGATACTTCTGTTAGGCTTTCTCTTGTTTAGGTGGAGCCTTGTTTCCAGTTTTGAGTTTCTTAATTCACATTTGGATATGTTGCAGTATTCACAAGTTAAATTTTACTTTTTATATGCACTTTCGAATTTAGCGTTTTGGTATGAAACTTGAAGTTGTTGCAAATTATGTTGGTATTTTCCCGCCAGTTTTAATCTTACTTGTGTACTCAAATAATCGAGGAGAATAGTGAATATATTGGTGGGAATTAAGTGCCTAAATCACAGCTTTACCTGTGGCATAGTTTGACTATTTTTAACTTCTTAGCTAAATTTCAAATGTCTTTGCATAGAATGAGAAATCTCAACTTTTTCCTTTGTCAAGATGATAATTGATGGACAATCATCTCGATGAAAAGGGGAATCTCGATGTGCCCAGTAGTGTTTTAGTTTAAAGCAGATCCATAGTCTCGGTTGATTTTTCTTATGATAGTATTTCACAGGAATTCCCAATAAGAACTTTCACTTTCATGAATCCTGCAACACTCTTTGCTCCCTCTAATCACATGCAATTATGTTTTATGGATACTGATATCATGTTCTATTTGCTCAGGTTGCATCGATGATGCATGATGAATCTCAAATGGAGAGTGCAAGAATGGATTAAAGCAAGGTGATGAAGAGACACTGGTCGTGTCATGTTTCTTCTTAGGTCATATGATCCGCTTTTAACCTTGAAGATTGTCCAGTAATGAAGGAATATTATGGAATTTCTAATCGACTCTAACCCAGGAGATTGTAAGGACCAACCGGTTCAGTTACAGTTATTACTTATTAGGGAAATCCGACCACTTAAATCCAAGTCGTGCTGCTTTTGTTTTTGGGGGTGTTGCATAATCAAAATTTCAAAACTTGATGTGTATTTGACTACAATTGCAAGACATATAATGTGGACACAAAATTTTTCACCAAATTTTCATTAACCTTTCTCTTCAAGGACCATACAAAAGCAGAGAGGTTACAAAAGCATCCACAACTTAAAGAGCACATACTGATGATATATCGAAACCCAAGATCAACACAAATCTACCGGTAGATAAATAGCAAACTTGCAACATCACAAGATAAAATATAATTTACCCGCGCAGTACAGAGACCGCAAAACAAAATTCATTGTGGCTCGCTTGATATATTACCTATCAGACACGGGGTAAGAGAAAGAGATCATTCCTCGACGACATTGACGAGCTCATACTCCACAAGGGACAAATTGTTGTCTTCCTTAACAGTAATATCAGCTGGTTCAGTAACCTCGATGCGACCCCATTTGTCAACAGCAAGCCTCATCGATCCCTTGAACATATCTATCTTTGCATTCCTGAGATTCACAGTAGCTCCTGGTTTCATCAAGTCCACTGCACCCACAGAATAAAAAGCAAGAAAAACTTGTATTAGTCCTCAAAATCGACCGTCATTGTAACAATATAGCTTAGTGATCCACTATAAATCAACCAATTCGATATCAGAGACGAACTACAGAGCATCTTTAATCAACAAAATTTATAATTTTAGAATTGTGGATAACATCAATGCCTGTTCCAAGAGAAAAGCTCCAAGTATCCAACATTTGACTTCTTAACACAATAGCTACACTGTTTTGAAGCTAAGCTAACGATTTAAATCTTCTATCTATGAACAAATTTGGTAATTCAAAAACATAAATGAGACCAAAACTATCACAAATTCGGAACAGAGAATCGGATTAGCTCACCTTGATCGTTGCGAGCAGTAAAGAGGATAGAAGCAGTCTCATCTCCAACGAGACACTCAGAGATCCGAGCAGGTCGGATGTGAGAAGAGGCAGCACCAGGCTTCTGAGGGACGGAATTCTGATCGACGACCTTAACAGTCAAAGTGTGGCCGCTAGTTCCAGGTTTAAGCTGATCCACCTTGACGAACACCGGTTTCCTCTTCTCTTGCGGCGTCTGCTGTTGTGGTTGATCCTGAGTTCGCGTTGACGACGACGACCGAGGCGGCGGGTTTCTCCCTTGTCGTCGCGGCGGAGGCGGTCCGTTTCTTTGCCGTGGTCTGTGCTGGAAATTGTCGTTGCTGTTTGACGCCATTGGGACTGAAGGAAGAATCTCGAACGAACCAAAATCTCTCTGCGTTTGCTCTCTGGTTTTTTGCGATCTCTTGAAGAAGAAATGCCCTAGATTTAAAGACTCATGAGACTTTCTGATTCTTTTAGTGGAATTTACTATTTTTCTCACTTTTTCAATTTTTTACGAAAGGGAAAAAAGATTTTTTTAAAAAAAGACAGTTTGAGGCAGCCACGTCAATCTAAGACCAAAGTTATTAAAAAAAGCTATTATTGAGTTTTGTTTTTGAATTTTTTTATATTAAGATGTTTGTGTCTATATTATATAAATGATATTTATTAACCCAAACGTTGGAGATCGCAACTAGTTGTAGTAGTAGCATCTAGATATACCCAAACAAAATAAACAAAAATCCAGGAATTACACAAAGTGTATGGTAACAATAAGTTTCATAAAGTGAGAGAAAAACTTTGTCGAAACAAATTACATATTCTGGCTCTGTAAGTTTATCTGGTGACTCTGTAAGCCTACACAAAACAAAACCAAAGGAGTGAGAGAGATTCTCATGTAGTAAAACCGGGAACATAAGATGTTTTTGTTACCTTGATCTGTTTGAGCAAATTCTTGGCACGCGCGTCTGTTTTGAAATGATCACGAACAGGCTGCGATATTGGTAAAATGAGGTAAGTGTTTTGTTGTTGAATCCAAAACTACTAAAAAGGTTTTCCGAATAATGTTTTTATCTTTTTGCTAATCATTAGGGACTCGTGAAGCTCTAACATAAGGAAGTTTTACTTACTTGCAAAATCTTATTCAATGCGTTCATCAGGCCTTTCTTCAGATCCCCGGGGTGCAACTCTCCGCTCTCATATTCAGCAGCAATGTCTTCAAAGCTTTTGTAGGTCCTAACATTTTGCAAAAATTTCATACCACGGTGGAATTTCACTATTTTAGTGACAGATTTACCGAGGAAATAGGATTACAGCAATCCAAATTGGATTAAAAGTCCACAACCTGAGCAAGAAACTCAAAAAGTTTAGAAAAAGGGTCAAAACTCACTTGTTACCGCCATATTCTTCATTTCGCTCAACTGTGAACTCATCAAACCACGGTAGAATGATGTATTTGATGTATTCAAGGCATGGATTTCCTTGCACGATTTTTGGAGGGCAGTAAGCTTTCTTGATTTTCACATTAACTTCAGCCTGAGGAGGACATAACATTCAAAACTAGTAAATAATTGTAACAACTCTTCTCTACTTTTGTAAACTATGAAAATTGGCTAAGTTTTACCTCCTCATCTTCCATAAAGATGGCAGATAATGGATCACTTTTGGACATCTTTTCTTGTCCTTGTTGGAGACCAGGAAGCATATCTGCAAGTAGTTACAGCTAAAAGATGATAAACGATACTTGACCAGGGAATACGTGGTATAACAGAAGTCATATAGAAAAATGTAGAGCATACGGTGCGACAAGATAATCGGTTTGTTTTTCCTCTTTATGTCATCACAGTATTCTCTTGCTAGTACGTTTACTTTTCTTTGATCCATCCCAAGCTGGCAAATATCAGCCTACAGATGTAAAACAAACGTTTTAACAGCAATCACAGAACTCATAAGCCAGATACACAGAGTGTAACATTACATTGAGTAAAAATCATCTATATACATTAACAAAATCTGCCAATCAAATGCAGTCTTTTCAAGCTTGGAGCTTTTATCAGGTGTTTTTTCAACAATATAATAGGCTTTCTGCTGAGGTAAAGCTAAAGCTAGATTCTCGATTCCAAGTAACTAGCAACAAAATCCAAAGACAGTTCATGAGCAAGAGATGCTTTAACTAAAGACAAATACATTCCAAAATACATATAAAAGTACCTCGAGGAAAAAAATATCTGCACATTGCATGCATGGGTAAAGGATCTGGGCAGCACTCAGTTCATCAGTCTCACTACGTCCCATAATCTGCACACACCTGCAAGGACAAGAAACGGACTCATTCAGGTCCCATCATTCCCTCACATAAATACAATGAACAAAGCAAGGAGAAGATGAAACAAGTAACCTCAAGATTCTAGGGAGCTTGTTTTTGCGAGCAATGTCCATCACAAGAGGCCAGTACTTATCTGCCCTAGAATTAATTTCTTCGGACGACCACAAAAACTCAACTTTGTCATTGTTCATCCCGGCAGCCTTCCAAATCTCTTGGAAGTATTCTCCAACCACTCTGATTTTCTTCAAGTCACCGCCCATTTTGTTGTTCAACTGAGCAAACCAATCAGCAATCCAGATTTTCACTCGGCAACCAGCTGAAGTCATTTTGTTCACATTGATGACCTTCATCACTCCCTATTAGGAAACAGCAGAACCAAAACGGATTAGCCAAAGCTTTCCACATAAAAGTAAAACAATTACCTCAAGAGATATCTGACCTGAGCAATGTGCATCCTTCCTGATGGTTCAAACCCATCATAGCAAATCGGAGCAGCCTTCTTAGCAAGAAGATTCTTAAGCTCTTCCTCCTGTATGCATTCCTCACCGATGCTCCTAACAATTTGGTATCTCTTCTCCACCTCTTCACTCATCCTGGACAATTAGTAAAGTTTTTAAATCCGCTAGACCAATAAGCAAATACCAATGCAACACTTGAAGATTAGAGAATTTCAAATTCGATACTTCTAAATTGCTAAAAAAGAGAAAAGCTTCATTTTTTTCACTCTAATAAAAAAATCCGATCCAAATCAAATTCAAGAGCGAAATTCAAAAATTGATGATGGTAAAACATGAAGACTCACTGTAATCCAGCGGACGAAGAAGATGCCTGAGTTGATGCAATGGAAACAGCCTCCATTTCTGATGACAGAGTGTTGGCAATTTCAGAAGATTGGTCCGCCATCAAAACTAGCCGGCGGCGGAAGAACGATAATTAGGGTTTTTTGGTTCACTGATTCTGAGGGTTATCAGTGACGGTGATGGATTTAACGTGCAATAGCGCCACTACGCTTCATGTTTTTCTCGGTTTTCGATTCGGTTCTCTTTGATTTGTTTTGGTTTGATTCGGTTAGGATAAGGTTAATTTTAGGTTAGTCGGAAGTCAAATAAAAAAGTTAAAAACATAAGAAAAAGGAAAACATGGTAAAATTTTGGAAACTCTTATGGGCCCTATACTAAGATTTTATATTTAACAAGGCCCATTAGATATAAAACAGTACGGTATTGTAATCAATGGTGGTCTCTTTACCAAACGTATTCTTCTGGGAGATCAGGACTCAACAGAGTCGCCCCCGAGCTTCTTCGTCTCGATCACGCCGCAAAATTACCAATTTACCACTCTCTGGGTTGAGCGTTTAGAGCCTTTCGAGATGTCTGATTCCGACATGGACATTGACGATGATGAGGTCGAACAAAAGGTGCAAGTACATACAATTGTTGGAGAATCTAAATTGCTTGATAAACCAATTCAAGCTTCCAATTCCCAGAACGGTCAGTATTAATTTTGGTGATTGGTACACGTTTTTGTTGATTAATTGTGTAAAGTTTGTAAATTGAATTGATCTTCCAATTGGAATTGATGAATATAAATTGGGGTTCAAAGACTTGAGAGGTCTTGCAATTAGATTGTCACTCTTGTTAAAGTTGTGGCTTTAATACAAAGTAGGCTAATGCAATACTGTTACAAAACATCCTCCTCAAAGTCTTGTATGATCTTTGTGTATTGGGTTTGTGCTTGTTTCTGTAGGAATCCTTTTTGTTTATCCAAATGCAGTTTGGGTAATATGTCCTGATTTAACTTGTCCCATGTAGATGTGAAGAGGTATTCTATGACAACACCTTCAGATGAGCAATCAAAAATCGTAAAGGAACAAGCTTTAGCTCAAGATAAAGGCACTGTAGCAAGGTACCGGAAATTTTTCTTCTGGTTAAGTTTTACTGAAACTTAAGTAGGAGGTTAGTGTATACTGGTTGACCCTCTGTATTTTGCATGTTTGAAGCCTTTTATACTGACAGATTCGGTTCTCAGATTTACCCCTGGCGGTGAAGGGAATGACCCAGAACAAAAACGTGCAGCTCTTCTCTGCAAGTTTTTTGCTAAAGGGTGGTGTTTCAACGGGACGTCCTGCAGGTTTCTACATGTGAAAGATAATTCAAATCACACTAGTCAACCACAGGCGGAAAATAACATGGCTGGAAGCAGTGGTATTCAGTCTATTGAAGGTATGTTACCATGAGATATAAGTAATCTTATGTGGGGGCAGTTTTAACAATATAGAGGTCGTTGAATACTTCCGGGTTTAATTATTTTTCATGATTTATGAATTAATCAATAATTGTCTTTTTTTTTTACTTATGCTCATTCAGAAAGAATAGCAGCAGCGATCAGCAAAGAAGGTGGAAGAGTTTCCCAGTTACGCGAAAATGGCAACACCGGTATGCATACCAGAGAGGATATATCGTTCGTGAATCCCCCAGGTTCTCAGAGAGTTTTCTCGTCCATGTCTTTCGTGAATCCCCCTGGTTCTCACAGAGTTTTCCCGTCCAAGAACGAGATTGGCTATATGTCTCCGTTTGAAAACATTGGAAGAGAGAGTTTGAAGCAAACGTGCAATGCTGATGTCACTGACAACAGGGCTTTACTTACCAATAACAGCAATTCCTTCACATTGAGAAGCAGCTTTGTTCATGAGCATAGATCTTCTACCAGTTCCTATTTAAAAAAAGAAATGGGATCTTCTGGACCAGTCTGGACAGGATCATTGTGCAGTCCTGTTCCTATGAATGGACTTGCTTCTACCGTGGGGCATTTTGAAAATGGGAATAATATATATGGATCTGGATCCCTTCCAGCGCTGCAAGGGATAGCTGTTTCTTCTGATAAAGAGGCAGAAGGCAACACTACTACTAGCGATAGAAAGAAAGTTTCGTCAGATGATTGGGAACCTTCTGAACCTTTTAAAGCATCTTTCACAATTCCACCTTATATACTTCCCTCGTCTGATGCCCTCTACGATCCTTTCACGGATATTGAGAATCTAGAAGACGGATCTCTTAATGCTCGGTTGTCAAGTAAAGGAGAACATGCACGGAAAAATTCACGACAGCAGAAAGATGGTGATTCTGCTAGCGGTCCCCAAGCACGGGAATCCAAGAATGATGATAAAAGCAGTTCATGCAGTCAAAATCAACACCAAGAAACTGTGGTGAGGAAGAATTTGGAAGCACATGGAGTAGTGGAAGGGGTGGCTACTTCAGTGGTTGATCAAAATGATACAACAACACCTAGCAAAGAGATATCTTCGGCAGCGGCTGCAGACAATAGAGTTGTCTTGAAAAGAAGCAAACCTGCAGGGCATGATTCTTGGCATAGGAGTGATGGGTCTTCATATAAAAAACCAATGAAATCAGATGAGATAGATGGTGAAGTGAGGTCAGATGCAGGAATGAAGGTAATGAGACAATTCCGAACTGCAGTTGTGGAAACCGTTAAAGAAATGTTGAAACCGTTGTGGCGTGAGGGTCGTCTTACCAAAGATGTGCATAACATGATAGTTAAAAAAGCTACAGAAAAGGTAGTCAGCGCTGCTGTCCAGTTTCATCAGGTGCCAACTGACAGCGGATCAGTTGATCAATATCTTGGTTTGTCTGCAACCAAAATTGTGAAGCTTGTCGAGGTGAGTTTCTTATTAGCCAGAAATAAAAAAACTTGAGCAGGTAAAAAACCTAAGTAGTAATTATTTCATTCATCTGACAATTCCTTTGTTCATTTGCAGGGGTACGTTGAAAAGTACGGTAAACCCTTAGTTATCAAACCAAATGCCACTTCAATGGCATGAGCTCAAACTGATGAGATTCTTGTAAATTATGTCATCCTTGTTTTCCTCAATTAGGATTTAGGACGTAGCACCTAAAATTCTTTGGATCTCCATTCATATCCATTTACCAATAATGGAATAAGGTTGGAAGTGGAGTTTGGTGGAGGAAATGTGTACACATTGTAAAACACTTGAAAGCTTAATCTATGCTTAAAACAGTTTTTCACCCTTAGAAAGATGATTGATATCTTACAAAGTAATGTGATAAAGAGTGGTGGTGGCTTTGGAAGCAAATAAAGGGGGAAAAAAAGAGAAACGGAATAATGTTAAAGGTATGTTCTCAGACCATCTCGACTTTGTTTCTTTGTTTGCGTATAAAACCAGATTCTTTAGTAACTTAGTGATTAGCTTTGTGGGCACATTTAGCATTAAGCATGATCATTTTTGTACCTGCTTAAACTTAGAAAATTCCGGCAAAAAACCCACGATATGTACTTGTCAAATAGTATAAGTAGGATGTCCGAGCACGATGGTCTCGACTTTAGGATCAAGTGGACAAATTTGTCACAGTTGTTGGATTTAATTCAAACATTTTATATGCTTCATCTGGTCTGTTCATCATAAGGAGGGCATAAACGTTTTACCTATTGTGGGTTTGCTGAAAACTCCTTGATATCAAAGATGTGGTCATCTCTAAAACTAATCGAATGTTCAACGAAATCCAGATACAATGTGTTGTTGAATATTAAAAAAAAAAAAATGGATTCATATTACCTTTTAGATAATCAAAATATGTATGTTGTTCCTATAATACTTTTCCACGAAAGCCTTAGCCTTAGGATTCTTTGATTCAAGGGTCCACTTCATGACTCTTTGTCCTTATCCATATCTCAATATCTATCCACCTCGCATTTTTTATATTTCCACGCTCCTCCCTCTTCTGGTTATCTATTTTTAACATTACTCTTTTTAATTAAGGTCGTATTATACGTGTTATAACTGTACATTAAATATTAGCTATTGCATCCTAATCTACAAAGATAGTGTGTGTTTATTTGATGCTATATTAACTCCCTTGAAGAAGTTGCATGTTATATTAAAAATATTGTAAAAAATGACATGTGAATTACAGAACGTATTTACAAATGTATTCATCAGTGTTTAACGAAAATTCTATTTAGTGCATATAATTGAACTTCATTTGGTATTTTCCCCAATTATTTTTTTATGTACTATTTATTGACTACGACTATTTCTCTAGATATTTTATGGGTTGCTTTAACAAAAAAAAAAAAAAGAGAGCGATAAGCGACAAAAAAATAAAAAATAAGAAAAAATGAAGAAGATATTTTATACGAATAGTTTCATAAATGGGTCTATAAATGAGATGAAGTAAGCTCTTTAGTAATTACTTGACACAATTCTCCCCAAAATCAACCCAAAACAAATACATAAGAGAAGGTAAAAAAAGATGTGGGATGAAACTTTTGCCGGACCTAAGCCGGAGCATGGCCTTGGCCGCCTCCGCAATAAGATCACCGCCCAACCCCTTGACATCAAAGGTAACATATATACTTTACACATGCATAGTTTATTTGTTTTGTGTTTGTGTCAACCATATAGATATTTGTATGAACTCATCTATGTGTGATTTTGGTAGGTGTAGGAGAAGGGAATAGCAGTAAAGCTGTGCCGGCGGTTGCTGCGGGGAGTCCCGGAACTCCGACGACGCCGGGATCGGCACGTAAAGAGAACGTGTGGAGAAGTGTGTTTCATCCAGGAAGTAACATCGCCACCACAGGAAGGGGCACTAACCTCTTCGACAAGCCTTCTCATCCCAACTCTCCCACCGTCTACGACTGGTACGTACTGAACCTTTAATACTATCATTATTATTGTGATCGGACGGTTCAGATCAGATCTAATTAAGATGTTTGGCCGTTGTTGTGATCCTCAGGTTGTACAGTGACGATACCAAGAGCCAGCACCGTTGAGCCGAGTTGATGGAGTGACATGCCGGTGAATTAGGAATCATGTCTTCCTTCCGCCACGTGTCTCCTTGCTGTTTCGTCTTTTTTTGGCTGTATTCGAAACTTTTTGTTTTGTTTCTTGTCGTTTGTGGTTGTTAGTGAATAGTGACCGTTTGATCTCCACCATCTGGTTTGGTTTTAACGGTGGCGATGCGCCCTCTTATCTCTTGTAATGTTTCTACTGTTCGGTAATATAATTATGTTAGCCTTTAATGATTTAGCTAACGATAGAATTTAACTTAACTATGATTAGCATAATGGAATTTAACTTAACTATGGTTGATCTCCTATCATTAAATAACAAAAAGTTAACCATGGTTAGATGAATTAATTATTTGTGTCATCAACAAGCATTTTTATTCGTTCTCAACCCATGAGTCCATGACCACAATATGAACTCGAAGGCATGCTCCTCAGATTTACGGATTCGAAATAGGGATTTAATTAAAGTTTACACATGTCTTTGGATGTAGATGGCTTTAGTTCATTATAACTAGGTGTTATCCTGCGGGAATAAATGACAAAAAAAGAGAGTTTGAATATTATGGTTTTATACTTTTTATTCAATACTATTTGAAAATATAAAATGTAATCTTTTAGCTGAAATGACTTGGACTAACTATTTTTGTTGATTTTCTTCTTTTACTTGTCATTAACTTTCCGAAACCTTTCTATGCAACTTCTTCATATTTTATGCTGTTTCACAATGAATGGAATGAGATTAATCAGAACAAAAGGATTCAAACCACCAAGAGGTGAATGTTTCATAGTGTGCAAACTATTGACCGACAAATTTCATAATAATTAACCACAATCTTTCTAAAATATAAATCAACAATATGATCCGCACTCTTCATTTTGTTGAGAAGTATAAAATAATCAGTTTGCTAAACTTATAAACCACAAACTATGAATTTTAGGAAGTCCGATCATTTAATAGGTTTATAAGTTTATCATCACTGCTGAATTCTAACTGATGGAAGCTGGTTTTTGGCCAATTTTGTTTGATAAAAATGAGTTCATACGTTTATATCCCTTCTATGTTTGAATGAAGAAATATTTTGGTTAGGGTCCGGACTTCTAAATTCTGTTGAATAAGTTTGCAACTCTAACTAACGCATTCCATGACGATCGATCTAATGTACTTTACACCACATTTTGTAAACTCTCTAGTGCATACATTATTAAATTCTATTTTGTTATTGAACATAGATCATATATGAAGTAATCGTATCTTGATTCTTGTTGTTTTGCTACTCAAATTCGATCAATAAAAAAAACTATTCTACATTGAAATTTCGTGTTTGCTTTAGATTTGTTTACTTTTTCCCAAATAAACACCAATTTTTTTTTCGTAAAAATAAAAAAAGAGGGGTAAATTTGTGGCATCGATATCAAAAAATTTAAATTTATTCGGCGATGTTTAACCCAAAAAAATAAAAATAAAAACTCTGCAAAGTTTACTCTTTGAATGTTTTTTTTTTTTTTTTACCGGAGAAATCAAAAGTGTTGACTAAAAAAAGAAGAAAGCAAAAAAGGCAGCGTAGTGAATTCTTCTTGTGCTAGGTGGCGTGTTGGGAATGGGAGAGAGGAAGGCGACGACTGGAGAGAACTTAGGGTTTTACAAGGAATATGTCGCCGGAATGATGGCTGGTCTCGCCACTGTCGTCGTCGGCCACCCTTTCGACACTGTCAAGGTACTCAATCTTCAATCCCGATTTCGATTTTTGTTTCTTTCACATCTAAGTTTATACCAAGTGGGTATATGTGCTTCATGTTCCAATTTGAGGGACTATGCTTCATACATTGAATTCTATAGTCAGCTTCTGCATTGTGCTCATGTGGTTTGGTCTAATTACGGATGCATTGGTGTGACAAAAGTGTTCTACTGTCAAGTATAGATTGTGAAGGAATGTGAACATCTCTGTTGCTGTACTTAGTTTTGGGTAATGGTTTTAACTATATCTAAGCAAAAGAGATAGAAAATTATTCATCATATAAGTCAATGAGGTTTCTTCTGATGCTGCTGGGACTTATTTGGGTTTGTTTCTTATGAGCTGTGTAGCCACAAAAATGTCATCTTTCTATTAACCACTATTACTGGATTGGCATCATTCATGAGGCAATGATTGATTCTTTGGGGTTTTGGCTTTTGTTTCTTGTGTCTATCAGGTGAAACTTCAGAAACATAATACAGATGTGCAAGGGCTCAGATACAAAAACGGGCTGCATTGTGCTTCAAGGATCCTGCAAACTGAAGGGGTAAATTTCTGTGCACTCTTATTGTTATGTTTTCTAGACTTTAGCTTCTTGCAGAGAGTTTTAGTTATTGAGAGTCTGGGTTTTTCATTGCCAAAGGAAACTTACTAGATCTCCATCATCACCTGATTGGCAAGATTCAATTTTTTTTTTGCTGACTTGAAATCATTTTTAGGTCAAAGGACTTTATAGGGGAGCAACATCGTCGTTTTTGGGAATGGCTTTTGAAAGTTCATTGTTGTTTGGCATATACTCCCAGGCAAAGCTGTTCTTGCGGGTAATATTGCAACCCAAATGATATTTCACTGTATTCCAAATATATATGTTTCTTACAGATTCCAAGTTTTGTTTTGTTTTTTGTTTTATTGTAAAGGGAAATTTGCCAGATGATGGGCCACGACCAGCGATAATTATTCCGTCTGCTATGTGTGGTGGAGCTGTTATTAGTTTTGTATTATGTCCAACAGAGCTAGTCAAGGTGAAATTTCCAGAGCACCATTTCTTTCCCCCCCCAATTATTACCTTTGATTGTTTCCATGGAGTTTTTTGGGACATTCACTGTTTTCTTCAGTGTAGAATGCAGATCCAAGGAACGGATTCTTTGGTTCCTAACTTCCGTAGATACAACAGTCCTCTTGATTGTGCCGTTCAGACCGTTAAAAATGAAGGGGTTAGAAACTCTCATTGCTAAAATACTCTACTTAGAATCGAACATCAGGTTGATGGGGATATCTTTCAGGTAACAGGTATTTTTCGTGGTGGTTCGACAACATTATTAAGAGAATGTGTTGGAAATGCTTTCTTCTTTACTGTCTATGAGTACTTACGGTATCACATCCACTTGAGATTGGAGGATTCTAAGCTGAAAGATGGTTACTTGGTTGACATGGGGATAGGAGTTTTCACTGGTGGTCTTGGAGGCATAGCTGTAAGAATCTTAGTGTGTTTCATAAATTCCGTCATGAACAAATGTTGCTATTGTATATGAATATTACTTCTGTTTCTATGATGCAGTGCTGGTCAGCTGTTTTGCCCTTTGATGTAGCAAAAACCATTATCCAGACCTCTCCAGACAAAGCTACCGAGAGAAATCCTTTTAAAGTGTTAAGCTCGGTCAGTCAGCCATCTTGTCTTTTGTGAATCCAAACAACCGATACAAAGGAGTGTATGAAATATTATTTTTGACTATAAATCATCTCTGCAGATTCACAAGAGGGCTGGACTCAAGGGATGCTATGCAGGTTTGGGTCCAACCATTGTGAGAGCATTCCCTGCTAATGCAGCAGCAATAGTTGCTTGGGAGTTCTCAATGAAAATGTTGGGAATCAAACGTGACTAGGATTAGTCTTCCCATCTAATTTATTTGGTCCAATTTCCAGAGCTCATAACCAGTAGGAGGTTGCATTTGCCTCGGATTTTGATGAGCTTTCTTGTAACAGAACTACAGATATCAAGAATCAACAGTATCTCCCAGATTATTTATTTCTGCTAGCTTTTTAGCTCTGTTTCCTCATATGTTGATTGCAAAACATAATTCCTGGTTTAGTTTACAATCTTTTTTTGAAATAACATTTCCTAAGTTTAAAAAGTCTTACACAAGCATTTACTTAGTCTGAATGCATTTATTTAATCATGTCATAGGTTTAGCAGATAGCTTTGATTGCAGGCAATATGGAGAAACAGAGAGACACACGGAGGATTACAAGGAGATAAAAGAGACTGACAGAAGAGAGTAAGCATAGCCTGTTTCATTAACCTTCAAATCGGGATCTTACACCTGTCACCATCTTTATTCAGTTGTGCTTTTCCGCCTTCTCTCATTGTGTCCAGCTAAGCGTCTCCTGCAACTCCGCTTGGCTTCATCAAACTCACCGAGCTCGTGAAACCTTAAAAAACCAAAGTTAAATGTCTCATATGTCTTTTTCTTGTTTTTGAATGTTGTTGTAGGAGTTTGAAAAATTATGACAGATTAACCTGCTGCATTGTTGGCAGAAACGTTTGTGAAGACCAGAGATCCGAACGAGAGGAGCTTTGGCATGAAACTCGCAGACTTTGTGTCGTTTGTGGTACTGTTTGGCCTTGCTCATATCTGCGGTACAACTCTCGACCTGACAAACTCCACTACTACTTGAACTTGTAACTTTAGCTTTCTGCTTCTTCTCCAAAGTCTCTTGTTCAAAAGTGTCCTCATCCTCTTCTTCTTCTTCTTCCTCTCCCTCGCTCATTTCTCTTAAACTCCTCTTCCCTTCCGCTTTGCTTCTTCTCATACTCATCTGCAAAATTCAACTCTCTCTCTCACATGAAAGATGGAACGATAGGAGAAGAAGTAGAAGAAGAAGAGGAAGTGGAAGTAAACATTGGAAGAGAAATAAAGGACCCCCAAAACAAAAGTGGGGAAGGATCTTAGGTGCTTAAGTTGTTGGACCACAAAATGTTTACTCTTTCTTTTTCCTCTTCACGTCCTAAGGTATAAAATTTATTAGCATCTTGTATAAAAAAAGTTGATCATCTATTATTTTTGTGTGTACATATACATCCTCGTGTATATTAAAAGAAAACTCAACCAAGATATGTAGCATCATAATATCATATAATGGTGTAAATTAGTATTGTCACCATTCGGATCAATATGTCTGTATAACTGTATTGCATGTTGCTAAGAAAAAAAAAAAAAATCTAAAAAAAAATGAAAAGAATGGGCTAACAATTTGTGGCGAGAGTGGAAAATACATGTGGGGAATATGGGGCTAAATTGATTGGAAAGAGTGATGAACAGTAAATTTTTTAGTCTTACGATGTGAAATGTTTTCTTTGTGGTGACAAGAAGTTGAGATTCGAACTAGAAAACAGACCACACATAGCTCATTGCTATCTTATGAATCATTCGTTTTTTTATTTCATTATTTAATGTTACTGTATTAAAAAAAAGAACAACATAACCTGATTGAGTTATACATATTTGAAAATGTCATTCGGAGTGTACTATATTTTCTCTTTGGTTTTTCGTTTTGCGCAAACAATTTATTTGGAACTAATCAATCATGGAGTGGCTCAATAATTTATCCAACAATGGGTTTGTAGAAAAGTTATTACTGAGGGATATGTCCACTAATTTGCAAATAAATATGTCGGAAAAAAATATTTGGTTACAAGGAGAAGTTCTTTCGATTTTATAGCATAGGGCCACCCCTAAATTAATTTTACAATTTAATTTCTCGTTTGGTGTAGATGATAAGGTCAATCAAGTTAGCCCTCGGGGCCACGAAGCCAAAAGTAGACATATAAGAATGGTCCAAACTTGAATTTATTCATTTTTCAATTGGTAATACGTAAAATAAAAATATTAGCATAATTTAACGCTTAAAACAGCAAATTTCTGTTTGACAAAAAAAAAAAAAACAGCAAATTCCTTTTTAGTTGCTTTTTAGTTGTAAATATTGTTTATTGTATTGTTTTCTTTTACCAATCAAAATTACAATTGAATCGCCATCTTTTGTCATAGCACCATCTCTTACTAATATCTAACTCAATTGATAAAAGATTTTGCCGTTTTATGTCATTAGTTAGATCCATGCACATCTACAAACAAAAAAATTAGGAATGGCACAGCTATGCAAAAGTTTGCTTTATATCTCTTGAGGCTAAGGGGACAAATCTATGTTATGTCACCACCCTTCGTTTTACTATCTACAAAACCACCAGATTAGCCCTAAAATAAATCTAGCCCGCAATTGTATCCAGGTATAAGCGGCTTCATATTACATTCCTCAATATAATATTACTTACGCTGACTTTTAAAAGTCACCAGAACGAAAATCTTAGTATGCCGAGGCATAATTTAAAATTGAGATCCACGACACTGACATAAAATGCATCGAATCAATAAAATAAAAAATCCGATTTGAAATGGATTTGTATTTGATATGCACCAGCACTATTGTATATATATATATATTTTTTTGTGCGAAAGCACTATTGTATAAGAATCATCTTATATACAAACTTTGAATTTCTTTTTTAAAAAGGACTTTGAATATAACTTTCAATTGCTTGCCATTATTTTGGAAAGTTGCTAACTAAAAAAATAAAAAAGCTAACCTTAAATGTTAAAGTTGCTAATGTTGCACGGTCGATGTCTGATAAATTTGCCTAAACCTCATTTTTATAAATCAAATCTCATATCCGATGAAAAATAATTAAATAAATATTTGGTCTACCACATAGATCAAAGGAGCTTAACTTACTATTATGAATTTAGATACAAATTTTGACAACAACGTAAAAATAAGTAAAGTATTAAAACCCACAGATTCCTTTTTTTTTTGTTGAAATAATATCATAAGAAAAAAAAATGGATTTTAGCCCAAAAAAAAAAAAAAAAAAAATGGACAAAATATTAACGTCAATATTAGCCAGTAGAGCCGTCAGCTGTCATGACACTACTTCACATTATTGTACTGCCTGTCAATTTTGATTGCATCTTTTGTTCAGTATCTCATTCTCCTTCAGTCCTTCTCTTCTTTTTCATTTTCTTTCCTCATTAAACCAATTCAATTCGACGGTAAATATGATGGACATGTATACAAACTCTCTAATTTTTTTTGGGTGATATAATATGTGTAGCTAAATAGAACTAAGTCAACAAGTCCGGAAATACCATGTCAAAGGTATATGTCCTTATGATCGTGTGTGTGTGTGTATACTATACGTAATTACAAGATTGGACGTAAATAAATAATGTTTGCGATATATCGGTAAAACTCTCTGCGATGTTTTCTTAAAAATTTTGGAATGGACCAATAAAGAAGAGAAGTGGTAGGGGAACCTTAACTTCTCCACGTGACTTTAACGAGCAACGTTAATTGAATTTTGAGTAGGGCCATTCGTAGTACACTCATTTATTTTGGTTACCTTTTACAAGTTTGTAAAAACATATCATCAAAAATTAAATGCGAAGAAGGGCTTTTCCAACCCATTATTCAATTTTAACTTTAAAATAGAGTAAATTTCTATTTTTGCTAAAATTGTCACTAACAAATTAGTTAAAGCTATGTCCAGTTTAATTTATACGACTCTATTTTTATTGCTACATGTAATACGAACTGTGCGTAAACGTAACTAACAATTGAAGGCATTTTCATCATGACTTTTAAAATTTTTGTATTCGATTATATAAAGGTTCGAACAATAACGGATAAAGTTACATACAACATATTTTTGTAGAATGCTTGGTTATAATGAAAAGTGACAACGTAGTCCAGTGCAAATAATTAAATATGTATAGAAGATTGTTGATCGTATATATCGATCTTGTCAGAGGCCATACATAAACGACAAGAGTATGTAAAAAATAAAAATGATGTATAAAATACTCTCTTGATTAAAAGGTATGATGTTGAACTAGCATGGTTATTGATCTTTTTAAACAAAAGATTATGACCTAAAAAAAAAAAGATGTATCCATAAGCATATCCTATACTGATTCATCATCATCCTAGCATAATAGGTTTGATGTGGGTGTAGAACTAGTTAGTCTTTACTAAAGACTCTTTAGTGAGGTTTAATGGGCCATAAAAGGGCCTTCAACTTATGTGCCCATTTCGAACAAAATAGCGCAAGACACAAGTTTACTAGTTAAAGACTTGAGAGTTAAGAGGGTTGAAATGTTATTACGGAATATATAGTGGCCAATTTGTAAGAAACCAGAAGTTAAATAATTTACTTTAAAAGCCCCCAAATAGTTTTCTTTTCAGCTTTCACCAATCTATCTGGTGCTGGATAAGCTTTTGCTTCAATTCTCACTTCCTTCCTCATCCAAAAAACGTTCCGTTCCAATGGCGACAGCATCAGCTCTCTCTTCACTCTCTTCTCTCTCTCTCCACACTCGAACCTCTTCTCTCATCTCCTCCTCCACAAAACCAATCGTCTCCTTCTCCTCATTCCTCAATCGCCGCGTCTCATCTCTCACTCTCGTCAAAGCCTCCAACGACCAAATCGAGACTTTCTTCTTCGAAGACCAAACCCCAGAAATAACCGCAAATGTCGTATTCGACCCTCCCGTTGCTCCAGAAGGTTTCGTGGCTCCGCCGTATTTCGACGAAGGAACGGACGAGACAGAGGAAGAGATCGCGACGGCGTTCGAGGAGCTGTACGGTCCTGCGTATAGCGGAGAGAGTATGCTTGGGAAAGACATTTATGTGATGGATTCGAAGCATAAGAAGAGCTCAGGGATTGGTGGGAAGCCGAAGAAGGATAAGATTAGAGATGGGTTTGAAGAGAGAGTTGTGCAAGTTAGGAGGGTGACTAAGGTTGTTAAAGGAGGGAAGCAATTGAAGTTTAGAGCTATTGTTGTTGTTGGTGATAAACAAGGTAATGTTGGTGTTGGCTGTGCTAAGGCTAAAGAAGTTGTTGCTGCTGTTCAGAAATCTGCCATTGATGCTAGGAGAAACATTGTTCAAGTTCCTATGACTAAGTACCTCACTTTCCCTCACAGGTAAAAGAGATTTTGAATTTGATGTTTGTAATGTGTGCTAATGTTTTAGAAGGATTGGCTTTGGATGATATAAACTCTTACTTGGCAATGAACGAAGAGTTTGGGGTTTAGTTCTTAGCATTGTGTAGCCATAGTTGTGTTGGATTGTGATGGTTTTGTTTGGTGTAAGGATTTGGTGTTATGGGACTTGTTGTTATTCAGAAATTCTGGTCTTATGAATATGAAGAATCTGTTCCATAGGCCATGAGCTAAGCGTTTTGGGAACAACTGGGGAGGGTTTTGGTGTGTGTATGTTGTATGTTGTTTAAGAGGGTTTGTCTGGTTTTAAGCTATTGGGTTTTTGTTTATAGATCAGAGGGTGATTATGGAGCAGCCAAGGTGATGCTTAGACCGGCTTCACCAGGTACTGGTGTGATTGCTGGAGGAGCGGTTAGGATTGTGCTAGAGATGGCAGGAGTTGAGAATGCATTGGGGAAACAGCTCGGAAGCAACAATGCTCTTAACAACGCGAGAGCCACTCTTGCAGCAGTGCAACAGATGAGACAGTTCCGCGATGTTGCTCAAGAGCGTGGAATCCCCATGGAAGAACTCTGGAAGTGAAAACTCATCTTCCCCATCAACATGTTGACTCCTTTTTATTTGAGTTTCTTGTAAAATCAAGAGGTATGATGTAATTCATGAGAAAATATGTTTATTTTGAAATAGCACTCCTTTCTTCTTTCACAAAAGTTCACAGGGAGCACATTTATTACAGAATGCTCTAGCTATGGCTAATATAGTCTGCTTCGGAAATAATCCCAGAGATTTGTCATATTCGGATTCCGGAGCCAGGGACTTACAGCCAGGGCCTTCTTAAGTGTAAGGCTTGATTTGCAATAGGCTTCTAAACATTTAGAAGAACACAGATATGTCTGTTCGATATATATGATACCTGATGTGTCTTTGCAACGCCGACGGCATATATGATAATGTGGTCGAGATGCAAAAACGTTGGGAACAACTGTGAACATAGGGTCTATGAACCCTATGGACATATATCCTGGTCTCCAAAATGTGAAGTTCCCAATCACGCAATCAATATGAAGAGTGGAGCTGCAATCTTCATCACATTTATAGAATCTTGTATTCGGGTTGGTTTTTCCCTCGCATACATCACACCAGTATTGCCCACTTGCCTTTTCTCCAAAGCAGACAGAGAGAAAATGTGTGTCGCATTTGTGCTTTACCCAGTTAGGCAAAGTGGCGCAGTCGAAGCCCAAAGCGAAGTTACAATCAACGCAACTCAACACAGATGATGCGAGCTCATTACAAGCACCGCAAATCTTAGATTCTAGGGAAGTAAAGAATAAGGGATGTGGATGACTTTCATGGGTAAACGGCTCCTGAACTAAACAGCATCGTACATCTAGTTCAACATTGCAACACACGTACTTGAAACCACTGCAGAGCCGCTGACACGCAGTACAATGGAATAAGTTATAACCAAGCTCATCCTCATCATGTGGAGCAATGTTTGCTCGTAGAGTAAGTGGATGCTTGTGTAGCCCATGCCTTAACTTCCGGGGAAGATTAGCGCATATCTTGTGAAGAACAAAAGCGCAACTCAAACATTTGTAATATGCATCAAAGTAGATCGGTAGAGCACAAGCACTGCAGCGGATAGTATCATGACAAACAATACCCTCGTCGTTGAGTTTGAGAAGATGTTCATGACTGAAATGTTTGATTACTTTGTCATGTACCACTTCGATTAATGGCTTGATATCTTCGATGTTATCTTTTTCTTCGGGTTCCCCCTCGAGTTCCATTCCATCCCACACATAATTTCTCGTCGCACATCTCAGATGGACAACATAATCAGGGCAAACTGAGCAGCGGTATCCTCCATACCTCCCATCTAACCGAAGACGACAAACTCCACAAGCAAATTTCCCAGGGCCAATGAAGTAACTTCGAGAAATCCGGTGCTCGTGTCGTGTGATGTGTATAACACGCGGTAAGGGAATGCAGTCTCTATGGATCATGCAATTGCATTTACGACACAAGTAAGGAGCTCGATGGCCATTTGTACCACAAGCATCACAAGTGAAGGAGATATCTTTGGCCACAAGATGAAGCCGATGCTCATGGGCTTTCGGGTAATCAATGCTAGGAATCTGAAGCTTCCTCGCACAAGCCGTATCCAAACTAAAGTTACAAATGGAACAATGATAAACCAAAATTCCAAGATTTTCTCCACACAAGCGACAAAATCCATCACTATAACCAGGTGGTCCGCACTTACGGAGCTTGAGAGGGTGTGAAGGATGAGAAGGGTGGTTGATCTCTAAGGGTGACTCTGCGCATTCCTTGTGGAAATAGAACTTGCACTGAGGGCAATGGTACCCTTTTGCATCCTTCTTAGTTTCAGAGCAACCAAAGCAATCAAATGGAAACACTGAAGGGTGTAAAGCATGATGGTGAATTGGCAATTTCTGTGGTTTAGAATCTCCATGACTTGGGTTAAAGATCCGCCATAAGCTAGCCATAGCCATTGTGGAAATTTGGCTAGTGTTTGCTAAACGAAGAGAAGAAAGGTGGACAAGTTTGGCCAGAAACTTCTAGTGCATATTAATAATTGAGGCTATAATAAGTTATTTAATTTCACGGTTTCACCTACACTTGTACGTTTTTTATGACTAAATCAACAAACCTAACATTGCAACCGGCAGATAGAAGTTAAGTTGAAGACGACAAAAAGAAAAAAAAAAACAAAAGGAGTTAAGTGGACATGTTAAAAATGTAACTAATGTTCAATCTGAAACTATAGCATAGTAGGGAACAAGGCTATGTTCACAATATTCAAAGTCTTGAAACACTACTTCAGAAAAAAGTGTTTACTGCTATAAAGTCTTATATATATTTGGTAATACCTGAACGATACGGCTTATTAAAGTAAAAGGGTTTGTAACCTTGTAAGTGTCAAGTGAAGAGACGTTAATCTTTTACTCATCAGGTGGGAATTCCTCATCCGAGGCTTCGTTCTCCAGAAAAGAGCCGAGAGTTTTCCTCAATATGCTGAAAGTTTTGTCATCCTACACCCCGAGAATATTCATGGTTCAGTTATATATAACAAGATAAAAGAGAATAGTAACGTATATGTAAGGCTTTTAGTTACCCGTTTCTTTTTCTTCAGAGACTCTTCCAATTGAGCAAGCTTTTCACTGCAGAACTTCTCCTGTTCCGTTATCATTGTCTTCTCCTTCTTCCCTATATGTTATTTTACAGGTGGGTGGAAGTGAGTAAGTCTTGCCATTTTATTAACAGTGGTCTCATTATATAAGGGGTTGATTGGATTACTTAGTTGCTCATATCGCATATAGAGCCTCTCCTTGTCCTCCTCAAACTTGGAAATAGTGTCTGCCAAAAAGAAAAACATGTTCATCAGTTTAGGTGATATCCCACTTAGCTAATGAAAGAAAACTTTGTGTTGTGCACTACTGACCTTAAAGAGTAAGAGATGACAAAACCAGAGGGAAATAGAAAGAATACCTTTCAAACCCTGTAGATGATCAGCTTTGTCTTTCATGAATTTCTTATGAAGTTCCTCATACTTGGCAGCTTCATCCTTCAAGATATTCTCACACTAAAAATATGAATCAGAGGTCAGCTCCTTGTACCTTTCTAAAGACTCTATTAAGTTAAATATCATCTTGAGATCTTTGTTCTCACCTCCTTTGAACTCTTTGAAAGTGCTTTGGTAAAGTTTTGTCTGCAGATTGTAAGTCAAGGACAGAATTCATCAGTACCCTTCCATTTATAATTATATCATGTAAACCAACATTCACAAAGCATGGACGATCAGATATCCATCCTCATCCTCATCCTCAGCAACATAGCCTACCTTTCTTTCTCAAGTTTTGACTTCAACTCGTCGATCTTTGACTTCACCTCAGTGGACACACTGCCAGAAAAAAAACACAAGGATTAAAACAAGATTCAGCTATCAAACTAACGACACCTAGAGAGCATTTCAACCATGGAGTTTATTTCATCATATTGTAGAGAAAACTAATTCTGCAGATTAAAAGCAGGAATATGCTCACAATCCGTAGATGATATTCTCTTTCTGAAACAATAAATCACAAAGTCATACCACTAGATACCAAATCAGTGATAGAAAACAACCCATTGCTACAGATTTGAGGAACAAAAGAACAAAATCTAAACGTTCTGTATCTATGAAATCAAAAGCGCTTGATATCTATCAATCTAACATTTGCTTTCTACTTTAAGGGATACAAATGGCATACAACAACAACTTGCACAATAGATCAAAGGAGTGCTTCAGAGTTGAGGAACAAAAGACTGATCATCTAAAAGTTCTGTATCTATGAAATCAAACGAGCTTGATATCTATCAATCAAACATTTGTTTTCTAGTTTAAAGGATACAACAGCATACCACAACCACTTGGCACAACAGATCAACCAAATGCTAGAACAAATGATCGAACACCTAAGCTTCATCTGGCTATAACTAGTTGATAAATTTGATTTGCGATACAAAATCCAGACTAATTCATGCACCAACGATAACAAGTAGAAGAAACTCTCCATCAAAATGGAAGAATGAAACGATCGTAAACTAGGATAATGTTCTTAAACAAAGATTAAGATGCATATGATCGATCGACATTAAATTTCTCGATAATTGCATAAAAAATGATGAAATCGAAGGTTACAGTGATATCAAACTCTGTTTCTTCTAAATATTCCACAACCTAACCGGAGAGAAAGATGGAACGGAGAGATATATCACCTGGAAATGCTTTCTTCCTTCTTTTTCCGGCCATCTTCATTCGCTTTCTCTCTGATTTGCTGCAACGCCGACATGAGTCCTTTGAGATCGCTGCACGATCCACACGGAAACACAATCGCGAGTCACAATTCAACCAAAATCCGAAGAAACGAAGAAGAAGAAGTAAGAAAACGGACCTAGTATCATCGAGATCCGAATCGTCCTGGAGTTTTGCCTTCGGTGTTGGCTTCTTGAGCGATTGCGGCGGCTCTGGCCGAGCTCTCTTAGTGCCTCTTCTGGTAGACGACATTGCAGACGAAACTGAGAGAGTGAGAGAGACGATGAGAACGAAATTAGTAGCGCGGGCGATTATATGCTTTCTCTCTCTCTATCTCTCTCTCTCGTGAAATTTAAATTTGAAATTTGAAATTCTGTTTCGTTTGTTAGCTTGCCTGATCAGTTTATATAGCCACATTACGTATTGTGGACACCGTCGTAGCTGATCAGTGTGATCACCGTACCGTACTCTCACTCTCTCAGTATTTTTCTATTTTTTTTTTCTTTTTGTTTCCTTTTTCTACAAATTAAGATGGCTGAGTTTTTTTTTTTTTTTTTTTTTTGTTGGCAAAAAAGATGGCTGACATAATTACATAAAAACGAATATTAATTTTTTCATGCATCTATTCTTCAAATTATGGGTAAGAAAATCACTGTTACTTCATTTACACCGATTTAAACACAAAGGACTTAACCACCAACTAGAAACGAGTACACATTTTTTTGTTTTTTTTTGGATACCTCATGGCTTTTAAAATGCGTATGAAAACTTCCTTCAACTCAAACTCAAATCTGTATAATATGGGACTGAAGTGTAGGAATTTAAAATCAGTGGACTATCATTAGACCAAAACACACTAAAAATATATACATAAGTTCGTACATTAGGAATGATAAGTATTGATGAAAAAGAGTTTTATCTAAAGAAGTACATATTTTAAGAAAATCAGAGTGAAAGTTATCCACTTTGTTTTAATATGGATTTTTGCTTTTAGCATATTTTCAAAATTCAGCATTTTTGAGGAAAGGCATTAGACAGCAGTTCGACCGTATGTGTGTGAGTCCTTAATTTTGTAAATAAATATTCTATACGGAGTGCACTGTGCAAGTCGTTCTCATTGTTTATCTTGAGAGTGAAGTATCGAGATTTAATTTTCACCCCTAATTAATGGTGTATTCCAGCGAATATCTCTCGTCTCTCGAAGCTTAAGGCTATTGTGTTTATGTTGTTCTTTACGCTTTATTTTTTGGCTTACATTATACCAATCGTTTGCCCAAAAAAAAAGAAAAATTAGATGTACCAATCCCAAAATCTAAACATATATCGCCTGTATAATTTAATGTTTTATCAAATTTTATACATTTGCGAAGTTTGGAAATTCATAAGTTTTAAATCTCACATAGCTCTATTAAGATCTTTTTCAAAAATTGTCACTTATAATCTGCAAGGAATTGTATAATTTAGAAATTGAACGTCATACATGACGTGGAAGTATAAATCTTTTTGTAAACCACTATTAACATCAATTTTTAAAAAATCTTTTCCTGATTTAAGAATAATTACATAGGCATCGTTTTACCAATTTCATTAAAATCGAATCGACTTTTTTTTATAATCTTGTTAATCTAAGAATAATTATATAGGCATCGTTTTGCTAATTTCATTACACTCTAAAGAATTGGAAAGCCAAATAAACAGAAGTAGTGTGGATATTGATTGAACTTTAAATGTGTAATGTGTCGAAGCCGCACCATGCGCATCTTGTTGCCATATGCACATGTTATGGATCACAAAACATGGAACGTGAATGAAAACTCATGCATTAATACTATATCTCAGATATTTGCCTTGAAAGTAACACTAAAATTTAGTCAATCAAGTTTATTTAACTTCATGCGTAATTTTATATAAAATATTTAAGTCCAATAAAAGTTGTAAAACTACATGCATTCTTCCTTGCCAACTCTCATAAAATTCACAAACTATAAGAAATCCATATGACTAGAGACTAGAGTCTCATAAAAACTCTCAGATTATTACATTTGTATAATAAGAAATTTTAAAACTTTAGAATATTAACATATGACTAAAGCATTCTCTTATTAACAATTGTTATGCAGGGCTTGGGTTAGAACTCGACAACCCCAAAAGTTCGTATCTCACCTATAACCAATTCATTTGGTTGCGCTTTCAGTGATCTACCCGAAGGTGAGTTTACCCCAAACATCTTACCTAATTTTTTTTTGGTTAATCATCGAGATGATCCAAATTTTTACCTCGACTAATTTTCAATGATGAGACCAAAATGTTTTTTTATTCCAAATTACTACAAGAAAAACAGGGAAGTGACTGTAAAGGTTAAGACTTGAGGTTTTCTTAATTACAAATTCATTTTGAGTTCTTGCTTAAAGGAGTAAAAATCTGTTAGGAAATCTCAACCTAAATCTTTAACGAGACATAGGAAACTTCTTCATTGCCTCGCCAGACGTGCACATGTGCTATATTATCTACATAAGCATAAGCCCCCTAAATGAATTATATATAAAAACACATATATTACTTACGGACCTAGGAAATTTTTTTTTGGCGATGCTGAATAAATTATTGGTCACACAGTTATCTATACTGAAACTAAAATATATATATATATACAGTGAAAATAAACATTAGTAAATTTTATATAATAAAGTATTATAATAAAAAAGACTTAAGTGATATTTCTAGTTAATTCATAGTACAGTTAACGAAATGTACTATTTATATATCTCTTTTAATTCGCTGTCTAAAAAATATCTATTTAAATTCATTTCATCACAAAATTGAAGCCTAAAATCTCCTATAAATACATCCAAGTCACATCAACCCAAAGTCACACACACAAACAAAAACAAAAGAATAAAGATGGGAATCATTGGTAAGAGTGTTTCTCTAACTCTCTTAGCACTTTTGTGCTTCACTTCCTCTGTTTTCACCTTAGGAGTGAATCAGCCTGGTTCATCAGCTCCCTTCCATAGCCTTCCCGATCACCTTACCCTCCCAACACCCGCACCGGCCAAGGCTCCGATCAAACTACCAACACTCCCACCGTTCAAACTACCAACTCTTCCACCGGCCAAAGCTCCCATCAAACTACCAGCTTTCCCACCAGCCAAAGCTCCGATCAAACTACCAACACTCCCGCCGATCAAACTACCAACTCTTCCACCGGCCAAAGCTCCCATCAAACTACCAGCCTTCCCACCAGCCAAAGCTCCGATTAAGCTACCAACTCTCCCACCGTTTTCCCCTCCTAAGTTCAACAGGACTCTAGTAGCCGTGCGGGGTTTGGTCTACTGCAAACCCTGCAAGTACGCTGGCGTCAGCACCCTCACAGGCGCCAAACCCGTTAAAGGTATTAATTATATATACACTTATAATATGAAAAGTCCATATTTTATCCTAGAACACCATTCCAATCCTTAGTATTCTCACCTGTGGTATGTGAAAAGTCCACACTTCACTCCATATATTATCAAGTTTTATTAATAGGTTTTTGGTTAACCCTTGTTTTCCCTATACTGTATTTCCCATATTATCAAGTTTAGCTTAACTGATAAAAAAATAACTTGTTCAAAATCATGCCCCCAAATTTTTAAAAATCAATAAATGTAAACTTACCATAACAAATCTAAGCAAATGCTATGAAAAAGCCGGGATGTGTTCTTATTTATTGGTTGCAATGTTTTTTTTTAAACATGACAAATATATAGATAAACTAAAATTCTTATTTTCACTTTTTATTCTGTTTGTGTTTTTTTTTTTTTGGGATACAGATGCTGTGATTAGACTTGTCTGCAAGAACAAGAAGAGCTCAATATCGGAGACAAAGACGGACAAGAACGGATACTTCATGCTCTTGGCCCCTAAGACAGTGACCAACTACGGTATCAAAGCTTGCCGAGCTTTCCTTGTGAAGTCGCCGGACGTCAAGTGCAGCAAAGTGTCGACGCTGCACGGTGGAGACAAGGGAGCCTATCTAAAGCAGGTTTTCAATAATCTCAAAAAATTGCAACCAGGAACTGTCTTAATCAACAAGTCCTTGTACGGTCTTTACAACGTTGGTCCATTCGCATTCGACCCTGCCTGCCCCAAATGAGATGATTCTAATAATAGCTTGTTTAACTTTGATTGTGTTGAGTGTATAAGCTTGGGTTTCTTTGTATGGCCTTTTGTGTTAGTGTCTTTTTAATTTGTTTCTTCAATAAAAAACGGTGACGTTTACATGTTAGCCTTTTTTTTACAGGAAAATCCTTTCTAAGAATTTAAAACTTTGAATATCTCCTCAACAAGAGAAAAGAAAAGAAAAAGAGTTTGAATATCTTTTGTGGATGTTAATGACAAAATAATTAGTCTACAAAACGGAAGGAACACAATCGTTGATATATTAATTAGCCTGTCAATTACTCGATTAGGAATCGTAATGGTAATTTGGTAGATACTTGGAACCGTTTAAAGTCGTTACTAAGCTGAAGGCCAAATGGTAGTTTGATCATCTATTATTACGATTGAGAAAAACTTGACAGGAGTTTCAGACGTTCAGTTTCGGATCCATTAAGAACGAAGATCGTGATACTATTTACTATTTAGGCCCTCCTACTAGGTGTTTACACTCAGTTTCGGATCCATTAAATCTTTTTCTTTCTTAATTGTTCATTAGTTTCTTTTGTACGAAACCTTTAAGAGATATATCAAAGAAATTTGTCATATATAAAAAAAAGTTATATATGATTTTGACTTAGGAACCGTCATCTTTGTAATTTTGTCATTATTGTATAGTGAGTAAAATAAAAAAGATTTTGTGTGAGATTGGTTAAATTTAGTAAAAATATACATCATATTATCTTTAATAATTTCAGATTTAGATCTCATAGGACAGAAGCTAAGAGACCGAAAAAGAAAAGAGGATCTCAAATTATAGGTTTATATATCTTCAATATAATTAAAAAAGATGAATAAAAATTATTAGCCAACTTGGCAAAATATAAAAAAATTTATTGACTTTGTCAAACTTACACAAATATTTTTTGGTAACACATATATCTTTTGGCAAAAATCTGATAAAGAGATATATTGTTGGTATAGTTTAATTACAATCTACAATTTTCCAAAATCTTCCAATAACAAATTACTACCCATAACTTCTTTCCATAATAAGATCTCATTGGATTCCTTTTTTTCTATATTTATATTCAATTCTACCATATCTCTTTGCCAATCCTTGCGTATATTTTAGTTTCCTTTAACATCCTTGCCAATATTTACCTTTGCAAAAAAGATTATAAAAGTTGAAATCCAATACATATTGTATGTGTTTCTTCTCGATGATTTATTGTTGATTTGAGTTTAAAATATGAGAAATGTCATCCAAAGTTTTTAATAAAAAGATGCCATCCAAAGTTGCGGGAAAGGATAATCATTCACCGGAGCCGCCATCACTGACCTCACTTCCCGAAGAAATACTCTTGGATTGCGTAGCGCGTGTACCAAGATCTTACTATCCCATTCTCTCACTCGTTTCAAAGCAATTCCGGTCTCTCGTTACATCCCCTGAGCTATACATGATACGATCTCTTCTAGGCTACGACGAAAACTGTCTCTATGTTGCCATCTCTAAGAACCAAACCTCTAATATCCATTGGTATACTCTTGGTCGGAAACCCAACAACAACCTTTGGTTAGTCCCTATCCCTTCACTCCCTCCTATGCCTTTACATGGAAGCTATGTAGTCGCAGGTTCGAGTATATATGTCATGGGTGGATTTCACCATTGGGGGTTGATCACACCGAGTGTGTCACGCATCGATTGTGTATCTCACACGGTGCAGCCTCTCACTAGAATGCCAAAGGCGGTCGCAGGTTCGGTCTCCAAACACGTAGATGGAAAGATATATGTGATTGGAGGATCCGATACTCGTTCCCGGGAGGTGAAATCATCATCTAAAAGGATCATGGTGTTTGATACTGAAACACAAACGTGGAAGGTTGGGAGGAGGCCAAACTGGGAGGTGGGCCAGAGGTGGCTTAGTAGCGTGGAGATGGCGGGTAAGATTTACATGAGGAGTTATCATAACAGCTATGTGTATGAACCAAAAGAAGGTAAATGTGCGATGGACCAGATCTTGCACTCTATGGAGTGGTCAAATTCATGCGTTATAGACGATGTATTGTACTATTATGATGTCCGTAAGAATTGTTTAAGAGCATATGATCTAAAGCAAAGGGTATGGGGAGTGGTGAAGGGTGTGGACTTAGGACTATTTGAGGTCGGTTCATGGTCATCCACAGCGAGTTACGGTAGAAAATTAGCTGTGTTTTTGCAGAAAGTAGTAGCCTTTACTGAGACTACAGAAATTTGGTGTGCGGAGATTGCGTTGGAAAGGCGTGAAGGAGGAGAGATTTGGGGAAAAGTAGAGTGGTATGATCTTGTGCTTGATGGAAAATCTTGCATTATGAAATGTCTAGCTGTCAAAATGTGATGTGTGAACCATGTAATGGCAGTTTGGTGATACTGGTTAGTTGTTCAAATATCATAACTTTCTTCGAGATTTCTGAATGTTTTATATGCTCCATGTACCATTAGAGCATGCGCAACAGCGCAAGTTTTATGTAATAAACAAATCCAAAAAAAGAAAAAGTGGTGTCAGCCTAAAAAATCGATTGCAAACTAGCAATCGCTTGCAAGCGTTGCTGTCTCTCTCTCTCCTACTTTCTTTCTCTCTTTAATCTTTTTCTTTAAATTATAATACTAAAAAAATACTTACACCCACACAAACCTATTTTACCACTGCAGATGATCTTAGGAGTTATAAGTTGTAGATATTATTGGGCAGGAGCTGTTTTTCTTTCTGATATAATAATTTTATTTTCTTCTGATGTTTAAAACTTAAACTCAATGATCCAATTATCTTAAAATTATACTCCCTCCGTATTTTATTAATTGTCGTTTTAGAATTTTTATTTCTTTGAATTATATGTCGTTTTCAAATTTCTATGCAAAATTTATAAAATACGGAGGGAATATTTCTTATAAGAGTTTATTCTATGATCCATTTGAATCAAAATAACATATCCTCAAATAAACGAATATAATGCATTAGTGACTCATAGACGTAAGAATAGAGAGAGTTAACCGGCGAATCAAACACGGCTTGCATAGTCCATAACATCAAAACGAAAAAGAGCAGTGTCCCTGTAGAGATACTCACTACTCGGAGCAGAGTATCAGGATGCCTTTGAACAAAGACAAATCAAAAGGTAAACAAGAAAGGAGAATGACTTTCGCCCACTCCTAAATTTCACAAACCCAAGTCTACATCTCTCGGAGGTTAAGGAAAAAAAGGCCCACAAGCCTAGTTTGATAAGCTAAAGCCCAAACAGATGACTCAGCTTTGTATTTATGTGTAACAACAACAAACGTAGTAACTCACCTCTATGGCTCTGTAGAATCTGTTAGTCAATTTATATTTATGGGAGGTTTTTAAATATATCTGCACTCTTATCCATATACCAAGATTTTGTGGTCAAAAACAAGATTTGTGTAATAAATATGTTGACTAATAATCACAATCTATCGTTAGATTCTCATTTGTAAATTTTCTTGGAAAGGTAAATGACAACTATGAAATCACGAGATTGAAAAAAAGTCAGCAGGTCCACACACACCAACCAACGTTACCATTTCCTAATTTTGACGGCACCAAGTGCATATCACTCTTAACATACAGCGCGTGACATTAGATTACAACTCTACAAAAAGAAACTTCTATATACCATAATATGATCAATAGGCTCCACTTGAACATTCCTCACCGAACCAAAAAAAAACAAAAAAAAAAAATTCTTTTCAAAGATAAGAAATTTAATTGCTGTAAAACAAAAAGATAAATAAATTTAATAAGAAAATAAAATTGTGCCTATCTGTATGAATAATTAATTTACTTACCATAGACATATTCAAACTATTTTGAAGTAACATTATATAACCTAGAGATTTTATTGCTTTTCAAAGTTTAATAAATTAATAAGTATATATATATATATCCTTTGACTAGATATTATATAACCTAGAGTTTTTATTGCATTTCAAAGTACATTAAATTAATAAGTATATATAAATCCTTTGACTAGTACAAAAAAGTACAAAACACTTTAACCATCTCTCTTCAATGGAGAATTCACCAAGATACAGAGATGACGCAAAGAACTTGCTTCTTTCACCAAGCAGCTGCACCACTCCGACCCGACCCGTTAAACCCACAAGCCCTTATCAGACCACTTTCATCCACACTGACACTTCCTCCTTCAAGCAAGTCGTCCAACTGCTCACCGGAATCTCCAAGAACCCGACCTACCAACCCGACTCGAGATCTTCTTCCTCTCACTCACTCCCTCCGATCAAAGCCATCCCCAACAAGAAGCAATCTTCTTCCTTTCGCCTTTACGAACGTCGGAATTCGATGAAGCACCTTCTCAAGATCAACCCGACCCATTCCGGGTTACCCGAGATCCTCTCTCCCAGCATCTTGGATTTTCCGTCTCTGGTTCTCAGCCCTGTCACTCCTCTCACGCCTGACCCGTTTTCTCGAGCCGGGTCCTCGAGTCAGAGCCCGAGTGATTCCGGGTTTGGACATTTTGATCCGAAACCGAGCACTGACGCTGAAGAGAGAGCAATTAAAGAGAAAGGGTTTTATTTGCACCCGTCGCCGTCGACGACTCCGAGGGATTCGGAGCCCCGACTTCTCCCTCTCTTTCCGGTGACTTCGATTCCCTCGCCGCCTCTACCGAATGAACCCTAATTATTGCATTTTTAGCTTAAGATTTATTTTACAAGTTTCCGTATTGCTGGGTGACAATAGAGAAATGAGAATTATATTCTTACAAAGAATTGTAATGCTTGTACTTTTGCGAATACAATCGCTAACTAAATAAATATCTTTTCGTTCTCCTCATTTAATACTATTGTTTTGTAGATTTGTTCAGATATTTGTTGGATTTATTGTAGTACGTCAGTTTGGTCTCAGAAAACCAAGTCCTAGATTTCATTTGCATATTAATTTTAAGGAATTGTGAAATGGACTGAAGAAATTGAAAGGGTAAAGGAGTGGCGGAAACTTGTCAAAATCAAAGAGTTGCAAGAAGATGTGATCAAGTTTCCTTCATGGAGTTTTCTAAATGGGTTGAGCAAAGACAAAAAATAATTTTGTGATGAAAAATTATGATCGTCATGTGTTTATGCATACTGTTTTCGTTTACCTTCGCCTAATTTTCACAGAGAATGTAGATGAAGCAATACCATGATTAACATTGTATAAATGGTGTTTTTACATATACCGAATTTATCATTTACTAACTTAAAATGGATGTGCATGTGTAAGAACAATCTTCCAGGTTCTTTGCACGAGAACGCCGGCAAAAAATGGAAATTAACATCTATGGAATAATATCATGATTTTGATCGGTATAACATGGATAAAATATTTTCCAATAAGTTTTTTGATGTGATGAAACATTTTCCAATCTATCTATCTCACAAAAGGGTGTTTGGTGGTCCGTGTTTATAAAGATGTATCAACTCGAACTTCTTAAGAGAAATGTCAAAAGTTTTGCCTAAGGGTTGAATGAGTAAACATCGCATTTCTTCCTACTACTTCCACCCGCATGTACGAACAAAGAAGATGGCTCCCAAGTCTTAAACGACATGAGGATGCTAGATTGGAGTTGCACTGAGCTATCTTACAGTCAGTGTTATGATATTAATGGTTATGTTCGTTTGGTCGTCGCAGATACCTACGCCTGCGGCAAACGCATGTACTCTTGTTCATTTGGTTGCCGCAGATCACTGCGGTTAAATATTTTGAACGCTGATTTAATTCAGCGACAACGACTAAATTCAGAGTTTACCGCAGCCGCCTGCGGTGACCAAACGAACCCATTATCTTTTGGAATTTAGAAGTCATTGTATCAAAAGAGGTTAGTGCGTGCAACCCCTTGTTGATGATATAATAATAAACAAGTCAGTCGTATCCGATTATGATATAAACGATCTTATAAATAAAAATCTAACGTCCATTCGAAGATACGATGCAAACGTAGTCAACAATTCCATTTTTTTACAAGTTCTGAACAAATCGTTTTGATACATACAAGTTTAATTAATATTTAACATATGGCACAAGGTATAGAAACAATATTTAATTATAGACATCAACGAAACACAACAATTTCTTCAGAAATATAAAAGAAGAACAACAGATGAAATGAGCGTATATGCATCATGGTTATAAATAAAATGAAAAAGATGATTAAAGATAGTAAAGAGGAAAAAAAGGGGGCAATATCAAGAACCATACGTAGTTTGGTATATATAATGTTTGTATTCTTTTTTTTTTTTTTTTGTTGCATTCTTTGCCCTCTTGCTTCTTTAATCATATTGTTTGTATAAATGCTTCTTGAAATTAAGAAGTTTGCCTGTAGCAATGTGTGATGACGCTGCAGCCACGTCTGTAAGGGTTAGCCCTTTTCCTCTTCTTGCAATCGTAGTAAGACCGGCCACGTCGGCTGCACGGCACATTATTCTTTCTGAGCGCACCGTAACTGATGTAGCTGCGCCTCGCGGCTAGTTGACGCCGGTTGGTCTCAGAATCCATCAAGGACTCTAGCTCATCTTCTTCTCCAATGCAACCTTGGCCATTGACACAAGATTTGGTCAGGGACCACGTGGCATTGGCTGATTCGGCGACTACGGTCAGGGTCAAGAGGCCAAGGATCAACAAGAATTTGATACCCATTTGGTTTTCTTTGTTTTGCTTGATAATGAGATTTAAATGTTTTCCTTTTAATGTTTTCTGGCTATTATGGTGGATTCTTCTACGCCCTTCCTTGTGAAAGGAGGGAGAAATAGAAGTGATATTGCAGAAGCACAAATGTGGGATGCTTTTGTTGGGGATAAAAAAGGGCAAGACAGAGTGTAAGTTTTTGTTTTTATTTTTGTGGTTGTTAATTTTGTTTTTCAAGTGTTGGCCCTTTTTAGGATTTTTTTTTTTGTTGCTTTACGTCGTTCATTTCTTAGTTCAAATTTGTTAATTTTATATGTGGCACTCCTCTTTGATCGGGTATCCAACTTTATACGGAGAGGGAATGAGGGATACAATACAATCAAGTGAAAATTAAAATGTTCGAATCAGGTTATAAGACCAATTAATGGCTAATTGAGGAGTTATTTCCTGCATGCTGCTCTGTCTTTTTTACACATTTAAATTCGTACAATCACCTTCAAATACAGGTGTTCAAACACAACATTTGTTCTAATCTCTTCTTTTTTCAACGATTTTTTTTTCCCCAAGTTTACGCCTTTTATTAAAAAAAAAAATTCTTTTAAAATTAAATTAAATTTCCTGAAATCTCAACTCTAAAAACATGTATATATTTTCCAGTTATATATATTTGCTAAATTCCTCTTTCGTAGACATCTATGATTAGCTCTAATTTCTTGTATATATTGAATAAACAAATAAACACAAGAAAACCTTTTACACATTGCTAGCTGTTTTCTTGACAAAATCAATGGTTTTTAAAAAGACTATTTTTCCGAGTACTAGAAAAGATCAAACCCTATTCGTGGACTTCCGAATCCATTAAGTATCAATGTTAGCGCATTTGATGTTTTATATCACCTTTCATTTTTGAAAGGTTTTTGTTCATTGTTTCAAAGGTAAGCTTTTTTTTTTTGGTGATAAAATGTGAATTTCTATTACCAAAAAATTGAAACATTGTGAATTATATATGCTCCGGAGTAAAGAGCTACTATGACCGAAAAAAAATTAAAAAGCCATATATAGAGACTGCAACGTACTAATAAGTAAAGTAGACATGTAAAAACCACTGAGAGAACAAAACGTCCACATCGTTCGCGGTAGCGGCGAGGTAGGAGAGTATCTCTTATACTTTTTTTATCTATTTGTGTGAAACCATTCTCACATAAAATCTAAACATCAGATTTATAAAATTTAAATTTTTAGACTAAGAAAAAAAAATCAGATTTATAATAAAAAAGTAAAAAACTGAAAGCATAAACCCTGGAAACTCTAAACTGACTAAAACAGGATTACTAGAATAATATATGAAATAAGCAAATTAAGTAGATAAATATATCAATCGAACCCTTTGAATCCTGATGTGAACAATCATTTTACATTTATTAATTATTATATGATTTGCCCCAAATAAGTGGTGTGAGGCATCTTCTTATCAAGGGAGAATCAACTTGGTTGGAAAAGCATCCCAAAAGCAGAAACGAATAAAGGAAACCCAAAAAAGAAGCTGAAATTGGAATTACAAAAGCATATGATATCAAATATAAAAGGCAGATATCGATGTATACTGTTGATCCAATTCCAAATCAAGATGAAGTTTTTGTTTCAGCTGCCTTGTTGTTCGTGCTTCTGTTTCGTCAAGCCAAAGAAAGGAAAACACAAGGGTGAAGAGACAAAGAAAGAGTGATGAGAAAGCATCTTCGATGAGAGAATATATCTTTCTAATTGGTTGATGATCTGTTGGTGTCAAATTTTTCTGTTACTTGTGTGTCCGTTCATTTGTGATGTATCCTCCTCTTGATTTGTATTTATTACTTTGGTGAGCAGCTTCCCTCGACATGATTTCTACAAAATCTTTCTTAATTTGTGCATATAAATACTCAGGTATATACTAACTGATAGTATTTAAATTTAAAAGTAGTAAAATAAATTTCAGATATATTAGAAAATGTATTGTTTTTACAAAAAAAAAGAAAAAAACCAATCGTCGTACAATCCTCACTTATGTATAGTACGTACAGGGGTCTATCTTCCTACTAGCTTATACTCCTATAATATTTGAGAACATTTAAACCCAAAAAATAGTATGTTAGAACAGTGTCCCGCGCGTAACTTAGACTTGGAGTTTCCTCTAAGAAATTTAATCACAGTTAGTCGTTAATTAAGTGAAGAAACAGATAACAAATCTTGCTTATCGTAATTAATTATCTTGTTCCCATTTTAGACAGTATTATTGTCCTGCAAGAAGAAGAGTAGCTGTTTCTAGTATTATTCCTGAAAAAGAGTCCCTTAATTTCCGAAATTTTCTAGCAATAAAAGACGCTATCTTCCAATCACAAATCCTAGAATCTATCCTCGCATTTTGCTGATCAAAAATTCAAAATTAGACTATGAATTCAGAAATTAGTTACTTTAGCTACACAACACTGTTTTGATCTGAAAAATGAATTGGAGAGGGAAGGATGGCCGGATTTTGGAAAAGATGGGGACTCAACAGAGTCGTTTTACCTATCAGGACGATTACAACAACACGTACTAAGCCATCGAAGATGCAAAAGGAGAGGGAAGAGATTGTATATTGGATCTTCAAATTCGCGGGCAGTAAGAAGATGGGTTTGTTGATTATCTTCTTAATCTCCACTTTCGGCTTCTTTCGTGTTCTCTACGTTTGGAAAGGTAATTACTTCTCTTACATGTGCAGATTTGTTAGAGAAGCTAGCTTTTATTTATTTATTAAGCCTTCTCTGAATAGTAAATTGTTTATTGCAATTTTTTTGTTAAGAATTGAATAGTACTGTCCATCAAGAAATGACATTATTTTCTAGTTTCTACTATAGCTAGGATGTGTTTTAGGGCATGTTTGTTTATCAGTTTGAATGTTGAACCTCCATGTAAATTGAATTGCTTAAAAAAATATCCAGACTTTTGGGAGCTTTTGTTTATATTAGGCGCGGCCAAACCAAATTACAACTACAGAACTACCACTTCCTATAAAACCAAACCGTAAACTAGGTAAAAATCAAACCAAAACCAAAATCCTAAATCGAAAAATCGAAACCTAAACCGGATTCCCCATCCATACAGGTAAAGATGCCGAGAAAGTTCAAGTTCCTGCAAGTCTGCATTTCAATGACATCAAGAATCTATCTTACTTGGGAAAAGCATATCGACCTCGTCCTCCACCATATTTTCGTGGGTACACACTTCCTCAAGAACATCCATGTAACAGTTTCACTTTACCTCCTCCACCAGCTGACAAAAAAAGAACCGGACCACGCCGTAAGATTACTCTTGCTTTCTTCTATGTGACTAAGCTTCGAGATTTAATTACTGTCTTTTTTTGTAAAACCAAAGTTTTCTTGCTGGTTTTGATTTTTCAGCATGTCCGGTTTGTTACCTTCCATTAGAAGAAGCAATCGCCTTGATGCCAAGCTCACCATCGTTTTCCCCTGTTCTTAAGAATTTAACATATATACATGAAGAACCATTAAACCTAAAAACAGAGTTTGGAGGTTCAGATTTTGGTGGTTATCCAACTTTGAAACAGAGGAGACGATCTTTTAATATCAAAACAACTATGAGTGTCCATTGCGGGTAATTATCTCCAAATCCTTTTCTCTTTTTTTTCTCTCATGTGGACTCTAATGTTTTTGATCCAATATTCTTTTATCAGATTTGTCAAAGGACCTGAACCTGGAAGAGGAACAAGATTTGATATCGATGAGACTGATCTTCTTGCAATGAACCGGTGTCGAGAGATAGTTGTTGTTTCAGCGGTATTTGGTAATTTCATAATGCTTGCTTCTATGGTCGTTTTGGTTTGATTTCTTATGGTTTCTTATGAAGAGAAGAATCTTATCTTACGTTTTCAGATGTTTTTGATGATGTGAAGAGCCCACGCAATATTAGTAAATATTCCGTGCAAACGGTTTGCTTCTTCATGTTTGTTGATGAAAAAACTGAGACAAAGTTGAAGAGAGATAAAAGCTTTAAAGACACCACCAATAAAGTAGGACTATGGAGGGTTGTTGTTGTTCATAATCTTCCTTATTCAGGTGGAAGGCGCAATGGAAAGGTATATATAACATTTCTCTATCTTTCTTTTGTTAACAACATGGATCATATCAGACTTGAATTCGAGTGGCGACACAATGATCGTACTATATCACAAACTAGGTTACATCCTGGTCTATTTCTCTGTCTTTTGAAGTTGATAACTTATATTCGGTCTTCTTGTAGGTACCAAAGCTTCTTGTCCATAGGCTGTTTCCGAATTCTCGGTATTCTTTATGGATTGATGGAAAACTGGACCTTGTGATCGATCCACATATAATTCTCGAGAGGTTATAAACTTATATTAGTCTTTGGCAAAACTTGTTTCTGCGCCGCAATAATCTGACATTCAATTTTCTTAGTTTAGGTTCTTGTGGAGGAAAAATGTCACATTTGCCATCTCTAGACATTACAGCCGGTTTGATGTATTTGTGGAAGCCGAAGCAAATAAAGCGGCTGGTAAATATGATAATGCGTCTATCGATTTTCAAGTGAATTTCTACAAGAAAGAAGGTTTAACACCTTATTCTGCTGTGAAGTTCCCAATCACAAGTGGTAGAGATCTATGTTTACTTAGCAACATTATCTGAAATTTCGCCTCTTTCGGAATCAAACATTTGATGATTGTTTGGATGGATTTGTAGATGTACCAGAAGGATGTGTCATTTTAAGAGAGCATGTTCCAATTAGCAATCTATTTTCTTGCCTTTGGTTCAATGAAGTTGATCGCTTTACTCCTAGAGATCAAATAAGCTTCTCAACAGTAAGGGACAAGATTGCTGCGAAAACAAAATGGAATGTGAGCATGTTTCTAGACTGCGAAAGACGCAACTTCGTGGTTTAGGTGATTCTTCTTCTTCTTGTAAATGATTTTCTTTCATAACCAACTTTTGTGTCAGTTTCTAGTACAATACTCATAATTGGGACGACTCCATAAGGACAACATAACACGGACAACATAACATGATCACTGTCGTGAGACCCAAGCTATTTTACAAAAAGAAAAGAAAATTTTAGGAAATTACAATTCATACAGGGGAAAAACTAAGATAACAAAATAAGGCTCATATTTTGTAACGTAAATAATAAGGAAATTAAAAAGTAAGTTCAATGATGTAAAGTAAACACAATTAAAACCGAGCATGTTTAAAGAATGAGCATTTGATACGCATTGGGGCTTAATTAATTTTCAATTTAAACCGTGAACAATGCAGAGATATCATCGAGCAGATCAAGAGAAATTGAAGAAGAAACGAACTCCAATGGCCAAACTGTCGAGTTCAAGGAGTCACAAAAAACCATTAGTTTCATAATCTCCTCATTCTTCTCTCCATTGCTTGTAATAGTATTCATGAATTCGAAAACTCTTTCCTTATGTGGGTGGCTAACTAATACGCGAGTTGGACTACTAATAGATGTATTTGTCTCCAATCATCTGAAAAATAGTCGTAGTTAAAAAGAACGTTTAGATTTGAGTATTTGTGTGAAACATTAGAGTAATTAATGACACCAAGATTTCATGTCTAAAAATAGTACTAGAGAAAGTGTAGAACCATAGTTACAAATATTTGAAATTGAATCATGAAAATAAAAATAGTTAAGAGATATAATGGATAAATTTATAATATTTTTGGTAGTGAAGCAACATTGACGGTCCACAAAGTCCAAGTGGTGGGTAAAGTGCTTTAACACCAAAGTAAATAAATAAATAAACAGAGTTTGTGTCCATTCAAAATGGCACAATTATAAGAATAAAGTGGTAATATTAAAATGTGAAAAACAAAAAGGTTCCACTTTGAATAAATCATTGTGCTAATGGAATCTGTTGTCATAATAGTTTCTCCACTTCCTTCACAATTTGCCGCACTCTTATTTATTATTCTATGCACTTTGATCTATAGATGTACACATACTCATATGTAATGTAAAAGCAAAAGCATGGCTGCTGCTGAATATTAATGCTGCATTTTATGTTCAACTGTTCCTTGCATTTTTTTGAAATATTGAAAGATATACATTTTAATCAATTTCGTTTACGAAACAATAAATGGATTCGTTTACCGTAATCGCATAATGTATGTTGCAAATAATTGAATATCATCATAATATTATTTAATTAAATATTTCTAATAATAATGTAATAGACAAAAGAAAATATGCACACATTTATAAATTAATTAGAACCAGATCTCGTCATATGCTTTTAATGTACATGGTTATCTTAGTAAATAATTACATTGACACACTACAAGAAATACGTTAAGAGGCGTCACTTTTTTAACGTCATTTTTTAAACCGATGTCAAAAGTTAAAACCGGAAGAAGGTTAACGTCGTTTCTATAACCGACTAAAAAATAACGTCATAAGTTAAAATTAAAAGAGGATTTTTTAGGTTTGCCGTTTGCGTCTCGTCGTCACTTTGCATATTCGATTCAGATTTTTAGGAAGAAATTTTTCGGAGATAAGTTTCTTTCAATCTTTGTTCTCCATCAATTGCTCTCTCTGAACCGGAGACGACGTAACAGAACGAATCATCTGCCGGAAAATCGATTTGAATCTCCGGCGATCTAATCAGGATGTGTTACATCGAGTCGAGCCTCTGGTTCTTCAATTCATCGTCGAGATTCTTTGAATTCGTTGTTTCGGTTGTATTCTTGTCTTAGATCTAGAAACAGATCTCTAATGTAGTTGATAACAATGTGGCTTTCAAGGTGATTATTGTCTGTTAGACTTGAATTTTAGGATTTTGAAATCAGGAAATGATGTGAGGCTTCTCGGTTGTGGTTTAGGTTAAAGATCGTGAATCCAAGAAGTATTTTGCGTTTGGCCTAACACTGGAGTTGTGAGGTTCTGGATCAGACAGAGCAGAATTTCTCGCCGAAGAAGAAGAAATCCGAAACGGAAGACGATAAGAGGTTCATGTGATTCTATTCCCTTTGGAATCTATGTTTGAATCATTCGATTTTGTTTGCTGGGACTAGTGAATCGATCATTGATTTGAGAGTTGTATGTGGAACAGGAGGAAGAAAATTGTTTCCGGGAGCTTGTTGAAAGCTATGGTGAGACCTGGAGGAGTAAATCGAGCCCCATTGATGGTGATCAAGTAATACTTTGGCTTCGTTTTGCTAACCGTGAGACAGAGACAAAGAGTGGTCAATTTTGTGTGTTTTCTTCTTATGTGTGTTTTCTTCTTAGGTTATTTATCATTGCACTGTACGAACTCTGGATGGTGTAGTAGTGGAATCTACGAGGTCAGAATGTGGAGGTGAGACTGATAAACATTTCTCAGTAGGGAGTTACTTTGAGCTTTTTGTTAGGGACATTATCAAATGTGTTGTTTGATTTTCCCTCATTATCTACAATTTATCTACAATTTCAGGAAAGTAGCATTCGAAGGACTAAAATTTGAACTGAACCAAAGTCATTTGATTGGATTTCACTTGGAACTGGTATGTAAACTTGTATGTTAGTCATTGTTGTAGATATGTTAAATTCCTGATATGTTAGTCAAATTCCAGATATGGTAACTTAGAGTTAAAGCCTTGATTAATTCTTTTTGTTATGTTGCAGTGTCAACAAAGGTTAAATCACACCTACAATGAACAATATTCCTGGTGAAAGTTTTTGTCTAAGACACCATTGATTAATAAGGTTGGTCTTGTTATACCCTCTTGTTCAGAAACTTCTTTCATTTGCCATAAGGCTGGCTTCTCATATGGTTTTGCTCGAAACTGTAATTCTGTGGATGCATCTAATGATATGAATAGAAATATCGGATTTTTGTAGAGACAGATTGAATTCAGCTACTTGCAAAGTTTCATTTCTGTATACATGTACCTGCAATGGCTTGAGCCATAGATCTTACCAGAAACACAATCTACGTATAGGACGCCTATGAAGACCAAGATAGGAGTAGACCATCTCCTGTTCCTAGAGTCGTCAACGTCGGTGGTGTTATGAAAAATCTAGGTGAGGACTACAATGTCTACTTCTCTAAAAATCAAACTAACTAGTTTAATTGTTATTATTCCTGCAATTTCTACTAACTTTTGTAATCATTATTGTATTTTCTTAATTAAGACAATTATGTTTTACCTCTTATTAAATAAAATTTTAAGTTCATTGTCATTTTGTATTTTATTTTATACAGTTTATTTTATTTAACAAAAAAATAATATAATTGGACAAATGATAATTAGATAGATTGCGTCGGTTTTGCAAACAACGTTTAAAACAATACAAAAAGTGACGCTAAAGTTTTGACGTTAATTAAAACGTCGGTTTTCTTATTGATGCAAAATTTTTTTACGTCATCCCATAATACGACGGTTATTAAACCGATGCTATATTGTTAAAGTCGGTTTATTAGTGACGTTAACCCATATAAAAACTGACGTGAAATGCCTTGTTTCTTGTAGTGACATCATCAATCGTATATATAAAGTTAGATATGTTTTCTCTATTTAAGAGGATGTGTTTTTCTTTTCTTTCTTTTTTTTTTCTTTTATTTGTCACAAGAAGTGTTTTGTTTTGATAAGATATTTATTTATTCATAACATAATTAATTGGTGCGTCCCTTGAATAGCATACAAATTTTGGCAGGAAAAAAACACTTGTTATCATGTTTATTGAGGTTTCCATTAGTTGATCTTTCTATTTCTTGCTTCATTTTTTCGTTTTTATGTTTGTGGATTGATATTTGTGAAGACAACTTCTTGAATTCGTCTTAGATTAGTGGCGTACCCAGCAAATTTTTTGACAATAGTTAGATAGATGCGTTTGTTGCATCTGATATATGGCTAGTTAATCCTTGTAGATCGATCCTTATATAGTATTTTTTATACATGTGATTTATCTAGGGTTTTTATAGATTGTAACGCTTCATGAACCGTATTTGCAGCTTAGTGAAAAGTAGAGTAGGTCAATTTATGTAATGCTCCAGATATGATATCGTTACCTCGAGGTGATTTCTTTCCTTATAACCAAATGCATCATCTTTGCCAAAAAAAAAAAAAAAAAAAAAAAAAAAAAACCAAATGCATCTTAGTGAAAATATGTTGAAAAAGGAAACACTTTCTCATTCCACGACACGTATGATTATCGTAATCAGATACTCTTTCGGATGAGCACAAGGGCACCAATCAAGGCGAAGAGGACATAAGAGTCAAGTGCGTAAACAAAAATGGCACACTACGAAAAGCAAAAGGAAAGAAAATCAATTTGTAAAGAGAAGTTAGGAACAAGTCATTTTCCTACGGCCCTTAATAGTTAATTATACTAAAAAGTCACTTTACAACTAGGATAAACATATGTGATATGCTCATCAATCTTCCATTTTTTCCATTTTATTCAATTAATATATTTTGAAATTTTCGCATTATTATAATTTACACTTTGTAACCATTTGCTTCGGGGGTTAACACAATACAATCACTAATTCAACTATCCATGAAATCACTAGCTTCTATCGTATTCATGACAACAACATATAGGACTAAGAATTATATCAATTCTTAACTGATATCTGATGAATTAAACATATATAGGATACTTTGTGTTTATGCGGTCTGATTTGCTAAAGCATAACGAATAAATAATTGGAGAAACTATTTTATATTTTCGGATGTTGAGTTATTGTTTAGTGTCGAGTTATCAACTATGTATATGCTTTTGTTTTTTTTTTCTCTAAAATTCTATAATTATTCAAGTAATGCGACCAAGAAGTGAAACCTGGGCGGATACACACGTTTGCATAGAGTGGTACGATAGCTTACATGTATCGCACATTCACATATTTTATCCAGATTACTCTGAGTCTCTAACAAACATAAAAGTCCAGATTTTACACGTGCCACATTTTATTGGTCCACACAAAATAATCAAAAAGCACTAAACTTTAAAGAAAAGGTCGCATTCTTGTCACAAATCAATCCAAGTTTTCTATAAGCCACTAAAATATTTTGTTTGACCTTAGAGTTTGTTTGGTAGATTCGGGTGTTGCTCTCACAGATTGTCAATGTGTGACAACTATTAAGAAAAATGTATTTGCTAGCTCACTAAACACAATTAGTTCAGTTACACGTAAATGATTACTTTATCATCTCTAAATTTCTGGCTACTTTCCCAAGAGCCAAGATACATTTAGAAGAACAATAATTCAAAGTTTGAACTAAAGTGCTCCATCATGGTGTATTTCCCTTAATAGAATGGCAAGTTACACAAATTTTAGATTATATAAGATATGTATGATCTTTGTTCATGTAAGGTACCAATGATATTTCGATTCCTTACAGTTGCAGGAAACTATGATTAAAAGGTAGAACTGATATAGATTAGGGTAATTAGGTTACAAATTATGAGACATGTGCAATCCTTTAAAAAACAAAGAAAAGTAAATGGAGAAAGCGGCACTAATAATATAGTTGGCACTTGGCACTGTCCACATCGAAAGCCAGCCGAAGACAATTTAAAAGTAGCTTTGATTTAAATTGAAAAATCTCAATAACTATAGTATATGATTACTGTTCAAGAAAAAATAAACGAAAAACAATAATGATTGGTCATGAAAACATTTTTTCCTCCATCTTCTCGTTGACTAGTTGCTAGAACAGAAAAATGTACATCTTCCGTTATCTTCAATGGACACGTGACAAACTCTGCGTAGTTGGAATGATATCAATCACAAACCTTAAAAGAAAAAACAAATCCGGCGATCTGATCTAAAACCAAACAAATAGAGCAAGGAATATTATTGTCAAACATAATTAAAATTGTAATGAAAAAAATTTGAACTGTGGTTTAGCAACTCTATGTTGAAAAAAAGAACAAACACCGAACCATTATAAATTAGTTTATCAAACAAGATTTTGTATTTCTCAATTATTTAACCAAAATCAATGATTTTTGTTTTTTGAATGAAATCGTTGTTAGAATTGGATTTTAGTTTACTGTTTATGTTTAGAAAGAAATTATTTATGTTTAATGAAAATTTCAGAAGTATAAATAAAGAAAAAAAACTGATTTCAAATTAAAAGAAAAACTACGAACAACAAAGTCCATGGTTAACAAAATGAAAAAATCAAAGATCTTCTTAAAAGCTTACATGTAGCAATAATATTTTCGAAGGAATTTTAGAGTTTAAAAAGTTTAGTTAGAATTCATTAACAAAAAAAACTACAAAAAAAAAAAAAAACTGTAGTTTTCAGCTGTTTTAATGTTTGGGGTTTTTGGGACAATTAGAAACTGTATTTTACCGGCGTGTTTATTTATTTGTCGACCTTTAGAAATTAGTAGTACTTTTTAGCATGATAATTGTTGAAAACTCTAGTGTTAATGTTTTGTTTTTTTTTTTGTTTTAGAGATTAATAACAAAAATAAAAAATAATAAATTAGTTTGGTTGAAAAAGGAAAGAAGAAGGGAGAAAAAGGAGGGGGAGGAAGAAAAGGAGTGATGTATAGTTGTGTGTGGGATACTGATACTGTTGGTATATTCTCTTCTTCTCCACCGAATATATCTTTGCCTTTCCCCTTCCTTCGATCTGATACCTAACCACCACCAACCTACCATCACAGAGAGCACAGAGCAGAGACCAAAGAAACAGAGCAGAGAACGAATTAAGCCAATAGCAAAAAAGGTCTTCTTTTTGCAATGGTTTGGAGGTTTGTTAATGGCGTCATAGACTCCGGAGACTAAGGGAGAAGCTAAACGCTGCATCTTCTGGATTTCTCACTATTTCTCCTCCGCCAGAGGAATAGTCGAGAAATTGAGAGTAACGAAAAGAGCTTTTTCTCGTTTCACATAAAGCCTGACGCTTTTTATGGTACGTTCCTCCTCCTTCTCCAATTTGTTTGATTGATCTCTCTCTTGTTCAATTACCTTGCCAATTAAGAAAAGGGTCTTCTCGAATTCTTCGTTTTTTTGCTGTCTTTTTAGGAAATTCAAACATGGCTTCTAAGTTATTTAGATATTAGAAAGCTGAAACCTTTGAGATTCTCTTATGTATTTTGGAGAAAACCCTTCACCTACATGGATACTCTCTTCTTCAATATGTATCTGTTTAATCGTAGCTTATACAGTCTCGGATTGAGATTTTGTTTTTGACAAACTTTACGTCCGTGATTGAAGCTGATGATCAGGATTGGTGTGTTCACTTTATTTTACTTTACTCTCGCTGCTTTTTCCGAATAGTCAAGTCCAACTTTCTACTTCCTTTGTTTTCGATTAAGTAATCTCTCTTAGGCTGAAGCTTTTTTAATCGTCGCAATGAATGGTTTTGATGATGGTTTTCTGAGCTCTAAGAAGCATCATTTTCTCTGTTCTGTGCTTTCTTCTTAGTTCAAATTGGTATTTTTAGCAAGAACGTTGTATACTTCGTTCTTTATTTGTTTTGTAGTTGCTCCCAAATTCTGTGATAACTAAGAAACACATGACACTTTTTGCAGATGCGATGGAAATTCTTAAGTGATGGAGTAAAATCTGGTAATTTCGCATGATGGTCTCACTGCCACACTGGTGGGAATATGCGTGAATGATTGTCAAGAGCCTGATATTGTTTTTCACTTCGTTTCATTTGTTTGAACTCTATCCTGTTTCCTGTTTATAGTTCGGATTCTAGCTCCTTTAGGGCAAATCTCCTTTGGCAAAAGTAATTACTAAGCAGCAGCAAAAGTGAAGTCTCTCCCATTAGGTGGCTTTGATACAAGTCATTTCACTTTGGAGACTTTCATCTTTGAGGCTTCAAATTTCTTTGAGGTTTGAAGCTCCACCCTCATCCTAGGGCATATCTCCTTTGGCAATTGGAACTCCAATCACATTTTGGGTTCCCCCTTTGAAGTTTATCCAACTGGAAACTTCAGTCCATTCGTTGGGCAAATCTCCTTTGGCATTTCAGAGTCCTCAGTTGGCTCACCTTATCTTTAGTTCGAGCAAATCTCCTTTGGCATTATCCGAGTCCGCAGTTGGCTCACTTTATCTCTAGTTCGAGCAAATCTCCTTTGGCATTATCCGAGTCCACAGTTGGCTCACTTTATCTCTAGTTCGAGCAAATCTCCTTTGGCATTCTCCGAGTCTGCAGTTGGCTCCTGTTATCTTACCCGAGCAGATCTCATCACAGTCCGCAATTTCAGGGTTTTGAAATAGACCTTGCTGGTAGTGCATATCAGTCCTGTTTCGTCAGAAAAAAGATACACACCTATCAAATTAACCAGATCTGTTAAGAAATACTGCAGGGAAGCTACACCATTTCTCATCAAAGCTTGTCTAAGGTCAGTATTTCATATCTTTCTGGCTGTCAGAAACTTTTATATCATTTGCCTCTATTTGGTTTATGAGCACTTGATGTAAATCCAGTTCTATGGCAGGCATCTAAACAATGGATATGGCCCTTACTGACTCTGATTGGGATAGCTCCAGCGACAGTGGCAGCAGTGAACACGAAGAAGTTGAGTTTTCTTACGGTGGACAGGCTCAGAACATTTTCTCAAACCTTGAAGAGACCATTGGCAAAATCGATGAGTTCTTGTCATTCGAGAGGGGATTTATGTATGGTGACATTGTGCGGTCCATAACCGAACCATCAGGACAGAGTGGCAGGGTTATCAACATAGACATGTTTGTCAATCTCGAGAGTACTCATGGGAAGATCGTGAAGGAAGTTGATACCAAGAGGCTTCAAAGGTTGCTTTCTATCTCACTCTGTGATTATGTGATTAACGGACCTTGGCTTGGAAGGGTAGACAAAATAGTTGAGCGTGTCTCTGTCACCCTTGACGATGGTTCCAATTATGAGGTCCTTGTAAGCGATCAGGATCAACTTGTGGCCATTTCCCCAAATTTGCTTGAGGATACTCAATATTCTTATTACCGAGGGCAGAGAGTTCAGGTAAAGATGGCCCATGCTCCCAGATCAACGACATGGTTATGTGGGAACTGGAGGGAGAACCAGGTAGTGGGAACAGTTTGTGCTGTAGAAGCAGGACTTGTCTACGTCGATTGGGTTGCCTCTATCGTAATGGGGGGTGATCAGAATTTAACTGCACCTCAAGCTTTGCAGAATCCTGAGAATTTAACTTTGTTACCTTGTGTTTCTCATGCAAGTTGGCAGCTTGGTGACTGGTGTATACTCCCTGACTCTTCCCACTGTGATATAGCAGAACCGCAAACTCCAAATGTGGTTGCCTACAATCTCAACGAATGCCATAAGACATTCCAAAAAGGGTTTAGCAGAAATATGCAGAACTCAGGTTTGGAGGAACTCTTTGTTATTACAAAGACAAAAATGAAGGTTGATGTTATGTGGCAAGATGGTAGCTGCAGTCTGGGAGTTGATTCCCAACAGCTGGTTCCTGTTGGTGCTGTTAATGCTCATGATTTTTGGGCCGAGCAGTTTGTTGTGGAAAAGGAAACCTGCAACAGCAAAAAATGGGGAGTCGTGAAGGCTGTCAATGCAAAGGAACAAACTGTGAAGGTACAATGGAGAACACAGGTTGAGAAAGAAGCAACACATTGTGTTGGTGAGCAGATGGAGGAAATTGTCAGTGCTTATGAACTGCTTGAGCATCCTGATTTTGGATTCTGTTTCAGCGATGTGGTGGTCAGGTTACTTCCAGAAGGAAAAACTGATCCAAATGCAGACACAATCGTTGCTACAGAGACAAAACACCTACTTACAGAGAGTGACTACAGCGGTGCATATTGTTTGTCAAGTATTGGTGTTGTTACAGGTTTCGAAAATGGTGCCGTGGAGGTCAAATGGGCGAATAATTCTACTAGTAAGGTATGTATTCTGCTACTTATATTTCCTTAAAATAGTATATTTGATGTGAATTGCTATTGTGAAAAATGTGTAACTTAGTTGGGTTCTTTTGGTGTCTCGTGAACCAAGCCTGGAATATTTACTTCTACAGTCCCCTTCACTAAGTCTTGTTTTGTGACCAGCCAATCGCTCAAAGAAATCTCAGTAGAATCAACGTTTATAAGCTGAAAAGTTTACTTCATTTTAGTAGCTGTAAGGTTTATATGCTGTTAATAAAGTTCTCTTAATTGTATTTCAGGTTGCACCATATGAACTTTGGAGGATGGAAAAGTCTGAATTTTTCAACTCTAGCTCTATAAGTTCGGAAGGCACTGTTCAAGATCTAAGTCAGAAGATTAGTCAATTAGACGAAGCATCTTCAAACCATCAGGAAACGGTAAATTAACAACCCAAATTTTCTGATGTGTCATTTGTATAATTTATGTTCTTAGATATTTGGGTGTCTTAGAGTTTTTGGGCCATGAGGAGTATATCAGTTCATTCCCGTAGCAGCGGATTTTTCTGTATCCTTGGTGACTTATATAGATATGATACCTGTATGTTCAGGGTCTGGTGAAGCTCTACAGTGTTGGTGAAACCTGCAACAAGAATATTCCTGAATGTCGTTCATTTTTCCTTCCAAAAGTTGCCATTGGATTTATCACAAATCTTGCATCAAGCCTTTTCGGTTCTCAGAGTTCCACTTCGGTTATAAGTTCACATTCACGTTGCAATGATTCTGAAGATCAAAGCGACTCTGAGGTCCTTGTTGAAGAAGCAACAGGATCATATGACATCTCTGAATCAAATTCAGGTGAAGTGGATATGGCCACGATAGTCAACTTACCTATAGAAGAAAAAGGAGTTAACAAGGCACTGGATTCAACTCTTCTAGAGAGCAGCAGGAAACTTGTGAGATTCAGACAGTTTGATATGGTTAATGACTGCTCGGACCATCATTTCCTTTCTTCGGAGAAAGGGTTAGCACAATCTCAGGTATGACTCTTGAGACCAATACTTAAAACATTTTTTTTTTAATAACCCAGTACTCAACATTCTGACATTAGCTAAAGAACACTTTTTACATTTTCATCTCTTATAGGTCACAAAGATTTGGGTGAAGAAAGTCCAGCAAGAATGGAGCAATTTGGAGGCAGATCTTCCCAGTTAGTTCTTAGTCTTTCTATTTATTTATTCTCTGTTAATTTCCTAGCCATGCAGCGCTGTTTTTGAGCCTTTGGCCAAATGATGGTTTACAGTTATTGCATGTTCTCATGTTATGTTTGGTTACAAAATCACTGAATTTCAATTTTTGTGATGAACAGACACAATATACGTGCGTGTGTATGAGGAAAGGATGGACCTTCTGCGTGCAGCCCTAGTTGGTGCCCCTGGAACGCCATACCACGATGGGCTTTTCTTTTTCGACATAATGCTTCCACCTCAATATCCTCATGAGCCACCAGTGAGTTTCACTGCTTAAACTTCTCCATTGCTCACTCTTTCTTTTAAATATCTGTTTCTTGGGGACCAGTCAGACTTCTGTTTCTTGCCAATTCCAATCCTTAGCGCTATCATGCAGTATAAAAATGCAACTGTTGTGTTTAAAAGTGTTTTGTGATCTAAAACAAATGACAATGCTAATTTTTTCTCTATCTCTGAATACAGATGGTACATTATCATTCAGGTGGGATGCGACTGAATCCTAACCTGTACGAGTCAGGAAGAGTCTGCTTGAGTCTGCTGAATACATGGAATGGCTCTGGCACTGAAGTATGGAGCCCAGGGAGCTCCTCCATTCTTCAAGTTCTTCTTTCATTTCAAGCTCTTGTTCTAAATGAGAAGCCTTACTTCAATGAAGCTGGCTACGATAAGCAGTTGGGCCGAGCCGAGGGAGAGAAAAACTCAGTGAGTTACAATGAGAATGCATTCCTCATCACCTGCAAATCCATGATCTCATTGCTCCGCAAGCCTCCAAAGGTATGCTTCTGTTGCAACAATCTAACACAATGAAAATTAGTTGAAGAGACCTTTTGATCAACTCTGTCTTGTTGCATTGTAGCATTTTGAGGTGCTTGTGAAGGACCACTTTACGCACCGGGCCCAGCATGTTCTGGCTGCGTGCAAGGCTTATATGGAAGGCGTTCCTGTAGGATCATCAGTGAACCTTCACGAAAGCTCAACCACAAATTCCACCGGTTTCAAGATCATGCTCTCCAAACTCTATCCAAAACTTGTTGAAGCATTCTCAGAGATTGGAGTTGATTGCGGCCAAGGGATTGGGCTGGAATCATAAAGGTCGGTAATGTTGTCATAACATCCAATAACTGCTGTATAATATCGGTTTGAAAGGTCGGTAATTCCCTCCCCATGTAGAATATGTTTTTGTAATTTTAATGTGTGAGAATAAAACCGCTGTCAAATAGGCTCATCTTGTATAATATCAAAGGGGTTCTAGCTTTGCAAGAACTATGTACCATATTTTGTAATAAAAATGAAACACTTGTTTTTGTATATTTTGTCCATTTACCAATAGTTCAGACATGAACAAGAACCATTTTGAAAATGGTGGAACCTAAGCTTATCCCTCACTATAATCTGCCTATTAGATACAATAGAAATGTACTTGAAAGCAGAATGACAATCCTCACAGATGCGCAGATTCTTCACAACTGTAATGGCTACATCTACGGTTTTTAACAACCCGAATGCTACAGCAAGCTTCTCGCTGTGGAATCTAAGTGCGAACTCCTTTTCCTCTTCCTCTACTTGGTGCATCACTTCTTCAGAAACAGGTGCATACCCAATTTCCTTGCACCGGCTCATCAAAGTTTCCAGATACCGATAAATTTCTTTAGTCTCTTTATGAGACTCATCACCCATAGTGAACAAATATGTCTCGTTTTCGACTTCAATTACACTATAGCCGACCTGTTTTCTAAGGTTATTCCTCATCATTCCATCTCTTATGTGTGATACTTCATCTGTTTTGCCACTCAATGCATAGATATTTGAAAGCATGACATGATGTCCGGGATTTTCTGGCTCAAGGGCTATGAGGCGCTTGGCGATTTCTACACCGAGATCATAGTTCCTGTGCATCTTGCAAGCTCCAAGCATTGCTGTCCACAACGCCGGAGCAGTTGCTTTCCCAGTAGCATCAAGCTTATGTATGAATCTATAAGCTTCATCCAGAAATCCAGCCCGTCCAAGCATATCTACCATACAAACATGATGTTCCACTCCTGGGATCAATCCATAGCTCTCGGTCATTCTCTTGTAGACCAAACGTCCTTCTTCAACTAGTCCGGCATGAGCGCAAGCCGATAAAACAGCTACAAATGTTACGTTATTAGGGATTGGACTGCAATCATCCTCCATTTTTTTAAATAGATCCACAGCTTGTTTGCCAAATCCATGAGTACCATAAGCAGAGATCATTGCCGTCCAAGCAGCCACATTCGTTTCCTTCATCTTGTCAAAGACTTCCCGGGCTTTTCCAACGTCACCGCACCTAGAATACAAGTTAATCAACGCAGTACCAAGTTTAACATTCAGGACAAGACCCTCACTGACAATGTACTCATGCACCCAAGAGCCTAAACTAATCGCACCAGTTTGTGCACAAGCTGAGAGAACACTCACAAATGTAGCTGAATCTGGTTCGAACCCTGATTCACGCATCTGATAGAACACCCGAATCGCTTCTTCCGCCAACCCATTTTGCTCCAATCCAGAAATAAACGAATTCCAAGCCACAACAGACTTCTCAGGCATTCTATCGAACACTTGGCGTGCAGTTTCCATATCGCCACACTTTGAATAAAACGTTACTAAAGCAGACTGAACGTAAGTATCCAATCGAAACCCAGAAACCAATGCATGACAATGAACTCCTTTTCCAATTCTTAAGGCAGAGAGATCGGCGCAGGACTTGATAACGGAGGTGAAAGTGTAGTTAGTCGGAGGAAAGTTAGAAGATAGCATATGACGGTAGTAAGCAATGCAATGCAAAGGTAAACGCAACTTAGAGGTGGATTTGATGATTGAATTGAAGAGAAATTCATCGGGAAAAGGGACAGAGAGAAAGAGAAGGTGAGTATAGGCGATGGCTCGAGCGGAACAAGCTAAAGTGATGAGCTTTGTCAATAGACTACGGCTACGACCATAGCCCGTGACGATGATGTGAGCATGAACCTGTTGAAGCTGCTTTACACGAGGACCTGCTCGAACTATGGCTTCGTAGGCAGCAGAGTTCGCTGCCATTGAAACTTGTAAGGTACGTCGATTACTGTAAATTCGGGGCAAAGTCAAAAGCTTCTAGATCGGTCTGGTTCAGTACCAGATGAGTCTGCAGGCTGACCGGTTTGCAAAATTGGGGATGATCTTGTCCGGTTAATCTGAAAGGCTACAACGTTTCTTAAGAAGCTACCACCAAAGGCTGCTAATGCATCATCCAATAGCTAAAAGCAACATGCACATCTTAAGTTGTCAAGCAAGGAAGTACAAGAGAACATTTTGGTGCATTTTGTGTCATTATTCATTAAGTCATTTTTTTTTTGGTAAAGTTTGTGTCACTAAGTCTTACACATTATTTGCGTGCATAAGAAAGCAATTTGTCTCAAAATTAATGGAAGTAGAAAAAGGCAATGAATTACTTACATGAATTACTCCAACACAACCTTATCGACAGACCTCAAGCATCGGCCATTCACCATCATTCCCAAGATCCGGATCATTTGTTATCCTCTGCCTTGTACCTTAAAGCAAACCTCATCTGAATATATAACCGTATTCAACCGAAGCCTTGCCGATGCACTACTCTGCTTAGATGTTCTCGAGCCGGCGAGAATCATATCCTTGGCTTCTTCTTCAACGTCATCTAGTCTTTTGACAATGACTATTTTGTTTTCCATGGATTCTTTCGTGGAAAATCGTTCGACAAACCGTGATCTCACATGTGGCAAAACGCTTGATAGCATTTGTCTCAAAGCTCTCATGGAACTTGTGTCGATCTACTTTATCTATCATTTTGTGGCATTGGGGAATGTCTTTTTATGTTATGTTTCAAACTTTGGGATCTTTGAACCCTTAATCTCTTTGTACTTGGTTTATTTTGAATGAATGAAACAAGTCTTTGACAAAAAAAAAAAAAAAAAAAAAAACCAATCCGAACATTTGACCAAAAAAAAGAAAAAAAAAACCAATCCGAACAAGCTTCGAGGAAGAACTCTAAATTAGGTAGACTGATACAAAAATTTATAATACTATAATTCACTTTATTAAGAAATTTCAATTATATTGAAAACACACGAAATGATTAATCCAAAATTATTATTTTTCTTTGTAGTTCCGAATAAAAATTTTGACCGCTCAAATGTGATATATACTTGATCGTTCTTTCATAAAATGATTTAAAATTAGGGTTATTTAGCTCAGAGACCAAAAAAAAAATGGTATTTAAGTATTTGACAAATTGATTCTTTGTCAAGGACAAACCGATTTAATTTTTAACATTTGGCCTTGGCGTGCCATGGTATTTACAAACATACCGGTCTTTGCGCGTGGAATAAGATTGTAGAGGCAAGTTTGACTTTCGGCAACACGTTTTCATTAAATGAACTGCAGGCGATGTGATAGAAAGAATAAGTGATAAGCGGCGATAAGAAGAATGAAACATTAACTTCGTATTTACTAATTTAAAATGAAATTGGACGTGTATGGGCGGAAATGAAATATTTTAAACACATAACCTAACTGCGTAGACACCCAATAAATAGATCATCTTACTTGAAGAGAAAACATATATATTATACACATATATAGGGCGTTATTAACATTTGTATACATGTAAAATATATATATAGAGTGTTATTCACCGTTATATACATGTAAACACACATATACAGTGTTATTTACATATGTATACATATATAGAGCTTAACAGATATATATACATGTAAATATATATAGATTGTTATTAACATTTTTATACATGTAAACACATTTGTATACACGCTACAAACATATATTACAACAACCATCTCTCAAACCGTTGAGCTTCATCGGAGTTCGTTTATAATGATTTCAAGCTCTGATGGTTGTAGAGCTTTCACTGCAACCATAATCGTGTTTATAAAGTACTAGTTTACTCTATCTCCAGCAAGTTCTTCTCTATTCGCAAATAATCGAGAAGGTAGATTAGATTTTTCCATGGTCCTGTAAAAAAAATAAGAAATAAATTACGGCTATTAGATCTACTAAACGGAGAAAACGACATGGACTCCATAAATACATATCTACATAAATTGATGGATATCCACAGATAGATCTATGACATAAAATTTTAACTTTTGGATGTTTAAACATAGATCTATAGAAAAAAAAGTGAAGATCTGAAAGGAAAATCAAATATTTTTTTTGTAAAATATAAATCATAATCAGTTGCTGATCGGTCACGAGCAAATAATAAACCTAGAATAAAACAACTACCGAATCAAAGACGGCAATCAGTTGTAGTATTTAAGGGTCGAATCCACATAGACCAAAGTTGCACTATAAGACAATTAGACTAAATATAGCTAGGAGCAATTTAAAAAATTTGTTTTAAGCAAACGATTAATTCAAACAGGTAATTCAATAATGAGACAAGCATTAGGTCTAGGGTATTCTTCCAGGATGTGAGGTGACAAGCAAATCGATTTATGGGAATATTTAAGAACCGTTCTTGAACTCAATTCACTAAGGTATAGGTAAATCACTGTCATGCAGATACCTAACTAAACAGTACGATACTAGAAAACAGCTGTCGCGTGATCCTAATAAAGTAAAGCAAGCATTAACAAGCAAGATTGATATGTTCACAAGGTGCCACGACTACAACTGTCGTTGGCCATGGATCACCTTGCTCACCTAAGTATGTCAGGCAACTAACCGCACTGTCGTGTCTTAATTAATCAACCTAAAATCTAGAACGAGATGATCAATCTAATTCTAGCATTAAGAACAACTATAGATGAAGAACCCTAAAGAGTATTCACATCCTTTCCGAAACCCTAAACCTAATAAGGAAACTACTCAGACATGGAAACAAAGAATTCAATAAATGAAAACATCTTTATTTCCTAAAATAAAACTAAAAAGGAGCTAGAGAGCTTTGAGGTCTCTTGCCCACAAAATAATAAAAGTTGTAGAATGATTTCTGGTGTCTAAAATACAAGGGACGAGCCCCCTTTATATAGGAGAAGGGGAGAGCAACAAAAGGAAACAAGAGAAATGGAAAAACTTGGAGAAGAGGCAAAAGAGTCGGTGGATCGATCGATCCTAAGTGTGGATCGGTCGATCTCCACCTTCATGGGCCTGGGCTTCGTCAGCTTGGTCGGCAGGTTGACCTGTCTTCAGTAAATCGGCCATAACTCCTGATTGCACCGTTAGATTTCCTTCAAACCACTTGGAGATGAAAGCTAACTCCTTTAGCTAACTTGTATCAAAATATTAGCAAGATCCAACGGTGGGAATGTCTTCGTCTGAGGCCATACTTCGGACGGGTCTGCTGGACTCTGCATCTTCATATGTGTATTCGCATCCAAATTGATCCAAAACTCTTCCTTTTCCAATATTTCCTCTTTAGACCTGTAATACGCTAAGTAAAGCATATAGTCCTATATTCTATCTAATATAAGTTAGTTGACTCAAATAATAATCCTAAAACATAGATTAAAAATGATAAAAATAAGACTCATCAGTTGCTGCATGCTCCAACTCGAGAGAGGTAAATCGGTGTACTAATAGCAAAACAAAAGCTAAGAATAGGCGGCGAAACGGTCAGATTTGGGGTAAAACTCACCGGCGTGTTCAGCAGATTCGAATGGAAGATGAATAAAGCTACAACGATGAAAAACGGTATATTTAGCAGGAATGTCGGTGATAACACATAAAGTCGGCGGAGAAAGAGACGAAGGAGAGAGAAACGGAGGGGGAATGTTTTTGAGTTTCGAAGATGAATAGTTGGAAGAGAGAGGTAGATGATGAGATGAGAGGAAGTTGATGGAGACCCACTTTTTAATTTTTAAAAAAGAAACGTACAAATAAACGCAAAAAGTCAACCGAGCGCGTGAAGACAATGGTGTCCGTTTCCGGAGCAATTATTTATGTTGTTACAAACAAAGGGACCAATTACCGGAAATTTAAATATGGTCCAAATTTTTGTTATCTAGCTAATTATTGAGAAGTTTTAAAACATAGGAATAATTATCTTGGGAAAAGGATTTTACGCGTATGCGCATGTTACACATTTAGTTTCCAATAACTGAATAAAGTTTTAAAAATAAATAAATAGGAAATCGTTTTGTGTGTGATATAACTTACCGCACATAGCTAGTGTGTAGTGTCATGCCTGGTCCGAAGGACAAACATGCTAAACAATATATTATGACCACCAAAACTTTTACTTTAATTTATGTCAATTATTTTGTATTAGGACAATGGAATATCGTTAGAGTTCACCAACGTTGTTCTTTTTTTTTTTTATTAAAAAGCTATTGTTCACACGTTTTCTTAAAGAGAAGTATTGAAGTGGCAACATTCTTCTTCAGATTACCATTTTTATTGGACTGATTCTGCATAGAATGGATCCATGGGAAACCTGATCGTGCCAAACAGTATTTGAAACCTATCTCCTAAACTATGAGACAAATCTTCCAAATTAGTATTTTGACAATATGCTAGTTAAGTGATAGACAGCCGCCAAATACTAATGCTTCGTCATTTATCTTTTAATTGCAACTTGACCAGTTTGGTCGTAGAAAGTGACGATTGTTAATTTGTTATTATATGGGTCTAAAACTCTAAATGGTTACTTTTTAGCTGGTGGAATTAGCTGAAAAGTTGTAGAAACTTCTTTTATGTTATATCATTTGGATGATTTGAGGAAATGTGTATTATGTGCTGAAAAGATGAAAACTGATCAATTAAAAAAAAATTGTTGAATGAGATAAAAAATAAGGAAACTGGTTACTTCTTCGAAAACTATAGGAATTAAATAATTCGGGATATACAAAAACTAGAAAACTCATCACCATCAACATCTGATGTTTTTTCGTATGTTAATAAGGATAACAAATGTAAGCTTATTGACTATATCATCAATTTTTTTGTACGAAACCGCCAAAAATAGTTTGTCATTGCCTTTGCCATAAATTTTTAATTAAGTGAAGATAAAAATGAAAAGTTTTCTTAAACTAGTGAAAATGTTATCTGTTATTTAAAGGCTTATAAGAGTAAATGTAGAATTAACACGTAAACAAAAATCACTAAAATAACTTTTCATATATATAAGGTGTTTGCTTTTTTCAATAATTTTTTTTTTATATTCCTAGATTATATACTAATTCTGCTTTTTTTTTTTTTTTGAACGATTCAATCTCTGATCAAAAGGTGTCGTCCCTTTCATAATGATCTCACGACAAATTATCGATTATGATATTGGATATTGAAATAAACTTCTTTTTAAAATATAGTTTCAGTGATTTATCTAAAATAAAATAAATTATGTTATCGAAATAAATAATTAGAACAAAATAATAGAAAGTGTCGCATCTCTTAAAAATGTATTATATAACGAAACAAAAAAAATAGTACATATTCAATTATTAATCGGTCCGCCGGAAAAAAAAATATTATTAATCGGAAAAAATAGTGTTTTTGCAGCAGCTCTTCTCTCTAAAAGAAAATTTCTCTCTCTCTTCTCTCTCTAAAACTCTTCAGAGAGAGAGAAACTTTAATTCTCCAGATCTTGCCGTTCTATTTCGTCGTTCGGCTTTTGCTTCCGGTGATGTCCGGCTTTTGGCTCGCCTTTGTTTGGCGCTGTTTCTTCCGGAAAATTCGGCTCCCACATGCGATTTTGGCTGGCTTTTATCCGCACCGATTCGACGATTTCTCGTTCAACGGTGGTCTTCTATAACTAGTTTTCTTTTATGGTCCCTGCTGGTTTCCGTTGAGGTTCTGCAGTGTCTAATCCGACCAGATAAGGTGGATTTGCTGTTTCTATCTCTCGGGTATACTCAAGCCGGCTTTGTTTTCTTCAGATCCGTGGTTTACAACAAATTTTCATCGCTGATTACGACTCAGTTAATGAAAAGAATACATATTTCCAGCTTATTTGGATTGCCTATAGCCGTTTCTACATGGTTTTGGAGTTTCGATCAAGAGAATTTTAGTGGATCAATCAAATTTCTTCTTTTTCTGATTTTACCAAAGCTCATTGATTGATGATTTGGAAAATTGGATATGTTGAAATCCCTGTTGTTGGATCTGTTCTCTCTATTTATGCAATCTACGATGAAACCTAACAAAATTGATGCTTGCACATTTTCCGGCATCGATGTGTTCATCGGAATCGAAGCTACCGACGGCAAAGGATGACAGGAAAATTCCATCGTTTCTCTTGCAATATGTGTTACACCACATGTCTTTGTTGTTGACACGTCAGAGGCGCAAGAGTTATCCTTCTTTTCTCTGATATAATTGTTTGGACTTGTAAACTTGTTTGGATCTTATGGGGTTTTAGATTTTAGCCCATGTAATATTGACTTGTGTAAGTGGCTCTTTGAAATCCCTTTTTAATAAAACTCTAGTGACAAAAAAAAAAATCGGTTTTGGCCGGAGTTATGAGTTGCTTCATTGACTTTTTTTTTTTTGGATAGATTATACTAGTATTCATTTATCATTGACCTTACCAATTTACCATTGACTTTTTAATGAGAATCCATAAAAAGTAGATAACGACAAACTCAACCAGTCTCTCTTTTTCCACAGTTTAAGAAAATAGTTTGTACACTTGTAACACTTCTAATGTCTTATTGTTTTTGCAATTATACAGAAAAAAAAAAACAGCGATTGCTCACTACCTTGTTTAAACAATTACAAACGACAACCGTTTTTTTATTTGTTTTCGGATTTTGTAGATTACAGATTATTTTAGTAAGTGTGTAATGTATTAACCTCGTGGTGAATTTTTCTGTCAAAACGTCAAGGAGAAATATCTCTTTTAAATTTCTACAATTGTCAAGAAAGTGTCTTTGTAAACAAATGAGCAATTCAAAATATTTAAAAAAATATAGAAAACTTTAGAAAAAAAAGTCACCACTATTCGTGAAGAAGAAAAAGAGAGAACATCCAAAAACTTAAATACAAAATATGAGGGGTTTAGAGTTTTAATTTGTAAAGTTAACCATTTTGCTATAATTTAGGACTTGTATAACTCAAAAGGACTTATAAATAACGTAAGATGGTTTAATATTGTAGGATTTTGGGTTTGAAGTTAGTCCAAAATTTGTGGACTTGTGGTGAGGTTAATGCGCACATGTCGGCGCCATACCCTTCAATTTCAGAATATTCGTTACCAATCCAATTTTACTGGTAATCTAGTACTTGCATGTAGCTCAAAATTTTGCGAACTACCTGAATCTAGATACACATATTTATTTATACTTTAACCAATATTTAAACTTTCAAAACAACTTATAGGAATTATTTTTCAAAAATTATTCAACCAAAAGTTAAAGTATTTGAAACTAAAAAATCATATATAAATAATATGATCTGAACTTTTTTTTTTTTTTCAACATTTGGGTCACAACTGCCCGGCCCATTAGCCTAATTTCTACAATTAAATTGTAGAGTCGGGGACTCGATCCCTGGTGTAATGGTGTCTGTCTTTTGTGGACTTATCATTTGCCAGTAGACCAAGATCACTTCACAATATGATCTGAACTGAAAATATGATTTCCGATTTTTTTTAAATTATATTATATGCTAACCTTTTCTAAAATAATATTTGTTAATTATAAGATTATATACATAAGTATGTAAAAAATAATAATACAATATATATAAAATATTTTTAAAATATATCTAACGTGATACTAGCTGAATTATTGAAAAAATTCAGTACATGATATGATATCATTGATTTTTTTTTTGGATAAGATATCATTGATTTACCGATAATATAACTATAATACCTTTATAAATACTCTGTTCGGGTAAGGGGCATTCGCGCAAGCGCTACGGCCTAACGGTGGGGACATTTAAATTTGTTTTTGTTGGTATAATTTAAAACAAATAAAATTACATTACAAAATACTGTAGGAAAAAAGTAAAAATGGCCTCCTTGGCCAACGCGGGTCCGCCCACTAGTGTATATAAAAGCTTACCATATGATTCCACCTGAAGTCCTCGACGCTTCTTTAATGCGACACCAGAAAAACCAACTTAACTAAAACATCACTGGCTGAGGAAGAAGAAAATGGTGAAGATGAAGACCGTTCTTGTTATAATAAACTGTATATTCCTGGCGATTGGAAACTGTGGAGGCCCTCTAATGATGCGTCTTTACTTCCAAAATGGTGGCGAAAGGATCTGGTTCTCAAGCTTCCTCCAAACCGTAGGTTGTCCCATCATCCTCTTCCCTCTTCTCTTCTCCTTCCTCCACCGTCGTCGCCTTGAAGAAGAAGAAAAGACTTCATTTTTCCTCATGAAACCTCCTCTCTTCATCGCCTCTATCGTCATAGGTCTGCTCATGGGATTTGACAATTACCTCTACTCTTATGGATTAGCTTACATCCCTGTTTCCACTGCGTCTCTGATCATCTCCGCGCAATTAGGCTTCACTGCTCTCTTTGCCTTTTTTATGGTGAAGCAAAAGTTCACACCTTTCACTATAAACGCCATCGTGTTGCTCACTGTTGGTGCCGTACTCCTTGCCTTTAACTCTGATAGTGACAAGCTTGCTAACGAGACTCACAGGGAGTATGTTGTTGGGTTCATCATGACCGTTGGTGCAGCTCTTCTCTATGCGTTTATATTGCCGCTTGTGGAGCTCTCTTATAAGAAAGCTCGTCAACAGATCACATACACGCTTGTGCTCGAGTTCCAGATGGTCTTGTGCTTCGTCGCCACTTGCTTCTGTCTCGTGGGGATGCTCGTTGCTGGCGATTTCAAGGTAAACAAAAACTTTGTTTCTTTTTTCATATCATGTGGATTATTGATATGGAGAGAGTAAGGTTTGAGAATCAAGAATTGGGATCTTTGACTTTCTTGATCTGAAAGGAAGATCCTTGTGAATCTTTTTATTGTCCTCTCTATAAAAATAGCATTTTTTACCAAAATGGTATCTCTGGATTTTAATGAAAACCCTATAAGGAAGATGTTTGAATTTTGTTTGCGAAGAAAGATTGCAGTTTTAATGATTTTGGTAATCAAAAAATTGGAATTTCTGGATGGAAACCCTAAAAAGGTAGATGTTTTGAAATTAGCAGGTGATAGCAAGAGAAGCAAGAGAATTTAAGCTTGGAGAGTCTTTGTACTATGTGGTAATTGTGTTCACGGCCTTAATCTGGCAAGCATTTTTCGTGGGAGCTATTGGGTTGATCTTCTGTGCATCGTCTCTGGTCTCTGGAATTATGATCAGTGCTCTGCTTCCGGTGACTGTGATCTTGGCCGTCATTTGCTTCCGGGAGAAGTTTCAGGCGGGGAAAGGTGTCGCTTTGGCTCTCTCCCTTTGGGGATCCGTCTCTTACTTCTATGGACAGATTAAATTCGAAGAGAAAACTAAGGCTCAGGATCAGGAGACAAAGGAGACACAACTGTCTCAGCTTTCAGTTTCTGATTCTGTAGCTTAAAAGCTCATAACATGTTACAGTTTGTTTTTATTAATGATGTCTGTAAAAATCCACAAAGTCAATTTCTGAAGCACTTTACATCTATGAGTTGTGAGTAGCTGATTGAATCAAAGATGTAATGTGTAGAACTTGAGCTGATGCTTATAAGTAAAATTCATGTTTCAATTGATGAACCGGTCCAGTATTACACTTCACACGTTTATTTCTAATAAAGAGGTTGTTGAAATGTAAAAGAAACCAATACACCAAAGCCATTGATGCTGGACTGAGAGAGGCGTCAAGATTTCAGTTCCTTGTACTGTTTTTCAACCATTCTAGGTACTTGTCGCTCCCACCAGTGATGGGCAATGCAATTACTTCTGGCACACTAAGGAAACAAGTAAACAATGTTAACTTAGCTTGTGTAATGGCTAAAGAAAAGACAAGGCACTCACATTAGTAAACTCATGTTTTTGATATGCGAAACACAACATAGAACAATGCTTACTCGTATTCGTGATTTGCATTGACGTGCTCGGTTAGGGACTCTAGAAGGGATTGCCTTGTTTTGATTATCAGGAGCTCCTCGGAGTCACTCTGAACCTGAAGCCAGAGTGGATGGAGAGAGGGTTAATCATGATTTGTAATATTTCTGAAATCTTAAGATTTTTTTTCTAGGTCTTCCTTAACGCTCAGAGATCTTTGTTAAACCATTATCCATGATACTCCTAGAGATAGGATTGAGATCAAAGAGTAATGCAAAAAGAAAGATTTGCACTTATTGTTCCCTACTTACCTTGCCCTCCCACTCGTACACCGATTCAATACCTGAATCCAAGCAAACAAACATAAACATCTTCTAAGTACAAAACAAGCAAAATTCAAAATCACAGAACATGCAAGTAAACAAAGAAGTAAGTGCTAAATTGAGAGAGTATAAAACATGGACAGAGCATGAATTAGATAAAATTAGTTTCTAGTTTTTCTTGAATGAACTTGGTTCTTTTTCTAAATAGCAAAGAACCAAATGACTACGCATAGAGAAGGATTCCCACAATATCATGCTGCCAGAAACACAATTAACTAAATGAATAGAATCCGTTTAGTCCACTTACTGAAGTTGTGACTGGAAACAAAGGCGAAAGAGAGGCTAACACAAGAAAAGTCAAGTACCTGGCACAATATTCACACAAGCTGCGAGCTTTTCTCGGACTATGCTGTTAGCCAGCTTCTTTCCTGTCAATGAGACAAACAATAAAAAGTTAGAACAAAAGACATGTTGATCAGAGATCAATGTGGGAGGAATATAAAGTAGAAAGTATTCAACGTAACAGGGGATTTGATACACAGCTGAAGAAATTGTGAAATTAAAGCAATCACGAAAACCTGCTTCTCTGTTTGGAACAGTGACATAGACAACAATGCTGGGCACAGTTTTGCTGCTGTCCTCCATTCTGATCGATGAAGAAAAAACCTTACTGCTAAACTTAGACCTATAATTTCCAATTCAGGAGATTACGACGAGAAACAACAGAACTGAAACAAAATTCGACATTTTTCGAATGTACGAAGTACGAACCTTAAGAGAGGAAAGACAGAGAAGGACTGTGCACAACCTGATTTGAAGGAAGAAGACGAAGAAAGAGAAGAGATTGAAAGAGTTGAGAGCACGCAAAACGCGCCGACGAACGGAAATCGTCGTCGAGATCCGATAATTGCCGATAATCTAGAGCTCACAGTCACAGACGAAGCCATCACTGTTTATCTCACCGGTTTCTTATTTATCGGTAAAGAAATCTGGAAGCTGCTAATTGTCCTTAATTGTAATAACTAGATAGTTTTGGGTTTCATATGCAAATTTTAATAATAAAGATTGATTAGTCTTCTTGAACTTTTATCAGACAGCTTTGCTTTATCTGAGCTTTATTCAAGTGACGAGAGGAGAAAATCGCGAATTGAGGAAGCTTGGGATCGTTTATTCGCACCGGAGGATGTGGTGTTACGATTGGGGAGACGGCCATGGCTCTGATTTCTTCGATTTCGATTTCGAGAATTTCAAGGTAAAACAACAAAATTCGACAATTTGTTCAAGTTTCCAACTCTTGTAAAAAAAAGTGGGTTTTGGTGAAATGGGTGTTGCAGGATCACTATAAAGTGCTTGAATTGAACTGTGACGCTTCTGATGATGAGATTCGTTCCAGCTTTATTCGTCTTGCCCTGGTTCCTTCTTTTTTTCCCTCTAATTTTCCACATTTAGGACAATCTCTGGGTCCTGATGAGTTCTTGAGTGATGGAGTCTGAATTGTGTTGTGTTTTTTTTTTTTCAGAAATGGCATCCGGATAAGTTTAAAGAAGAGGATTCTGCTACGTCTAGGTTTCAAGAAATCAACGAGGCTTATCAAGGTTTGCTTCTCTCTGTCTCTCGCCTCTTAACTCATAACATGTACATTTGTGAATGACAACAGTTTCTTGGTAAGGTAGGCTTTTAAGTAGTAGTACTTAGCTTAGAAATGGAGAGTTTGGTGTGAATTTGTTCCATTGGTCTTTGTTACCATCTTCTTCTAACTATGCAATTCAAAATGTACAATTTGAAGAAACTAGCTCAGGGGAAAGGAACGCGTTTTCATTCTGTAATTGGTTTCTATGGACTTTAACAATAAAGTATTGATCATTTGTTAAACAGTATTGAGCGACCCATTTACAAGGCAGGAGTACGACAAGAAAAGGATGCGTCGTATCTACAAGCACAACACGGTAGACTAGAGTTCTTTCATTCGAAAGAGCGATTACTTTCAAAGCTTATAAGATTGATAAATCCCCATGTATTGTCTGTTGCAGGAACTATTGAATGAGTACAAGGAGCTCATATTGACTTGCAATGGCCTTGGGATGAAGCATTATCTTTGGTAATTGCTAAATTAAAGATTAGGTGATATGTATTGTATGTAAGATGAATTAGCATTTTTAGCAGGGTTGAGTTTTGAGGCAAAAGAACAAAAATTAGCATTAATCAGGTGATCAAATGGTTTGTGTTGTCTTCCTAGCAACCATTATATCAGTTTTCAACCTCTTGTGAACTTTGATGTCCAAGTTACAGTAATAATCTGTTTCGTTTGCCATCACTAGAAAACCTCATTATAAAAAAAGTTAAGAAAACATAATTAGTGTATAGTTGGTTTAAGTTCTAATGAGTGAGGTGAGTCCACTTGCAAGCTGGTTCTCAATATGTCCACAAAATATAAAGCACAAACAAAGTCGGTGTATTCTCAAAAGAAACTACTATTGGGCCTAAAACCCTAGGGCTTATTATTAGAGTATACCCAACGAATTTGCAAAAAATTCGCAAATATAAAAAAAGGAGAAAAAAAGTTAGAAAAGGAATCCAAGTGAAAAGAATAAAAAGAGAGGAGCGAAGAGAAGAAAGAGAAGAGAAGAGAAGAGGGTTCTAGAGATCTTCTTTGCCTTCCCCTCCTGCAATCGACCAAGCGAAACGTTCTCCACTCCACCAATGAAGCGATCAATCAACGAAGTCATCGGATCTACTTCCGCCAATACTCTCGATTCCGCCGTTGCTAAGAAGCCTGTCTTCCTCACTAAAGCTCAGCGCGAAGAATTAGCCCTAAAACGCCGCCAAGATACAATCAACGAGCAGCGTCTCCGCCGCGAACAAATCGGTCGCTCTGAACCCGAGACTGAAGAAGCCAATGGAGATACTAATCGGGAACGAGATCGAGAACGAGAGCGGGACCGGTACCGAGAACGTGACCGCGATAGGGAGAGATATAGAGGCCGAGATCGAGACCGTGATAGAGATAAAGATAGAGAGCGAGACCCAGAGAGAGACCGTGAGCGTGACCGTCGTGAGCGAGATCATGAACCTGATCGGAGAAATAGGGATAGGGAGAGAGAAGAGGAGGCTAAGGCTAGGGAGAAGGCACGGGTTGAGAAATTAGTTGAACGAGAACGGGAGAAGGAACTTGACGCCATTAAAGAGCAGTATCTTGGTGGTAAGAAGCCGAAGAAGAGAGTCATTAGGCCTAGCGAGAAGTTTCGTTTCTCTTTCGATTGGGAGAACACTGAGGATACTTCTAGGGATATGAACGTTCTTTACCAAAACCCTCACGAAGCTCAGCTTTTGTTTGGGAGAGGGTTTCGTGCTGGTATGGACCGTCGTGAGCAGAAGAAACAAGCGGCCAAGCATGAGAAAGAGATGCGAGACGAGATTCGTAAGAAAGATGGTATTGTTGAGAGACCAGAGGAAGCGGCCGCTCAGAGGGTGCGAGAAGAAGCTGCGGATACATATGACTCGTTTGACATGAGGGTTGATAGGCATTGGAGTGATAAGAGATTAGAGGAGATGACTGAAAGGGATTGGCGTATCTTCAGGGAAGATTTCAATATCTCTTACAAGGGTTCGAGGATTCCTCGTCCAATGAGGAGCTGGGAAGAGAGTAAGCTCACTTCTGAGCTTCTGAAAGCTGTGGACAGAGCTGGATACAAGAAACCTTCTCCTATTCAAATGGCAGCTATACCACTTGGACTGCAACAGCGCGATGTTATCGGCATTGCAGAGACTGGTTCTGGTAAGACTGCTGCTTTTGTTTTGCCTATGTTAGCTTACATCTCTAGATTGCCACCGATGAGTGAAGAGAATGAGACTGAGGGACCTTATGCTGTGGTTATGGCCCCTACTAGGGAGCTTGCTCAGCAGATTGAGGAGGAAACTGTTAAGTTTGCGCATTATCTAGGGTTTAGGGTGACTTCTATTGTGGGTGGTCAGTCGATTGAGGAACAGGGATTGAAGATAACACAAGGGTGTGAGATTGTGATTGCCACTCCAGGTCGTTTGATTGATTGCCTTGAGAGGCGGTATGCTGTGTTGAACCAGTGTAACTATGTGGTTCTTGATGAGGCAGATCGGATGATAGATATGGGTTTCGAGCCGCAGGTTGCAGGTGTATTAGATGCGATGCCTTCTAGTAATTTGAAACCCGAGAACGAAGAAGAAGAGCTTGATGAAAAGAAAATCTACAGAACGACATATATGTTCAGTGCTACAATGCCTCCTGGGGTAGAACGGCTTGCTAGGAAGTACTTGAGGAACCCGGTTGTCGTCACCATTGGTACTGCAGGAAAGACCACGGATCTGATTTCGCAACACGTTATTATGATGAAAGAATCCGAAAAATTCTTCAGACTGCAGAAACTGCTCGACGAGCTGGGTGATAAAACTGCCATTGTGTTTGTTAACACAAAGAAAAACGTAGACTCTATTGCGAAGAATCTGGATAAGGCAGGGTACCGTGTCACGACCTTACACGGTGGGAAATCACAAGAGCAGAGAGAAATCAGCTTAGAAGGATTCAGAGCAAAAAGATACAACATTCTTGTAGCAACAGATGTGGTAGGACGTGGAATTGATATTCCAGATGTGGCTCACGTCATAAACTACGACATGCCTAAACATATAGAGATGTATACACATCGTATTGGACGAACAGGACGTGCTGGGAAAAGTGGTGTTGCGACTTCGTTCTTGACTCTTCATGATACTGAAGTCTTCTATGATCTGAAGCAGATGCTTGTTCAGAGCAACAGTGCAGTGCCTCCTGAGCTGGCGAGGCATGAAGCGTCCAGATTCAAACCAGGTACGGTTCCTGATAGACCCCCAAGACATAGTGACACGGTCTATATAAATTGAGTCGCTAGGCTCTCTGGATTGGTTCTTAAATTATCAGTGACGGTTACCTTTTGGGACAAATGATATCTCCTTCACTCTAAATGATCTCATGCGTGTGTTTAGTCGCATGTTTTATATTTATGATTCGTAGTTTGATGGTGAAGGAAGCAGTAGCAAGTGGGATAGTTGAAACTTTTGTAACTTTTTTAAAAACTATTTAGTACTGGTTTTGTTGAAAAAAAAAAGTATGTTTGTTTCTCTGCCTAATTTTTCACATATATTTCTTCTCTTTATGTGTTTTAAATTGAAAATTGATGCTCGAGAATGAGTGATTCGTTACGATGTTAAGCAAGAGACCATTCAGTTTGGTTACGTCGAAATGACTTCGCCAACTCGACCTTTTCTATCCTAAAGCTCTAGAGAATGTGAAATATTTGCTTTTGTAATGCGTCGTGGTCCCTTTGTAAAAAATAAGTCATTGCTTTTTCTTTTACATAAGAGCACGATTCTTTATTATTAAATATAAAACATATAAAAACAACATGAAACCATAAAAGACAACAACAGTTATTACTTGAATATAAAAGCCACATGACACCATAAAACAAAGACCGAGACGAAAAAACCATAAGAAACACCAATGACTTGTTTGACCATTACTTTAAGAAGATAAATAAGAATCTCTCTGAAGACACTGCCTCCATAGCTAGTGAGATCCTCTACGGACCTGCAGGAAAAGGAGTCAACGATGCTAAATCCATTGTTACGGAACCTGAGATCACTTCTTCTGGTGCACGAGAAAGCACACAAAAATGAAGGTTAGAATCAAGACGATTCCAATATATTCCAATCACATCGCCTATCTGCAAAGCTCTTCTCGCGACAAAATACTCGCGCCATCCATTGAGGAGAACATAGCTTACATACGTGGGCCATTTCCTAAGAAGCAGCTCGTACGTAGAATCAGTGTCTTCATCATACACGTTGACCGTTAATCCAGGGCCTTCTTCGACCATCCTTTGAGCATCCAGAGGGAGACAGCTCAGAATGTGGCTGTGTACAAAGCTTCCATTTAGAAGAAGACGGTTCAGATGGCCAAGACTGCTTTTGGTCATTTTCTTCTTGATCCATGGATCTGGGACGAGAGACAGTTCTGTTGAGACGCTGTACCGCTCCTCCCGTTTTCTTTCTTCATTCGACATAAACCTCATCCACGCCAGGTTTATTTTTTCTTCGGTTGGTTTATTGTCTATTGGCCAGGGAGCAACCTTGGGATCATGTGGCCATGTTTTGTCATACAAAGAAAATTCCAGGGAGACCTTACTCTCTGTAGGATTTTCTGATGACTTGTCGTCGAGCAAGCAATGAGCATTTGACGCTGAAATGGGAGCCATATCCATATCCATATCCATGACTGAAGAAAAGTGAAAAACCTGACCAAAGGATCAAAACTTTTTTCGTTAATCATATATTTAATAAAAAAAATATAAATGAACGCCTCTTTTTATAGTTAGTTTGTAAGTTATCTACTCAAATCATTTGTTACTCGATCTGATATTTATACGGTGTCTGAGAAGCGTTTATTAAATTATACATTTCATGCAAAATAATTTCAAATCTATATATACTAATAAATAAAAATAAAATTAGATCAATATGAAATGATATTAAAATACTAGGGATAACATTTATATTGATTCAAATACTAGCTAGGGATTCTCCTATATTTGTCTCTTTTCATATATTTTACTATAGAGATCTTCAAAATTTGTTACAAAGTTTAGTTTGTATTTCAAAATCACTAATAAAACATCCCTCAATTCTAATGAAATTTCTATTAAAATAATTCTTTTAGCAGATGATTTCAACTAAAATTTTGGTATAATAATGAAATAACACAAGACCAATATATAACATCTAGAACTCGGAATTCTCAATCAAAAAACCAAAATATTATCAGGAAATCAATGAATAAATAACAAAATGGATGAGAGGCCAATATATACCAAAAAGCGATGCAAAATATGATGCGTTTGAGAAGGCGATCGCTTTTCTATGATAAAAGTTTTGTGAAGTGTTTTATTTTTAAAAATAATTGTTGCGCTTCAATATTTGTTTATATAGACGTATTGAATATACATAATGAGTTAAAAGATAGTAATATAGTATATATTTATTATACTTCCTAAGTAAAAATTTTGACCAAAAATTATAAAAATATAGCCATATTTATAAAAATGTAATATTAATTCCGTTGACGCATCTGAATTGTATTATGCAGTAACATTTTAATTAGGTTTTTTATCAACAATGTTTAATACTCTCTCTGTTTCACAAAGAGTGTCGTTTTGAGGTTTTATTTTTTGTTTCACAAAGAGTGTTGTTTTAGCTTTAAAATCAAATTTTAATGATTTTTTATGTTTTATAATTATTTATATTTTATAATTTGTTTTACTATTGGTTGAATTGTGTTTAAATAGATAGTTAATGATGTTTTATTTTTGGAAAACTAACAAATTAAATATTTTGTTAATATGTGTATATACTCCTAAAACGACACTCTTTATGAAACGGAGGGAGTAGCTTGTTTCTTACTTTTTGGAGGAAGGCGAAGTCGAACTCGAGCGCCTTAAATACTAACACGAGGAAGTTAACCACCTTAATAGTTAGATAATATCAACTGAAAATGCCCATTACTAGTATAGTAAAATCTCAATGAATTAATATTTTATAAATTAATAAATCATTATAAATTAATAAAAAAAATTCTTTTTAAGTTAGGTCAGTATAATAATAAGAATTAGTTTATATAATAAGATAATAATTTTTAAAAAAGATTCTGTGTAAATATATAATTCCGTCAATATCCTAAATTAATAATTATATAAACTTACAAATATATATAATAAAATTTAGTAAAATATGATTCTATTCGATTTTGTATTTATTTTGGAGTTCATCTCAAATTTTTCTTATCGCATGAATAACTTGTGGTGTTGTTTTCTCAAATTGCATACAAAAATTGTGAAAAGTTTTACATATGATAATTTTTTTTATAAAAAGTATGGATTATAACGAAAACATCTTATTTTTAAATAGTAATTTATAAAAAAAGGGAATTACAAAATTAGAAAATTTTCTCTATAAATTAATAATTATTAATTTATTGATAGATAAAAATCTTTATAGATAAGAATTTTAGTCTTATCATTATTAATTTATATAGGTTTTAAAATGTATTATATTGAAGAAATCTCTTCAAAAGTTAGACATAAATTTTAAAAACATTTATGAGTAAACAAATTATTTGACCTGCCATCGTTTAAATTTTTTTGTTTTTGTTATTGGTAATCCTATTTTCTAAACTAATATTTAATTTAATTATTAAAGTATTTACACTTATACCATTAAAACCACTATGGTTGCAAAATTTTTTAATATGATATTGTCATGTTGGTAACAAATATCTTCCAAAATAATTCAATTGAATATCTTCATTATCTTTTGTATAATAAATAAACATGTGACATTAATATATCTGGACAAAAGAAAACATTAAAATAATCATAAATTGATTAAGACCACCTTTGATTCCAAGAAATATTAATTCATTAAGAAAATTATGCTAATGTAAACGTTAAACTTAATAAGCCTTCAAAAAAGAATAATATCTCTGCAGTCATTGCTCCTAAATTAATAGCTAGTTAGGGTTCTTCTGATCTACAAAAACTTATGTAGCTGCACGAGAAAGCACACGAAAGTGGAGCCTCGAAGCAAAACGATCCCAAAATAATCCAATCTCGTCGCCTTTCCTCAAACCTCTCCTACGAACAAAATACATACGCCATCCTCCGTTTAAAACATAACTATTCAACGTGGTCCATCTCTTTAGAAGCAGCTCGAGCGTAGAGTCAGTGTCGTGGTCGTACACTTCGACCGTGAGTCCTAAGCCTTCTTGGACCTTACTTTTGTCATCGTTGTTGAGATATTTGATAATGTGGTCCTCAATGGGGCTGGTCTGAAGAAGAAGACGGCTAAGCTGGCCAAGATCGCTAGTGGTTAGTACCTTTTTGATGATCCACGGGTCTTTGAAGAGTGTTAGTTCTGTTGAAACATGGTCCCGTTCTTCCTCTGCCCTTTCTTCAATAGAGAGACTCCTCATTCGCGCAATCTTTCTTTCTTCTTTTGTTAATTCGTAGTCGCTTGGTCTGCAAGAAACCTTGAGATCATTAGAGTTCACCTTCTTGATGATCCACGGATCTTTGAAGAGTGTTAGTTCTGTTGAAACATGGTCCCGTTCTTCCTCTGCCCTTTCTTCATTCGAGAGACTCCTCATTCGTGCAATCTTTCTTTCTTCTTTTGTTAATTTGTAGTCGCTTGATCTGCAAGAAACCTTGGGATCATCAGAGTTCATCTTCCTCTTCTTAGGGTTTTCACAAGAAGACAAACAGAGAGTCGTGGAGACCAAGTTATTTATAAGGTTTTCCGATGACTTGCCGTGAAACAAGTATTGAGTCTTCGATGCAGAAAAGGGAGGCATCTTAATTGCCTTGGAGGCCGAGGATTGGAGGTCTGGTTGTATTTTTTGAGGATTTTGGGACATTCTCGTTCGATTCTCCACCAGAAATATGAAGAATTCGTCGAGAGTTTATATCTTCGACTCAATTTGAGACTGGAATATATATATAGAACATATAAGCCACTTTTGCCTTAACTTTTATCAGGTTTTTTCCTGTTTTAAAAAAGGAAATTCATTTGTTATCGAAGAAAAGGAAAATGATTTAAATTTTAGTTTAGTGGATTTATGTGAAAAGTACTTTTTTATTTATTTATTTTAATTATGCGTCTGGACTCCGAACTATGAAGCTGTTGTTTTCCATTTCTTAGACTTCGGGTGTATCACTATTTGCGGTTAATGAATCGGTGTTTAGATTTGTTTGTTGGTAAGAATCGGTGTTCAGATTTAATATGGTTGGTATTATTTCAGATTTACTAAGACAAGAGGTATTCAATCCAGGTGGGCTAGCGAAGCCCACGACATAACCCAATATAGCTCGTTTTCTTTGTAAAGGGAATTCATCTCCAATACCATTATTGGAGAAAATCAAATCTCTTATATCACTTGAAAATCTAGTACCCCTATTTTAAGTTCCCCTAAAGTAAAAAGACAGTTATACCCACTACCATTTAACACATTTCTTTAATTCAATTGTTTTAATTAAAGAATTAAGTTAATTTCAACAAAAAAAAGGGGGGAAAAAAAAAAGAAAAAACCATTTTCTTCTCCTCCGTTAACGAGCTCCGCCGTCGAGCTCCGCCGTCGAGCTCCGCCGTCGAGCTCTTCATCGCCACCATTTTCTTCGCCTCCGTCGAACTGCATCGATCTTCAAAACCCAGATCTATTTTTCAATCTAAAACTAGTTGATTTTGGTTTCAAATTTTATTCAAATTGAGAAATTGAATTGGATTTTATTATGAACATTATTTTGGTATGCAGAGTGGGTGTTTTACCATCGTTTTTGGGTCGATTATGATTTTAAATTGTTAACAAATGGATCTCAATGGTTGAATCATCGTGAATTGTAGATTAGAACCCAGAACAGATTTTATGCTCATATTACGGGCCACTTTTGAAGCCCTTACCAATATCCAAATTCATCGATTTTGGTGTCTATAGAAAGCTTGAAGAGTCTAGTTTCACCTCCAACTGGAATTTCTCAATTCCGATCAGCAAATCTGAAGTTATGAAGAAAACACTGAATATATATCTCGTAGACGCGAGAAGAACTAAGCTGAAGAGATTGTCTCCTATCATCCGCGATTTACAAGCCCAAGTCCAACGATTTATTCTCCTAATAAACAAGGTATGAAGCTTACTAAATCATGAAGAACTCATTGCCAAAGTCCAATCTTCGTGATTTGTTTGATCTCGAATGTTTGTTCTCGAATGTTTCTGTAATACCGGTAAAACTAGGTAAAACTAGGCAAAATGCGCATTTATAGTTTAATGTTTAAGACGTCAGTGGAGAATATAACTTTGTCAATGGCAGAAGGTTGGATTAGATGAATGTAAGGTTAAATTGCGGCTGAGTTTCATGCCACTTCTAAGAGAAAAGGAAGGAGAGTCGGTAATTACGGATGATGAGGATTTGGGTGTTAGTGGAGGTTATCACTTTACCCTGCCGGAACAACAGTCAAAAGCGGGAAAAAGTAGTTCTTTTGGTAAGAACTATGAAGAGTTGGATGATGAAATGGTTGATGAAATTGGACCTAATGCCAAAATTAATGTAATTGTCTCTCATATATGTTTTTTTATAAATTGGTAAAACTTTATTTCGCAATGGTACAACTACGTTTTTATTTGATCTCATTCGTTTTGTACAACTTAGTAAAACTGATAATCGTAATGGTATAACTACGTTAAAACTTGAACATCCATAAAAGATTTTTTAAAGAAAACAAAAGAATTTGTGTACTAGTAAATGTCAAAAGTAATGTTTAAATGTTTACTAAGAATGAAAATTTTAAAAATATATGAATAATTGTAAATAATATGAATTTTATTAAGCATTATGAAGAACATACCCTTACACTTTGTATATCACTTTACAAATTATATCATGTCTAGGATGAGAAAATTACATGTCTGTATTTTTTTAATATATGAATACATAGAAAGTCCATAAATGTATTTTGATATATCTTAGTAAACAGTAAAACTAATAAAAATATATTTAAGATCATGTATAACTAAATAAATAGGAAAAACCTAAAAATAAAACTATGAGCAATTTTTGTAAAACTGGTAAATGGGTAAAACTGTGTAGAAAAAGATAGAGCACATTTTGGGAAAAAACGGCGCACATGTCTAAAAGGGATATAACTAGGTGTGAACACTAAGTGGGGTCCCTAGTGTGAACTAGTGTGAACACACATATTGCATATTTTTTTATTAATTTTGTTTTGTCTGCTCCACGTGCGTGGGAATACAATTCAACTTTTTTTTTTGTCAGATGCACGTGTTGTTTTATTTTTGTCTCTCCAACAAACGATTAATTACAAATAAAATTCGGATAGTTTTATCTAGTTTTACCAGTATTACAGAAATATACTAGTTATACCTATATATACCAGTATTACTTAAAACCCAAAAAATTTCAATTCTAAAACAAAGAAATCACGAATTTCTTCATAAACAAAATGGTGTCACTCACGGTTGGCTTGTACTTCTTCCCGAGTTGGTTCTCGAGTTTGTATTTACCTCATCATTATCTCCTTTTCTTCTTCTTGAGATTGTTTCAGATATCGTTGTTCATCACCGTCATTCTTCAAGTGTTGTTCATCGTCGCCGTTGTTTCTACTTACATTGACTTGTTCATCGTCGTCGTTGCACTTTGGCAATAGGCTCTTCAAGATTTAGTAAGCTTCAGACCTTGGTTATTAGGAGAATCAACCGCTGGACTTGGGTCTGTAAATCGCGGATCAAACTAGTTGAATTTGGATATCGGGAAGGTCTTCAAAAGTGGCCCGTAAACTGTTTGAAAACTGGTTATTTTTATTTGGTTATACTAGTTATCTCGCGTCTACGAGATATGACTTCAGTGTTTTCTTCATAACTTGAGATTGGCTGATCGGAATTAAGAAATTCCAGTTGCAGGTGAAACTAGACTCTTTGAGCTTTCCATAGACACCAGAATAGTTGAATTTGGATATCAGGAAGGTCTTCAAAAGTGGCCCGTAAACTGTGTGAAAACTGGTTTTTTTTTCTATTTGGTTTTACCTAATTATACTAGTTATCTCGCGTATGTAGGATATGCCTTCAGTGTTTTCTTCATAACTTGAGATTGGCTGATCGAAATTAAAAAATTCCACTTGGAGGTGAAACTAGACTCTTCAAACTTTCCATAGAAACCAAATGAGTTGAATTTGGATATCGGGAAGATCTTCAAAAGTGGCCTGTAATCTGTGTGAAAAATAATTTTCTTTCTATTTGGTTTTTCCTAGTTATACTAGTTATCTCGCGTCTGCGGGATATACCTTCAGTGTTTTCGTCATAACTTTAGATTGACTGATTGGAATTAAGAAATTCCAGTTAGAGGTGAAACTAGACTATTTGGGCTTTCAATAGACACCAAAATAGTTGAATTTGGATATCAGGAAGGTCTTCAAAATTGGTCCGTAATCAGAGTATAGAATCTGGGGGATATGCTTTCAGTATTTTCTTTATAACTTCAGATTGGCTTTTTGGAATTGAGAAATTCAAGTTGGAGGTGAAACTAGACTCTTTAAGCTTTCCATAGATACCAAACTCGTTGAATTTGGATATCAGGAATGTTTTCAAAAATGGCCCGTAATCTGAGCATAGAATCTGTGCGAAAAGTCGATTCCTTCTCTTCCTCTTCCTTCTCTCCGTGTTCCTTCTCTTCATCTTCCTTGTCTTCTTCTTCGGGTTCACGTTCTTCGGCGCCGTCCAAACCAATTTCAACCGGATCAGAGTTTACGGCTTCTTCACCGACTTCCTCGTTCCTCTATTTGATTTTAGGAGAAGTTCAAATCCCTAAATCGGAAGAGAGTTTGAAAATTTTAGATTTAGAGATTTGTTTTCTTTTGTTTTAACCATTTAATTAAGCAATATCCGACTTGGATCCAATTGAATTGTGGGTGGGTGGATAAAATCCAGGTAAAATATGTAATTCCTTGAACTTATTTTGGGTTTTTGGTAATATACTCATTTTCTGTATTAAAAATAATTCATTTTGAAATTAAAATAAATTTGGGGATTTCTCAGTTTTTGTTATTTCAAATAGTGGTATTGGAGATGAATTCCCTTTTGTAAATAAACAAGTTCAATAAGTTTTTTTTTTTTTTTAATTCAACTTACATGATTTTAACTTTTAAGTGGAGTTTGTGAACCAAAATTGTGGAAAAGATCATTACAAGAGAGATGATGACCGGCATGACCGCATGAGCATATATATAAATCGTGTCCGGAAAAATCTGTCAATTTGCCGATTCATAATCCTCATTGGTTGGGCGGACAAATGTAAGCGGGCACTACACCGACTTTAGCCACGAAATATCCAGTTTTAGACACACAAAAACTTCTGACTATTGTGTGGATGATTTTGTAGATATAATTTATTATCATCTGTCTGGAAGTAGCCCGAATATTGATCTGTCGCTTGGTAACCAATCTTGTAGCTAATGCCAACTTAAATTTTGTTACAATTCATACGTGACATAAATTGTCTCACAAGCATCCAATACCAATATAATAGAGACTGTTCAATAATTTTTCTAAATGTGGGGAAGCCACACTTACGAACTGTGTATATGAACTGTACTATAACTTGCTACATAAAGTAAATCAATTTGACAAAAAAAGAAGATTACTCCAAAAAAAGAAAAGAAAAAAAAAAGTCCCCAATTAAAGCGTTCTGACCAGATCACAGATCAGATCAAAATTAAAGCACTATCGAAAAACCATACGTAATTTATTTCACAACAATGTGTTTATCTAATTGTTGGCACTTGGATTTTTTTTTTTTTGTCAACTGAATATAATGATTAGCTTAGAAAAGCCAAATTGACGGAATGTTGTTTACAAAAGTAACATAATGCGGCATGGTACAAACTTGTTGGCACTTGGATATATTAAATTTTTAATAATTAAGTTGCAACAATGTATGTATATAATTAAAAAAATGTCATACTAATATAAGAGCTATAAAATATCAATATAATACTAGGTCAAAGTTGGCCAATAATAATTCTTTTGTGGCAATCATTTAAGCTACGGCATGGTCTTATGCTATTGGTGTGAGATTGGAGTTGATTTGTTCGTGCGAAGTTTGCTCTGACTATAATATTCAAGGTTGACCACATTTATGTAAGCCCATACGTCATCTCGGTCTTTAAATCAATATCTTATTTCACAAACATTTAGATTCCCGATTCGGTCAAATGTTTTATTAATTTAGCAAGTTAAATTATATGTTTCAGGTTTGTTTTTTTTGGGGTTAAATATTGTGTTTTTTTCGTCAACCACAAGTTTATATGATTGAAAAATAATTCATCGACATCATGCATGTAATGACAATATTTTACCCCCTTAAAAAACCCTCAACCGTTTATTTAAATTTTAAATGGCACGAATCGTCCAAACTGCTTACAATAGAAATAATATTACAATAGAATCTACAATCAGAAACCACATATTAAAAGAGATTCATCGTATATTTCATTCCAGTTTTTTTTTATGATGAAATGTGGAGAGTGTATTCCGTGAAACTATATGTAACGAATAGAAACTGGGGTTGTCTTTTAATTTTGACTATTCATGCAATTTAACCAACCATGAACTTTTATAAATGATGTTCATGGTCATTTAGGTAAATGATTCATCCTCTAATGTTTTTTGTAATTTTAAGTAGGTGACATTTTCATAATTTCAAATTTGAATTCGAATGTGTGGAATTACGTACAAGAGGGAAATAAAGTAATTATGAAAATTTACCACATAAATAATCAATAATTAGTTTAAACTTACAATTATCATCTAAAGACATAAATGAACCAACTTGCTTTATTAACGGGCATTTTGGGGGTAGATATTCTTGGAACATGTTGACCGTTGAAAAGACGATATTCTTTCATGAAACAAAGTCAGAAATTACTTTTTTCCTGAGTTCACGTTCCATAACGGTCAAATAAATTTTATAAAATCACTATAGTGTTGATTTTTTTTCTTAATTTTTAAATAAAAATAATTAAGTATTAATAAAAATTAATTTAACACATAAAAGCAGATCTATATAAACTCAAAAAGAAAAAAAATAAATCAAACTCTCTTACTCGTTTTTTTTATATCAGAAATGCAATTTATATATGTAAGTCAATCAAATTGTAAGCATCAATAAATTTGCGTGGATCATCAATGCAACAATTCATAAATTTTGGTATACACATGCACACTGTCGTATTCTTTTTTTAAAGACACACTATCGATTTTGAGTTAATATCATGACCTAATGATGGGATTAACACAAACCATTCATAAAACTACATAGTCGGTCGATCGATACAGTCCATAATGTATGTAACGTTTGTTAAGGTAAATAAAAGAGATAATTAATTACAAAGAGTTGTTTTTAAGAAACAAAAAAGTGTGTGAACTCTGTGAAGTTTATGACCAAAATATCCTCTAGGTTATACAAACTCTCTATATTGGTCAACAAATACATGCGTGTGGGTCTATATATAACATAGATGCAGAGAATAGACATCTTTGCTGTATCTTTGGCTTGTACCCAAACCCATCTTTGACTTCATAAATAAATAAAAATAATCATAATTGATATCATCGGATAATGCATAGTGGGAAGAGACCTCTTTCACCAGAATCAATGGCCGGAAAAAGAGAAGAGAAAGAAGAGTTGTGTTGTTGCTCAACTTTGTCGGAATCTGATGTGTCTGCTTTTGTATCTGAACTCACTGATCAACCCACCCCACCATCCATGGATCAATCTTCGTCTCTTACTCTTCAGGGTAATCTCATCACATCCAATTCTTCCTATAATTTTAGTTACTATACTTTATAACTTGTGTGATTGTCTTTTCCATTAGTAATTCTTTACACAAACAATATGGGAATAGGATTTAATCTTGGATTTTTGACATTGATATATAATCCCTTAGTGGCTGCACCATGGCCTTGATCAAATGGGGATATATTATAATATATGGCCGCAATGTATTAGTTCAATTTAATTATTAGATGCATTTTTATGAATGTTCATGGTTGGGGATCTTCTTGAAAAGAAACCGTCGGTTTTATTGGTGGGACTAAATTGATCATATTTGGTTCCGGGACATATATGTTTGGCTAGGCTTGGCTGCAATGGTCATATGTTGGTTGAGATACCTAGCCAGACAGAGTTCTAGGATTAATGTAACATAGGGCAAACGTAATTCAAATGATCAAACTTATTTTATATCTTAATATCATAGGAGATACTTCAGTATATTACCAATTAAGAGAGAGAAAATGTATGTAGGTTTGGCGCCTAATATATAGATTTCATAAGTAGATGTAGAAGAGGGGAAAATAAGTTGATGTAGAATGATGATATCATATGAATCAAACGCACATTAATAATCTTCAAGAAATGCCTATACACCGATAGTTTATGTTATCTCCATATCTTCATATATTGACACTCATGATGCACGTCTACCACCTTTAAGTCACCAATCACCATGTCCCCCTACAAGAGTGAACTTACAATTTTCCTCATTTTTTTCTACAGAACAAAGTAACTCGAGGCAACGAAACTACAGAGGCGTAAGGCAAAGACCGTGGGGAAAGTGGGCAGCCGAGATTCGTGACCCGAACAAGGCAGCTCGTGTGTGGCTTGGTACGTTCGACACTGCAGAAGAAGCTGCCTTAGCTTATGATAAGGCTGCATTTGAATTTAGAGGTCACAAGGCCAAGCTTAACTTCCCCGAGCACATTCGTGTCAACCCTACTCAACTGTATCCACACCCCGCTACTTCCCATGATAGCATTATCGTGACACCAGCTCCACCAATTGCTCCTGACATACTTCTTGATCAATATGGCCACTTTAAATCTCGAAATTGTGATTCCGGTGCCAACTTATCCATGAATATGTCGTCTTCTTCGTCGTCATCTTTGAATCATCAAGAGCAGAGACCAAATTTGGAGGATGGTGAAAACGTAAAGAACATTAGTATCCACAAACGAAGAAAATAGCATGTTAATCGCATAAAATCATGCCTCTCCATCCAAGTTATCAAACGCAAGAAGACTTGAAAGAAAAAGAAAGACATTGCTGCACAACGACGTCTCCCTCTCGCCTTGGATCAACTAAGCTGAAACCGGAATCTGCTCCTCCACTTCTCCGGAAGCTCGCTGTCGACCATGTTCGGAAGCGGATGAATAATTTGCTGCACAGCGGCATCTCCCTCTCGCCTTTAATCATCTTTAACAGAAAGAAGTTTGTTACAGAGAGTAAAGTAACTCAAGTGTACACAATACAGTATTTATACAGAAATCTATTCGGTTTATACTTGTACCGGTACAATTTATTGTATGGTTTACTTAACCAGTTAACCATACTCTATTAATCTTCAAAGACATTGACATGGAAATCAGGAACACCATCTCAGCCATAAGGACCAGAAAGCGTTTCAAGGACCTGATGATTCTTTGGATGCAATGAATTTTGTTGCTGGACACTCAACAATAGCCTGCAAATCTTGTTGTTTGTTTTTTTTAAATCTTTTTTGGGCAAGTTTACATATTTAGGTTAAGTTCTCTTGTAAAACCTCAACTCTTCATCTTAATGATATTCGCATTCCTATCCCCAAAAAAAAAGAGAATCGACGTATGAATCATGGTCGATCAAGACCTTGATTACATTTTCAGATAGAGTATAAAGCGGTCGGATCGGTTGGTCGAGTATATCAGGTAGAGAAAAAGTTGGTACATGCTGCTTTATGCTTTTGTCTTTCCATTCCGAATTAGCTTGCTAGTTTATATCCTTTTTATATCACGTATGAAAGAGATAAGATTATAAAAAAAAAAAAAGATAAGATTATTCCAAAATTTAGAGATATACACATGAGTGTGTGCGAGTTTCCAAACCATAAAATATAAGTTAAAAATATATATATACTTTAATACTTACATATATATCTAATAATAAGTCTTATTCTCCAATGGATGTATAGTATTTTTCAATAGGTTGAAGACAATGAAAGTTGCTGGTAATAAAGAAGGAAATATAAGTTTTTTGGCAACAAACTGAAAATGTAATCCATCATAATAAATGATAAGTCATATTTTCTCAATTCCAAAACTAACAAAATCAAAACATATTGAAAGAAAAACTGATAAGAAGCATATATGAGTTCCTTTTACATATAACACAATATAAATTAGACAATAAAAGTTAAAGATAAGTATTCATGTAGTAGTAGCAGCAACGACCAATATTATAGCTGTGGCTGGAGGCTAGGCCATGCCAAAAGAAGTGTCTCATCTACAATATCAAAAGACAAAACATGCATGAATTAATGACAACTTAGCTTTGTTATCAAGAAACAAGCATCAATAAGTAGAGCAAATTCTTTAAGCGTATACCAGTTTCCGTCAAAGGAAAAAACTTCCAACGACGAACAGGGCGTGGAGAGAATATAAGACGGGCTGTAGCCTTTAGACAACGATCACACCCATCAAAGTCAGGAAAGCCATAGTATTCCTCACTTCTGGTAGCCATATTCACCTCAAGCTTTCTTCCTCTCATGTAACTTCCATTTAGTTCTAACGCCTTCTTATTGTCGTCACGATTAATCAGATTAATGAAGGCAAATCTGTAAGAAGAAGAAAGAGTCAATCTTTGGTTTACTTGATAGAGTGAGTAGTCACAAAATTGGAGGAACAAGTCACAAACCCTAAGGGAACAAGTGTACCACACTCCATGGGAACAAAAACCCTTTCGATCTCTCCACAAGAACCGAATATGTTACTCAGTTCATTCTTGATTTCATCCCTAGGTCTCAAACGTTCAAATCCCTTAACGTAAATGGTTGCCTCATTGTCTCCCTTGGCTTCTTTACATCCGAAACAGCAAGATTCTTTCTCCTTTTTCTTTTTCTCCTTTTTCAATTTTTTCTCCGTTGGAGAAATAATAACAACCTTCTGCTTTTTCTCCTATGGAAAAAAAAAAACAGGATTGCTTTAGAAATCACGCAAACAAATAAACAGACAGAGTAATAAACAAGTAGTTGGAGAAATAATAACTACCTTGTGCTTCTTCAGTTTTTCTTTGCTCTCTGAACAAGGTTGCAACACGCTCTTGCCTAAGAGAGCACAAAAATTGTCAAAATCATCAGATATCTAAAAAAAACAAACTGTAAATTTTACCACAAGTTCCAAAATATAAGCTAACAACAAACTTGTCATAAAGCTAAACACAATTCGACAGAGTTTCGAAATCAAACGAAAATTAACCATGGCACTAAAAACAATTCAACAGAATTGAAAACCAACATCAATTAGGTGATAGAAAGAGCTTACCCAAGCCGACATCTGAAGGAGTAGGCCCTATTTTTGTCTTCTTCATGACGGGCTCCTCCACCTTCACTTCCAGAGAGCGGCACACGAGGAGAAAGTTTAAAAGACTTTTTAGGGATTGTCGTGGTGACGTGACGCCACCGTTTTAGCTATGAGACAAGTTAACCCGAAATTATCTCGGAGCTAACCGGGTTTAATAGATGTAACTAACCCCCGATCCGAGATCGAACCGAAATTTTCAAATACCCGAATGGCGTCTCCCTAAGCTGAAACCGGAATCTAAGGACCTGATGATTCTTTGGATGCTGAATTTTGTTTCTTGACATTCAACAGTAGCCTGTAAATCTTGTTATTTTATCGATTTTTTGGCAAGTTTACATATTTAGGTTAAGTTTTTTTGTAAACATATATATATATATATATATATATATCTAATAAGTCTTATTCTCCAATGCATGTATAGTATTTTTCAATGGTTTGAAGTTTGAACAATGAAAGTTGCTGGTAATTAACAAGGAAATACTGTATGTGTTTTTTGGCAACAAACTGAAAATGTAATCCATGATAATAAATAATATAGGTATCAAATCAAAACATATTAATAACAAAATCCTTTATATGTCTGGTGATATGATTGACCTCTTAAAAGTGGAAGAATATTATCCTTATGTATAAAGTCATCTGAATTTTCAATTTTTCCACATATTAAACCCAATCTATAACACAAATCACCCTCATATTCACAAATCACAAAAAAAAAAAACAAAAAAAAGCTTTTAGTTTAACTAATTTTCGCAAACAAATTGAATATAGTAATCAAAGTATAGAGATGAACGCAAAGAGATCAGGCTTCTTCTTGATTCTGTTCCTTGTATCTGCCTCCTGTAAGTTCTTCACACAGATACAAATATTTTAATTCATTTTACTCATATATCAATATGTAAATATGTATTTACAACGAAACAAACATATAGGTGATCTCCTGTTTCTTGAATAGATTTTTATAAATATAAGAACGAATAATCTTGTGTTGACTAATTCAAATTCCATTTCATGTTGTTTAAAATATTAAAAAATCAGATTTATCATTTTTCCAAAGAATAATGTTCAATTTTATTAGTTTCTTTGGTGTGAGCTTATATAAAATTGATCATCTAATTTGAATCCGATTATGCGGTTTTGGTTTGAGATCAAAAACAACTATTAATCAAATACATAGATAATTTTCAAAGGAGCCTTAGTTTTTTTTTTTTTTTTTGGGCAAAGCAGCCTTAATTAGTTTTTGATTAGAATTTAACTCGACTTGGTTTTTAGGATAATAAAACTAACTTTTAACAAAAATTGGTTTTTCATATCAGTTTGTTTTGTTTAATTAGTTAGGTTCGAATACATTTGGTTTATCTAAATTAAACACTTACAATTTTTTTTTAAATTATTATTTTTGTTTTGGATAATCTATTTGAAGGTATGACGATGACTGCAGAAAGCAAAAGATGTCACAAAGACTCGGATTGCAAACACAAAGTACCATGTGCAATTCCTCCTGCCTGTCTATATGGCGGTTGCGTTTGTACTTTAATGTCTTTGTCTGCTTGTAAACTTAACTGTGCACAGCTAGGAAAAAAAACAATAAACCATCATGATTCTAGTCATTGTGTTTGTGGCGATAAGTAAAAAAAAAAAAAAAAATTTGTAATAACAAGAGAATTTGCAAAACTTGAATAAAAAGAATAAAAGTTTAAATTATTGTCGTTGCTATAATATAATTCGTCACAAACATCAAAATTGGCATTGATAAGAAGAAAACGGGCATTTTCCTGCTTTGGACAACTCAATTTCTGTACCTCTTCTCTCTAGCACTGCTACAATCACTAGCAATATTTGCAATTCCTTCTGTAATCAAAATTAAATCAAAAATACAAATAACTATTGTAAAACCAATTTCCAACCTACTCAATTTCCAATGTGGGACATTGTATCCCTAATACGCCCCTTCGAGATGATGACTCTTCTGGCCATTGATCTCGGTATGTTCGGGGTTGGATCGGCGGACCAACTATTGGATCGGACCGATAATGGATTGAATTGAGAGTGTGCGGATCGGGCTCTGATACCATATTAAGTTCTATGGGCTTCCAACTCACTTCAAGGTTAAATAAAACAGAGCTCTCAAGATCATCTAAGGGTTGTTTAGATAAAAATAATACTATAGGGGTCTATGTGAATAATAATAATCATATGAGCGCCTGAATGCGAATAATAAAATGATGACGGTGTGACAAATCCAAACGACAACGTTTTACAATTTAACATTGGTTAATTTTGGTTAGTTTTCCGGTTAATTTGCTTATTTTTCGGGTTATCCGAAAATTTGGGATTGAACATCCCTCCCTGGACTTGAGAGAGCATATACAGTATATATATAAGCGAAGAAGAAATTCTGATATATTTTTTTTAAGAAGGAATCAAGTGGAACAAGTTAAAAATTATTTACAAAGCGATATGCATCCATCTAAAATCTCAATGGATGTTGAATACTAATACTGATAACAACATACTCAGAACACAACATGTCAACCTGTAACACTCTCTAACTTGGCAATAGTCTCACAAAGTAACGTACAACACAACATCCTCAGGGGTAGCCATCCAGCACCCCTTTGAGTAGGTTTAACCCTTCCGCAGATATGCTCCGCCTCACCCGTGACTGCATTCGGATCTCTATCCTCTGTGGAGGATCCGGAGAGAAGCACACAACTATCACAGTTAAATTGTCACATGTATTCCGTTTAAGGGCCTCTCTCACAAGCTCTCTAGAGCATCTCTCTGGATCATTATGAATCATCAGTTCCTTCCTCGCGATTGTCACAGCGCACTGACTGCTCATCACATCCCACAGACCGTCACATCCCATTATCAAGAACTCGTCGTCTTCATTCAGGTCCGTCTCTTGCAACTCTGGCTCTGGGCTTAGAGGACAAGCAGAGCCTTTGGCACCTTTCATGTGCCAGTCTCCAATGGCACGTGCAACTGATAGTTGCCCGTTAAGGTAGCCATCATACACAACTCCACCTAACTTTTCTATTCTTACTTTCTCGGCCATGCAGTTTGGTTTGTGGTCTTTGGACAACTCAATTGCTCTACCTCTTCTACCCAGTACTGCTCGGCAATCACCAGCATTTGCAATTATCAACCTCCTGTAAAGAAAGAAAGTAGCAATTACAACAGCCCGTTTACATGAGTCTTTACATAAATCATGAGGTTAAAGTTCATGGCTAACAAAAGGAAGTCTGAATGATTTTACAGTTGATAACATATATAACTTCCTAAGTTCAGAAATATGAATCTAATTTCCCTTACCTTCCAAAAACAAAAGCTGTAAGAGCAGTGGTCCCAGAAGAGATGTCAAGAGAAGAATCATCTGCAAATTCATAATCAGCTTTCAAGAATGCACTCTTAATTGCCTTCTTTACACATAGTGGGAAGTAGGAGTCCTCTACAATGAATCTCAGTATGTTCTTTCTAACAAAGTGTGCTGCATCTGTGCCACCGTGGCCATCAAATACCTGCCAAAGGACACAATCAAGAATGTTAAAGACTTTAAAGTAATACCTTTGATATAGTACTAGTACAAAAGAAGAAGAATCAGGCTTATGAGCTGCATCAATGCTACTTTGGGTAAGGTTTGAAGATACACCCACCCCATAGAAGGCTCCAAGAGATGAGCATTCAACAGCTTCACCAAGATGCTCAACAAGATCATCTATGCAAATGTGTTCATCTTCCATGAACTGTTTTGCCCCTTGTTCAGCACAACTTCCTGATCGGTATACAGGCAAAAACTCCGATTTTTCATCAGGTGACTTCATGACCAAATTACAAACATCCACATCCTGCGCACAAACAGAAACCAATTACATCATTCGAATCCCATTACAAAAAGAAAAAAGAAATCCAAAATTGTGGGACATATAAATTACCGTATTGGCTGCAACCTGCAGCTTAGTAGTACTGCTTGTGAGGTGCCTCGGAGGTTTTCCTTTACTTATCGGCTTAGAGTCATCTAAGTTCTCTAAAGTGTCAATTTCTGTTGCGGAAGAAGCATTATCCTTATCGAAATCTCCCTCAAGAACTGTTAACAAAGGTGAAAAATCCATACTCATCCCTGAGTTCTTCTCTGAATCATATAAATCTATCAGCAATCCAGAAAGAGTCTCTTCAGTAACAATTCCTCTTGTTATAGCGTTTTCAGTGTGTTGCTTTCCAAGGACTTCCTTTATTCCAACTAGATCAACTGCGACGACCTTATAAAGGATCAGACTTTGTGAGACAAAAACTTCACCAAAGACCTTGACAACAACTTATAAAGATCTTTCCTTAAAGATCAGTTTCAGATTTTATAAAACCCCCAAACTCAGCAGATCCTTGATCTTGATCAAAGCGGTAGTAGCAGACTCAACAAATGAAGAAAGTGAAGGAATCCAATAACCTACCACATCAACTATCCAAAGCTTCTACAACTTCAATTAAGCACCAAATCAAGCTCTCCAAACAATAATTCAATCCTTTTTTTACCCTTTTCAAATCAGATCAAGTAATCGATAATCCAGAAATATAACCAAAACCCTATTTAGAATTTACCAAAAGCTTTTTTCACAAAATCACACCCAGAAGCCTGTTTCAAAAAACCCAGCTCACAAATCTTGAAGAATTTAGCTCTTAACACTAAACCCAAAAATTGATGAGAAAAGAAATGTCGAAGCAGATAGAGAATTCAGAAAATTAAGGAAAATTACAAAAAAAAAAAAAAAGCTCAAAAATTTCTCACAGATGACAATGATGAAATCTTCTGATTCCCTCTCGTTTATTCCTTTTATCTATACCGTCAGATCTTTTTGAAGAAATTCTCGAAAACCCAGAAAAAGTTATGGAGTTTAAAGAATAAGAAGAAGAATGAAATTGACGAAAGACAATTTCCAAAAGCTTTCTAATAAGTTTCTTGAGAGAGAAAGATAGATAGAGAAAGAGAAGCTTGTCTCGTTTGGTATTTGGTTGGCCACCGGCGATTCCAGGTAATCTCTTGGATCGTCTATCTGTCAAACCGGAGATATCCTACCGACACGTGTCTATAATCCACGGCTACGCGTTACTTTGACCGGGTGGTACCGCCACCTAGTCCTATCCGTTGGATCTCTAAGATAGCAAATCGACGGTCAAGATCTCATCATACAATCTCCTTTTGTCTTTCCCAATGGCGAGGGGCTACCTCCGATTAAAAAATAAAGAAGCGGCGTCAGATTCCCGCCATCCACGTTTCGACATTTCATTGGTTGACGCTAATGTTTACGGCTGGGTTCACATTACCGAGAAATAAAATTTGTTTCCGGTTTAGGACGGGCGTTACCAAAACCGGTAGGATTCAAACTGGTGTAGGTAGTTGTTGTTGGACATCATAATTCACACTTGATGGAATGAGCATATTAGTTTTGCAATTATCATTTACTGACTTTTATGGCAGTTAAAAGTATAAATTCTAATGATTAAATCTTGACACTTTTGATGCCTAAGACTAACAACCAATGGTAGTTCCACAAGATGATATGTAGATGAGATTTTTATTTGTCCTTTCTCTTGGAAATCAGATTGGAGGATTGATGAAACATGTTTGGATAGAGAGAGTAAAGTTTCCAATGTGAATTCTTGAAACTTCTCTTCTACTATTCATGGTAAAGTAATCACCCAAACTAATTACATGTTTGTTAATTGCTAGTTGTTAAGGATTTGACTTTTTACATTTATCTAATTTTCTAATATGCTATATCAATCAGTAGGTCACACACAACTTGTGCTAAACAATATGTCACGAAATGACGTATGGGAATTCAAACTCTATATATATTCAACAGTTGGCTTGGATTAATTCTTGACCAAAAATATAGTTTGATATATTTGGCATATAACTCGTCGGAAATTATGTTGTTTTATTTCTTTAAAAAACAAAATATATGAAGTGGTTGTTAATGTTGTAAGATGCAAAATCCCTTAGACTTAACAGCTATTTATTGATTTAGATTGGATTATAACCATGTATAAAAGGAGAAAAAACAAAAACAAGCAATTATCACAAAGCATCAAATAAATCACATTGGAGAGTAACTAACACAAAAGCAAGAGAAACGTTTTGTTTTGATATTGATTAATTTGTGTGAATAATGAGTGGTTCACTTCTTAGCTTGTTGATTAGCGGAATCTACGGCGGAGGGAGCACCACTACCGGAGAGGGTCGGTGCGTCGGTTGTCCCGCCGCCCTGGCCAGGCTTAACCTCTTGGTGACCGGAAGTTCCATACGCATTCTTCTTGTAATCTTCTATATCCTCATACTTTGTGTAAGGACTTGTTTCTAGGGGCAACTCTTGTTTCTCTTCATTCTTCGACATATTTCTTCAATGTAATGTTGGCTTTTCTTTATTTTCCTTCTTGTGTGAAGACAATATATTTTGGGGGAAAAACGAGTAAATTACTTATTGGAGACGTAAATAAATTTTGTCCAAAGAAATTGCACAAAATTGGCCATGGAACTAGGGACTGTCTTTGACTAAGGTAATTTCGTTATTGTGTCTTTATTTTTTGAGGAAGATTCGCTATGTCTCAATTTCTCTTTATTTCTTAAGTTTTAACATGCATTGTCTAAATATAAAATTGCAATGAATAGCGACCAAACCATCAGTCAATAAACAAATGGCTAAATATCATCTCACGAATTAAGTGAATACCTATTTGGTTAACAAAATTATGACTATTTGTGATACATTTTCACACCTAAAGTTACATACCTAAAATGAAAAAAAAACAATCATATAAAAGAATACAACAAAAGTTGTAGTATCATAAAAGAAGGAATTGCGTTCCTTCTTCTTCGACATAAGAAGAATCCAACACAGTTACGAATCCCTCTTGGCCTCTTCCATCATCTGTCTATTAACCAAACTAACCAAATCCTTTGTCTCTTCAATTCTCGGATGCATTGTATCTCCCACAACAAAAACATGGACCTGATTCTTCAGCTCGATCCAACTGCAACCCACTTCTTTGCTCACCCCGTTCGCTCTCATGAGTTTCCAAACTCGTTCCACATCTCTCATCCGCCCTAAAGCTGTGTAAATCCCTGACAATTGCACATATGTTGATGATTCTCTCGATCCAAGGGCCATAAGCTTCTCTCCTGCATAAGCTCCTAGCTCACAATTGCCATGGTTCTTACATGCGCTTAATAGTATCCGCCAAAGGCATAAACCGTGATCGATACTAGCTGATTCGATGAACTCTTTTGCCTCTATGAGCTGTGCTGCACGGCTCAGCAGATCAACCATACAAGCATAGTGGTCAACTTTTGGATCAAGCCCGAACTGATCAGACATCATATTGAAATAAGACCACCCTCTCTCTACAAACCCTTTATGGCTACACGCTGATATAGTGTTTACGAAAGTGACATCATCTGGTTCTGTTCCTTCTGCTAACATCTCCTCAAACAGTTCTAAAGCCTCATCTCCTTGTCCGTTATGGGACAAGCCTGAGATCATCGCGTTCCAAGACACAACATCTTTATTGGGAGTTCTTCTAAAGACGAGGTTCCCATCTTCTAAATTCCCGCACTTTGAGTACATTGTAGAAAGTGCGCTTCCAATTGGAACTTCAAGCCCAAACCCGTGCTTGATTATGTGGCCATGTACTTGCTTTCCGAGCTCCAAGGTAGCTAGAGAGGAGCAAGCTTTTAGAACACTTGCCATGGTTGGGTCGTTTGGGATAATACCTTCTGTTTTCATTCCGCAGTACAGAATCAAAGCCTCTTCGTTATCTGAGTTTTGAACATACCCGCTAATAAGCGATGTCCAAAGCGCCACATCACGTTCCTGTAGACAGTCAAACCCTTTCCTGGCATCTGCTAGACAACCGGCTTTTGCATACATGTCAACCAAAGCAGTAGTCGCAAATAAATGTCTTTCAAATCCCAGCTTTAACAAGAAAGAATGGAGTTGTTTCCCTTCTTCTACATAGCAAATGTCACTGCATGCATTAAGAACCCCAACAATCGTGTATTCGCTGGGCTTGATTCCAGCAGAAAACATTCTCGAGAAAAGTTTTACTGCTTCAAGTGATTCCCCATTCTGAGAAAAACCAGTGACCATAGCTGACCATGTAATCGAATTTCTGTCACCAGATGAGTCAAACATCTTGCATGCTTCAGTCAAGCTCTCGCACTTTGAATACATTGTAACGAGCGCATTACTCAAAGCTACAAACCCCAGCAACCCATTTTTAACTGTGATGCAATGGATTTGTCTGCCTAGGCCTACGTATATGGTTGCAGCCAGCGAGCTAAGAACCGCAGTGAAGACATAGTCACTATCACTTTCTTCATCCTTCTCTCTAAGAAACAAATTGAAGACTTTAATTGCCTCTTCAACACGTCCTCTTGTAGCATAACCAGAAACCATAGTAGACCATGTATAAGTATTTCTTTCAGGCATCAAGGCAAACACTTTAAGTCCATCCTCGACTAAGCCCCCTTTACAGTACATGCCCACCAACGAAGTGTCAACATATATATCCCCAAAACTTGACATTTTGACCACAAGCGCGTGAGCCTGCCTCCCAACTGTACAACTTTGAAGACTCGACTCAGCCTTAAAAATCCCAGCAAGAGTATACGCATTTGGCAGTATATTTTGCGCTCTCATCTCCCGAAACAGCTGCATAACAGTGTGGGAGCTGGAGATACCCCCGTTCTGAGAATATCCAGTGATCAGACTGTTCCAGGACACAACATCCTTGCTGACTATGGCGTTGAAGATGGAGTGGGCTTTGGGTAATTGTCCGCATTTAGCGTAAAAGTTAACAAGGACATTGGCATGTTGGGTGCATGTCGAAGTACCCGTTCTGATGATCTGTGCATGAACTGCACGTCCAGCCACGAGGTTCCTTTGTTGTGAATGATGAGTCAGTTCTTTTAATAACACGGAAGTATGAGCGACCGGGTTGAGTTCCGTTTGAAAGGTACTTTGATGCATTGCTTTGATTGGTATAGAACATTGTTTGTCCCTGCACAGAACACCAGTGATGATAATAAGGAATGCAATATTCATATTATCAGGTACTAATAGCTGAACACTATTTAAGAACAATAGTGTCAAAGTAGGTCATCTAATGGGTCGGAAAAGTACTCACAAAGTCGTTGTTCTCGATTTGTATAGACCAGAGTGTTCTTCCAATTCAGGTTTCTGTGTAATTGCTAAACTCTGACCATTTTAAATGAAAATCAATCTAAATGGTACGAAAAGATAATCAAATGTCATAAACTATGTAGATACAGAGGTATTTTTCTCTACCTCTCTGTCTAAATCAGTGAAAAGGCCAATACTTCCAACTCCGTAAATATCTTTCTCAAGTTTCTTCTTTATTGCTGTAAATTACACAAGGAGCAACTTTCAAAAACCAAATTACTTACAGAATGCAAGACAAACCACTCACATTAAGCCTAATGTTAAAGTTTACATCCCCATGAATCTTATAGTCTACTTTGAAATGCACCCTTCTTCATTTTCGAGACTTCAACAATTTTTGGAATACCAAAGATAAAGAATACTGAATCAAATTCTTAGACAAAAATTGCTTAAACTATGCCAAAATTCTCATTCCTACATCCACATATGCTTCTACTTACGTAAATCATATCCTAAGTTTCGGAGTTGCCCATTGCGAACACCACTCTGATAATCCTTGAAAAGTTGTGCCTTTATCAATCAGTTCTATAAGCTTCTAAATGATATAGCCCGAAATGGCGAAATCAATCTCAATGAAGATGCATGACAAATTTTATAGAAGAAAGCAAACTTTACCCTTCATGGCAGGAGCCTTGATCATAGAAATTCAACACCTTTTGGGGCAGCCTGAACATTATATTTCCAACATTAGTGACCCAAGTTCGATTGAACTCCAGATTACTTGACACTATTATCTGTGACTGATACTTCAAACTACTCAACAATGTACTTCTATTTCAAATCCATTTGATCCTTCAAATTACAAGCATTGACATTTCACATGTATCTCATAGGCATTTGATCGAATACGTTGTGTGCAGAAAGAATATTTTTAGAAAAACAAAGCAATATCATCCTCCTTCAGTTTAGCTCAACTTAAGGCGACGACTAGTAGAAGGAGAAAGTAGCTACGAAATGGTGACGACGGCGAGAAACTCAAGACAACGACTCGAAACCACGGCGACGTTGTGAAGATGACAAATTAAATTAGGGCGTAATTTTAAAAAATTTAAGGTTTTAAACTGACTGGGAAATTGGAAAAAAATGCTGATTTAACCGAAAAAACAATGAACCAATACTTTAACCATTGGTCGGTGATTTTGGTATTGTCCATTTACCAAAACCTGAGCCTATAGCCTATATATATGGCTCGTGTTTTTGTAGTATGTCATTTTGATCAGCTGGTAAAAAATTGAACTAATTGTGATACACATACAACAAACAATTACATATATAAATGATTTTAAAAAAACCTATAATATAAAAAGAAAAAGGTTGTGTATAGAGGATTTGAGTAAGCCGGTTAAGTTAAAGTAATGTCTTTGACCGGTTTGGTTTTTCTTTAGGGACCGCTTAAGAGGTCACCAGGTTTACGAGATTGATCTCCTTCCTTAACATCAACACTAGCCGTGATGTTGGCCGGAGCAGACTCAATATCGCCGACGGTTTTAGGTCGGGGATTAGGCTGCGGAGTCTGCAGTTGACCTGACGTCTCACTCTTTTTCTTTGCGTTCTTATGCCAATTCTTTAATGCCTTTGATGTTTGCTCATCAAACACTGATCGCTTCATCGTTGATCCCATCTGAAAAACATGCAAGTCTCTTAAAATGGCTGCTATGTACTTTTATTGAAAGAGATAGAATTTTAAGTATAAAACTTTTGACATGCCTGAGTCACGAGAGCGTAAAGAGGAAGTGTGATGTAACTGCATAGAAATTGTACTCCCACCCTGCATAAATAAATCAAAAGAAGATATCTTGTAGCTCAAGAAAACCAAATTTTCCAGGGTTAAAAATGGATCTTGTTGATGAAATGAACATAGTACTCACCCGAGAGCAACCCGTATGATTATAAGGGCGAAATGGTGATGAAAACAGGACCGTAACCCGAACTCATACTGCAACAATGGAAGCATAGTGAGAGAAGTAGATAGGGATCATAGGAAAAGAGAGCTCTGTGTGTTTGTGTTTATTTACCCATATCCAGAAGAAGTAGGTGATCTCAAAAGCATTCTGAACATTCAAGTAAGCTCGTTAGAACATAGACGAATATTCAGGAATACATACTTATTTTATAAGCGGCGATTAAATGTACCTGGAAGAGAATGAAGTGGATGATATGGAGGACTAAGGCGGGACGACTTAACCAAAAATGCCGGTCAGAGACATTGACTAGTGGCATCCCTTGTATCACCGCGTGTCTCTCCTGAATCTCCAACGCCATGTCTGATATGATGGCCTGAAGCTTGGTTCCTATCGCTAATGTCAACTTCAAACCAAACACAATTAGTCTGTTTTTTTCTCTATTTTTGCTCTTTTCAGGGAAGCAAAAGCTATAGGGTAGATTGAGTCACTTACAACTGGAGGAATCATGGTGATCACAGCAGTAACATACCACCCTAAAACGGTATACTAGAACAATTAGATTCTAATCTCCGTATATACAATGAAGAATATTATAACACGGATCTAGAAGGACTAACCATGAACATCAAAGAGTAAAAAGAGCATCACAAAGGCCCATAGCTCGGGTCTGCATTACCAGGATGATTATAAAATTGCATGAGAAAACGATGAAGAAAATGAGTGTTAGCATAAGAAGAGCAAGTGGTAAGAGGTACCTTATTCCCACGACTACCTTGAAGTCGTCTTCCAATGATCTTTTGATGTATTTTTGGAAATTAAACTTCATCCCAGGTGCCAAATGGACCTAAGTAACAGAGGATTTTGGAATAACAAATCTAAAAAAAAATTTGGGGAAAACTAAAAGATTGGTTTTGCATGATTTCAAGGAACTTACACTTATGAACCCATGACGCATTGTCAAATAATCAGATTTTCTGACAGATCTCAGCATTTGACGAAAGAAACACATCTGCAAACGAGTAAAAAGGGAAAAATTATCTCTTGAAATATAGATAGAAACAAGAGATGGCACACAAACATAGTGTAGAAAATCATACAACGTAGAAGGAAAATCTATTTTTGGCCCAAGGATTAACATGCTCTCGAACAAATGATGTCTCGTGTGTGAGCCTAAATCTTGAAGGGTCTGTAAATTACATGAAAGTAAAAACAAACTCATATTCTGTTTTTACTGTGATTGACATCTGAAACTATAAGCACCATGATCTAACCATTCATCATTTCGTGATCATTTATGACTTCTTCCTCCCAGACTTTCCATCCACGAATCTGCATTAGCATAATGCAGAGAAACAATAATGACTCCAATCCAACAATCAAATTTCACAGCCTTGAGTAATCTTTATATATACCTTTGCTCTTCCAAGCATCATGGTTATAGCACTATAAATGACATGAAACACAGCCAAGAAGAATATGAAGATATGCACTTGATGCAACGCATTGAGTGATATAAGCGGCACATAGCCCTGCAAACATCATAAACACTCCTCTTCATCAATTTCAACCATTTTGTCTAATTAAGCAAATAGAAGGAAGAAAGATTTGACCTTCTTGCACTGAGCTGGAGCAGCATCAGCTAAAATACGGCGTTGAAAGTGTTCGGTAGTCTTTGGCTTCTTGGTGTCGCCACTTGGACCATCGTACGGACCACAAAAGGACATGGCATGGCCGTATCTTGAAGCCACGCACAAGCTTGCGATGTAGTTTTGTCCAAATGTTAGTAACAAAGAAATGAATCCCAAAACCATGAGCTCTGCAAAATCAGGAACAAAAGAAGTTTTGAAAACTTTAACCCACAAAAAAAAAACAAATCAAATTCTCCAGATTTTGGTACCGTTCTTGATCTTTTGAAGAGCTTCGTACAAAGCTTTCTTCCTCCTTTTCGTAAACACCTACAAATGAACGATCAATGACTCATTGTCAGACAATGAGTAATGTTATAATAAGAAATTGGAAAATGTAGAGTAATCTTTGGGAATATGTATTATAGAATAATTTGTTTTACCTCTCCGATTTTGTGAATCATGAGCTCTAAGACGATAGAGATTAAGATGATAACGCCACAAACAGTGGAGACGGCCCATGTAGGGGTCTGATCGAGCTCTCTCGGACCTTCTCCAGAAGTGCTACCACCTCCTCCTCCTCCTCCAGCCATTATTTCTTAAACGGAATTGTTTATGTACCTTGTCTTATTATGGTTTTTGCGTATCATCAATTTCAAATCTTCTACGGCGAAGAAACGGCGGGAACATGCAAAGGAGTAAAGATGTCTCCGTCGTTCCGCTAGACGGATTCCGGTGATGGCGATTTTCTGCTTTTCTTATTTATTTTTTTAATTTTTTTTGGGTTTTTTCTTTTTCTTTTTTTTTGTTTTTGGAATATTTTGCTCTGTTTGTTCATTGTAGTTCTAATGGTTTTGATTTTGAATCGGAAATGTAGGGAGATGAACGACTTGGCGGATTTATTGGAAATTTCAAAATTATTCTTATTTAAAAATTTTTAAAAAAAAAATTAAGCAGAGTGGAAAAAAGACGCCGTTGCCGGGGATCGAACCCGGGTCACCCGCGTGACAGGCGGGAATACTTACCACTATACTACAACGACCTTGTTGATTAGTTTCCTTTAAAAAATATTTTAAAAGAGAAGTCGATTCAAAAGATGCATTCTACAAGTTAATATCAGGAAAATTACAGACAATGGGAATTACTTGCTTACGTGATCTTATGTTCCAAGTTCAGTGTTCTTTTGTGTCTTGGATTTGATGAGAAACATTTTAAAATTTTCTTACACTTTTGGCATCAATTTGCTTGTTTTCTTAGTCAGATCCAAGATTTTCTTAAACATTTATGTGTTTAAACTGTCTCCTTACCAAGAAAAGAAGTAGAGAAATAAGAAACAAAACTTGAATGGAAACAAAAATGTTGGTGATCTACAAAATGTTTCTAACGGAATCTAGTAGATAAATGTCTGTGCAGTTGCGAATCAGTAGGCATAAACACTGGAAGTTGGTCTCCTCTATGTGATCTAACCTGTTGGAAATAACCGGTCAAAGGGTTTCCTCTAGCCCTTCTGCTACCATCAGTCCCAGAAGAAGTTATGCTGTTGAGACGTTCATTACCAAGAGGACCTCTTAAATCTGTTCCGGGAATCCGAGACGACGATACAAACCGGCCAGCTTCTGGATCCCAAACTACTGAACTCTCATCGCTTGAAGGCAAGTTTCTTCCAGCTGCAACAACAGCATTTCTGCTTTCTTCCTCGTTTAATGTTGACTCGTTAGCTGGTGATGACATGTACATTGGGTTGAAGTGATCTCTCGTCAAACCTGGACTGCTAAGGCTACAAGACTCTGAATCAGCTTTGCCTTTTCCAGTGTGATGGGAACTTGCAGGGCTGCTTCTCCCGCTTACATTGCTGCTGGTTTTGTAAGGGTTTTGCCGCGAACTTACGGGAAGAAGCACTGATGAAGATGCACGTGCTTTTGCTGCTGCTTTTGATGCTTCTTTTGAGTCTAGTTTCGCCAGCTTCCATGGATTGATCCTTACTTGTTGACGCTGAGGTGGTTTCTTCTGGGAAAGTGTGTCGGGATCTATGGTGGATCGTACAGATCCAGGCTCCAAATGCTGGATAACGTCGTCCTGGCAAAAAGATAAAGTATTATACAAGTGAAGGATGTGAAAAAGATATTAGATTTTGTTTTTTACCTGTTGATCCATGAATATGTTTGGAGGTGTACACAAGGAGGCACCACGGTATTGAATGCTCAACCCGAGAGAGCTTCTACCACTCGCGGCTGTCACAGCTGAGCTTGTAGGTGAAGGATGCTGGCTCGTTTGGTCTAGCTCATCTACACATGGTCCAAGTGGTTCAGTTTCCGCTCTCAGGGCAACAACATATTCATATGTTGTGATTCCCTGCAGCCAAAAAAGTGATATCAAAGCTCAGCTTCGTGTTTCCTTATGTGTTTGTCAGTAGAGAGTAGAAATTCAGCAACAAGGTGCAAAGAAAAATATAAATAAAACCTTTCGGATCAAAATAATATGGAAAAAGAAAAGTTCCCCAAGAGGTATCAAAGCCAGTAACGAGAGAATTGTACAAACAACCTGCAGAATGAGAAAACAAGCTCAAGTTGGAAACTAATATAGAATACAGAATAAACCAATATTGTCTTTGAGAAATTTACCACAACAGCGGCAAATGGAGGACGGGAGAACCCAAGCCCAAGCTTTTCAGTTATAAGATGTTCCATTGCCTTTTGCTCCACAAAACATCGAACAAATACAGCAACACCAACTCCAAATTCAACTATAAGCTGTCGTCATATTTGCAAGTTCATATCATATTATCCGATAACGACGGAGGCAGAATCAAGCTTAAAGTAACAAACTTTGTTGGAAACATACCCAGAAAAAGCTTGCCGCCATAAGACACACAAAGCTGATGTAGTTTTTCTGCCCCACACAGTTATTCAGCCACTAGGGGCAAAAGAAACTTAACATATCAGTTAAAATTGCTAGGCCAGAAACCCAACGAAAAAATTACATTTTCAAATTGCATACCCGGCAATGATGATCAAACCCATCGACACACTTGCCACAACTTCGACAGTGCTTGCTAAACATACGTACCTTCGAAAAATGAATGTGGTGTTACTGTAGAAGACGCAATAACAAGCTTCTAACCAAAAAGTAACTATACTTGAATACCTCAGCATTGCACAATGAGCAGAACAGAACTTCTTCTTGTTCGTTGGATTGCTCTTGTTGGATATCTTTACGGCAATCTTGTATTACTAAACAACCACAAATGAATCTTCCTATAGCATTACAGCAACCTGAGCCATGTCTAATATATGGCCCACCATCAATTGCTGAGGCATTCTCTGCAACACAGACATCACTATAAGAAAAAAAGTATCCGAATATATGTAAGCCCTATACACAGCATCATCCATAGAGGGCATACCAGGCACATAGTTACTGTTCTGTGACTTATGGGCTGGAGTGTTATCAGCTCTTACAAAGATTCCAGGATCTGCAGGATCTATACCAGTGCATCGGATGTAAAGAAGTAAAACCGAAAACGCCTGTAAAATTATTATGCAAAAGAGAGATGAGAGTTGTGAGATATATAACAAGTTTTATGCATTGGAGAGCTTAGTGTAACAAAGTTTTCGTTTGAATTCTTACCAGGAAAGAGTAAACACCAAGGGCAATATATTCATAGAGAATGTTCCCGAGAAACGGAGCAAAAAAGGCATAGTATGCGACAGTTAGCAAGAAAAATACAGTTATAGCAACAACCTGCACAGCAACAAGAGCAACAGACCATGTTAGATAAACGAGTAATCACAGAGGAAACACAACCAAATTCAAATGCAATGGATCTTAAAATACACATGTACACATACTCAAATGTTGTGTTTATCCACAAACACGTAAAGCAGATGAAAAAGAAGAGCTATCGGACAGATTTTGAAAGCGATGTGAATACAAAAGATACAACAAAGTAACACCCAGATACCAACAAAACATTTTATGTCATTTTCAAAAGGATTAGAAAGAAGAAAAAAAAACAAACTAGTCACACAATTGCAGATTACGAGAGGAAATTCACAAATCGTTGAAACCAAAGTCAAACAAAGGCACACAATACTCAGTGAAGTATGCAAATTTATAAGGGAAAAAAAAAAACCCTAAAAATAGTAATTTGGAAACCTGAAATGTGTGAGCTGGAAGTTGCCATCCATGTCTTCTCGCCATTACAGTGAAGAAACCTAAAACCCTAAATACTTAAATATCGGGGAACCCGAAAAAACTCAAGATCACACTAGGAAAAACAAAAACCCAATTTGAAACAACTAAATCTAAAAACCTACACTAACATTGTCTAACATTTGGAGCCGAGTTCATTTCAGTCGTTCCGCGAGAGAAATTTGAGGACTTAAAAGGTTATAAATGGCTTGAATTTATCGATCAGAGTGTCTCTCGGGGAAGTAGAGTAGTAACCCAAAGCTGTTAGAGAAATAAATGAAGAATTTTAAGGACTGGGTTTTGACTTTAAGCTAAGAATTTTCTTTCCCTTCTATTTTTGAATTTCATTAAAGTTAGACTTGTTTAATTTTATTTTTAATTATTTAAATAGTTCGAATTACCATCGGTTATTAACATGGAGTGTTTCACTATATAAATGTCAAAAGGAAACAAAGTTCCCCCTTTTATTTTCTATGTTTATAATGAGATTAAATATTAACAACCCAGATTGGAAAACACAAATTTAGGACACGTGGGCCGCCATTAGCTGTGGTATCAGATGAAGATAAGTGTGAGAGAGAGATGAAGAAGTAGAAGAAGCCACACCTCACACGCCGTGCCGTTTCTCGTTTGCCGGTCAACTTCTTTGAGAGACAAAAACAATGCATTTGAGTGAGAACGAAGGTGTCGAAGGTAAGACCTTCTTGGTCACTGGAGGTCTTGGCTTCGTCGGTGCTGCCCTCTGCTTTGAGCTCGTTCGTCGTGGAGCTCGCCATGTCCGCTCTTTCGACCTCCGCCACTCTTCTCCTTGGTCCGATGACCTCAAAAACAGTGGCGTTCGCTGCATCCAAGGTTCCAATTCCTCCATCCTGCTTTCATTTCGCTAAATTTGACCTCTTCATTTCTGAATCTCAATCCTAGTAATTAGTGTGTGTTAGATCACACTCTTATCAAATCTGGATTTGTATTGAACATTAGAGTGATTTGGAGTGATGTTGACTCAGGTGATGTGACCAAGAAAGAAGATGTGGATAAGGCTCTAGATGGTGCGGACTGTGTCTTTCATCTTGCTTCCTATGGCATGTCTGGTAAAGAGATGCTTCAGTTTGGTCGTTGTGACGAGGTTAACATTAACGGCACTTGTAACGTCTTGGAGGCTGTGTTCAAACACGAGATCACAAGACTTGTCTATGTCAGCACTTACAATGTTGTCTTTGGTGGTAAGGAGATTCAAAATGGCAATGAAGGTTTGCCGTATTTCCCTCTTGATGATCATGTCGACGCCTATGGTCGAACTAAATCCATTGCAGAACAGTTAGTCCTCAAGAGTAATGGTCGACCATTTAAGTAAGTCTGGTTCTTGATTCAATTATCTTAAAATCTGGTGTCTGTTGGAAGCATATAGTAATCTTCTCACTCGTTGTGGTTGTTATGTAGGAATGGGGGCAAACGGGTGTACACATGTGCAATTCGTCCAGCGGCTATATATGGACCCGGCGAAGACAGGCATCTTCCTAGGATCGTTAATCTAGCAAAGTTAGGTTTGATGCTCTTCAAGATCGGTGAACCGAGTGTCAAAACAGACTGGATTTATGTTGAAAACCTTGTCCTCGCAATCATCCTTGCAAGCATGGGACTCTTGGACGACATTCCGGGCAGAGAAGGGCAGCCCGTCGCTGCTGGTCAACCATACTTTGTTTCTGATGGTAAATCCATCTCTTAAGACACCCTCAACACGAGGGTGGCATCTAAATATCTAGCTTTAAAACTTGCTTCCTAAATCAAGCTGAATTACTTTGGATTGGTGATGTTGTAGGTTCACCGGTGAATACCTTTGAGTTTCTACGTCCCTTACTAAGAAGTTTAGACTATGACCTGCCCAAGTTTACAATATCTGTACCTTTTGGGCTGACCTTGGGTAAGATCTTCCAAGGTTTCTACACTGTGTTATATCCATGGCTATCACAGAGCTGGTTACCACAGCCCCTTATTCTTCCTGCTGAAGTCTACAAGGTAACAGTTTCCCAACTCATATTCCAGCTAAGATGGCAAACTAACTTGTGTTAATCTATCGATCTGGTGCAGGTCGGTGTTACCCATTACTTCTCATATCTCAAAGCCAAGGAAGAGCTTGGATATGTTCCATTCAAGAGCTCCCAGGAAGGTATGGCTGCAACTATCTCATACTGGCAGGAAAGGAAACGGAGATCTTTAGTCGGTCCAACCATATTCACTTGGATAGCTGTTATACTATCAATGTCAGCTCTTTTTGCTTCTGGATGGTTACCCGACATAGGACCTGTGCCTTACTTTAGAGCCATACACCTCTTCTTCTTCCGGAAAATCATGATTGTAAGGGCTGTCTTCATCATATCAGTGGGACTACATGTTGGAGAAGCAATCTATGCGTGGTTTCTGGCTAAACGAGTCGACCCAGGAAATGCAGTGGGGTGGTTTTGGCAAACCGTCGCTCTCGGGATATTCGGTATGCGGTTTTTGTTAAAGAGAGCCAAAGACCACCAAGTTTAAACCCAGTCTTGTTATGATGTTGTAATCAGACAAAGATTTACATCAGTTAAATGTTTTCAAGATTGAGAAACCCAAAATAAAAGATCTACATTAATCAGGATATTCTAATTTCTGAGCAACTTATGGTTCTGAAAGTACATTAAAACACAAAATAGGTCAAGTTATCAAACTCCTTTTGTCTGAACAGACAACTAGAAAGCCTAGACTAAAGATAGTAATCATCATCATTCTAATAATAGAAAGTTGTTGGTTTTAAGCCGACCGAGATCACTTGGCTACTTCCAGGGCATGGTAAGGTTGGTGTTATTGTAAGGTCCTCCTGTGCTCTGATGAAGAGGGCTTCCATGTCCTCCTCCACAAGATGACTCACTCATTGTGCCACGAGATTGCGGGCTACTCGGAGCCATCAGTACCTGAGTTGGCGCCACACGCGGTATTGTGGACGAGAGTTCCATTTGTCCCACATGTTGTTTCGGTTCTTTTTGCCCGTCTGGTATAAAACTCCCAACGACAATCTGTGAATTCAGAGCCAAATAAATGTCCTTATATAGTTCTTATGAACATCGATATATTAAAGATTTGTATTGGAAAAGGCAAAACTCACCTGAACAGGTGATGCTGCTATAAGAAGACCAGATACACCACCACCTAAGACAGTACCATTTGGACTCGATAAGGAAATGCTTAGACCTCCCGTCCTGCTTCTCTGACCATTGTTGTCCAGCAGATGAAACGAACCCGATAAAGACAGAATCTCAAACCTCCCCTGGTTTTCAATGTAAATGGTTAGGGCTAAGCAGCAAAAAGTCAGAGACAATGGGATTGATGAAATTTGCAAACCGAATCTTGATACCTCATATGTAACAGTTCCACCGGACATGGTGGCCTGGCGAAGAGTCACATTGGAGATGGCTCCATTTGCAGACAAGACACACACAGCACGTGGTCCATTATGAGTTAACGCCAATATCTTTGATGACACATCCTGTCCCATAGATCAATCAGCAATGTTATAAAAAGGTCAGCTCTTAATCCTGACTAAATCGAATGGACCCTTAAATGTCAGCACCACCAAACAACCACACACAACACAATCTTAAACAGAACCCTGATCAAGTTCAACATTTCTCTTGTTACCAATAAGTTCGACCTTAAGACAACAACTCGCAAATTGCAATCAATATTCACATGATTTAGCAACCATTTAGTGGAAAGATGAACAAAGACAGACATCATGGCAGTAAAATAAGGAAATGCAAGAAGCTAGAAGAAGATGCGTATCGCAACATTAGAGTTTAAAAGAAATAAAAGAAGCAGATAGAGACCTCTCCAGTGCTGACGGTAAGTACATGAGGCGTAAATCCGACTCCTGTCGAGCCTGCAACAACAAGAATCTGTCAAGACTCAAAAGAGTATAGCAAAGCCAGTTAAAGCCAAGAAAAACGGCCCTAGTCAGAGCCTAAACTTCCGTTCAAGGGAATAAAGAACTAAGAAAGATAAACTAAGAAAGTCCAGAGTTACATTACAAAAAGCCACAAAACATGTCAAGATAGTTGCTGGAGGATTTAAAAGAGTAAAGATGGTTGAAGAAGATACGCTTAAAAGGGGCATAAACGTCATTTGTAATTGCAAGGATTCTCGATGTCATTGTTTAATGTTTACTACCATATTCACCATTTTACTATATTCTAATAGATTGCAATTGCTTCCGACACACAACTTTCTAATTGCAGCACGTGAGGGAGACAAAGATTCCAATATATCACAAGAATCATTGTCATATATAAGGAGTAAATACATACCTAAAGCTTGAAGCTTGTGCTTCTTGCTAGAAGAACCAGGAGGTCGTCCTCTCATCTTCTTCTCTCCTCCTCCGCCACCGCCACTACTAGGTTGGCTCACCGTGAAAGAGGGAGCTCCGGGAACCAAAGCAAGTGACATTGCGCCACTATCAGGTCCATATTTCCTCGGTCTACCTCTCTTCCTCTTGACAGGCTCACTTCCAGGCATGTTCATGTTCAAGTTAGGATCCGAACCGGCGGAGTTGGGTTGGTAGTGAGGCGGTGGTGGTGATGCTGGCCTCATCTGCTTGTAAAGATCAGTTCTTTCGCTTTCGTTGAAGGACAGTTGCATGTTCTGAGACTGCTGCTGCGGCTGAGCTTCTTGTTGCTGCTGGTGAAGACCCATTGTAAATGGCATTGATGATTCTCTGCTCGCCGCCATTAATCCTGGCTCAGATCCTGACATTTTCTTCTCACTTTCCCCCAAAGAAAAAAAAAGGGAAATCGTTAGCAGAAAATTAACCAAAACCACAAAACCCTAGTCTCTTTCCATTGAAGAAGCTCTGAAGTTGGAGATTGTACCATCTCCAAAGCCAAAGTTTGAAACTTTCAGCCTTAAATCTAAGCAACTAGGCCTAGAATTCAGTGTTTTAAACTCCAAGATTTTCACAATTATGGATTTGTTAGATCTCTCTTTCACACAAAAAAAAAAAAAAAAAAAAAAAAGAAAACGGATCGCGCATTAAGGTTACCGGAATTTAAGATTAAGATGAAAATATAAAATTAAATTAAAAGAAACCAATTTACATAGATTTTTTTTTTTATTTCTTCGAAGAAAATAAGAAAATCAAAATAGAAGAGGATGTCTTCTAGAATTTACATTAAAAAAAATTGAATGAAAGAAAGAGAGAGGGAGAGAGAGAAAACTTACGAGTTTAAACTGAGGAGAAAATTTGGGGATAAAGGAAAAAGACAAAGAGAGGATCCCTGCCTGCCTATATATTTTTAGGGTTTTTTAATTTTTATTTTCTTAGACCAGAAATTAGGATTTATATAGGCGGATCTGTCCTTCCTAGGACGAAAAAACAGATTTTGGGAAATCTAATTATTTGGATTATTGGGTCAAAATATATCACTTTTTTCAATTTCTTTCTTTTTTTTAATCTTTATCCCAAATTTATTTTTTTCTATTTTTTCTATTTTTTTTTTTATATCTTCTGATTTCATTAATTGGAAGGAGTGTGGTCCTCATGAAGAAGAGTTAAAATACAATTGGGAACAAAAGAATGATGAATAAAAGAAATATTATCAGGCATAGGTTCTTTTGCTATTTTATCCGCAACCTTGTTACTTGATCTTGGGGTCCAAACAAAAACAGCATCTTCAAACTTTTGCTTCCAGAACAACACTTCACGGACTAGATTATGAGCTCCAAAATCCTTTTGAGATCCATTAACTAGCTTTGAAACTGTGATATTGTCTCCTTCAAATACAACCCGCTTAAATCCTCGAGACCAAACATGCTGTAAGGCCATAATTAGGGATTGTAACTCTGCTTCTAGGACAGACGAACATCCCCTTCCTTTACTTTGAACAGCTCCACAGTAAAATCCATCTGAATCCCGCAAAATCCAACCTGCTTTAACTGCATTACCATTCAAACCAAAACTACAATCATAGTTACATTTATAATAATTACTAGGTGGTTTGCACCAGCCACTTCCCTCTCTTGAACCTGCAACACGATTATTAGTTAAAACATTTTCAGAAGAGCAGGAAGCCCACTCTACAGCATCTGTTATAGCCTGCTGAAGATCTTTGTTCCAATCATTCTGAATTTGCTGAAAAACAAGAAGGTTACGGCTTTTCCATAAACGCCAAAGGATCCAAAGAGGTAATTGCCTAGTAAAATTATCTAAGCGCCTATCATTATGACAGGCAAGAACAAACCGGAATTTATCTTCAAAAGAGAGATTAGGATCAAAGAAACTGGAATGATTAACCTGAGAACCACACCAAACTGCCTTTGCATAAGTGCAACCAAAGAAAAGATGTTCCATTGATTCAGGAGCCGCACAACAACGTTTACAAGTACCATCAGTGATGATTCTCCTGTCTTGAAGAATTGAGCCAATAGCTATAGTTTTTGTGATAATACGCCAAAGGAAATGTCGAATCTTTGGTGCCGTTTTAAGCTTCCAAATGGCAGATTTGAACTCAAGCTGACCTGGAGGTGGATTAAACCCAACATCTCGATCAGGAAGATGAGTTTGAAGCCAATAACCTGACTTAACCGTGTAGATCCCTGTCTTAGTATAATGCCAACCAATAAGGTCAGGATCAGGAAGATTACTGAGTCTAATCTTCTTTATTATATGAACATCCTCTGGCTCAAATAAAGTTTCCAACAAATTAGCATTCCAAGTCTTGACTCGAGGATGAAACAAATGATGAACATGAGTAAATGTTGGGTTGATTCCATTTAAACCTCTTGGGGGTCTTGGGGGATGAGTTGGGAGCCAAGAATCAGTCCAAATATTGGTACCCTGACCATTTCCAATAAGAACAACCATTCCTTTTTTCAAAAGATCTCTGCCCTCTAAAATAGAACGCCAAACAAAGGATGGTTTTTGACCTAAACCCGCATTTAAGAGAGAGTTATCAGCAAAATATCTTCCACGCAATACCTTAGTAAGAAGGCTATTAGGAGATTGTAAGATTCTCCAAGCTTGTTTGCCCAACATTGCAATATTGAAACTTTCAATATCTCTAAAGCCTAGTCCTCCCTCAGATTTTGGAATAGCCATACGATTCCAAGCTAGCCAATGCATAGAATTTCTTTCGGGGTCCTTCCTCCACCAAAACATTGCCAACAGCCCATTGATATCTTCACAAATTCCTTTAGGGAGCTTGAAACAATTCATAGTATAGACAGGAAGGGCCAAAGCAACTGTTTTAATTAAAATCTCTTTCCCAGCTTCAGAGAGAAATCTGTTTGCCCAACCTTTTGTTCTTTCCTGAACCCGATTAACTATAAAGTTAAAAATTTCTTTTTTCTTACGACCAATCTGCTCTGGCAGACCTAGATACTTTCCACATCCTCCATCATTGTGTATGTTTAGAATGCGCCGCAATCTTGTTTTCACCTGAGGCTTGACCCGAGAACCAAAAGTGATCGCAGACTTATTCAAATTCACTGCTTGACCTGAAGCTGACTCATAAACTAATAAAATATGCATAATAGTTGAACAAGAACGAGGGTGAGCATGACAAAAGAATAAAGCATCATCAGCAAATAAAAGATGATTAACAGTAGGCCCTGTGTTACTAATCTTCATCCCCTTAAGACGCTCAAATTCAGTGGCTTTAGTTAAAAGATGAGATAAGACTTCAGAGCATAAAATAAAAAGATAAGGAGAAAGAGGATCCCCTTGGCGAATACCTCTGCTAGGGGAGATAAAACCTGTTGGAGAGCCATTGATCAAGACCGAGAAAGAGACAGATTCAACACAACGCATGATCCAGTTAATCCAAACATTATCAAAACCCATATGTTGCATTGCTTCTCGAAGAAACTCCCACTCTAGGCGATCATAGGCCTTAGAGATATCTGTCTTAATCGCCATATATGATTTTGCCCATCGACGTCTAGATTTTAAGGAATGCAGCATCTCATGAGCAATAATAACATTATCCATTATATTTCTACCTGGAATAAAAGCAGCTTGAGTCTCTGAGATGACTGAAGAGAGATGCACTTTAAGCCGATTAACTAAGATCTTTGAAATTATTTTATAACTGACATTGCATAAAGCAATGGGACGATAATCACTCATGGTTCTTGGAGCTTCTATCTTGGGAATCAAACAAAGATTAGTATGATTCATATCAATCGGAAAGCTTCCAGTAGTAAAGAAACCACGAATCTCAGCTATAACTGAGTCTTTAATATCTGGCCAAAATTGCTGATAGAAAGCTCCTGTGAAGCCATCAGGACCTGGAGCACGATCTTGCCCAATATTAAAAACTATTTTTTCTATTTATTTAATGATAATATCTTTTCATTTTAAAAGTAAATATATATTTTGTGATAACAAAAAGGAAAAGAAAAAAAAAATAAATATTTACTTTCCAATTTGACAAAATATTGATTTTTTTTGGTAAGAGACATGCATCTATTTCGCAAAATCATCTTCTTTTTGAGAATTGATATATCTCATTGACGAATTGATGGTGTCAGGAACCATAACATGTTTTTTTTCATCAAACATACGACTTTTTATTTCAGTGATTAAGAACACAGTATATGTTTCTTATGTTCAATATTTGGGACAAGCGAAATACGAGGATTACAATCTAACAAAGCATGATAACGATTAAAAGAAGAAGCTTTAGATGCAATGAGATCAGCACAAGCATTAGTTTCTCTTTTACTAAACTGAAAAGAAGGATTGAGATTCCTCTCATATGAAGCAAGCTAGGATATCAACTGTAGAAACACTCAATCTCGGCCATAACTCTGAATCCTTTAAAGCATGGACAAGAACTTGCGAATCTATCTCAAATATCAGTTCTGTAAAACCAAGATTATCCAAGCACATTATATATTGGCCATGAAAGGGGGTAGTCGCTGCAGAATCAAAGCATGAGTGAAGACAAGGATAAGCTTTATTAGCTCCTATCCATTTTGTTGTTCCTGAGTCATCTCTAAGTTAAAGGGATAAACTTTAGAAGAACATGTTTTCGGGATACAAAAGGTAGAAGTAGGGGTGTCAAAATGGGTCAAACTTTATGGGTCAACTCAAACCAAACCAACTCATTAGCTTAATGGTTTTAATAAATGGGTCATAATGAGTTCATGGTTCAAATGAGTTAATGGTTCAATGGGTTGATGGGTCATATGGGTTGGGTTGTAATGGTTTATGAGTTAACTATTAACTCATCAAGTATAATATATTATATCACTATTATTATTATATAATTATCATCATCATCATTATTTTCATATTATCATCATTATTATATCATCAACATCATCATATCATAATTTTCCCGCCAAAAAATACGGTTTCACAAATTTTCCGGCCAAAAATACGTTTTCACAAATTTTTACCCACCAAAAACACGTTTTCACAAATTTTTCCCGCCAAAAACGCGGTTTCACAAATTTTTCCCGCCAAAAACGCGGTTTCACAAATTTTTACCGCCAAAAACGCGTTTTCACAAATTTTTCCCGCCAAAAACACGGTTTCTTAAATTTTTCCTGCCAAAAACGCGGTTTCATAAAATGTTCCCGCCAAAAACGCGGTTTCTTAAATTTTTCCCGCCAAAAACGCGGTTTCATAAAATTTTCCCGCCAAAAACGCGGTTTCACAATTTTTTCCGCCAAAAACGCGTTTTCACAAATTTTTCCGCCAAAAAAATAGGTTTCACAAATTTTCCCGCCAAAAAATACGGTTTCACAAATTTTCCCTCTAAAAACGTATTTATTGATGGATGGTGATGAATAGATCGTGATGATGTATGATGATGATGATGATAATGATGATGATGATGATGGTGATGGTGATGGTGATGGTGATGGTGGTGATGGTGATGGTGGTGATGGTGATGGTGATGATGATGATGATGATGATGATGATGATGATGATGATGATGATGATGGTGATAGTCATTGTAGTAGATTAATTTTTTTTTTGTCAAGTAGTAGATTAGTTATTAATTATTAATTGTGATTATTATGTAAATTATAAAAAAATAATAAGTGGGTCAACTCATTTAACCCATTAACCCAATAATTTAAATGAGTTATGGGTTAACTCAAACCATTTACTAATTGAGTTGGGTTGACTCACTACCCATTAAATACTAAATCAATGTGGATTTGAGTTGGTTTGGTTTGGTTTACCCAACTTGACACCCCTAGGTAGAAGAATCAAATTTAACAGTATAAAAAATTTAGTGAAAAAACAGGTTTTCGTAGTGATAATGCTAGAAGAAGAAGATTTGGTGGTAAACAAAGTATTGGTGTGGCGATAAATTTGGACAAAAGAGTTTTGGTAGTAAAATGGTAATTATCTCTAGGTTGTTGTAATATATGTTGACAATATGAATTCAAAATATATATATGTAAATTAGTATATGTAGATTGAAAAAAAAAATAGTACTGTACGAGCTAGTTAATTTATAAAATATCTATGTAGATGTCATTCTTTTTTTACTCTGCTTAAGCACAATTCAAGTGGTTTGGCAAAATAGAGATAAACTGAACAAAATATCTTTCGCTATATGTATGTCATGATATATAACATACACCATATAACTCTAATCTATAAAGTCCAATCTCAAATATATGTGGTGTAAGTATTGATATATATATATATATCATTAAAATTTAAAATAATAAAGCTAATTGCTAATATATGTGATGTACATATTATGAAGTATGTACCTGTTAAATTTAAAAATATTATGAAGTATGTAAGTCAATCGCTAATATATGTGATGTACGTATTATGAAGTACGTACCTGTTAAATTTAAAAATATTATAAAGTACGTACATGTTAACTTTAAAAATATTAGAAAGTACGTACCTGTTAAATTTAAAAATAAATAGATATGTTACTAATATATATGTATATAGAATTACTATTTTTATTTAAGGCAATTTCGTCATTTTATCTTTACATTGTTGAAACAAAATAAACTTAAAAGTTTCCAAATCACATAACTATCTTTTACTTTATTTTCCATCTTTAGGTTCGAACTAAGAACATGGTTTACCTCTTCCCAAAAAAGTTTTAGAATTACCAACTTTGAATGTTTTATTAAATTTTGTTGTTAAATACAAAAGTATTTTTATATCACACTATTTTAAATTTATATTAATAATATATGGTTTGGTTGCCAAATGAGGAAAAAAACAAATATCTACTCGCATTATGAAGATATATAAATAATTTTGGTAACTTAACATTTGTAGATTAATTGAGAAAAAAAATGAATCTTCTATTTTTTATTTTCTATATCGAATATCTCCAAAAACCTAATAAATTTTATAGAATCCGGAAAGAAAAAAATTTAGGTAACAAAAAAAAATTTGTTCTTTTGTGATTTCTGATTTGTGAATTGTGATGCTTTGGTAACCCAATTGCCAACAAAAATGGACATCTTGTGATTGGTTCATTTAGACGTAAAAGATAAAATAAAATAAAAACAGGTTCAGTATTCGGAATAAATTTGTAACTGTAGATTAAGATAATATTTAGTTCCGTTTCGGTTTTGAGAAATTATACTTTCTTGCAGTTTCAAATTTGGTTTGATTTTTAAACCCACCCACCCATAATTATATACCAATTCGATCTCATCTCATTTTGTTACCACGCATCCCAAGTAAACTACAAAATAAGTCTTCTTAATAACAAGACAAGAATCGAAGAAGTAAAAACAATTTAAAACTCGAGTGCGTTCTACTAACTTCTAACACTCTACTTTATCTTCAGCTTTCCGGGCTTTTCTTGTGTGGAAGAAGATGTTTAATTGATCAGCAAAAAGCATATTCTTCATCTCCTCCAATTGTTTCCGGCTTCTCTCCATTGCCAAATCCAGTTTCTCGAAATGTACAATCCTATCTCGAATCTTCTTCATCTGTTAAACCCGGGTTTTGTTTTTTCCCAACATCAGTCAAAACTAAGCATAAACCATAGAATGAAAAGTTTATCGGAAGTTGAAGATTATTACTAACCTCAACTTCTACTATCTCTTTGATGGCTCCTTCTACCTCTTGCTCTTCCTTCTCTATCAGAGATTTCGCATCAGTCAAAGCTCTTTCTGGGTCGTTTCTAGTGGTTTCACCACTCGATGCAGCATTGGCCTCTGTATCAGAAAAACAAAATGTCACTATTGGGTTGACTTGGGACAGAAACAGACTACAATAGAGACAGCTTGGTCCTTGATACCTTGTCGATTTGGTTCTCCACCAGCGTTTTTGTCAACATCGTAGTCTACATCAGATAAAGCTGTCACTGCAGCTCGAGCTGCTGCTTCTGCAACATTTGTGCCAGCCAAAGCTGAAAGAAAAGCAGCCTGGAGAGGACATAACAGGAAGAATCTCATTCAGAGAGACAGTCAATGAAGCATAACAACTGAGATGTGATACAGGTAACACAGTACGAAATTATCTAATACATATTTGATTCCTGAATGCCCTTAACATGCCACCTAAAATTCGATATTACTAGAATTCAATAATTTAAAGGAAGTAACACAAGGTAGTCTATCTATCCGCAAGTCATGGAACAGGTCAGTGCAGACACTGAACTATTCTTCTGCAGGTTTACAACACAATTGATTACATTTAAGAGTGTTAGTTGTACTTTGTCCGCAAAAAGTTCCAATTTTCATGCATGTTGAACACTTGACACAAATAAGATTAACATAGAGAGAGAGAGAGAACACAAATAGTCAAATTCTAACCTGAGCCATTATTGGGTTGCTTGCATCTGCAAGAGGCGTTAATTTCATCCGCTTATTGGGAGAAGAACCATCTTTATCTCTTTCTCCAGATTCAGGATCTGCAGAGCCCTTGATCTGATCAAATGTCTCTAAACCATCCTCAGAGTCAGACTCTTTTACAAATTGTTCCCCAAAAGGAAGCTTGACGAACTGAGAAACACAATCTTTCTCGGTTCTACCAGTAACATGCGGTGCAACCTTCTTCCAGTCATCTCCATAGTGCATAACAGCTTCCAAAAGCTGCAGAATTTCCTTTTCCGACCACTGTGACTTTGACTCCTCACTAATCTCAACGCGCTTAAACTCCGAGGAGTTAATACCAACACGATAATTACCCCGGACATAGCACCTCGCACACAATGTCAACTCATACTGAAAAGAACAAAGTAGTTAGTCACATAAGTGTAGGTTTTGATATTGGCAGATTCCTAGTGCCATCATCCAAGTGACAAAGTCAGTGAAAGCTATATGACTGCAAAAAAGGATATCAAACCTTATCAGAAACGAAACAAGCGATGCTGCAAACAGACTTGCAGCCATTGCATATTCTCTTGGCAGTTTCTTTGACAGTTGTGGGAGGCTCAGAAGCAGCATCTCCGGCAGATTTTCCGGCCTCTTTTTCGTCCCACTTGAGTGGCTTAGCAGAAGCGGAGCTAGAATAGTTGATAAGCCCCCATGAATCGAGGAAATCAAAGACGCGACGAATAGAGACAACATCAGCGACGAGTGTTCTCCGAACGTCAGTGAAGCTAATCTTCCGAGGATGGTCGTCTCTGTACTGCTTGATGATTGAGTTCCTCAGGTAGAGGTAAAACTTAGGGTTTTTGGAAGAAGATCTCGAATCGAAGAATTCCGGTAACGACCGGACCTCGCATTCGTTGATGTCAGTCAACGAAAACCACCCTAATCGGCCAAATTGATGGTAAAAAATACAAAATCCATAAGAAAAAGTGAAGAAAAAGGGATAAAATTAAAGGTTTCTCGGAGTTGCAGGCTTACGGGAGTAGCTAGGTACGTAGATAGTATCGATATTGGAAGAAGAAGCCGACGGTTGAATTGACTGCGAAGTTGCTGCGACTGCCGACGGAGTTTCAGATGGAGAGGGAGTAATCGGGAGAAATTCCCCAGATCCGCCGGAATCGGGAGCTTTCGTGGCCATAACTCAGTTCAACTAACGCCACTTCGCCGGAGAAGAGGAAGGAAGAGGGAAAAAGAAACTAGTTACTGAGTCGGGCAAGTTAAAAGTCGGGTAACGAAACCGGGCCAGGGTTGGGCCTTAATCCATGTCCAGTTCTGGATCAGAGTCCGGTCTAGGTACACTAAGATAACCTGGTTTTAGATGTTAAAATATTGTGGATGGTTTTTTAGTCCCATGGTGAACCAAGATTTAAGAGCCGTTCGCTGTGTTCGTAGAAAATGTTTCAGATTAAGTGATTAACAGACTACAAAAAAAGAAAAAGAAATTGGAACATATCAGAGATAGACCGGAACATTTAATGAAAAGAGTAACTGTAGATTGGTAACAAAAGTAATTGTATCTAAGAAAATAACAAAAACTCATAAATTCTTGATGGACAACAAGTGCACAACCCTTATTATTGAGTAAAGATGAGTGTGTGTGTGTGTGTGTGCAGATTAAATCACTTGACACTATTTTCGCTCTTCTGTCCAAGTTTTCAGTCCACAAGCTTAGCTTTCCGGTAGCTCTCTACCGAATCCGCAAGTGTTTCCTCCAACGGCCGGTAAGTCCAACCCAGCTTCTGCAATTTCTCTGAACTCATCTTCACCCTTTCTTCCACTTCCATGTATCTGACATTGGATTAGTAGAGCTTGGATCAAAGTTAAGATCTTGAAGAAACTTCAGACACTGATCTTAAGGTAAGTGACAATGTTTATTGATGAAAGCAACAAAAACAGTTAATTAAGGTTTAAAGGTTCTTCACTGAAATTTTTCAAAGATGGTTTTGACTTTTGAGTGTACAGATTGAGCAGAGAGATGTGTTGTTGTTTGCTTACCTCTTTGGATAGTTGTAATTTGGATAAAGAATTTTCAGCTTCTCAACGACTTCTTGCTCTCTAACCGTGTGGCTTGTGCAGATGTATCTACCTTCAGCTTCTTCTTTCTCATAAACTAAAAGTAAAGCTTGAGCCACATCACGCACATCTACCAAAAGTCGTTCTTGGTTATCACGTGATTCAAAACCCTCTGCACCACACAAAAGTAAAATCAAGACCAACTCATATACAAGCCCAGATGTGATGAGACTTGTTTATACCTTTAAGAAGCTTGAGAAGAACCAGGCTACTAGCATTTACTGTGTGCTGCTGCAGTATAGGTCCCAAGACAAGGGTAGGGCAAACGCTGACGAGATCAAGTCCAGTTCGTTTTGCAAATTCGAAAGCTTCACTCTCTGCTCGTGTCTTTGACAGACAATACCAATTCTGCCAGAGGGGATTACAAAGTCAGCAAAAGAAAAATATGAGACTTCAACAAGTGAGATGAGGGATTGAGGATGCGTTAACCTCAGTTTTCTTGCAAAATTCCTGGTCAGACCAAGCAGTCTCGTCTAATACTTGATTCTTTGACCACATAGGGTTCATGAAAACTGCAGCTACAGAGGAAACATACACAACACGTTTAACATTTGCTTCAATGCATGCCTTAAGCACATTCAGCGTGCCATCCACAGCGGGTGCGAGCAATTCTACCTGCAAAACCAGCGGAAGCAGAGTGAGAGAGTGTAACATATATAGGCAATTGAGAGATAATAGGTATGAAATCCTCACCTCAGGGTTTGGGACTGAAGATGGTGGAACTGGGCATGCGACATGGAAGACGCCGCTGCAACCTGCAATAGCAGATTGAAGAGAGGCGTAGTCGAGCAAATCAGCCTTGAAGAGCTTGAGTTTATCACCAGCTTTCTCGAGCTTCTTCAAATGAGCATACTTTTCATTATCTATAACATGAACCATGTGGGAACTCTCCATCAGAACAACAATAATAGTCCACCACTAAAAGAAGTAAAGTAAATTTGGGAACAGCAAACACAAAAGCTAAAATCTTCTGTTCGGATACAGAATCTGGCGAATCTAAACCCTAGAAATCATACAATTTGGAAACAGACTTTCGAATTCGACGCACGCACACACACAGCTGAACTACAAAACTCGGATAATCTTCCGATCAACTAGAGATCAGAGAGAACAAAGGTGGAAAATTTACAGGGAGAGAAAGAAAAAGGGAGAAGAGGAGGTTCAGTACCAGGGTCTCTGACAGTGCCATGGACGAAGTAATCCCTAGAGAGGAGAAGATCGACGACCCATGAACCCAGGAATCCTCCGGCACCGGTTACACAAACCTTTCCTTTCTGCACAACCGCCATTTTCGATCTCGTGATTCTTCTACCGAGAAAACAAGAAGATTAGACTTAAAATCAGCTGCGAAGATGATTGTTGAATTTTCTTCTTCCTTGTCCAAGTGGCAGCTACTTAACTGTTTGACCATCTGCCTCAGGACCACGACCATCCTCGTTATCTTCATTATCATAATCTCGAATTTAGCTGTCTCCACATTATAATAATATATGTTTTCTCACCACGAAATCCACTTTGTCTGTCCTTTCTTTTTCTTTTTTTTTGTGGCTCAACTTTAACTTTCATTAATGCAAATGCAATCACAAGAAGATCACTTTGTCAGTCCTCTATTTTTCTTTTTCTTTTTTATTTTTTGGGTAAGAATTCTCTGAATTGAGTTTTTTAACCAAATTCAAAGTCCATGGGCCAACTATTTTCTCCGGCCCACAATATTAGAGCGGGTCTCTCAATGCTGCTACGTGGAGAAAGTACAGCCGCATGATGTCAATCACAAACAAACAGACTAACCGTCTCGGCGACCGGTTTAGTTTTTGGCAGTGGGCACCAAGCAAATGCGAATCAAATCAAATCGCTACTTTGCTTTTTCCAATTCAATATCGAATCATCAAAGTCAAGCAATCCTCGGAGGAGAGATCCAAAGGCCTTAGAACCCTAGACCAGTCGTATTGCACATCACAATGGCTAGCAGCTGGAGAAGATCAATTGGGAACGTAAGGTCTTTCATCGGAAACTCCATGGGAGGTCTTAGAGGAGGTCAGAGTGCCGCTTCTTGGGTCGTCGCCGGAACTATTGCCTACTTTCTCTGGATTAAGCCAGCTCAGGATCTTAAAAAGGAACAAGAGGTACTAATTTTGATTTCACATCCAAAAGTTTGTGTTTTTGGAATCTCCAATTTCATTTATTCGGTTTTCTCCGGTTTGATTAGGCTAGGGCAGCTCTTGCAATGGCTGATCCAAATCAATACGTTGAGAAGAGAAAACCAATCGCTGATCCTCAGGTCAATTTCGAACATCAATCGTTTCCAACATCTATCATTTCGTTAGTATTCTGTTTCTAATATTATTGGTTTTTGTGCAATTGGCAGGTTACTGGTTTGATTTACGGAAACAAGAACAAAACCGACAAACCACAGGATTAGTTAAATTCTGTAAGTTAGCTTCTACAGTTTTGTCCAGTTTCCTATAGCTCAAAAGATCATGTATAGACACTATAGTTGTCACTTACAACGAATAAAAGATGGAAACCCTTTTTTGTTACCTTACCTACCATCTGTGAAGGATTTTTATATGCATTGTGAGGTTGAGAATGGATCTGAAATTTTGTTTAAATTCTCAACTTTTGAAGTTTGCTGGTTTTGATTTCCATATGCTGGAAAGTTATACGTTGGGTACAAATTTTTGTTTACCCTTAAAATTGGTGAGATGCATCGACTTGCATCTTTTCAGGTCCTTGCAATTATTCCTTAGTTGGTCTATTATTCTACTATGGTTGTGTTCTGCCACAAGGATGGGCGATTATCTCGAGTCATGTTAGGAAAGTATGTCTTGTTCTTTAGTTTGATTGCAAACAGAAAACTGATCTTCCTGGGATTGATCATTTTCATATACCATGTGTTGCCATTGACAATAGACCTCTGTTTTTTTTAAAGTATTATATTGAAGTTCTCCCCTCCGTGCACTCGTAGACTCATGTTTGGAGCAATATGCTTCTAGTTTCCCTATCTTGGATGTTCTATGAGTTGGTCAAATGGGTTTGGTCTGTCCTGCTTTGCGTTGGTGAATTGCTTCAATATGGTGTGCATGTTAATGAAGTTTACTATTTGACTCTTTATCCATGAGAACCATATGTTCTGCGTTGCAAGTTCTTTAGTAACCTTCAGGATCGTGAGTTTGGAATTTAAAAGCCGTGTTCATGGATCACTTTGATAGCTGGGTCATTATTTTATCTAACTAGTTTGCTGTTTCGTTTATGATAAACTCGTAGACCAATACCCAAAAACTACTGTTCGTAAACTTTTTTTAAACGTAAACTAGTCGAGCCGTTTTAAGTTAGGAAAACGTGGACTTTGAAATCGCATAGTTTTCATCTAGAAACTCTAGCATCAAATCTTTCGTAGAGGAGGATGATGAGAAAATGGTGGTGCCGATTAGATGTTTTAACATCATCGTACCATAAACCAAATGAATCTCTTTCCGTCCAGGAACAACGCCATATCGCTTAGAAGTTTGCAAATTTTAGAGTAGACGAGGGAGAATTGACGAAACGTGATCGGATCGCTAAACTGTGCAGAAAATCCTAATAGTTTTCTCGAAACAAAAATCTACTTAGATGTTGTTTTGTTGTCGTCATCCAACTTCTTTTTTTCATAAAGTTGAAGACTAGTACAAAAGTGAATTATTACGAATGGTTCCAAAATATAACAACATGAAGATTATGCAATTTGGCTTGTCTTGCTAAGCCATCAGCTCTAAAATTTGGATTTACTTTGATATAGTTGTAACTTGTAAGTTTATCCGTAATTTATAGCAGAGTTGATCACTGCATTGTCTTCCACAAAAGATCCAAAAACCAGCTTCGTGTCCATGAGAAATCTAACGTTGCTGACGGGTTTTTAGCACGATTACTTTTGTTTCAGCTGTAGACTACAGTAATCTTAAACAAATTTACTGACCTAGTCAACATTTTAGAAAATTATGAAGACGTACCAGATTTCTCTTCTACCCCACTTATCATTTTTTTCATATTTGGACAGGGTAGGACCAATAAGAAACATCGTAAAAGTCAACATCAATGACGCGTTTCTGTTGACTAACGAAGTCCTCGCCGTCTCCTTTGGTTTATTGATCTCTCTGTTAAAATCAGGGGAGATCGCTTACAAGAATCCAACTTCAATCAAACACCAGACAAACATGGCTACGCGTACACTCCACGCGCTCTCCATCTCCTCCTTATTCCTCCTCCTATTCGCCGCATCACCAGCGAAAGCTCAGCAACCGTACGTCAACAACCACCAGCTCGCCTGTGAGAACCGCGAATTCGACAACATAACCAACGGATTCACCTGTAACGGCCCAACCTCATGCCGCTCATACCTCACTTTCTGGTCCCAACCACCGTACAACACGGCCGACTCAATCGCCAAACTCCTCAACGCCTCCGCCACAGAGATCCAATCAATCAACAACCTCACCTCCGTCACCACCATAATCCCCACACGTAGATTAGTCGTAGTCCCAGCCACTTGCTCCTGCTCCTCTTCCGGCGGAGGATTTTACCAGCACAACGTCACTTACCACCTCTCCGGCAACAGAGGAGAAGAGACTTATTTCTCAGTGGCTAACAATACTTACCAAGCTTTGTCCACGTGTCAAGCCATGATGTCTCAGAATCCTTACGGAGAGAGAGAACTAACTCCCGGATTAAACCTCCTTGTTCCTCTCCGATGTGCTTGTCCCACCGATAAACAAACCGCCGCTGGATTTAAATACCTCTTGACCTACTTAGTCGCCATGGGAGATACTATTTCCGGCATCGCCGATATGTTCAACAGCACATCAGCCGCTGTAACTGACGGTAACGAGCTTACATCAGAAAACATCTACTACTTCACTCCGCTTTTGGTTCCTCTCAGGACTCAACCTACCAAAATCGTCATATCTCCGTCGCCTCCTCCTCCTCCTCCGCCGGTTGTTGCTACGCCGCCGGTTCAACCTCCGGGATCTTCTTCTTCTTCTCACAAATGGATTTACATCGGAATAGGAATCGGAGCTGCTTTGCTTCTCTTGATCTCGACCTTAGCTCTCTGCTTATACAAACGAAGGTCGAAGAAGTTGTCGCCGTCGTCCTTGCTGGAACAGAACAAGTTCACTGATTCTTCAACCAAACAATCTATTCCCACAACAACGACGCAATGGTCAATCGATTTATCCAATTCATCAGAAACTTTCGGTCTTAAATCCGCAATCGAATCCTTAACGGTATACAGATTCCACGATCTTCAGTCCGCTACTTCGAATTTCAGCGACGCAAACAGAATCAAAGGCTCTGTTTATCGCGCGACGATCAATGGAGACGATGCGGCGGTGAAAGTGATCAAAGGAGATGTTTCCTCCGCCGAGATCAATCTCTTGAAGAAGCTAAATCATTCTAATATCATCCGTCTCTCTGGTTTCTGTATCCGTGAAGGAACCACGTACCTTGTCTTTGAGTATTCGGAGAACGGATCGGTTAGTGATTGGATTCATCACTCATCGGACAAGAAAACTCTGACATGGAAACAGAGAGTTGAAATTTCAAGGGATGTAGCAGAGGCACTAGACTACCTTCATAACTACATTACTCCACCTCATATCCACAAGAACTTGGAATCCACCAACATACTTCTTGATTCTAATTTCAGAGCCAAGATTGCGAATTTTGGAGTAGCGAGGATTCTTGATGAAGGTGATCTCGATCTTCAGTTGACAAGACACGTTGAAGGAACACAAGGCTACTTAGCACCAGAGTATGTGGAGAACGGAGTTATAACTCCGAAACTCGACGTGTTTGCTTTCGGAGTTGTGGTTCTTGAGCTTCTTTCTGGGAGAGAAGCAGTGACGATTCAGAAGAAGAAGGAAGGAGAAGAAGGAGAAGAAGTGGAGATGTTGTGTAAAGTGATAAACAATGTGCTTGGAGGAGAGAATGTGAGAGAGAAACTAAAAGAGTTCATGGATCCATCTCTAGGGAATGAGTATCCGTTGGAACTGGCTTACACCATGGCTCAGCTTGCTAGGAGCTGTGTTGCAACTGATCTTAACTCGCGCCCATCTGTCGCGCAGCTTTTAACCACGCTCTCGATGATCGTCTCCTCCTCCATCGATTGGGAGCCTTCTGATGACCTTCTTCGTTCCGGCTCTCTTGGCAACTAGTTCTTTTTTTATTTTTGGTCAATAACAAGTATTTAGATTTTAGATAAGGGCCATCAGGCTAAACACATTAAGATAAGAGATAAAATAAGTACCACACTCTAAGATAAAAAAAAGTAATAAGAAGATATGATAGATAAAATTTATTTCGATCTTGGCATGTTGCTTCAAGTAGTCTTTGGCACTTTCGAAAACCCATGCATGAGAAATTCATCTTCTTCCAATTAGAAGATCGATTAAGTCAAAACATGCACTTTTGTTTACTTGTATCATCGTCCTCGGTTATCTTGGGATGGGAATCTCTCTGATATCACTATACATAGAATGCCTTTAATTTAAGACAAGAAACCATAGGGAAGTATAAACTTCCATGTATAATCATAGTCATACCAGAAGGAAAGAATCAAGTTTGTTCCTTTTCATGACCTTATTTAATTCAGAAACACTAGACACTAACTTTGGATTGCCTAAGAATTGAATCACAATGACAATAATACTACTAAGCAAGGTTCAAAAAAATCGCTAGGCGCTAGTTAGGCGTTCGAACGGGGCCTAGCGCCTAGGGCTTGATTGGAAGAGTTTATAATAGAGCAGTAGCAATATGCAGCATGAGCAGTAAGCCGCATAAGCTGTATGCTATTATGTATTAATACAATATATGTGACTCGTATAACAGTGAGCTTTTAGACATAAAATTACAAAATTAGACATTAATTATACAATACTCCCTCTGTATTGCAATATGTGTCGTTTAAGTCAAGTCATTTAGTTTCTAATTAAATGTCGTTTTGGATTTTTTTAACTAATCTTTGCTTTATTATACCCAAAATACCCTTAATCAAACCACTAACATAAACACAAAGAATCACCAATTCACGATAAAGAGAAATAAACTTTAGCCACAGAAATTTCTCTTCAACTTCCAAACACACAAGAAAGAGATCTAACTCACTGCCTAAGACAATGCACAGTTTCAGTGTATGATAACACAATCACCATGCCATACAAACAGAAGCAAAACGTGTAGGTTCGTTGTCAAGCCTAAACCCAACAGTTACTAGTAATTCTCATAGATGGTCACCATAGCCATCTTAAATGAGCTCTCTAACAGCTCAATGAAGCTTAGGAGTGTAGTCTAAGAGCATAAGTACCTTCTTCTCCATCAGAGGGTTCTTCGGCATCATGTTCTTCTCCAAGATCTACGTTTAAATCAAAAGAATGATTTTCATTAGGTGAAAGATTTAGATTCAACGTAGCCATGGAGTTGATCTTGTTTTAATCAAATGTTGCCATGGAGTTGAAAAATGAACTTAGAGAGAGCTTGTGAAAAATTAGAAGGAGATGAAAAATGTAAAAGTCGAATTAGAAGGAGTATTTGCCTCCTTAGTGATTTTGGGTTAATTTTTGTTTCCCTCCAAGTTGTGAAAATGTGAAAATGTTTCAATCAGACAAAAAAAAAAGGGTTAAAATCTAAGAATTGGGGAAAACTCACCAAAGTTTATCTGTGCGAGGCCAAGGCTTAAGAATCGACACAGTCCTTCACGTTTTACCCAAACTCAGATGCTCAATTTATGATTGGAAACTCTTCTCCAATTTCATTGTCGCTGAGAATGATGTGATAAAGCCCTAATTACTCTGCTTTGCTGCGCGTCTTTGTCTCTTCGACGCCATCTTTGGATCTTCCTCTATATGGCAACCACAGCCTTGTAGTGAGCAGAAGGTGAAGCCCAAATCGAAGCCTTTGGTGATGGATACGGTGATGAGAACGTGAAGATGAGTGTAAATCCAGTAGTAGTAAACCCATTAAGGGTTGATGCAAAACCATTCTTCTCTTCAAAATCAATCATCAGTAACAACGAGAAGCTGAAGAGGACGAGATCTTCGAGCCAATCGATGGGTATATTGAGTGGTGGTGATGGTCATGAGGGAGAGACAAACACAAGCACAAGAAGGAGATTGTCAATGGAGAAGAAAGCCGTCAAAGCCATCAGAAGAGAAGAAAGGGATTTAGGGATTTAATTTTCTTCTTCGTTGTTTTTGTTTTTGTCAGAGAAGAAAGGGATTTAGGGATAGAATTGTAATTTTGTATGTTTCCTTAATTTAATGAGTTACAGTTAAAACGACACATATTGCATTGAGCTGTAGAGCATATAGGAGCATTTAAAAGGTCTATATGCTCTCTTATATGCTCAACTAATAAAACATGATTGGATGGTAAAAGTCATTATGCTCATGCATATGCTCTATCAATCAAGCCCCTAGATCGATTAATCGGGGACTAGGCTGGGCTTAGGCGTTAATGAATTATTTCTATATTTCTAAATATTTTTTATATTTTTATAACAAAATATAATTTATAAAATATAAGATACTAAAAATATTACATATTTGAACTTCTTATATATATTTATACCTATTTCATATAAGAATTATATAGTTTACTCACTGTAAATAAAAAAAATTGAGACTAACTAAATCATAATTTACAATTTAATAATCAATTATCTTTGTTCTAATCTTTTCATTTTATTATTTGTTTTCATTTATTCAAAATAATATTATATTAGGAAAAAAACAAAAAAATCAGAAAATAAACCGGCCTATTTGACCGATTTGACCGATTTGACCGATTTACCCGATTTTTAACGTCTAAACCGGTAAACCGATTTGATTCACCGATTTTACGAAAATCGGGGAGCCCGGAGGCTCATGAGCGCCTAGGCGGGTGCCTAGTCGCCGCCTAGGCGGGTGCCTAGTCGCCGCCTAGGCGGGTGCCTAGTCGCCGCCTAGGCCGATTTTTAGAACCTTGCTACTAAGAACTAGCGTTGACTCATTTGCTAATAATAATCATATATCTAATTATATAAAGTTGGGTTTTCGAAGTTAGTAACTCACGAGATCATGACACGTGATATATCTATCGGTTAGAGATTTTGACATGTGTCAAAAAAATATTTTATTTTTAAAAATTTTAAAATCGAAAAAGATATTTATTAGAAACAATTAACACATAAATAAATTTAAAAGTGTAAAACGATAATGTTATTGAAATTCTAATTTAAATAATTTTAAAAAAAATAAAAAGATAATGTTAAGAAAAGTTTAAAGGACCAAGTAGACAAAAACAAATTACGAAAGGATAAAGATAAAAATGATTAAATAACTAAAATTTTATTTTAAACAATTTTAAAATATATAAAAATAATTATAATAAAACTAGAAATTTTAAGAATTTTAAAATAAATAAATGACTATAAGAAAATTATAAATTTAAATAATATTTTTAATATGAAAAGATAATCATAAGAAAATTATAATTATATTTTCATATAGTTAAATTACTAATTCTAAAAGAAAAAAAATTACATAATTAAAGATATAATACTATTCCTAAAAGAATAAGGAATCGTAAATACTCACCTCTATATAATCGAATAGATGGTCTCATATTTTTTTTATCAAACAATATAATTTTTTTATAACATCATTGTTGATTTAACTTTGTTATATTGATAAAAATTTGTTTTTATTATGATTATAGGTTTTGGTGTGTAGAACCAACCAAATGGATCGATGCATGAAAACTTGAGTAATAATTTTATCCTATGATAAGGTAAGTTTTTTGACAAAAAAAAAAGGTAAATTTTGATCAAAACCTAATTCTTTTGGTATATATATGATTCAATTATTGGTGTCAAATTCTTTTGTTAATGCAGTAGGTGGATATCATATGATTAATTTCATCGAATGAATATGTGAACTTTTTTTTTTTTTTTAACTCTGAACTTATTTTTTAACGTATAATATTTTAGCCTTTGGTTTGATGATTTTTGGTTAGTGTACTAATGATTTCAGGATGCGATGATCTAAAAACGCTTGATATGACTATCGTGTGGTCAGGTAAGTTTTAATCTAAATGTGACGTTTTTTTGGTAGGGTAAATGTGATGTTTGTTTTACAGAATATCTAATTTTATTTTTTATACGGGTTATAAAATTTTAGTTATAAACCTATGTACGCGGGTTTTAATTTTTTTTCTTACACGTGTGATGTGAATCTTTAATTTTAAACCCGCGTATACGCGGGGCCTTATCTAGTTATTTTATACAGTTCCAACTTGTTACTATCATCGAATGAATCATTGAATGAATTCAATGATTTTGTAAATCATTAGCCAAATCAATTATTGTCTAACGACAAAAGAGAAGAACAAAAGATATTTCGTATGTCCAAGGTCTTGAGTGATTCTGATTTCTAGTAAGTTCAAGACATAACAAAAGAAAACACAACTAATTAAAAAAAGAATTGATTAAAGTCATTAATGAAATAGTAACAGAGAACAATACAAAACGAAGAATGATACAAGTAAACAGAAACAACTATACCTATACAGACAAAATGCTCATCAGAGAGATTAAAGTTATATCTTGGTCATGAGAAATTCATCACATCTTTCGTCCCGAGTTTTTTCTGCTCAAACTCTTTAATCGTCTTCACTAGCTTCTTCATGTTGTCATCATACACATACGGAAGCTTATTGTACAATGTCACCTTCTTCTTGGCTGAATTGGGTAACATCTCTCTGCAAAGCTCCTTGTGCACAGTTATGGTGTTGTGGTAATGGTAGTAACGGATCTTTGTCTCTGTCTTGTGTAGTGTTTTGCCTACTACGTTTTCAGACATGTGAACTCCTGTGGCAAATGCATTCTTCGCTTGGATCGCATATTTCCTGTCGCGACGTATCTTTGTTCTTGAATCCTTAAATAGCAACTTCTCAAATCCCCATTGCCTAAAAAGTTCCCACAAAAACAAGAAACAAGTGTGTTCCGTTTCATCAGAAACATTGAATCTAATTCACAGATTCGAATCCTAATACTCTAATAGAATCATCTAATCTAAAGCCATCCAACAGTAGTCCAAAGTCCTATCAATAAACTATGACAAGAAACTAGGCAATTTCAATTGCATTATAAGTGTTTTGAGGTTGAAAGTAGTACCTGGGATAATCTTGAGAGGAATCGTTTAAGCAAAGAACACTAGACATTGGATTCTGCTCAATCGTAAACTGAGTATTAACCGAAAACTCGTCGAGCACAGATTCGAGTGAATTGCCGTGCGGCAAATAGATGTACTCATCGACGTCGAAGAAGAAGGTCCAATTCGCAGCGTATCGATACCGATGCAAGCAATCATTAACAATAAGAAACTGATTATAGTAGTAACCATCATACTGCGACTGGTCTCTAATATCCTGAACCGTGACTCTTCCAGCTCGAATCCATGGCTCAAGAACCTTCCTAACTTCCGGCGACACTCCACCAGCATCGTGGAAGACGAAATGGGACTTGTCTCCGAAGAACCAAGCGTGGTAAGCCATCCACTCTCTCATACGCGACGCACTCACGTTTCCGTAAAGTGACGAGCCACAGTAGAGGTAATCGTACTGATACGGCGGCGAGAATTTAGATTCGTCGTAGATTCCGGCTGATTCCTCCAACGTAGTGAATCGTTCGAAGAGTTTCGGAGATTCGTTGTAGTAAGCGTTGAGAATGAGTTTACCTCCGGAATTATCGGCGTTAGGGTTTGAATTGAATGTGCAATTGACGACGACGACGGTGTACACTCGTCCGTATCCCCAATCTGGTAGAATCTTCTGAGCTTTAGCTCGAATCGAAGTTCCATTGTTTGATAACCACTCACACTTGTACCATGGCTTCCCGAAAACGTGGATTGGCTTCGACGCGAGTCCGATTACAGCAAATGTCTTTGGACCGCCGCGGTAAGCTCCCATTAGTACGAATAGCGCCGCCGCGTTTCCGAACGGTTGGAAAACGCGTTTGTTCGGATCTGAGGGAGTCGAATCGTACTTCTGAGAAGCTGATGTTGTGGTTGAGAGAGAGGTGGTGAAATTTTCTGCCGCCGGCGTGGTGGAGAGAGAGGTGGTGAAGTTGGATGAGGAGAGTACGGTGGTGGTGGTGGTGGTGATGACGGCGGAGCAGGGACGAGCGGTGGAGATGAGATTGTGGTAGTAAGGAGGAAGGTTCCAGATAATCATGACGAGAGAGAGAGCTAACAATGTAGCAATCAATGGCTTCTTCTCGAAACATGCGGTGGTGGTTGACAAAACCGGCGGCAAAACTTCCTTCCTCATGTTTTATTTTTCCCGGCGCCGGTGAGGCAAAAAACGGCACCGTTTGGGTTTGAAATTAAATGAATAAAATAAGTTATATACTTATATAAGTGAGGACAAACGTCCGAAGAAAGTGACTGGCTAATAGAGAGCTTTGCCGACACGGCGTTCAATAAGAAGAGACTCGTGGCTGTCTCATAAGGAAGGTAATGTGGAGGTGGTTGTTTAAGGAGAGTAGGCCTGGATCTCTTATGATTTACGAAAACGACACTGCATCTAACTTGTAAAGTTGGATCGTCTGTTTGTACTGCTGGCTCCCAATTGGCAAGGCTTGTGGGACCCATGGTCCATGAGCAAGTTGGCGTAACGGTGATATATCTTCATCATTGTTTTTTAAGTTTACGAATCGAATGAGTTTCAGGGAATAAATGGAAAGATTAATGTGGATAGAAGAGAGTTTGAGAATTCCGAGCAAAAAGATAAAGAGTTTGGAAGTTACTTTGTATAGTATTCCACTATTCCTATTTAATAAAGGGGATAACTGAAATAAAGTCTTCAACAGTCAAAAATTGATTAATGGTGTGGATTGTGCTTTTTCATTTTTTTTTTGTAAAAATAAATCTCCTGACCTAATTGACTAGATACTTTCCTCGGATTTTGTCTTGGTATATCGTTTTCATAAGATAAAATATGCTCAAATTAGAAATAAGCAACGTGACTGAATGGTAATCAAAGTTACAATAGGAGAAATAATGTTGAGTTCTAGGCTTAGTTAAACGAAGATTCAAAGCCTAACATGTTGTTTGTTGGTTTAAGAGTGACGTTAATGACGAATTTAGTCGAAAATATTGTTGTTGATGGAACAAAAAGAGAATTTTAAAAAAATGGATGAAAACAACATGCATTTCTTTTATTTTTTTCTGTTATTTTTGGGCATAAATAAATTATTTAATTTGACGTATACGTATTAAATTTTATAAATGTTGAATGCAAAACCAATTAATAACGAATAAATTAACTATTATTTTTTATTTGAACAATACTATATATAGGTAAAAATTTGTCCAATGGTTTACCAAAAAAAAAAAGAAAAGAGATGACAAAAATACAATGATGTTCGTTTTTGTTATGCAAGTTTACATTCCAACTAAATAAATGGCTTAACAAAATATTCGCCATAAATGCATATCTTTAGTGTAAGGCTTAGAGTATAATTATCCCTGAATAAAAAACGTGATGTACTGATGTTCCTTCCAATCGCGGAATTCTTAAACGTAGAGCACAAGGCTTTTAATTTTAGACTTAGTAATAACAAGCAAATGAAAATTGAATGCGAATACAAATGCATGCATTTCAGACATTGTCAATAAAGGAGATCATGTGTAATTCTTCCTCTAGTGCTGGAGTCTAACTCTATGTCGGTTTCGCCTTTATTTATTAATATGAGTTTGACACAAAAAAAAGAAAAGAAAAGGAGATCATGTGTCACATTGGCAAAACTGAGGATACCATTTATTTTGTTTTCTTCATTTCTTTTTTTTTTTTTTTTGGTAAAAGTTTTCTTCATTTCTTTTTTTAATTTGAGGTGTTTTTATTTTTGCTATCAACTGTGTTCAAGTTTATGAGATTATATATATCTTGTATCTTGTCGGTGGAAGTTGTTACAATCAATTCCAATAAAAAACATGACTTGATACAACTCCTAATGTTGAGTACGTTTTGTTTGGCAATCATAATTGAGCATACTGAGTTTAACGTGTAACGCAATGTACGTGATCGTCCCTTGTGCAACCGACAGACATAGAGAATCTTATGGAGGAACTGTTTTAGCTCCCAAGGCAAAAGAGAATTATGCTCGTAATTAAAAGAAGGTAAAAAGAGTTTACTTTCTCTTTATTTTTGGCTTTGATTCTTATCATTCAAAACCCATCTAATTTAGAAGAAAACAGTAAAAATAATTAACTCTGGATCAGTCTGTTATTTGTTCAGCTATCTCATTATCATTTTTCTTTTTGACATCATTATCAATTTTCTTTTCTTGTCAATTGCTTTTTTTACTTTAAACACCAGCGTTTTTAAAGGTTACAGAAAAAAGGTGAGGCTGTGAAAAAATCAAATTTGGCCCATTTAGTTCAGGCCCAATAAAACGTGGGCCAGCAAAAGCGTCTACACGCTCCCATATGTCAATGAACAAAGTTGTGAAGCTCTCTCATTGAGTAACTAACGGCTATATTCCCTTGAATTTCAAAAATTTCTCAAGTTTAGCGAAGCAACGACGATGGCCGAAACGAGGGTTCAGATCTCAGATCCAGAGGCGGAGTTTCTGAATTCGAAGCAGGAGACTGGATATGAGTGGGAGCTTTTCAAGGAGAACGTCCGGCCATTGAAGAGAGGTCGTAATGTCCATCTTCTCAACAACGCCCTCAAATCTCACTCCGACCATCAATTAAGGAAGAATCTCATCGAGAAACGCAGGTACAGCTTTCAATTTCACATATATTCTCTTGGGTTTTACTCCAATCGCTCGAATTTTATATAAATTCTTGGGATTTTGACTATTAGGAATTTGATTGAGGCGATCGATGAGTACGATGGTGAAGACCCTCTCTTTCCCTGGATCGAGTGAGTTCCTTTATCTTTCTTGATTGGGTTGTTGAAAAATTGCAGCTTTTTTTTTTGCCGATTTCACGAAATGCGTCAGCTAGTTCGGTTTCTTGAACCAATCTTTAAGCTGTACCAATTTGTAAACCTGAGCTTCTTTATTGGTTTTTTTTGGAAGGTGTATAAAATGGGTACAGGAGGCTTTTCCACCAGGAGGAGAATGCTCGGGATTGTTAGTGATATATGAGCAATGTGTTCGCAAGTTTTGGCACTCGGAACGTTACAAGGATGATCTTCGTTATCTCAAAGTCTGGTTGGAATATGTAATGTTCTTTCTTTATCCCCACCTAATTCCTTCAAGATTATTCTTTGTTATGGAGAGTACTCATGATTTTTCGTAACTTTGTAGGCGGAGCATTGTGCTGATGCAGAAGTTATTTACAAGTTTTTGGAGGTTAATGGCATTGGAAAGACACATGCTGTGTACTACATATCTTATGCTTTGCACATGGAGTTTAAGTCTAAGGTTAAAAATGCAAATGAGATCTTCAATCTCGGAATCTCTAGGTAATGATAATAAACATGTAATTAAAACTTCATGTTTCTGCTCCAAGATATTGGTTTGATTTGAAAGGTGGAAACTTGTGCAGAAATGCAAAGCCAGTGGAAAAGTTGAATGATGCGTACAAGAAATTCATGGTGAGAACGATGAGAAGGTCCAACACAGCTGATCAAGTAAGAAGTTTTTCTCTGTTTGTAACTGTATATCTATGTATGCCCTAAGGTTTTTCACATCATAATTAATGTTCTATCAACCAGCAGGAACCAAAGGAGAATAACGTCTTACCGTCAAGAAGTTTTGGCACAATATTGTCCAGGGGAGATAATAGTGAGTCACATTAACTTTACTTTGGAAATCACTGTAATGTTTTGAATAAGCTCTCTTACATGTGAATTTTTCTATAGATGCAAGAAGGCAGGCGTTAGGAAGTACTAATCCACTAGCCAAAAAACCAAAGCCAAATCAGTAAGCAGTTTGATTGATTCTCGTTTTTTTTGTTATCAGCATTTGTCAACTCAATCTTACCCATTATTGTGCAACTCACTATGGTAATCCCTATGTCTTTTGCAGATCATCCAAGACACCATTTCCTATCTACACAGATGTAGTTTCGGACACTACATCAGGGAATCAACCAGAGTCAGACAAGCCAAAACCAGAGTTTAGTAGTTGGCTCATGCTTGGGGGCAGAGCAGAGAGGAACAAAGAAAACAATTCTTTACCTAGAAAATGGGCATCATTCAAGGTTTGCCTCTAGCCTCCTAAACAAAAACTAACTATCTTTGTAAATTGATCACTTACTGCATTTATATATATCCTCACAGGTTCCTCAGAAACCCATTGTAAGAACTGCAGCAGCCTCTGCTTCCTCCTTTGAGGTTTTTGTCGATGAAGAAGAATGTACAGAGTAAGTTGTGACGATTTCAAATGTTTTCGCAACAAGACATGTTTCATTATTAACATGGTTATGAAATGCAGAGAGAGAGAAGACAAGAAGAAGAGTGATGAAACTATCTCATCATCATCAAATCTGCCCCTTAATGATGGCCGTGAGATAAAGAAGTAAGCAAAAAAGCTTTCTCTAGATTCACCAAACAAATATCATGACTTGTAGTATCTGACAAATATTTCCATAACCAACTGCAGAGAAACAGAGCTGCTGCGTCAGAACCCTTTAAGACATTTCCCACCCAACAGCTTCCTACGATGATGATGATGATGATGATAATACTGGATATTCATCTCTACACGATCTTCTGGTTTGAGATTTGAGCTTTTGTCTATAAAGCTCCTTGTATTTGTCTCTTTGAATTTGTTTTTGTGATGTACTGAGATTTATGTACCATGAGTGAGCCTTGTATGTTCCTGAAACTTATGTGTTCTTTAATTGATTCCAGTTCAGCTAATTTAATATATTGTTTACTGGTTGGGTTCATAATTCAAATTTACGATGAGAATGAGACTGAACAAGTTTGTTGCAGATTATGACTTTGCTAGAGCCTACATAATCCACAAACACAAACACGTTCCGCACCTCATTCAAAAATACACCAGTATCACTATATGTACGATCATGTCATCCTGAAAATCCTAAAAGTGTTATTTCTCTCCTAAAGTTATTAGTTTTTTTAAAAAACTTTATACAGTATCATTTTCCACTAATTCACCTAAATTACTACTTTATATTTATCCCTATACGATTTGATTAAATTAAGGAATCATTATGATAATACCCTAAATGTGGCCAAGTCATTGGTTTATATGCCATGTGACTTTTTTGCCGATAATCATTTTGGTCTACGCAACTAGCGTGCCTTTCTTTTTTTAACAAGATAGAAATTTTGAGTTTCATTGTAATGGTGGAAGCGTATTGGTAGAAACTACAAAAGATAAATCCATTGGGCACTCCTTCCAGAGAAAAAAATAAAGTGGCTTTAAGCGGATGGGAGGGGGCATAAACATAATCAAGCATTAATAGCCATTTAATTTAATGATTAAAAACGAATGATGCGATTTTGGAGATAGACTTTGAGTGGTAAACAAGGGAAAATGAGAAAAATAAAACCTTGGGAATTTTATTTGTGTTAGTGGTAGGGGCATCATTTCATTTCATTATCTACCCTTTAGGGTTTTTAAAAGTTCCCTTTGATGCAAAACTTTGCATTAAACTACTTAACTACATTAATTACTGTTGAAATTTCTACAACTTTTACAGCATTTTTATATCTTATCAGACCTTACGTGAATCCCCAAAACCCTGATGGCTCTTATAGATCAATAGGTTAAACCAAACACTTAAATTGTCATTTTCTTAAGTTGACAAGAATGTAGAAAACCCCAAAAAGATATGGAGGAGGAATTGACCAAAACACATATATGGATTATGGAGTAAAGCAATTTATTTTAGTAGTTGGAGAGATACAACCAATAGAAATCCCCAAAGGCCGCGTTTAATGCCTTACTCTACGCCCCCTCCAAATCAACGCTCTTCTTATATGAATTTTGGGTTGATTTGAATCACATTATACAAACTTGTGAGTAGCCAATTAGCCATCATCACTTTTACATACAAATATTATTAAAGTTGAATTTTAGTTTTGTTTTCGAGAGTGAATCTTGGCCGTAGAAAATGAGGTGATGATAGTGATGTGTCGAAATTTCAGGAAATAGCCCTATCAATGCAATTGGACTTAAAGGAATTAAAGATTACGGTCTACTTTGATTATTATGCCCTTAATTCAACATATCTACATGAACCTTAAGAAAGGCTTAAGGGACGAAACTAATTTAAAGGATTAATAAGGGTCAATTTATCTACAGTTATCAAATTCAAAAACAACAAAAAAATAAAGATTAAAGAAGGTTATATACATAAAAAGTCATTATCTAACAAATAAATCCTCCTCCTATTTCATTTGCTCTCTCTCCGGCGCTAACGGGATGTTCTCACCGTAACGCCGTTAATTCTGAACCCGTTTCAACCAGGAACGGAAAAAGGATCAAAAGGGAGGAATATTCCGTTTGAATGGCTCTGGAACAGTTAGGATTAGGAGTGAGCGCCGTTGACGGTGGGGAGAATAGTAGTGCGCCGTCAAATGACGGTGGGGATGACGGCGTTAAGACGGCGAGGCTTCCTCGTTGGACGAGGCAAGAGATTCTGGTGCTGATTCAGGGGAAGAGAGTGGCGGAGAATAGAGTCCGGCGAGGGAGAGCGGCGGGTATGGCTCTCGGGTCGGGTCAAATGGAGCCAAAGTGGGCTTCCGTATCGTCTTACTGCAGACGTCACGGCGTGAATCGAGGGCCGGTTCAGTGCCGGAAAAGATGGAGCAATCTGGCCGGAGATTATAAGAAGATTAAGGAATGGGAGTCTCATATTAAGGAGGAGACGGAATCGTATTGGGTGATGAGGAATGATGTTCGTAGGGAGAAGAAGCTTCCTGGTTTTTTCGATAAGGAGGTTTATGATATTGTTGATGGCGGTGTGATTCCTCCGGCGATTCCGACTCTTGCGCTTGGATTGGCTCCGGCTTCGGAGGATGGATTGTTGTCCGATTTAGATCGGAGAGAAGAACCGGCGAGAAGTTCAGATAAGTTGAATACTACTCCGGCGTCTAAATCAGTTCCTGGTAAATACTCTTTTAAGTGTTTTTATGATCATCACCATGAGTCCAATTCTAATGAACTTCAATTTTTTTGGTGAAGATATAATAGTAGAAAAGGAGAAGCAAGAAGCTCGTGGAGCAGATCAAGGTTTGTATTTTGTTATTCTTTATATTGTACCCATTTGAGATCGCTGGTGCTGGGGTTCGAACCAGTGACCTGGACTGGCCGATCCTTCCATTACAATATGTTTGGGATTAGTATAAAGACTGGGTAGTTTTTAAGGGGTTATCTTGTTACAATGTGTCAATAAGTGTAGAGACTTAGTGCTCTGTGTGTGTGTGTTCCATCTCCATTTTGGCTTTGATCTATTCCATAGAATTAAGAGCTTTGCTCTTTGTGCTTATCTCAAAACAAGTCTTAAAGCTCTAGAGTTTCTCTTTGTTATGTTGTTACGTGGAATATACATCTCTACTTGTGTTTTAAAAGTAGTTTAACTATATTTCCCTTGGTGCATGAGCTTTTCGTTTGTCATGTTTTTTCACCAAAAAAGTTGATTTTGAACTTGAAGGTAGAGTGAAAGAGAAACATCCAGAAGCAGCAAACCCGGAAGCCGGATCGACATCACAAGAAAAGAGAAAGCGTAAGCGAACATCTACTGGTGAAGAAAAAGAAGAGGAGGAAGAAACAAAGAACATGCAGAATCATTTGATAGAGATACTAGAAAGAAACGGGCAGTTGTTGGCAGCACAGCTTGAGGTTCAGAATTCAAACTTAAAACTAGACAGAGAGCAAAGAAAAGATCACGGTGATAGCTTAGTCGCTGTTCTCAACAAGCTCGCAGATGCTGTGGCGAAAATCGCAGATAAGTTGTAGTAGATATAGTAAAGTTAGTTGTATATTGTTTCATCATTACTTCTCATTCTTCTTCTTCTTCTTCTTCCTTTTTTGTTATTTGCCACCATTGTTGATTGGATATTGATGGCTTGATGCCACCACAAGAGGCTCTTATACACATCTTATATACACATGGAGATTTTTATACGGTTTTAGGATATCAATCGTATTTGTTTTGCTCTTTTGACTGATTGAAGACGATTTCCGGTTTTCAACTTCTTTATAAATCTATAGAATTTAAATTGAAACAATATATAACTCGAACTTTGTCCTGTTGGTAGTAGTTATCTACTTATCTACTTCCAATGAACTTTAGAAAAAAAAATATATGGATTGTTAGCACAACATGAGTTAAAACTGAAACCAAATTATAATTTTACACACAATAATTAAATTGAAACCAAAAAAGTCATATTACATTACCAAAGCTCACAGATGCAAAATATCAAATAAAATCCCATAGTACTTTGGACATCATTTTTTTTTGGGGGCAAAATTACTTTGGATATATATATATTTTTTTCATCAATTACTTTGGGTATCTTTCACAGTAAATTTATTGTTAAAATTTTCACTTAATTTCAGTATAAAAATTTGTTTGTGATGTAAATATTTAGTTTGTGTTAGAAATCTTGTATTTCTTATTAATGAATGAGAGGGGGTACCTCTATATATATACATAAATATGAGAGACTAATCCCATTAAGGTTAGGAAACATAAACTTGTCAAGACTAAAACACCCTTACTTGTGCACCAAGGACTTGGCCTTCTAGAAGCGTCTAATGGACCTTCTAGAATATGATCAAGGCCCACGGTTATGGAGTCCATCCAATTACTTGGTTTATAACACTCCCCCTTGGATGACATAACCGTGAAGATGCCAAAGGATCTCAGTAATGCGCTTGGGGGATGCTGCCTCATTAAAACCTTACTAGGAAAACCCATTTGGGACAAAACCATAGTGAAGGAAAAAGAGTACAGCACGCATTACTCCCCCTGATTTGGTCATCCCTTTAGGTCCTTAAGTCTCCGCATTCCAATTTGGCGTGTGAGCTTCCTTAGTGTCGATGCGGGTAATGCCTTAGTGAAAAGGTCGGCTGAATTGTCACTTGAGCGAACTTGTACGACTCGAACTTCTCCATCCCTTTGCAAGTCATGCGTGAAGAAGAACTTAGGCAGAATGTGCTTTGTCCGATCTCCCTTGATATATCCTTCCTTGAGCTGTGCGATGCAGGCCGCATTGTCCTCGTACATGATGGTCTTTGATGTAGTAGTAGCTGCGCCTTGAAGAAGGCTGCCTACGTACCCTTGGAAGGGATCAAGCCACACGTAGTTCCTATTTATTGACCATGCCATAATCCGATCTTACCTGCATTAGCAAAACAAACTAAACCAAAGCAAACTAGACCTTCTTTGGTTAGATCAGTATAGAATAAACCCAAATAAACAACATAGGAAGAATAGATTTTAAAATTTAACCAAACCTTCCTTCAAACCTTTCCAGTGCCTTTGGGTTGATCATGAACTATATTTAGACAAAGGAGGTTCACGGCATAATATATGTCTGGTCTAGTGTGGCTAGCCAAGTACATTAACACTCCTATGGCACTGAGGTATGGCACTTCAGGACCGAGAACTTCTTCCTCGTCCTTCTTTGGACCGAATGGATCACTATCCAATCCGAGGCTTCTCACTACCATTGGGCCTGGTCAATGGGCGGGCCTGGTCCTTATTAAATATCCTTGAGTACTATTTTAGTATATGCCTTTTGATGCACAAGGATTCCATTATTCACGTACTCAGGTTGTAATCCCAAACAGGACTTTATTATTGCCTAGGTCTTTCATTTCAAATTCTTTCTTAACTGTTTGGTCGATTACCCAGAGGTTTAAATCATTCATATACACTGCTATGATTACAAATCCTTTGTTTGCAAACCTCTTTATGAAAATACATGGACTAATGGGATCATTTATAACATTCCATATGCCCATTTCGTCTAAGTCCATGAAAGGATTTGTCCAACCTTATGCAGTGATATTCTCGAGAATCTTTCTTATCTTTGACTTAATCTTTGAGCTCAATACCCTCTGGTAATCTCATATATATTATCCAGTGGACTTATATAAATATGCAGGCATTACATCCATTAGCCGCAAATCAAATCTTTCTCTTTATATAGCCAGACTTAGCATCCACCACAGGGAGTATGTTTCTTCATAATCTATCCCCGGTCTTTGTGAGAATCCTTGTGCTATAAGCCGTGCCTTATATCTCACGTTTATTATTTTCATTTCTCTTCCTCACAAAGACCCACTTATGTCCTACTGTTTTTATCTCGGATGGTGTCCTTAAGGTCGGACCCAACACATCCCTTTTCTTTGATTCTTAGCTCCACGTTTTATGGTCTTGTACCATCTTAATCAATCATGTATTTGAGTGCACTCTACGTGGGCTCTTGATCCTCATTTATATTTAAGTGCTACCTTGCATGCAAATATTTCGTCGACGTCGACTTCTTTACGGTTCCATTTTATTCCAGACATGATATAATTTATTGAGATCTCATTTCCTTCAGGACCATGAGGTTCAGCGTCCCAAACCTCATTTAGTGGCTCCTTAGGATTTGCCGCGGCCATGTCTATACTTTTCTTAACCTCGGTTTCCATTGCACCTTTCTTTGATTTTCGAGGATTTTTTATCTTTGGAACCTAATGGTCTACCACATTTCTTTTGTGGGCTAGACTCGGTAGCAACTTCATTGATTCCCTTTTGGACATCAATACGTACTGGTGCATTACAAGCTGGCGTGTACGCTTTAGTAACTTTCTTTGGGTCAGCAAAGGAATCTGGCAATTCATTAGCTAGCTTTTGTAAATTTATTATCTTATGGACCTCTGAATCACACATCAGAGTCCGAGGATCTTGCCAATTTAAGGATGTTTGATTCCATGATATTTCTTTTATGTCTTTGCCCAGCTTGTTTCTCTCTCCACCCATAGTTAGAAACTCGGATTCATTGAAATGACAATCCGTGTATCTAGCCTTAAATAGATCACCCGTAGTAGGCTCTAGATACTTTATGATGGTGGGAGACTCGAATCCAACGTATATTCCCATCCTCCTTTGAGGTCCCATTTTTGTTCTTTGTGGTGGAGCAATTAGTACATATACGGCACACCCGAATGTCTTTAAATGGGATACGTCTGGCTCATGACCCGTTAGTAATTGGGATGGCGAATATTTATGTTCACTAGATGGCCTTATGCGTATAAGCTCAGATGCATGTAAAACAGCGTGTCCCCAAGCTTTTACTGGAAGCTTCGACCTCATGAGTAATGGCCGAGCTATTAATTGAATTCGTTTAATGAAGGATTCCGCTAATCCGTTTTGTGTATATACATGTGCCACGGGATGTTCCACACTTACCCCCATGGACATACAGTAGTCATTAAACGCTTGGGACGTAAATTCACCGGCATTATCTAGACGTATAGTCTTAAGCGGAAAATCGGGGAAATGGGCTCGCAGACGTATGATCTGGGCCAACAACCTAGCAAACGCATGGTTTCTAGTTGATAATAAGCATACATGCGACCATCTTGTCGATGCATCTATGAGGACCATGAAATATCTAAACGTCCCACAAGGTGGGTGTATTGGTCCACATATATCCTCTTGTATTATTTCAAGAAAGTTTAAGGTCTCTCTATTAACCTTTGCCGGTGATGGCCTTATAATGAGTTTCCCTTGTGAACATGCTTCACACGTGAGATTCTTAGGGATAACTCTTTTCTCTTTTAGGGTGTGCCCCTTTGAATTAGCTATTAGCTTACGCATCATATTTTGACCCGGATGGCCAAGCCGGTCATGCCATAGAGTGAACTTTTCGTTGGACTCCTTCATTGCCAAATTAGCTTCTACCATATCGATTTTAGCATAGTATAAGCCAGTGGATAATGCGGGTATAGATTCTAGGACTTTCTTATGTCCTTTGGTGATCTCAATTATGTTTAGGAATTCTTTTGTTCCTTCACCCTTTGTTTCAACATGTAGACCATTCAAACGAATGTCTTTAAAGCTCAATAAGCTTCTCTTAGAGCTAGGTGAGTATAGGGCATCGCTTATCTCAAGATGCGTCCCTTTTGGTAAAAGTATATGGGCTTGACCATGACCCTCTATAAGATTAGCTATACCCGCTATCGTGCTAATATTGGCATTTTTCAATTCGAGATTTAGGAAATATCTCTTGTCCTTTAAAATCGTGTGGCTTGAGCCACTATCCACTATGAGTATGTTCTTGTCCTAGGTCATTTCTTATATGGACAAGAATCATGTTTTAAACATAAAATAATATAAAATAAATTCAAGCAAATAACAATCAATGAACACATAAAACAACAAATAAAACATAGAGGTTTTTTATGTCGAATTCAGATATATCAACTTGATTCTTTTAGGCAATCAGGAGTTTCATACTCCATTAGATCATCTTGATTATGTTCACCATCTTTATATACCAAATGGGCTTTGGGATTCTTCCCTTTTACACTCTCCTACATATCTTAGCCCAATGGTTCCCCATTCCACATCTATGGCATACTCATTTGGTCGAGTGTTGTGGTATGGAAATGCCACATCGTCCTCGCCCTCGACCATGGCCGAAATTGGGTCTACATCCACGGTTATAGTGGTTCCCACGGCCGGATGAGTTATAGTGGCCACAACCACGTCCTAGCCACCACGGCCACGGCCGTGTGGTCTATCACTATGGACGTGGTTAGATTCTTTGGATTCTTTCTTATCCTCTGCGGCCTCTTTGGCATCAGGTAACGGGGTTAATCTATGAGGTCTTATTTCATTGTTTCTCATCAGTAAGTCATTGTTTTGCTCTTCTAGCAATAGACTCATCCATGGACTTATAGTCCTGAATTCTAAGACTCTTCCTATCACATATAGCCTTTGGTAATAACACCATTCTTTGGTGATCATATCTATGACAAGTGGACTGAGCCTTGTTTTGCGGTTTGGAGATTCCGCGACCTCTACCACGGCCATTGTTCCCACGACCTCTACCATCTTGGTGGCTTCCTTGGTCGTTGGAGCTATTGTTGCCGCGACCACTACGTCCTCTACCACGACCATGGTCGTGATACCCTCTATGGACGTAGTTGGTTTCAATGGTCTCTTTAGGTTCTTTGGCCTTCTCGGTCCTAATTCTGTGCAAAGGTCTATAGGATTTTCAATAGTCATATACTGATCTTGAGACTCTCAATAAGATGGTGGCTAATACTTAATATTGCCTTGTATCTATCTTTCTCACTTGGCATTCTTGCCTTATGTGATACATTAACCAAGTCCTTTTGACTTTAGGATAATCTTATTATCCATTGCCCATTCTAAATAATTATCTCCTTAGAGATTTAGGGCATTACAAGTTGTAATTCGACATCTATAAGGAAAAGTTTTGAGTCAAAATCATGCCATGGATAAATCGTTAGTGTCATGCGGTATTTGAGACCGAATCATGAATCGATTTTCCTTTTTCTTTAAAGATTTGATTTTTCTCTTTAGGATTAGATTTCCTCTTGGGATTAGATTTCCTCTTAGGATTAGATTTCCTCTTTTGCTTAGGATTAGGGTTTTCCCTTTTCTTTTAGGATTAACTTCCCTCTTTTCCTTTAGGATTTACTTTTCCTTTTCCCTTTAGGATTTACCTTTTAAGATTTCCTATCTTGAATAGGATTTAGGTTTTCCTCTTTTAGGTTTTCCTATTTTGATTAGAATTTATCTTTTCCTATTTACAATAGGATTTAGGGTTTCTAAGATTTTCCTATTTACAATAGGAAACTTCCTTTTCTAGGTTTTCTAGGGTTTGAGGTTCATGCGGTTTTAGGATTTAGATTTCTAATAACTTATGCATGAAACGAGCAGAGAAACAATCAAAACTAATAGTGTCGATCGACACCACTTAACCGTTTCGATCGACACTCCTCAGACAAGCCGATTTCTTTAGAGGAGGATCGGATCAAATCCGATTTAGGTTTAGGGTTTTTCGATTTTAGGGTTTCCGATTCTTGAATTGATTTTGTTTTAGATAGGCGAGTTTAGGGCTTAGTTTTCTTAAGGTTTCAACCATATCTAATGTGTTTTCGATTTCACAATTTAGGTTTAGAAGATAAGAACTTTTCTAGCAACCTAAACGACTCAAGCACACAAGTAAACAAAACATAACAAGCAATCGGATCAAGCAGCCAAATCGCAAACACTAACCAACCATTCGTTTTAGGGTTTCACCGTTTGTTAAGTTCAAATTCGAGTTGGTTCTTTAGCTTTAGGGTTCATCGAGTTACCTTTCTCCTTTGGGGTTGAATGGACTAGAACCGGGAGCTAAAGACCTCGGTTATCAAACGGCGATTCGATCTCCGGCGGTTGCAAGCTTCGGACGGCGGACGGAAGCTTCGGTGGGCGGCGGTGATCGGCGAGCTAGGGTTCGGCGAGAAAGCTTTTGCGATTTAGGGTTTAGGGATTTTTAGGTTTCGTTAAGAGCAAGCTCGTGCTGATAACGTGTTAGAAATCTTGTATTTCTTATTAATGAATGAGAGGGGGTACCTCTATATATATACATAAATATGAGAGACTAATCCCATTAAGGTTAGGAAACATAAACTTGTCAAGACTAAAACACCCTTACTTGTGCACCAAGGACTTGGCCTTCTAGAAGCGTCTAATGGACCTTCTAGAATATGATCAAGGCCCACGGTTATGGAGTCCATCCAATTGCTTGGTTTATATAGTGAAAGGACAAGTAACAGTTTCATAAAAGCCGCAGACGTGTTTTTTTTTTTTTTTTTTGGTGGAAAGCCGCAGACGTGTTTGACCAGAGGAATTTGTGTACGAACTTTTACTTCCTTATAGTAAGTTAACTGACTAACTTTATAGTCAAAACTTTGGATGATCATCAGACACACATAACTGGTAAAGAAAATCACAGAGATTGTCTATTTTCGTCATCTCACATACCCTCAACTGCGCAAATCACACGTCGGCGCTGACATAATTTACCTTGTTCGGATCGCTGACGTGTACGGTTCAGATTAAACTTGATCTCTCAACTAGATTCTCTTCTTCTCTCTTCCCTTGGATCTCTTCTCCTCTATTTACATTCCCTTCAAGTTTCGGCCTTCGGAGAAAATAATCATCTCAAAGTTGGATTTGGAGAAAAAAAAAAAAAAAGCGAAGAAATTTGAAAACTCTTCGCCTCTGAAGGTGGTAGATCTCGGATCGGGAAATTTTGAAATTGGGAAGCTTTGTAAAAAAGATTAATTGATTAACTTTTCGTAACTTGGATCTCTGTTTTTGAATCTTAAATTGGAAAAGAACCCTAATTTTTCCGTTCTTGAGATCCGTCTCTGGACCGGGACTAAGGGGCGATTTTGAATTCAGATTCTTGTTTTCTGCACTTCGGGTTTGGATTGGTTTTGAGCAAAAGTGCAGAGATTTACATGCTTGCGGCTCGATCTGGTTGTTCTAGAACACTAAATCGAATGGGCAACGATGAAAACTTGATGGTATTGGCGGATGTAGAGGAAGGAGAGATTCCAGATTCCGGGAACACTTCGATTGAAGTTAAGCAGAATACTACGGCCGATGTTGGCGGAGACGTCGATGTTGGAGTTGTGGCCGGAGGAAGAGGAGGAGGTGGTTCTAATGGCAATCCTAGGGTTTGGACAATGAGTGATTTGCTGGCTAAGTTTCCTGCTTATCGTGAATATGCGAATTCGGGTTTATACAATTTTGCTTGGGCTCGAGCTGTGCAGAACAAACCTTTCAATGAAGGTTTGGGAATGGATTATGAACCAAGAGAGAGTTCTGAGAGTGATAAGATTGTGATTGAAGATAGTGATGATGAGAAAGAGGAAGGAGAGTTGGAGGAAGGTGAAATTGATTTGGTGGAGTCTGCTTCTGATGAAAATTTGGCTGCAAGAGTTCCGGAGGAAACTGAATCTGCTGTGTTAACAAGTGCTAATAAAGCTGATGATGATCGAATTCAGAAGGAGATAGATTTGGAGAAGAAAGTGAAACTGATTCGTGGGGTATTGGAGAGTACCTCGTTGGTAGAAGCACAGACGTAAGTCTTTCCAGACAATGGAGAGATCCGATTGGTCTTAATTACTCGATGATGATGAAAAAATCAAACCTTCTGATTGGAGTTAATGAATGATGTTTGATTTTTTCTCTTCCATGTTTTTTGGTTTCGTTTCAGCGCATTTGAAGGAGTTTGTTCCAGACTTTTGGGGGCTTTGGAGTCATTGCGAGAGCTGGTTTCAGATAACGATGATTTCCCGAAAAGGGATACTTTAGTTCAACTGTCATTTGCTTCTCTTCAAACCATAAACTCTGTATGGCTACTCAAGAATCGTCGGCCTGACCCTTCTACTTAATGGTCTATTTTCCTATGTTTGACATGCCGATTCCATTATTCTAATCTCTTATCATTTTCAGGTGTTTTGCTCGATGAATAATATTTCCAAGGAGCTTAATAAGGAGACTATGTCAAGGTTGCTTATAATCTGTGTTTTTATTGCACCAACCTTTGACTAGACATGCTGGAGTCCTTTGATTACTCACATGATTTTTGGTTTTCTTGTGCAGATTGGTATCCCTTGTAAATGACCATTTTTCCCCATTTCTCTCATCCAACCAGAAAAATGAGGTGTGTTCCTTTGGCTCACCTGTTGAATTAACAGAAGTCGAAATCTTTCCCACTATTCCAAGCTTTGGGAAGAGTTCCTTATTGTCTTACATTAGTACATGTCTTGGTCTTGCAGATAGAGGCCATGAATCAGAATTTAAGCCGTTATGCTATTGCACTTAATGCTGGAACCAGTAGTGAGGATAATGTCACTCGAGTGACTCAGACAAGTAATGGTGATACATTTCTTGCCAAAAAGCTGTCTTCAGAAGGTACACATCGAGGAGCCTCCTATGTAAGGAGTAGGTTGCCTATGCTGCCTCTGCTAGATCTTCATAAGGATCATGATGCAGACAGCCTTCCATCGCCCACAAGGGAAACAACACCTAGTTTACCAGTAAATGGCCGCCATACAATGGTTAAAACATTTTTTACCGTTGGTAAAGAGGGCCAACCGAATGAAGGTGCCAAAGTTTATCCATATGAGAGTGATGCCCTTAAAGCTGTTTCTACCTACCAGAAAAAATTTGGTCTTAATACAATATTTAAGACAGATGACCTTCCAAGCCCAACACCATCAGAAGAACCTAATGATGGAAATGGAGACCTTGGTGGTGATGTTTCTAGTTCTGTTGCTATGAGCTTGAATCCGGGGGCTCGCTTGATTTATGGGCAAGACGTTCCTCTGCCCTCCAATTTTAATTCTAGAAGCATGCCTGTTGCAAATGCTATTTCTCGCACTGTTCCTCCACAAAATCTGTCAATTCATGCTATTTCTGCACCAACTGGTGCTACTCAAACAGTTATTGCATCTGATCAGACAGTTAAGCCTTCTGCAAAGAGTCGAGATCCAAGGCTACGGCTTGCGAAACCTGATGGTCCCAATGTAACCATTAATTCATACTCTTTTGGAGATGCTAGAAATCTTTCTAAAGTAGAGCCTTCTGCAGACTTGGTGAACCCAAGAAAGCAAAAAGCCGCTGATGAACTTTTTATTGATGGGCCTACATGGAAAAGACAAAAGAGTGACAAGGATGCGCCAAAGGCAGCTGGAATTGGTGGCTGGCTAGAGGATTCAGAATCATTGGGACTCCAAAAACCGGAATCCAAGCCCAGGTTAATTGAGAACGGTGTAACATCTATGACAACAAGTGTTATGCCAACGAGTGCTGTTTCTGTGGGCCAGAAAGTACCGACAATAGCTTCAACTGACGCTGCATCGTTGTCATCTCTTTTGAAGGATATTGCAGTAAATCCTACAATGCTACTGAATCTCCTTAAAATGGGAGGAAAGGTACCTGAAAAAGCTCCTCAGAAGCCTATGGATCCAAGAAGAGCAGCACAACTTCCTGGCTCTTCCGTGCCACCAGGGGTAGCAACACCGCTGTGTGTACCTGCATCAAATGCTTTAGCTGCTAATTTTTCAAAGCCAGGAGTTCTTCAGGATTCCTCCCAAAACGCGCCCTCAGTGAGTATATAGACGGATTGTAGAACCTTTTATTTCAACTATTCTTCAAGTAACTCATTTTTTGATCCTTCAGGACGAATCTGGAAGCATCCGCATGAAACCACGTGATCCTCGCCGAATCCTGCATGGAAGTAGTCTTCAAAGAACAGACTCTTTGGTGGAAAAGCAGTCCAAAGTGAACAACTCCCTCAGTCAGGGAAACTTGGCTATGAAGGGTAAGGCAGAAGAGTTTGAAACGCCTTCCCAACTTGTTTTACGGCAAAATAGTAGCCAGAATGGTACCAGCCAATTGAAAATTTCGGGTGAACTTCTCAGTGGAAAGACACCAGATATTTCAACACCATTCACCAAAAACCTTAAAAACATTGCTGATATGCTTGTCGTATCACAACAAGTTAGCAATCCAGTAGAGCTTAAGACAGACAGAGATGTTAAACATAATCTTTCAAATCCCAACGACCAAGAGGAGGGTGTGTCAGGTTCAGCACCATCAGTAACGGCTACAGCTGGTCCCACTCGTTCCGTGAACAGTTGGGGAGATGTGGAACACCTATTTGAAGGATATGATGACATGCAAAGAGTAGCTATTCAAAGAGAGAGAGTTCGGAGGTTAGAGGAACAGAAGAAAATGTTTGCATCTCAAAAGCTCTCTCTTGTCTTGGATATAGATCACACCCTTCTCAATTCAGCTAAGGTTAGTTTAGCTGCCTTCAAGTTTGATTAATTTTCTTAAATTCTTTCTAAAGTTGTTCTTTTTTATCATTTTCAGTTTATTGAGGTTGAATCACGCCACGAGGAGATATTGAGAAAGAAGGAAGAACAAGATCGTGAGAAACCATATAGACATCTCTTTCGCTTCCCCCACATGGGAATGTGGACTAAACTGAGACCAGGGATTTGGAATTTTTTGGAGAAGGTAACTCGGTTGATAATATTTTCTTGCTGTTCAACTCTGTGTTTAAGACTTCACTGTAACTTTTCTTGTGAATTTCAGGCTAGCAAGCTATATGAGTTACATCTTTACACTATGGGCAACAAATTGTATGCTACGGAGATGGCCAAACTGCTTGATCCCAAAGGGGTTCTCTTTAATGGACGAGTCATATCAAAAGGAGATGATGGAGATCCACTTGATGGAGATGAACGAGTACCTAAGAGCAAAGATTTAGAAGGAGTTATGGGTATGGAATCGTCTGTGGTGATCATAGATGACTCTGTCCGAGTGTGGCCTCTTAACAAAATGAATTTAATAGCTGTTGAAAGGTATCATCTTTCGCACTATGGCTAACACGAGACCGTAGTGCTTGCTTACTGTATAATATATGTCTGCTGATTTTAATTATCTTGTGTGGCAGATATCTTTATTTCCCTTGTAGTAGACGGCAATTTGCGCTTCTTGGTCCTTCTCTTCTTGAGTTAGATCGTGATGAGGTACCTGAGGAAGGCACATTGGCATCTTCATTAGCGGTTGGCACTTTGTCTATGCACCTTGTTATGTTATTTTATACTCTTCGTTTTGGTTCTCAGCATCATCACATGGTTTCACTGTACAGGTTATTGAGAGAATACATAAAAATTTCTTCTCGCACACTTCACTGGACGAAGTAGATGTGAGAAATATTTTAGCTTCCGAGCAGCGGAAGATATTGGCTGGCTGTCGGATTGTATTTAGTCGGATATTTCCAGTGGGTGAAACCAAACCACACTTGCATCCCTTGTGGCAAACTGCTGAGCAGTTTGGTGCTGTCTGCACAACCCAGGTGGATGAACAAGTCACTCATGTTGTCACCAACTCTCTTGGAACCGACAAGGTAAGGAAGTCTGCAAAATTTAACTGTTGGGCCAAAGGTGAAACATCATTGTGCGATTCTGAATGTGTTTGTTTGAGCAGGTAAATTGGGCACTAAACAGAGGTAGATTTGTTGTTCATCCTGGCTGGTAAGACCCTCTTGGTCACCTTATAAATATAGAAAAAGTAACTTGTCTCTTCCTGTGTGTAATAGATTTCATCGTCTGAGTGCAGGGTGGAAGCATCAGCTTTTCTGTACCAGAGAGCAAATGAGAACTTATATGCTATCAACCCATAAACCAAATCCATTTCCGCCATCTTAATACCCCTGCCATGGTGGAATTTGAGACTTGAGAGGCCTGAAAACCCAATATGACGGTCATATTGGGTTGATTAGGCTAGGTCCCCCTGGGGGTTGTCGGGTTGGGGGTAACATAGGCATTCTTTCACCGCGAAAAGAGGCAAATTCATTAAAATGCCAAAGGTATTGGGGCTTTTAACAAAACAAACTCCTCACATTGTGTCTAGAATCCATCTACTAACTTGGGGAGGATGAAGGAAACTGGTCCGTCTCTGGATCTGAAAATAACACTAGAGAGATCTAGCAGTAGAACGTCATGTGCCACGGTCACGTGCCGAAGGAGAGAATCATGTTCAGTTTTGGTCGTCGTCTGTTGATTCATGATCGGTCAGCTTTCTAAGATAAATGTTTGTTCTGGTATTTATGTCTCTTGTCGGAAGCAATTCTGATGGGGGTACCAAGGCAACAGACAAGTTAACAAAGCTTTGATTAAAATGTTCATATACCTTATTAATCCCCAGAATAAAATGTGGTGGAGAAAGCAAATTCACCGAGTAAGGCAAAGAGATACCACATTGCACTGTTACTTTTGATGAGGATAACCAAAAAGGATAACTTTTAAGAACTCAGAAACGAACCTTCGGAATCTCTCTATACTTATGTATCACTTGGGTATCGATTATATGAGACTGGTGTATCATTTATGGGCGTCAGATTATACAACAACTAAACAAAGGTGGTGTGTTAACACACTAGGTTTACCCTAACCTATGCGCGGATTAGTTTCCACATACGTATTTTCAATTTTTTCACTAATTAATAAGTAAAATAACATTATCTTCATGTTTAAGTGGTAAAAAAAAATTGGAATGTAATAATAATTGGACAAAACCTATGTCAAAGTCAATCTATAAATATAAAAGATTATAGTGATGAAAAGAAAAGAGATGTTAATATTAATATACCCATCCTAGAAAAAGTGCATGATGATACTATTTTTATAGATTGAGTCATGATATAATGAATGAAAAAAAAAAAAAGACTCATCTGATATAATGATGATCATGACTGTAGATGGGAAATTTTTTGACATAAAATGTGCATTCTAATTTTGTGTAGAATAAATGTTACAATTTTATAACATGGGTTTATCTGCTTCAGAACATAATTAGAAAAGTCTCAACCATGTATCTTTTCTTTTATTTTTTAATTATTTTTTTTTGTATATCTTTTATTTCTCTAGTAAATCGTAAGGTTATTATACATCTCTTAGTCTCTTACATTATAAGAATTAAGAGAAGACAAACATGTCGTTTGTTGTAGGCCGACGAAAATGGGAGACGAGAATTAAACTAAGGAGAGTCAAGACCATGGAACATGGATGTCGAGCTTACTAATCCATAAACGACCACGATTTAGAGCTGAGGAGAAGCAACCGTCGAGTTCAGGGCTTTGTTGTTTTCAAAGTGTGTAACAGAGATTGAAAATTTTTAAACGCACATGTAATGTTTTTTTTTTCAAAGTTATATATCTTATACTATTAATTTCGGAATTTTTTTTTTATCTTAATTAGTGGTTTTTAAAAATGAACAAAAGCTGTTTGCCAAAAAAAAAAATGAACAAAAGCTTACTGTATTTTTGAAAGATAGATCCCCTTGTAACAAAAAAAAAAACATCCTTGCAGGCAGCATATATACTGTATATACAATTGATGATTTGTAGTTTGGACTATTGGTACACCTTGATTAACAAATTCAAGTTGATGTTCTATTTATTAAGGGTGTATATCGTTCGAAGAGGATCTTTGCTAACTTATCATTAATAGTCAACTATCTACTAGCGTTATATATATATATATATACGATAAAGATAAAGAGAAAAAGGAGAGACGACAAAAGGTATGAAATTGGGTGAAACTACATAAGAAGTGGGTATGATAGATAGGCATGCGGCTCTTAAAATTAATAGTCCCCACCACATCATACACTTTTGCCCCATTTTCTGAATCTTAAAATAAAACAAGTTCTTGTTACTATTGGAGAAGGTGGTCTTGAGAAACATAACATATGCTGATTTCTAATTATGTTAATGAACTTTTCTTTCCAAAGTTTAGACCCTTTTCAGTCTGACCTAATAGTCTTTTTATGTAACTTCCAAACCAGATTAGCATATATATATATATGTTCGCATACCAAAATACAAAAGTACCGTAGGATTGAAAGCATCGACTTTTAAGTTTTTGGTCTTAGGTTGTTTTATTGTGTGTGTGGATTTTACTGTTTAGTAGGGGTGTCTGATTGAGTACAAATTAATAACAGAATAGTAATCATATGATGATCAAATAAAACCATTATTCTTTTTTCCCGTCTAAATTTTACAGATTTGTGGTTCAGATTATATTCAGGAGAAAAAGTTATAGCTGTTTGAAATATCTACGTTCTCTACAAAGAGTATAATGTACATTCAGAAATACTACATCATTATTAAACGAAGAGTAGGACCATGATAACTCAATAAAGTTAACATATATTGAAAAACACCACTTGACTTAGGTAATTAAGCATATGCAAAGCCAAGACATGACATGACCTCAAAACCACAAGGCAGAAAAGCAATAAAAGTTTGGAATGGTGAGAGCTGTTAGAGGGGGATTAAACTGACAAGATTAACATTTATTATCATTTAGTGGTTCTGAATACTGCAGTGGTACGTGTAGATTAAAAAATAAATAAAAAGCTAAAACAATTTTGTTATGTAACAGGTAAATTTGATGTGTAACATACATTACAGTTAGCAAATGAATTAGTCTGTTTCGTTCCATGATCACCATTTAAACCAAAAATAAATTTAAACACAAAAGAATTGAGTTTGTGAATGTATGTGTTTCTCCTTCTAATTCGTATGTGACAGATAGAACTTAAATAATAATTAAAAAACACAATGTAATAATTATTAGATGTTGCTAAAAAAAGTAATGATTAAAACATACTAGTAAAGTTAAAAATGAATGAGTATGGAAAATGGAGGATCGGAGATGAGAGGTAGGACTTGAGAAGGTGGGGATGGGCCAGTAATACTCTTTTAGCCAACCTATAAAGGCAAAAGTTGTTTTCAGTTTCAGACCAAATGGGTTTTGTCCTTTAGCCTTTTCTACCTCTTATTTCAGCCTACAAAATTGTTATATAAATCATTTTTCTAGGGAGAGGAAAAATAATTACGTTTTCTCCAATGGAACACGCTTCGCGGAGCGTATCCAGAGTGCAAGATTGGTGGATTATTGATTATTTGTAGCCATTCACATATACTATTATGTTTTGTAGAGTGTAGTTAAGAAATAAAACCCATCTTTCCAACAGATCATTAATTCTCTCTTATAAGTTATAAAGGTGTTTTCTCCAAAACCAAATCATTGTTTGGTCGGAATTTCTTAAACCTTGTTCGCTTCCGCATCCATCAACAGACTATCCAAATTGTAATGGATCAACTTAGCAGAGAATAAAGTCCAAAGTCTTACGTACACAGTCTTTCGTACGGTGTAACCATTAAAACCTTAATCCTTAATGTTGTGTTTACTTGAAGCTTAACTTTTAGTATTGTTTCCAAAAAAAAAAAAAAAAAACTTCTAGTACAAAAGACAAGCATAAGTTTCAAAAGGTATTTATCTGAAATTTAAGAAACTCTTAAAGGTAATTGGAAAAATGTATACGTTATTCAGACTTCAGAGGCATAATTGTGTGCATCGGTCTTGCACAGTTGCACCCACATCTTTTCTCTATAATTTTCTCAAATTTCTTGGCTTATTTACTTGAGTGTTTTTTTTTTCTCTGCCATGCCTAAAATTTTATAGAAACAGGACCACATTCATGTCCTTTTCCAACTTCTTTAATTATTCAAAAATTTGAAACGAATAAAATAAATAAATTTAAGAAATATGATAAGGATAATGAGACTTTTTGGGGTTTGAGTGACGTCCAGCCACGCCAAGATCCATTTGCTGATCACTCACTGACTTAAACACCACCAACCGTTTCTTACTTTTCTTCATTGTTTATGATTCATGTTCACTGTGAAAAGGTAATTGTACGATTTCTATAAAATAATATGTTTGAATAGCTAGCATCAAGAGAAAAAAAAAAAGAATCTAGCATGACCCAAATTAGTCAAATGCTTCAAAAAGAAACCCCAAACCTAAAACTGTAAATGGTAGGAAAACCACCAATTCAATTGTATTTTATTTATATATATATTTTTTGCTAATAGCGTTTCTGAAAACCAAAGGTAATTATAGTTTGATCAGAATAATAGTTTGATCACTATCTTGAAGATTTTTCAAGTCATTGGAATCCCATTTTAAAAACAATAAAAAAAAAAGTTTAAAAAACTTTTACCTGTGAATCACGCGGCTTACGGCTTTTGCAGAGAATGAGAGAAGAAAATATTTACAAAATACTCGATATTAACAAAACAAAATAAAAAAAAAGTGATTTCTTGATATAAATGCCATACCAAATGGAAAAATCAAGAAACAAAACTCAATAGTCATCTCTTCCTCTATTGACTTAGACAAGAACCACGATGTCTCTCCAGCAATGCCTAACATTGGCGACTGCACTAATTCTGCTTCAAGCTCTGAGTTCAGTGAGCTCCACTATCCTATCCCGGGCCGATCGGATCACCCGTTTACCCGGTCAACCCCGGGTCGGGTTTCAGCAGTACTCGGGTTATGTCACTGTTGACGCTAAGAAACAGAGAGCTCTGTTTTACTACTTGGCTGAAGCAGAGACCAAACCCATCTCTAAACCTCTCGTCCTCTGGCTCAACGGAGGTTAAAATATTTAATCTTTTGATAAACTCTAAATTCATATTACGATCTTTCATCTTCTTTATGAAAAAAAGTTAATCTTCTTTAGGACCTGGATGTTCATCACTGGGTGTTGGTGCATTCTCTGAGAATGGACCTTTTAGACCAAAAGGATCAGTCTTGGTGAGGAATCAGCATAGCTGGAATCAAGGTAAAACCTCTGGATCATTCGAATTTTATATCTTTTAATGAAATTGATTTTGATTTTTTTATTTGAATTGTGCAGAGGCTAATATGTTGTATCTGGAGACACCTGTTGGAGTTGGATTTTCTTATGCAACTGAGAGCTCCTCGTATGAGGGTGTTAATGATAAGATCACCGGTAATTTAATCTGAATTTTCTCTATTTTATTCACCAATTTCTGTCTGAAAATTCCAACCCTAGTAATCAAATCCTCTTTCTCTCTCTCTCTCTCATAGATAGTGTGTACTGATTTAGGCTTTGTAGAAGAAACCCAAATTTTGTGTCTTTTTACCCCTTTTTCTACTTTTGGTAAAAAGATACCAAAATTACTTGATTTTCTAATCACCAGATAAAAATAATACTAATAAACAACACATAAACTTGTCTAGGTAAGTTGTTAATGTTTCCAGTTTCTACAAGTTCAAGCTCTTTTTGAATTTGAGTTTTTCTACTTTTTATAAATTTTATTTTTTTTGTCAAGTAACAAATGAGTTTATTTTTTTATTTTTGGTTAGGAACAATTGAGTTTAATTTTAAGGTGATGATGATATTGGGGTGCATGCGATCTTTTTCTTGTTTGATCGCTTTTCACTGGAAAATAAATATAATATATCATCACTCAAAAAATTTTCAACTTTTGTTTGTTGTTCTTTCTCAGTCTGACAAAAAGGAAAAATAAAATAAAAACTGGACCTTTTAGCAGAATCCAGATCACATCTGAGGATTATTCTCTTCTTCTTTGTTTCTTTTTTGTTTGTCTTCACATATCAGACATTCTAATCTTTGTCTTTTATGCCCATTTTCGAACAAATATTTCCAGCAAAAGACAACCTTATGTTCTTGCAAAACTGGTTCCTCAAATTCCCTCAATATCTCAACAGAAGTCTATTCATCACTGGTGAAAGCTACGCTGGTAAAAATCTCTCTTTGCAAAACTGTAGTTTTCTTCGCTAATATGTATTAATTAAATAGCAAATTTTGTAGGCCATTATGTTCCCCAGTTGGCTCAGCTTATGATTCAATACAACAAGAAGCACAAATTGTTTAATCTGAAAGGCATTGCTGTGAGTTTCATCATATATATTCTCCTCAACATTTTCATTCGTAATCAAGTTATGCTCTCTCTTTAAGTTTAAGTCTTGCTTTTGTAGATTGGCAATCCGGTTTTGGAGTTCTCGACGGATTTCAATTCACGAGCAGAGTATTTCTGGTCTCATGGATTGATATCGGATCCAACTTACAAAATGTTCACATCTTATTGTAACTACTCACGATATGTTAGTGAGTACTATAGAGGAACAGTGTCCAGTATGTGCACTAAAGTGATGAGTCAAGTTAGCACCGAAACAAGTAGGTTCGTAGACAAATATGACGTCACTCTTGACGTCTGCATTCCCTCTGTGCTATCTCAATCCAAACTAGTTGTTAAACCTCAAGTGAGTTCAGAAACCAATCAAATTTTTTAAAGCTTTTATAATTTCAGTATCTTTTTCAGTCTTAATTTTCTTTGAATGATGTAGCAAGTGGGAGAGACGGTGGATGTGTGTGTAGAAGATGAGACGGTTAACTATCTTAACCGGAAAGATGTGCAGAAAGCTCTCCATGCTCGGCTTGTGGGAACTCGCAAATGGGCTGTTTGTAGCAAGTAATATCACTTCCTTTCGTAAAATTTAACCCAAATTCTGTGTTTTGTTCAGTTTTTCGGTTCGGTTTTAAGATATTTACTGAATTTTATTTGATTTCGGTTTAATTGCACTATATTCGGTTTCACTTCGGTTTATTCATTATATAAACAATATTACCATTTTGTTTTTGAAAAAAGTTCAGTTCGGTTTGTATATCCACCCTTAGTATCAACATCATGGACTATCGATCATAATCATTAACAAAAGGGTTTTATTGTGATGACGACAGTGTGCTGGATTACGAAGTGCTTGATGTGGAAGTACCAACACTAAATATAGTAGGAACTCTTGTTAAAGCTGGAGTTCCAGTTCTTGTGTATAGGTATAAATCATAGTTTCTAACGGAGTTGTCAAGTTCTTTTATACTTGTCCTTTTTTGTCTACATTCTTTTTATACTTGTCTTGATGTGTCTGTTGCTATGATAACAGCGGAGATCAAGATTCCGTGGTTCCGTTAACCGGAAGTAGAACATTAGTCAAGCGACTAGCTGAAGAGTTGGGACTGCGAACAACCGTGCCTTATCGAGTTTGGTTCGCAGGACAACAGGTTAGTATCATCACTCTACATCTAAAGGTGGTCAATTTGGATTTCGGTTCCAATTTTCAGTTTCTTTTAGATGTTTTTATGAATCTACTATTGATAAGTTTAATAGGATTTGGTTTTGGGTATCTAAGATTTAAACCGTTTTAAAAGATCTAGTTGGCGTACTAATTGTTATGGTTTGGTGTTACAGGTTGGTGGCTGGACTCAGGTTTATGGAAATATCTTGGCGTTTGCGACTGTGAGAGGAGCGGCCCACGAGGTACCATTCTCGCAGCCCGCGAGAGCGCTTGTGTTATTTAAGGCATTCTTGGGTGGTCGTCCTCTCCCTGAAGAATTCTGATGTTTTTACCATTTTCTGACCTTGTAAGTAAACATTGTTGAACAATGTCCCAAAATGGCTATATTTGATTCAGGGCTAGAAAATAAAATACTTTGAAATTTGTTTTCGTAGTAATGTGTAGAGTTATGAATCATTCTTGAGTTTTAAAGAGTTCCAAAAGAAAGATGTAAAAAAAAAAAAAAAAAAGCTTACATACCATCTCATGCCACTTTTCAGAAACCTCATCTGTTTGTTTTTATTATTAGAAGATCTCCTATGTTTCATAAACAAAACAAGAATTCTAATTTGCACGATAGAAAAAAAAACATATAGCGGATCGGAAGTAGATTATTCTCACATAATTAAGAATTAGAAACCACTTCGAAAGCAACACTGTTGTACGAACCAGCAACAACATAGCGCCGCCAAACTGCATCATCCCCAAAGAAGTGATAAAGATTAATTAAAAAATAAAAATTACTTCCATATTTCTGGTTTTATCAAATTGAGTTGATTCATTGTTAGTCATCGTCTTTTTCTTTCATTATAACCAAAACTTCTTTAAAACATTCAAAAGGTAGAAAAACTTAAGAGAACGATAATAATAGATTAACCATTGGAATATACCATTAAAACCAAAGGAAAAAAAATTGGAATTTACCATCTTCTGAGAAAGGAAGAGCAACCATCATATTCTCCTTCTCCGTAGTATTCATCTGATCTATATGGACGTAGCGGCGGTGGATGCAGCTGACCGTAACCACCGCCATAGTAGTCTTGATACCTCGTTCTGGTTGGTGGATACGGTGGCGGTGGAGCCTCCATTATCGGTTGGTACAGCGGCGAAGGACCTGCAAAAATTCATACAAATTTAATATATACACGTGCATGGGATTTCAGTTCTGCTAGTTGTCACATAGAAATAAATTTACCAAGAAGAAAAAGTAATTCATAAAAATGTTTTGAGAATTGCCTGGTGGTCGATATGACTCATGCGAAACATGGTAAGATGTCATTGTGAAGCTTTAGATTTGTAAACAAGTCAATGGAAAGTTGAAAGAAGTTTGATTTATAAAGTGATATTTTGAGAATTATTTCGCAAGATACAAGACATCTCTCGTTTTATTTTATGAAAATGATCTGAATTGAAGTTGTCTAAAACGAAGAGGTTTGTTTTATCGACGGGAAGGCACTTGGCAATAGTATTGTCGACGTGTTGGCTTGCAAACATTGTGACGAGCTAATTTGCAGTTTATTCCGGTTTAATCCAATTTGGGTCGGTGCCCTCCGGTTCGGCTTGATTGTAAATCCTCTTGCTTTATCATATTCGTTTTGGTCCATTTCTCATCTTGAAAACTATAAATCGAATAATATAACCTTGAGTTATTTCGGTTTAGTTGGTCCCATCAGAGTGTCTTTTTGTAGTAACTCTGTTCTCTATTTGTCTACAAAACTAAATTGTTTGATAGGTGTAACTCAGATTCTGATCAGTTTGGTTTCAATATAATTTGAGATGTTGGTTTATGCGAAACTAATATTGATATCTAATTTTTAGATTAATTTTATGGTTAGTTTTTATATTGTTAAGTGTTAACGAATCATAAACTAGTATATGGGCCGCATAAGTTGTTACTGCCCATACAGGCCATACTAATGATGGAAGACAAAAAAAATTTCTTAAAGTATGCACTTTCTTGACAGTCATTTTTATAAGTATGCAACTTAAAGTGCTCTATCAAGGCTACGCATGGGAGCACATTTGTTGTTCTGCACTTTGCAACTATTCCCAATTATGACACAAACTGTTTCAAAGCAGCAAAGTCATGTATTTGTTATTTAAACACCTCCGTCAACAGAATTAGTTTGTGTGAACGGTGAACCGCAGGTCTAGGCTGAGTGGGAATCACACATATTGCTAGTTGCCTTCAACCAAAAATTGACATTGGCACAACTGGGACATGTCACGAGTCTAATCATTTACCCTACGTACCCCTATTTTTAACCGACGCATATTTGTTTTTTATTATAAAAAACGCATATTTGTTTTATGATAAACATGCACTATTTAGAAACTCAAATTTATATGTTATTTTGACAACATGCAATAACATATATTTTTGTAATTTAGAACGAATATAAATATTACGGATCTGGTAAACCAATGACCATATATATCACCGTAAACACTTTCCATTTCAATTTACAATCTGGTTTTAAAAATAAGATTTTGTATAATTTTTAACATATGAAAGTAAACATATATCTATACTTTTGGAGAGTTGTATAGAAAAGAAAATGACTTATATCGAAATATAAACCCTAATTTTCCTCTTAATATAATTTCTGAAATATTATTATCCCCTCTCCTTGTATTAGTCGGATATATAGCTTGGAATATTTGATGATCTCTTTGCATTGTTAAAAAATTTTCTTTTATTATCTCCTATATATGTCTCATCCCAGATAATAAAAGAAAAAGCTTTCTAAGAGAATTTAGTTACAATTTTTTTAAAGTATTCTGATGCAAGAAAAGAAAAACCATGAAATGTGGAGTCACATGTTGCAATCATTATGATTAGTACTCTTCTTTATTATTTTAAGAGGCGCGCGATTCCTCAGGGCTCTCATTTCATTGACCAACTTTAATGCAACAACTCTTCCAATTTCCTATCATCCCATTCACATTATTATTGTCTTTTCAACTTGTAATGCTAACACAACTCTCGTTTAAACGTTAGTTCTTCGAAAGTTTCAGACTCATTTTAACATTTTACTGTCTGAAACATTGCCATTGAAACTCGTGTTAATGCCACTCACATGAGAAACACTAAGTTATAACAATATAAGATTAAAGAAAGAAAGAGGAAAACCTAAACAAATTCTCATCTGAAACAAGGAAAAAAAAAATATAGAAAGGGGTTTAATTTCAAGGAGAAGCAGAATGAGGTCGATCAAAGTGAAGAAGCTGTGCTGCACATTTGGGACAGTCCTCGACAAGCTTAGGAACCATGAAGTACATGAAACAAGCTTTGCATCCAGCAACCACAAGCACATCTTCTTCTTCTTCTTCTTCCTCTTCCTCTTTCTGATTCTCTCTTGACGATGGAGATGACTCTGATGAAGACTCTTCGCTGTCGTAATACGAACTATCTTCTTCTGAGCACACGGTTCCATATGATTCTCCACTGTCATGATCTGCTACATTCATCACTCTCCTTGGATCCTCTTTTACTCTCATTCCGTTTTTCCAATTTATGTAGTAAATCTCTCCTGTCTAAAACAAAAAGAAAAAACCACCTCCAGATTTCAATAAAAAAAAGTAAGAAATATAATTCCTTTTACAATTAGGCTAATGCCCACCTAGAAGTTTTATCTTTTTCTTACTTTCTTTGCAAATGCAATGCACCCAAATGGTGTTAAGACAAAAAGCTTTGGTCCTAGATCTAGATATGAGCAAATGACTATGTACTTTTTATCTATGTTTGTGGTAGTGGGCATTGATTTCTCAGACAAATCATTGAGCAAGAACAACAAAAAGAAACAGTTGTTTGTTTGTTTTCTTTCACTAAAGAGAAAAATCATATCTAGGAGATGAAAGATTGGCTGAAAAAGCATCAACTAGCTATAAAATTTTCTTTTGTTTTTATCCAAAAGAAATAATCCCAGAACTAAGTTTCATGGTCAAGCTTTTAAACTTTTTTTTCCATATAAAGCTTCTGTTTTGGTCTTTAAAAAAGCGAACATCTTTCCCTAAACACAAGCCTGAAACCAAAGCCCTATGAGCAAAATATTTATACGGCCTGAAGCAATAAATGCATCGCAAGGAAACAAGAAAACATTAGTAATTAAAATTAAAATTTATCCCCCAATGTACATTTAATGCAATCCAAAACACGAAAACGACACAAGTTCGAAGTTTCTGTAGTGATTAGTTTAAACCTAGAAAGCGAAACAAAAAAAAACAAGAGAAAGATGAATCCCATTTGGTATTTTACCTTGAGATCAAGACACTGTTCCCAGTGACAAGGAAGAGATATGTGAGAATTGAGCTCCAATGTTCTATCTGAGATCGGAGTCTCGTCCATCGTCGACGATCTGCTAAACCCGCCGACGACCCTTCTTCTCCGATCATTCAGAGAAAAATTCTGCATCGATTTCTCCAGAGATTCCGTTATCGTCTCCATGTTCGGTGCTTTCATCTTTTTTTCCCCTCAAAAAGGCGCAGAGAAGAGAGAGAGGAAACAAAAGAGATTATTATTTGGGTTTGATGAGAAAACAAACTAAGCAAGGAAGAAAACAAAAAAACAGAGTAAAGGGTAATTTCGGGAATTTGGCATTGGTTGGTTAAAAGTTCACGCGCCGAGAGCAAAAGCGCGTGGAGATTTTTTGGGTAAAAGAGAAAGTGGACCCGTAACTGTCAGAGACCAAAGTGAGCACAGAGAGGCTCTCGCACTTTGTCTCACGTCCGTGTTACCGTGTTAGTTGAAAACGTATGACCATTAGGTTCACACGCGCGGGCTAGGCGCGTGTTGGGATTAGCTTGCGCGTGTTGTTATCGGTTAGTGGCCGGTTTAAATTACTTAGGATTTGTGAGACGAGCATAAAAGTTTAAATCTTGGGAAGGGTTAAAGTGGCAAACCTGAGATTTTTGTTTAGAAAGAAGTAAAACTCTGTCAATTTTAATATAATTAACGTAGCTATCGAAAAGAATGCCGGAACTTCCTTTATTCTCTTATTTCGTTTTTTTTTAGCCTACAAATCTTACAAAATTATAAAAACACAGCTCATAGTATATTTATCTTATGCTAATCTCATTCCCTAGATAATTTGATTTGAGTTTTTCTGTTTTTTCAGATATGCTATTTTATCAAATATAGTTTTTAGAAAAAAAACCTAATTTAATATGAAAGGCTTGGTACGGACTCGATTTCAATCTAGATTAAAAAATATGTTTACATCCGTTTTTAAGATTTTATCCATTTCAAATTTGGATAAGGTTTTTTTCTTTTACATTGAAAAGTTTCTAAAATAACTTTTGATCTTAAATGACTCTGAATACTCTGATTAATACTCGGTGTATCGTTCTCATCTACACTACATGCTTTCAATGAAATCCACAAATCACTCAATCAAGACCATATCACATATATAGCTTCATAAATATACATATTTCTTTGATCAAAAAAAAAATATATATACATATTTCAATCGCACATTATCATTTTCATGTCATACACGAAGTCAGTATTACATCTAATATACGAATTATCACATCGTCTGGTGCATATATAGCATCAGTTTGCTTTATACATATCCATATACTCCGTTTAGATTTAAAACATTCTGAGAGTGAAATTCAGCAAATTGTGTGGTTTGGTGCATACATCAGAAGTCAATAGCAAACAGGAGATGACATTTCCGGGATAGAATGACTATACGACAATAAGTGCTAACCTCGAATATGAAATGAATCTGGCCGTGAGATGACAATTAACAATTTAAAATAGCCAGGCCTAATAATACAATATGATGCGTGGAGCAAAATAATTGACGAATAAAGATTTTTATTTTTTGAGAAAGTCAACCATATTATAAAGAAAGTAAGGCACAATGTCAACATTTTAGCTAATAAGAGTAAAGTATTTTTGGGTTGATTAACTACAATTATTCAGTTTCGTGAAAAACTCCATAGATGTCTAATTTCACAAATCTTTTAAATAATATAGTCAAGAACATCACATCAAAAATAAATAAATAAAAGTCAAAGCCATCACCATGTTCCGACTTTCATTCAGTTTATGTAACAATACACAAAGGAAATTAATTAACAAACAATACAAAACCACACAACGGAATGAAACAGATGAGATAATAGGTACAATACACAAACTATTGAAGACCATGTGATATTTAAGATATTAGGTACAAACATCAAGCATGCTATATCTGTATAGTGTGATTAATTAGGATATTAGGTACATGTATGTATATCTTCTTCAACTTGCATAACGTTTACTATTGAACTGGTAAAAAAAACCCTTACCATACGTACACACACAAACATGCAAAGAAAGAAAAACTTTTGAAAAAAAAAAAAAGAAAAGAAAGATATCTAATTACATTTTTTTGTTGCAAAAATACAAAAAAGAAGATAGAAGGAATTGTGATAGACCAATATATACAGTGGCAATAACATTTTAACATTATAGCAATATATATAGGGAATAAAGATATTGTCTGGAGGAAAATGACGTTTCCGCAAACAAAATAAAAAGAAACAAAAATAGTGAAAATAGTGAAAGAGAGAAGTGCAAGGGGGAATCTGTTGGAAGTGTAGAAAGGGAAAGCGACGACCACTCCAATCCAGTGTTGTTCTTTTTTTCCTACAAAAAGATTTTATTGCTCTTCTACCAAATCATATTTTTATATTTATAATTTGATGGTAAAAGTTTTTGAGTTGTAATATACAGAAAGAGAGACAATGGGGCCTAAGAAGGGAATCTCTGAGGAGAGACAGAGATGTTTCAGATCGAAAGAGACGCCAAAGTCTGTCTGTGACTCTGTATATGTGTGTGGGTCTCCTCTCCTTCTTTATCGAAACCAAATTCGATTTTGCTTTTTTTTTTTTCGGGTTTTTAAGAACCCAATCGAGATATAATCTTGTTTTATCGCTGACATTTAAGGATGTTTTTTTCATAGATTAAGTTTTGTAAATTTCGTTAGTATGAATTGACTCGTATATTTGTTTTAATAATCGAATGATGTTGATAATGAACTTTAAAATGTTAAAGAAAAATTACAATATTGAAGACCCTTTATATTACTCACTAGGTATTTTGTGGATTTGAGACCGAGTTTACAGCGTGGTTTTTTGTAGGTTGTCTACAAAAATAAAAGCCAAAATTTGTGAAATGTGTAAGAGTAGAAAATCTCCCATATTCTTTTTTTGTTTGGTCGTCTAAATATTATTATTAAAACTTGATGGATAATCACAGTAAAATACATAGCCCAAACATGGGAAACTAAGCAGACAGACGATAGAAAAATCTCCGTAAGCTAAGTGAAAGGAAAACGAAAATTCCTCGGAGTCTAAACCCTATACAAGGGAATTAAACTAAGAGTTAAATTCGCCTTCATGTCTCAACAGCTTTAAAACATTCGAAGATAGAATGGTTGGATTGGATGTTTCGTTTTTTACTACAACGTAGGCAATGATTGTAACACCTCGTACTCTACTAGCAAACTGTTTCATTTAAGTCCATGGGCTTAGACTTGGGCTTTGCCGATTCTTATTAGCTAAAAATCCTTGTGCATATATCTGGATTCTTTTTTTTCTTTCCGGACGAGTCTTTTTGTTTAATGATATAAATCACATTTTTACAAAACACGAATAACTTTTGAGACAAGAAACCATTGTGAGCTACAAGAAACGATATATTGCATAACAAAATTAACCAGTCTAAAGATGGCAAGAAAAAACACAGACAAAAAAAAGACCTGTGCTATTTTAACATTTTTTTTGGTTTTCCAAACATTTGTCGATTAGCAAAAGAAAGTAACGATGGAAAATTTCAAGTCTAGGAAGCTTTCGGATGAGTGCTCGAGGGATTTCAACCTCTTCAAGTGATACCACCGCTGAATCATTATGGCTTTTGAAGGAATTAGGTGGCAAATAAAGGAAAACAACCACTACTTGTACACAACCCTCATTCTCATCACTGGACATTGGTGTAAGACTAATACGTACCTCGCCTAACCACATACATTCGACTTAAAAGGTGATTACTATCTAAGGAATGAGATTAATATTTTAAAAGTCATGCGCTTAACTCAAAGTCTCAAACCTTCCGTTTATAATGTTACGACAAAAATTATTTTAATAGATTCGCCACCCACCCTAGAGGCTAAAAGCTAAGCTAATAATACGGCACTTTTTTTTACCACCGTTAGATCTGTCATTGTCTAATTCTGTACCGTCCATTATATAAAGAAATCATACAATGTAATACAGACAATCATTTCCCAAGTATAGTTAATTAAATGTGAGTCTTTATTTCTGGTACAACAGTTAGATATTTTCAATTAATGACATCTTTTGTCATCTTTAAGACAAAAAAAAACCCAAATCACTGCAAAACCGAAAGCTTGAGACTTGAGAAATGTCTTATGTCATTTTCTTCAATCGATCACTTCATCACCTTTCGTAATCTTGCTTTTGTTCTCCACTGTATTAACTGGGACTGAAAGGAGTGGGACTTTGAGGGATAGTGAAGGTATCATTCACAAATGGGTACTTCTACGACGGAGAGTGTCACCGCTTGCGAATTTTGCGGCGAGAGAACGGCGGTTCTGTTTTGTAGAGCCGATACGGCTAAGCTTTGTTTGCCTTGTGACCAGCACGTGCACTCGGCGAACCTCTTATCTCGGAAGCACGTGCGTTCCCAGATCTGTGATAACTGTAGCAAAGAGCCAGTCTCTGTACGGTGCTTCACCGATAATCTCGTCTTGTGTCAGGAATGTGATTGGGATGTTCACGGAAGCTGCTCTTCCTCCGTACCGCACGACCGCTCTGCCGTGGAGGGGTTCTCTGGCTGTCCCTCGGTTTCGCAGCTCGCTGCTGTGTGGGGTATCGATTTGGAAGGGAAGAAGAAAGAAGATGAAGACAAATTGACGGAGAATTTTGGGATGTCGTTAGATTCGTGGGGTTCTGCATCTAACGCCGTTCAAGATCTGATCGTTCCTTACGATATGTCGATGAAAAAGCAAAGCTTTAGCTTGGGGAGGTCTAAGCAGGTAGTTTATAAACAACTTGAGGAGTTGCTGAAGGGAGGTTTCGTTGGCGAAGGAGAGATCATGGTTCCGGAGAGGATCAACGGCGGAGGAAGCATTACTCAGCACTCTCCAACGACGTCGTTTACATCTTTGCTTCTGTCAGCAGAGTACCAAAGTTCTTGTGGTAATGCTATGCAATGGAATGCTGCTAGTCATAGCATTGGCCAGAACACTCAGGTACCATCTCTCTCTCTCTCTTTTAATTGATTTCTAGGTTTTATGTTTGGTCAAGGTTCTTGCTTTTTGTGCTTAGAACATGTTACAGTCCTTCAATTTGATCTTTAGTTATCTGTCAAGTTAATGATTCTTTCCATGAAACATTGGTTGTTCTAGTTAGAAATATACTGTGTTTTACGGTCTTGGGTTCACAGTCGAATTTAAGTTGTTGCAGATATGGGATTTTAACTTGGGACAGTCCAGGAACCCTGAGGAACTTAGTCCAGTGGAGCCTAAAGGCTCTATTTTTACATTCAACAACTTCACTCATCCCAAGAACGATAAATGTACCACCATTGTAAACGCTTTCAGAGATACCAGCCAGGTTAGTAGCAAAGTGATTGTGATTAGGCTTGGAATCGTAAACCGCGTTATTCATCTTGACAAACACAAGGCAGAATTGCAGAACCTAATTAGGGTTTGTTCTAGAGACACTAAGCTCTCCCAAGCCCCCAAAACCATTCCCAAAACACTCCATATCCTAAACATTTGAAGCATTCCCCATATATAATATAACCCTAGTGGGTGACTGATTTACTGATGTGGCATGTGTAGCTACATCATCTGGGGACATTTTCATTGGTTTTACCTCTGCAACTATATACCAATTTACTACATCTTGATTACATGAAAGCAAGTGTATTTAGATCAATAATTCAAGCGACCTTTTTGGTATAAATTTGTGAGTGAATTGTGATACATATTAATGAAATATAGCAGGATGATTCCAGCCGCTCAACTTCCACCAAGGGACAAGAAACATCTACGAGCAACAATCTTCCCATTGCCATTCACTCACATAAAAGTTCTAACGACTCCAATGACTTGCATTTCACGGAACATATTGCTATGACTAGTAATATACCCACAAGATTGGCGGGGGCAACGAATGCTGATCGTGAGCAGATGGCACAGAACAGAGACAATGCTATGCAGCGATACAAGGAAAAGAAGAAGACGCGGAGGTAATGATGTTCTCTGTTTTTCCTTTAAATTTCCTTCTTGTAGGTTGATTGCTTTCCATAACCGTAATTGCTTCATCAGATATGATAAGACCATAAGATACGAAACGAGGAAGGCGAGAGCTGAGACCAGGTTGCGTGTTAGGGGCAGATTTGTGAAAGCTACAGATCCTTAAGTTGTATCTCCATGGTAGGTTTACATGTGAGATCATAAGTTAGGAACTTTTGTTATTTTCTACTTGACCTACCTTATAAAATGTAAATGATCGATCTTCAGCTGTATAATGTGGCCAGCTTCGTCTCTTTTTGCTTGATTTGGTCGTTGTTGTCTTCGTATCCTTGTAACAGCCCTTTTAACCTTCTAGAAGCAAGTTTATCTAATGGAGTTTCAAAGTTTTTTCCTTCAGACGTTAGTACATGATGACATCTATTATTCGAAGGAGCCATATATGTAGTAGTGACATGATGACATCTAGCCATATATCAAAAGAAGACCGAAGCTTTTTACCCGGAAATCTCGGACGTAAAACATGTCACATCACTGAACAAAATCAAAAGCTTCGTTGATTTTAAATGAAGATGGTACGGAGAATACATCAATTTTGACAATTATATGATAGAAGATGAAAAACCAAAATTCCTTGGCAATTATTTATAAATGTTTGCCTCTATTTTCTTTTCTTTTTTTGTCATCATTCTCAAAATAGGGATCTTCTACTATATGTGATAGAAAACTAAAAGATCTTTCGACAAAAAAAAAAAAAAAACTAAAAGATCATCGGTGAAACTAAAATGGGAGTAGATAGATATTTACATATATCTGCAACTATAGGGAATGCTTTTCTCTTCCTATAGTTTTTAGGCAGCTACAAACATCTTACACCTTAAATCCTCCTCTGCAAATTCACCAATTAGAACAAATATCAGAACAATTCTGAATTGTACACTTAACAACAGAAAATTGCGGAATGAAGTAAGGGACTAGATTTTTCCCACATCTAGTCAAACATGACACACATAATCAACATGACACACATAATCAACATGACACACATAATCACTTCCTTATTTCTAAAACCAAACGAAAAAGCGAAATGAAGTATCGGAATTAATGGTTTACCTCTTGTTTGGACATTGTAAGGTGGTCTACGCGCTCGGGAAGAGCCTGTGGTGGTGGATGGATCAATGACATTGGGGTTAAAGGAGGTGAGGCAGTGCCTAACTTTTTAGTGCCCAGACTTGTCTTAGACATATCTAAATCTGATGCTCTAAGGTTGCTAGTAGGTATAGAGAAGCTACGAGTGATTGCAGGTGGTATTGGGAGAGGAGAAGCTGAATTTGTAATAAGAGGCTTACTAAGTAATTGGCTCCTTGAAACCAAGGGAGCTGAATAACCAAATTCCCTAGAGGACTTAGTAGAGCTTCTTGGTGGTGGTCTAGGAAGCTCATGGAGCTCGCTTATTTTCGGTGTTGAGACAAAAGTAGGGGAAGCGGTTGGAGATGATGACACTTTTGGTAACTTAGAAACTGGATTCCTTGGGATTGGACCCGAGTACAGGTGAGGTGTTGTAGATAGAGGTTTGTTCGGTAATGGTTTACTTGTCAGTGGACCAGAGAAGGACCGTCTCTTGAGTGTCCCGAGACGAGAGTACAAGAGTCCATCTGCTAAAGGCGGAGGCAACCGAGAAGTTGTGTTCTTGTTACTCTCTCTCAGGACTTGTTCTTTCAAGGCTGCCATTGATCTAGAAGAAACCTTTGCAGGTCCACGAGCTTCCAGTGGGGATGAATACCAAATCTGTTTTGTAATTGCCTTTGATGGATTAGATGAAGCCACGTTTTTGTTACTTGGACTTGTAATAGATGAGGGACTTCTTGTTGTTTCCACAGGTGTTGGCAATGCATAAGTGCTGAATTTCCTTGTCAGAGATGACCGCATCCGTAACAGTTTCTCTGAAGGAGGAGTTGTGCGGTTCTCGGCAAAAAGTGGTGCTGATTGGCTCACTAGCCCAACATCTCTCCTAAACGAATGAGATTTCCTATAGTTTCCTTCCTCATTTTCCTGCTTAAAAAAAAATAGACAAGACTGTAAGAGAGTTGTGCACATTGAAATAATTTGGGTGGTTTTCCTGGTATAGAGAAGCATGAAATTAAATTCCTTGAAGCATGAGCATCCTGAGAATTTTGCTGCGTATTTGAAAGGAAAAGCAGAGAAGATAGGATCAAAAGTAAAACACGGCTGCATTACCTTTGCAGTATCTGGTCCTGCAACTTGTGGAAATGTGATGTCTGAGTGCCCCAACTGCATGCAGTAGACGAACATTTTTTTCAGAAACAGGTTTAAAAAAAAAATAACGCCAGATTCAAATTACTCAAGACTGATAATCTAAACAATTTCAACCGATTCTACTCTTAATGGCATTCTTCATTCCTACCAGGAAGTGTTCAAAGAAAAAAAAAGGTCATGTAGAGAAATGACCTTTTGTCGGTTAAGGATTTCATTTCAAATTGCTTCCCGTATTAAGCATTTCCAGTTTATCAACCTCATTTATAATTTCTTGGTTATATTGGTCATCTTTAGGAGAAACATTGGCACATGAGTACCACTATTCTATTAGCGATCATCAATAGCACCAAAAAGGATAAACAGGACATATCATCAGAACCGTAAACATATAAAACCATCACCTCTGAGGAGCCACCAACTGTATAATCCGCATCTTGGTCCTTGTCATTAACTCTATATTCAAAACTCAACTCTCCATCATCATGCACCTCAGAACCATCGTTCTCATTGTTTTCTACTTCATCATCCCCATCATCATCTTCTAATCCGCTGAAATGGTGATCAATATGCTGCGACTCGGTTACCATCTGCACATGCGGCTCTACTTCCTCAAGGGAATTAAGAGCCTTCTTGAAGAAGCATAACTGCAAGACCAAACAAAAAAGTGACATCAACACAGTGGTCTGGCGATCGAAACAGAAAGACGAAAAACAGCCCACGATGAAACCTGTGCTGCATGGTGCCGTGCTGCCTGAGTCAAAAGACTACGTGTTTGCCCTTGTTTCAGGGATTTTAAACGAAAAACAAATAAAGTTGTCTCGTTTTCATATTCATCATGAGCTTCTTCTAGTTGCTGCGCCGAAAAAGTTTCTCCTTTCGCACCCTTTGACCTCCCTTTCTCTCTTTGTCTTGTAAGCATGCTTTCATAAACATTCCTGAAAGATAAAAAGTTCCATGAATAGAATACTTTTGCCCACTATCATGCAAGCAAATTTAGATAAGAGGAGACAATTTAATAACTACAAAATGGTATTTCCATCATGAGACCAATTGGTTTTCTTAATCAATCACCTACAAAACTAAAGTATCTCTAAAAACTGAATAAAATATAGGCGTTTTCCTTCAACGTTAACTTCTTTTTTTCAATTATAGTAAGGTAATGCATTTCAGATATTATTTCCTGTCTCACTAATAAGTGTTTAGAAATGAATAAGAAGGCAAGGCAACAACAACCTTTTCTCATCACAAAGCCGCTGCATCTCCTGCATAACCATTTAAGTACATTACTATCATCACTTGAAAAGGCTGAATCAGCAAGCATATCAAACAACGCGTAAAATCTCGTTTCGGTCAACATTGAAGCAAGGATGGGCCATTCTGATCATTGACGAAAGTGAATAGATATAAAATAGATTCTAGATGAACAAACCTCAACTATGCGGAGTTCATTAAGAAGTGACTCTGAGGGGATTGTGATTGTTTTGAATATATGAGACCGCTGAATCAACAATATAAATAGTTAACTGATTTTTTGGTGGTTAGACAATGGAAAACACAGTTGGAAAATATTGAACCAGTTTGTACCAGATCTTAAAAACTCACATATTTATCAACAAGTTTTTGCAGTTCAAACTGCAATTTTCCCAGCATAAGCAACACTCTACCTGCATAAGAATAACAGAAGCGGAGTGTTTCTTTTTCAGATGCACATCATATAGATCGAAGTAACAGCAAAGAAATATATGTAATGTGCAGAACACTTGGAAAAAGGATAAATGCACAACCTATCAGTTTAAAATGTTTAAATAATATAGCTAATATAAAAGGAAACTGCTTGTCAAACTTACCACTTTCTTCATCATCATTTAGAGCAGTTTTCTCAAGAAGACAAGCACCTAGTTCTCTTAAAGCTTCAGAAAATTCTGCAAGCAAACGAAATCTGCAAATGATAAGAATATATATTTATTAACAAGAAGATGTTTTATCTCCATAGATTGGGATGCAAAAGATCACTTAAGAGTTGTAAACAAAATTCAATTACTAGTGCTAAATTTAAGGTAATGCAACAGCACAAGTTTTAGAGCTAAATTTAAGAATCAATCAAATTAGAGAAACACAATTATCCGCTAGCGCGATACATTCTGAACAGCAGACTAATGAAGCAGCTGATTACTTTTATAAGACCAAAAGAAACAACAGATTACCATATGCACTATTTGCAGTAGCAGCAGCGGCATTGAGCAAGCTATCATAGCAATCTCTCATGTCTTCCACGTCCTGCGAAAATCACAGACAAGCTACACACTGTGAGACCAGTTACATCAACATTTCAATAATCTCATGCGTAAAACGGATATCACCAAATAGAAAAACTTAAGCACTATCCACAAAAAAACTGTAACCAGCCAATTAGTTGGTCAAGCGAAAGATATGATCTAATTTAACCAGTTCGAGAACGAAAAGCTACAGAGCAGCTCCAGATCCACCACCCAACATCCAAATCATCACCATTACATAAATCAGTGCCATTAAGTTTAAATTGGCAGCTAATTCACACACAACGACGAGCGTCGGACGAAGAACAAACGAAATATGATTGAAAATCGCCTCATCATAAACAGCTAAGAACGAGAAAATGAAGACTGTCCAAATCCGAATTGGAGAGAGATAGATAGAGAATGGCACCTGCGAAGCTTGAGCTAATTCGTCCTTCTGAGACAGAGCTCGAAGATCTCTCCGGTCCTTAGATTCATGCTTGTGAAGCACACCTCGTAGCCGTCGGAGAGAGGTTTTCATGGCTGGAAACGCTACTTCTCCGACGAATCAAGGAAATTGGAAACGACGACGGCAAAGAACGGCCAAGTAGGTAGATGATCGATTCGTCTTCTTCTCCCAACTACGCCATTTCAAGAACGTAAGAAAAAAACCTAATAATGGCAGGAAAAATCAAAACCAGGGGAAAAGAAAAATTAGAAAATGAGAAAAAAAAAAAGCGTTTGTTTAGAGGAAAAGGTAACCTTTGATCCTTGACTTCGTCGTCTCTTTGATTCTCTTTCGTATAGAGAATTTCTTTTCATATTTATTATAGCTGATATTTACGTCAGCAAGTGTAATTAATGATGGCAGCACATGGTAATGCTTTGAATTATGCAACAATTACACCTTACTATTACATTTTATCAAACCGAGCTGACCAAACCCAATTAAATATCAAAATAAGTTATTTGAATATCAAACCGTGAAAGAATTCATTATTTATATATCCAAATGTTCAAATTTTAAATCTGACCGAATAATACAAAAATCCAAAACTATTTATTTACAAATAAAATATATATTTGAAATTTGAATATGAACCCGAAACCATGATAAATTATCTATATTAGATTGTGCTTTATTTATTTATTTATAAATTAACAATTTTAAGAAACTGAACAACTCGAACTTATACTGAAATCTAGATATAACACCACTAACAATTGTCAACCATGAAAATATGCAATGACATTTTACTAATTTATTTGATAATTAAAATTTAGATTTTGAATAGTCGGTAGATATGTTGCACATCGGTTTAAAGTCAAATTATAGTTTATTTGTTTTACTATTTATATAGTTGTCTGATATATTTTATACTAAGTTCATATCAATTATATACCAATAAAATATATATTTGTATGCAATAAAAGTGACTGTATATCAAAATATTATTATCCACCTTTATTTTTTTTAGTTTGCTTTAAAAATAAATCGTACTCCAATATTGAATTTATCGTATCAATATTTAATTTGGTTAATGTTTGGAACCTTTATGAATGGAAACACATTCAGTAAACGGTGTATTACTCTTAAGTCTTGATATTTCATTTCAGTAAATGTTTTTTTTCGAAATAAGTTTAGTTAATGTTTATTCTGTTTATTTAAAAGTATCAGTTAATGTTAGTTTTTTGGTTTTAATATTAATGATAGACAAGTTAGAAAAGTGTTCATTAAAAAAGTGGCTATTATTAATTTACCAAAACGAAGAAAGACTCCCACGAGAAACCACCGTGTGTGGGCTTGGATTGCGTAATCATCACTTTGGTAATCATCATAAACTAATTTATTAAAGTTAACAAGAAGTTGTTCCCAAGTTATAAATCTAGAGAAACAAACAAAACTTATTTTCCCGACAGCTGATTTCTTGATGATTATCATTGAAAGATGTGTGAGTTAAAGCACTTGAGCAAACAGACGACGAAGACGCCGAAGAAGAACAACAGTTACAACACGCAGCAGGTGTCAAATTCAAATCGCAGCATCTTCTTCTTCTTCTTTTCTTCTTCCTGTCTTTTCTCATAAAGTCATAAAAAATGGGACAACTCTGGTTCTCCTCGTCACTTTCTCTTTCTTTCTCTTTCTCCTTCTCCTTCTCTTCTCTAACTTCTTCATTCCTCTTATTACTATTGCTCCTCTTCTTCAAGAACACTCTACACAGAACCCAATTCATGTTCTGTCCCTTTTTTTCCCCCAAACAACCAAAAAGATTTTGAGCCCATTTTCTATCGATATCGATTTATGAATATAATTGATTCGAATTTTGTAAAATTCTACTTACATATGATTCTTGTTGCGAATCAACAAGTCGATATTCATGAAGAACCCAATTGGTTCTTGTCCCGTTCGGTGGTTTACCTTTGTAGAAAACCAGAGTTTTCTTCATCCCCACCACAAGCTTCTTCTTCCCGATTTGCTTATCGATTCCAGTCGCTTTCCAATAACCCGAACCGGTTGACCGGTTCGACCGATTTCCGTTTGGGTATTTAGCTTCCCTCGTGCTAAAAAAGTACCTCTCTGAATCACAATCACCTGTGATCATCACCATGCATACAACATCAAAACCCGAATTGAATTGAATGAAACGTAGAAATGGATTATTCAATTTGATTACCTGGTAAATCCCATGGATCGGATTTACAGACATCGGTTTCGGGTATTACAGAAGCTGGTAAGGGTAAACCGGCCACTTTTCGACGTAAATATTGAACCACTAGCTCTTCATCGGTCGGGTGAAATCGGAACCCAGGTGGTAATCTTAGTCCTCTGTTCTTAATAGAGCTCCGCTTCTCCATATATATGTATATTGTTTTTTAAGGTTTGAGTTTGGAACCGTTGAAACAGGAGACGAGAGAAGATGAGAGATTATAGAAAAAGGAGAGGAAAGTTCGAGTTTATTTTATAGCAATGGATGGGGTTGATATCGTATTATATTCCTACTTTTTTTTATATTTTGAGCCATGTCGTAACTCGTAATGAATTCAATTTTGTAACATTACTATTTCATAGTTTTGGTCTTTTAAAATTAAACTAATTAAAAAAAAAACACTACTATATGTTCCTTTAGATTTTTGACTAAATAACATATGCTAAAATTGGTTGACAAAAAAAAAAAAAAAAAACATATGCTAAAATTTAGTGTTACCGTGCTATAAATGACCGAAGTTAAAACTTAAAAAGACAAAAACCAAATAAATAATAGAGGCAATTAAGTGTTTACTCCTATTTGAAAAATTTAATGTGTTTAATCATTTCTCAAAAATTATTCTCGAAAATTAAAGCTGTATTTGGGTTAAACGAATTGACTTTTAAAGCTAAATTAAAGCTGTACTAAGAATCATATAATCTAAATATGGTAGACATGAATATTCTTATGGCGTGAACTAGGTTCACCTATATACGTAACTAGCTCAAATATATCATCACATCCAATTTCACCACTTAAATGCCATGCACAACGAGAGGATTCAACGCGAAAACCCAATGACTTGGAACACACACTTAAGAAAGTTAAAACTCTATAAATATATAAATTCTCTCATCTCGAAGCGTAAAGAAGTTTGAAAATCTCTAAATTTAATGCATTATATATTAAGCTTTTGAAAAAGATCAGATCATTCGGTTTAATCCTACTCTATCACAACCTTTTGACAAGTAATGAATTAGAAACATATTTTCTATTTTTGACATGAAACTTTAACTTCTTTCGTTTCCCTGTATGTAATGTATCTGATTTAAACGTTGAAATATCTTAATTATTCTCGACCATTGATCATTTCTGCAAGTTTAGTTACTCATCGAATATCAAGTAAGAATACATTCGAAAATCTATACGAACAAATACATTAGTATTAACGATCATTAACAAATGTTGTTGGAAGATGATGTCAGTTTGTAGTTATGGCATATTTCGTATATGTGCTCCGAGCAGTCGTTGATAAAGATGCGTATGCAACTAAATTTCGATAATTCAATTAAAGAGATGTGATTTCGTGGGCTCCATGAGAGTGACAAATGCCCTGCAGATTCCTCTACTCGGATGGTCCAACTATCTTTTCCTAATCCAGATAATAAATTACAATAACCTTGTTATTTTTGTAAACACTTTAGCGTATCTATATTTCATTAATATGAGTTTTTCTTTATCCTTTTTGTCAACCATTGGTGTGGGTTTCTAAATTAACACGTTACTGAATCTATAGTCTTACGTAAAACGAAAGAAAAGAAATTCCAAAACGGTTGGCTTTGTACAACAATTAATTTATAGGAGATGAAATTGAATTGACGTGCCCATTACGACCGAATATAGTTGTATATATATATTATATATTCTACATGGCAAAAGTTGTATTGATTGATTATTTTATCTGATTTAGACTATGATGACGGTTTGCTGAGTTTGAAGCGGTTCGAACAAGTGAACACAACAAAGTCACTGATAATTCATTATTTGTCATTATTTGATTGGTGGGACGTACAAAAAAAAACCCAAAAAAATGCTTTTGTACTCGCATAACCTCTTTTAAGAGATGTATGTAATTAATTCAGGAGCTCAAACAAGTTGCCAAGTTGCCATAAATTAAAAGAGCAAAAACGGTAATGTTGTAGAAGAACTTAACAAGCTAAACAAGTAAAAGATGCAATTAGGTAAATGCGTAATCGCACGGACAATGGAGAAGTCAAGAGGGCATTTAGTTGCTTCTAAAACGACGTTCAATTGCGTTGTCCCACAAGAGATCCCCTCCACAATTAATTCATTTGTCTCATACAGTCGTCCGTACACACCTCCTAATCTCACAAATGACTAAATTGCCTCTAATAAACATATGATACTGTGTTGATTAATTCTTTTTTATCAAGCATGTTGTACTAATATGTAAAGAAAAGAAAGAGGTAAGAGACAATGTTTGAAGTTGCGGTTTTTAGTTTTTACCACACCAGAAACAATCTTTACATGTAGAGCTGTCATATTGTCCATGGACATGTCCAGTCCAAATTGTTGCGGACGAACGTGGACATGTCCAATTAAAAACGGGCTAAATGGACAAATGATCGGTATTGTCCGCGGACAAACGGACTTGGACAAATGAACAATGGACATCCAATATCTTTAAAATATAGGATTTATAATTTTGAGGAAATTAAAATTATATTTATGTTTTTTTGGCGGAAACTTTACGGGTTCATGTTTTTTTTTTGCGGAAAATTTGCAGATTCAATTTTTTTGGCGAAAATTTACGGGTTCACGTTTTTTTGGCGGGAAATTTACGGGTTAACATTTTTGCGGGAAATTTGCGGATTTACGTGTTTGGCGGGAAATTTACGAGTTCACATTTTTTTAGCGGGAAATTTGCGGGTTAACATTTTTTGGCGGGAAATTTGCGGATTTACGTTTTTGACGGGAAATTTGCGGATTTACGTTTTTGGCGGGAAATTTACGGGTTCATATTTTTTTTTGAGGAAAATTGGCGGTTTTACATTTTTTTGGCGGGAAATTTGCGGATTTACGTGTTTGGCGGGAAATTTGCGGATCTATGTTTTTGGCGGGAAATTCGCGGATTTACGTTTTTGGCGGGAAATTTGTGGGTCCAATTTTTTTGGCGGAAAATTTGCGTGTTTACATTTTTTTGGCGAGAAATTTGCGTATCTACGTTTTTTGGCGGGAAATTTGCGGGTTTAAGTTTTTGGCGGAAAATTTGCAGATTCAATTTTTTTACCGGGAAATTTGTGGATTCAATTTTTTTGTGAGAAATTTACGGGTTCAATTTTTTGGCGGAAAATTTTATTTTAAAATAAAAATATATTATTTTGCATTTTTATTGCTATATTAAAATATATAGTATATTATTTAATATAATATATTTTTTATATAACAAATGAGTTTAGGTAAATAAGAGAGAAAAAAAAAGAGTTGTCCAATGGGCATTTCCATATTTGTCAATATCCATTACCGTCCGTTCAGTAACTGTCCATGTCCATTACCATCCGTTCACTAACTGTCCGCAAACAAATTTGTCCACATGGACATGTCCAATGAACAATGGACAGTCCAATGAACAATGGACAGTCCAATTTACAGCTATATTTACATGTATAAAATTAGTGACAAATTACGGTTAATGTACATAGTCGAACCGTATGGTATATTAGTGAAGAACTATTAATATGAAGTATGTAGAAATACCAATGGGTAGTTTGGCATTAAATGTGGGGCCCAAGGAGGGACAGTGGGAGACTTAAACAATGCCGGTTGCGTGAGGAGAAGGTAAAGGTCATGTCCAATCCAAATAATACAATGTGGATTTGTCGTCAACGAAATTCATATGGACTTCTTTTTATCTTGGATGTTCTTCTTGTCATATATAACATTATTGTCTTTTAGTTAGGATAGATACTTGATTGGCTTGTAGAGACTTTATGAAAAATAAAACTTCTTTTTTATTTAGTTAGCCGTTGATGCATGTCAAGGGCTTTTATGCATGGAGTTAACTAAAGTGGATCATTTTAGTTGCTCATATTAATTTTACAAACACGGCTTGTTAAGCTTTTATTGTAATAGCCAATTCCTCATTTCAATTGATACTAATCCAAGTTATCACAATTTTGCAAAAAAGTTCGAAGTGAACTATCATTTTATTTGACTTTACGGTCTTAAATGGAAAAAAAAAAATCAACACTTAGAATGTATGGATGACGAACTAACATGCTAAATTTTGATCAAGCCATTGGAACATCAACAAACTACAAGGAAAATATGTGGTACTATTCGAGTATACTAAAGATCCATTTGACCTGACATGTATCTTCTTTACCCGATATACTAGTCCGAGATAGCTAGGTATTTTCTATATCTCTCTTCAATTTTCATTTTTTTTTTTTGGTAAAATGTTAAATTTATACCATTTTCTGATTTTTCTGTACATGGTGATTACAACTTATTTTAGAGAGCAAGAGATTAAAAAGGTAGACTAACACAGCCAAAATAATAAGCAAGAAGAGATATAGAGCGAGAGGAAGAAACTGGTTGAGTCGGGGTAGAGGAAGCTTGAACCGATAGAAGCCTATCCCGCAGAGAACGGTCCAGTGCTGCTTGCATTGCCGGAATTGATGATGATGTAGCGGAGAAGATCCTTGCATTTCGCTCTCGCCAGATGGAGTAACAAGCTGCCTGCAATATTAGCTTGACCAAAGAGGAGGCTTGAGACTGATTCTGCTGACCTGAAACTTGGAGCAACCAAACAGAGATGGAGGATAAAGAAGATGGCGGTTGAGCCATAACCCTTGAAGCAAAAGTTCTCCAAATAGCTGTTGAGAAGGAACATTCAAAGAAGAGATGCTCATGAGTTTCCAATCCATTAGAACAAAGAACACAATCTGCAGGGACAATTTTCATTTTTTTTCTGACTTCCTAACTTGGATTTGCATATCCGTAAAAAATTTCCTTTAATAGACAAAGCCACTCAGCATATTTTTCAAAGCGAACGTCTATCTCAAATTTTATACGCTACAAAAACCAAAATAAAGAGCAAAGATGAATAAAACATCCCGATCAATGAAAATCATTGCCGCAAAACTCAAGAAAAAACTCTATCCCCAAGGCAAACAAAAACAAAGCAATCAAGCGATAATAAATCAATATTGAGTCCTATACTTTCATTCGCCGTGGTCCATATCTGTATATCCACTGTGCGGTTTCTTCCATATATATGTAACAAACATATGGAACATATCCCCAACAGAGCTCAAATTTGATGAGTCCATGGCAATCTTAGAGTCCACCCTTACCGAGTCTAATAATGAAACTGTCAATAGCAACGAGGATTATAAGCCAACCACTTGTAAATATTTCACACGAAATATGGTTCTATTGATGTTGGAATACTAGAATTCGGTATAAAGCATAGTTTGGTTTCAGTTTTGTTATCCACTTAGGAATCTCATATTCAAGATGAAACACCTACAATAATTTTCATCTCTCTATAGACTATAATGTAACCGTATTCATCGTATTGAAATAACTGTTCGTTTAAACTGATCATAGTAGATTAATAATATATAAATAATCATATTTCTCATTCTAGAAAATCTATGATAACAAAATTCTCCTTCATTTTGATCAATAATCTAAGTGAAGTCTCTAATACTGGTGTTCATTAACACGGTTGGTGAAACTCCAAAGAACTTTTGTTAATTTCTTCTGCCGTTTTTCATAGTATTGATTGCATTAAAATTGCGCGTTTTCTTCATCCACTATGAGATGGGTGTAACTGATAGATAATAAATGTTAGGGTTAATATCAGAACATTCCGTAAAATTTGGACGTATTACGAAAGTTTTAATCACTAAAACAAGAGCAAGAAAAAAAAAAAGAATTTTCTAAGTCCAGAGAGCGAATAGCAATTCAGTAGCAGAATCTGATCTCACCTTTTTACATTCTCAGGCAAAGGTACGAATTTCTTCTCCTTCTCCGTTGTAGATCGGTCTCAGTTTCGTCTTTCTCTTCCATTGAATCGGTAGCTTCATTGGTAGATCTCGAATAGTTTTCTTGTTTTTTGTGTCTTCTCACGTTGTTATGATGCTATGCTTGATCGATTGATCCAATTGAAATTAGATCTCTGTCTCGATTCGATCGATGAAATTCGCCATGTTTATGATCTGGGTCTGATTCTTCGTCTCTGAGTTTCAAGTGTAATGGATTCTATATCTGCATGTATAGAGATTGTTTTTCCGTGTGGAATTGACTCATTTCACAAGTAATTTTCATATTTGATTTCATCAATTCATAACCTTTTGCTTGAGTTAATGAGGTAGCTCAGATCCTCCACTGGATTTTTTTATGAGTATTGTTTTTTGGGTTTGTATAATGTTGATTATCTTCAGTAGTCTCGCTGGATCATCCATTGTTCATTGAGTAATGTGGGTATGTTTGTTCTCATTTTCAGTTTGAGTCAAAGTTGAAAATGGAAGGGACTGTGTTCACGCCTTGTTTGGAAGGAATGAAGCATGTTAAGTCTGAACAAGGCGAGATGCTTACGAAGCCATTTCTAGAGCTTTGCAAGACGATCTTACCTGTTATAGGTAACAAAGAGAGAATACTTCCTCTGTAATTTCTTCGTCTGTCTAAATACTTTTTGAGTGGAGTCTTTGACATTTTCTGTTGTGATTCTACTTTGTTCTTCAACACTGTTAACTCATGTATATCTTTTGTGTTTCCTATATCATGACTTACGTTTTCTTTGGTATCTATTTTCCAGATAAATTTGGAGCTGCTATGACTCTCGTGAAATCTGACATTGGTGGCAATATATCGGTAAAATTCTCTTTTAGTTTCCATGACTTTGATAATGGAAGAGCACAAATCCAGTTAGCTCTCACAGTAGAAACCACTGATAAAAGTGCATTACCTGGCCCTTTTCTCGCTCTTCTTACATAGTATTGTGTACATCTGATAGCAGAGAATAGGCTAGTGATCCCATACTAGCGACATTAGCTCTGTGCATTCGATTATTGTCTTACAATAGAAAGTTTTTGGTCTGTCTATTGTGTAGAGGTTGGAGAAGAAGTACTTGTCTGATCCCGACAAGTTCAAGTACTTGTACACCTTTGTTCAAGTCGAAATTGAGTCTAAGACAGCAAAAGGATCGTCTAGCTGTACCAACGGTCTTCTCTGGTTAACCAGGTAAACGATGACGGCATGTAAATGCTACATACATTTATTTCAAAGAGAGCAGCTTCTCCAAACCATATATATCAATTATGAGTGAATCTTCCAGAGCCATGGATTTCCTAGTGGAGCTGTTCCGCAACTTGGTTGCACATCAAGACTGGTCAATGCCACAAGCTTGTGCTGACTCATACCAAAAAACACTCAAGAAATGGCACGGATGGCTCGCCAGCTCTACCTTCTCTGTATGTACTTACTCGCGCTTTCTCTGTTTGATCAGCATCTTCTGCAAACCGATCTCATTTTGACTTCCTGAAACACGGTAAACTTTTTTTTATCAGATGGCTTTGAAGCTAGCTCCAGACAGGAAGAAGTTCATGGATGTCATATCTGGTTCTGGTGACATCTACGCCGACATGGAAAGGTTTTGCGCTGAGTTTGGTCCGTTTCTTCAAGATAATCATAAGTTTCTGGTAAACAAAGACTTCAAAAACTTTAAATCTTTACAGTTTCCTTGTCTCATCACAGACTTTTTAATTCTTTTGTTCTTGTTTTTTTTTTTTTTTTTTCGCAGGCTAGCGTCGGTATGGATGACATGAAAGCTTCTTGAGTCCTCATATGGTTATCGCCGGTATCGAATCTTCTATGCCGGAATCTTTGTCCGTTTTAACTTTCTCCTTCGATTCTAAAACTTTTTTAGTCCCTCCAAAGAAACAGAATAACGTGTTGGTTTCTATCTGAATGTTCACTTTATATTATAAGTTTATAACATACGAAGCAATCTTATCAACTCTTCTCGTTAGTGTTTTTGTTATGTAATTTTGAATCTTTTATTTTTATAATATAAGAACAACATTTCAATATATTTTAGTTTTTTAAATATATTATACTAATATCTAACATGTTAAATAATAATGTAAAGTCTTAAAAGACTAGGAGTGAAATCATGCAATTTTCAAATCATAGGACTAGGAGTGAGACAATCTAAAACATGTTTCAAACCATTTTGCTTACTATTGCGAAATCTCTCAATATCATTATCGTAGACCTTATAGTTAATTATCACATGTTTTATTATTCGGAAATCTAGCTAATCCATTTTCTCTATATTTATTTTCATATCAAAGTATGTTTATTAGTATAATAAGATTTGGTGTGGTCGTGTCTCCTTCCTTTCGACCCGGAAAATCCTCTGGACAACTTGTTTCCCATGGAGGGTTGATTATAGTTCTACGTTGCCTCCATTACCATCAACAATCTAAATATAAAATTTATATATTATCTGTTATTTACAACTATAAATTTTTTTTTTCTTTTTTTTTTTTTGGTTTTTCTCTGGTAAAAACAAAACAAAACTTAGTGCTCTCCCTCTTCTTGTTTTGATTGGTCTCAACCAATAACTTCTCGGAGATCTCTCGATCCTTCTCTCTCTCCCCCCTCTCTCTCTCTTCAAAAAAAAATTCAACCTATTTTCTCGTCAAGAGAAAATTCATGTGTTCAAGGTTTAGTCTTAAGATTTCGCTATATTCCGTCTCTTTTTGTTTGTTTGTTGTTGTGCCTTGCGAGTTTTGTTGATTTGTGTTTGGTTTCCTTTTCCTGCAAGTTAGGTTTACGGTAACGATCGTCAAATCTTGAACAAAAAAGGTTGTCTCCGGCGTGTGAATACACACTTACCGGAACCAACCCTTGATAAGATCAATGGCGACAACTATGAAGGGTCTTCTTAAGGGCCTTCGTTACATTACTCAGATTTTTGGTAAGTCTCATCGATTTTTCCACAAACACCAAAATGATTTTTGTTTTTTCTTGTGTCACAAGTCAATACATCGAGAGATTCATTCTATTGCAGACGAAGAGAAAGAGCAGGAGATGCAGATCGGATTTCCGACCGATGTAAAGCATGTTGCCCACATTGGCTCCGACGGTCCAGCCAACAATCCGCCAAGCTGGGTACGATCATACATTCGTACATTTATACGTATTTTTGTACATTTCCATATGTATACTCATCATTTTTTATTGCCTTTTTGCGAAAAAACCGCAGATGAATGACTTCAAACCTCAAGAACACGAGAAAGGTCAGGTCGTTTCCAGGGGAAATTCCAACAAATACAACCCTCAAGGTTCATTTTTTTTCCGTAACGTTTCGTTTTTTAACCTTAAAGTGTTAAGGTTTGGCGGAAAAATCTGGATCAGTTCAAGGCATTGACGTTTATCTCAACAGGGATGAACCAACGTGGAGCTGGGCTAAAAGAATTACTGCCTTCGAGCACTAACGAGAAACCAAAACATAAAACAAGACGGAAATCCGGGGCAGCAGCTTGTCCAAACCCGAATGGGTCTCCGCCCAGACGAAGCAGCGGAAATGCTGATTCATCAGATGAATCATCGAAGCATTCAAGACATCACCGAAGCAGACACGGGTCAATGGACTCATCGAATGATCAAGAACCCTCAGTTCGTAGAAGGCGTGGTGGTACCTCGATTCCGGACAAGGATGCTTCTAATCATATTCCTGATGGTTCAGCTCCACCACGGAAGGCTACATCGCGTCCAAGGAAACTAAAAGGATCAGCAGGAGGAGAAGCATCGATGAAGAGATCATCGAAAGGAAAACCCGAGAATTCAGTTGATACCTGTAACGATATTATTTGAGAAACATAAAGCGGAAACATGAAATGTAATTTTGGGCATGTGAGAGTTTGTTTTGGTTTTCTCTTTTAAGCCTTTTCTTGATCGCTCGCTCAAGAAGGAAAAACAAAAACTGTCTCCCAAGAAAATAGTTTCAGATTCAACTCAGAAATTACATTGATACTTACCAAATCTAGAAGGAAATGTACGAGTGCAAAAGGAGAAGCAAGAAATGTATATAAACTTTGCGTTCATCATCTACCAGATATTCTATTTCTTGCGAAGATCTATGCCGGCTTTCTTGGCAACAGCATCGAGTCCGTTTTTCTCAATGGTCTTCAAGGCCTTAGTTGATAAACGGAGTTTGACAAAACGTTTGCCAGCTTCCCACCAAACCTTTTTGTATTGTAAGTTGACGAATTGCAACTTCTTGGTCTTGTGGTTAGAGAAAGAAACTTTGTTTGCTCTGTTTGCCTTCTTCCCAGTAAAAGGACAGATTCTTCCTGAAAAATTGAAGACACAGAACAGTTTCAAGAAAAAAGGCACAAATGTCTCGGAAGCAGAGGGTTTACGGAGAAACACCAAGAATTGGAATGAACAATTTATAAAGTGAGTTTCATGATAAAGAATAAGCAAATTCAAGGAAAGCTGAAAGGAATTTTCAGATGTTTAAAGTATATCAACAACTAATATCTTTCTGCAGCATTCAAAAATCATCCAAGTTTGTTCACTATTGGGGATTTTAACATGGCATCAAAATCAAGGCAAATGTCTGATACCATAAATTATGCAATGGAACTTAAACACACTGCTCACTTTCATTCGAAATTCCACCAAATAATTCGAAATTCGACATGAACAAAGAAAACCATGATAGATAAATTTGGCAGCGAAATCAGGCGAATGCATCCGAATAAACCCTAACAAAATTGGGAAAGGGGAATTACGTGCGATAATTGGCTGAATCCCGGGAAAGGATGGCACGGAGATACGGTTGATGACGTCACTTGGACTATGCGAGATTCTTACGCCACTGAGCTGCGAGGTGAGAAATCCAAGCTCCTTTGAAGTCACGGTTGACTTTGCGACGGACTTCGGTGATGAGGTCAGTCGTAGCCAAGCCCCCTGCGTCGCCATTGTCGTCATTTTTGCTTCTTGTTACTGCCTCCAGCGAATGAGGATTGGATAAACAAGAAGATTGGGTTCATTTATCTATATTTTGTAGAAACGAAACCCTCTTGCTCATCCACAAGGTTACATCCTCTTGACCAATAAACAATTATTTAATTTATCGGCAAACTTCATTTCCGAAATCAAACCGGTTCAAATAAACCAAGAAACCGGACCACAGCTACCAAAACAAAAGTAATGGTTTATCTCACTTGATAGATTTTCGAATGCACAAAAGTAACGAGACACAGGTGGTGATGAAAAACCAGCCTGGTCAATCCCAAGATTACAAAGAGATTCTTTAAGGGTTTTCGATTTTAGATGCTATGTATCTCTGAACCCGGTTCAAACCGGTATGTGGTCAGAATGAAAAAAATCAGAGAGAGAGACTAGTCACTTGTTGGGATGTGGATCAGGATTATTTACCCACTTGGGAACCTGATTTGGTAAAGCTCTTTAGAAACATATTCCGCTTTCACAATCCGGTTATCGTATAGCCTCCCGTGTAATGAATGCGCTGCATCACGTGTCGCTTCTGGTCTTCTGTACTCAATGAAGATACAACCCGGCTCAAACACATCCTCTGGGTCTTGTTCTTGTTCTTCCTCTATCTTGTCGCCAGTATCCCATCTAGTCTTTACAGCACGCGTTGATCCTACTTCTTCTTGCGGATTCTCTGCCTCGTCCTGTGCGCTTTCCCCAACAGTCTTTTCACAATGGTCTTGTTCAGTGGAGTGTTGATCTTCATTTGCTTGAGTCTTTGTCTCAACGGCAATATCTGAGCACGGTTCACATAACTTGTCTTCACCCGCGGAACTGTCTAGCCTGACAACCTCTGCAGGATCTACATTGTCTGCTATATCGTCCGTTTTTTTGGATCCCTCGTCTTCCTCCGGAACCACTGACACATTCACTTCTCTAGAATCAGATGACTCTGGGTTCAACAATGCATCTGTTTCCGAACCAGTGATATCTTTGCTCTGGTGTTCCACGATGTTTATTGACTTAATAACCCCAAACCTGCATCACGACAAGCCACGGAGGTCTATTTACTTAATTTACTAGCTTAATAAAGCTCAATTAACTCATCGAAAGAATAGTTTTCAGAGCTTAACCTGGCACATTCTAACCGTATATCCTCCAAAATTTCTTTCACATCTGGCTCCGAAAGTGATGGCAGATCTTCTGGGTCGATCTGTCAAACAAAAAAGAACGGAATTTTAAAATAGCCTCACATAGTTTATATGGGCAAGATTCACAAGGAGAATGGAATTCTCCTTACCACATTCTTAAGCTTTAGAATATACTTAGGCTTGCCAAGAAGTGGTTTTGCATGCTCAGGTATCCCATAGAATGGTGGATTCTCATTCACCTGCAACACGTATTATATAACACACCACTCTCACAAGTAACTAGAGGAATTTCGGTTCTATGTCTCCCATACAAACAGAACATGAACTAACAAGAACAAAGATGGGTCACTGAATTACCGCTATGGATGATGCATCAGGAAATGCACAAACGGCAGTTATTACACTGCCACCTAACTTCATACCATTAAGGCCAGCACAAGCTTTGAGGGTAACAGATCCATCAGTGTACTGAGGTATAGAATTGTAAAAAGAGCAAGGGGGTTAATATGCGGATACTTGGAACTACAGTCACTTTTATGGTTACGAGGAAAATAACATCTTCCCATGTTACACGCAAAATGAACAAATATATATTAGAGTTGAACTTCAGGGAATATTAGAGTGATCTGTGATCGTAAATACTGGCCACAAAGAAAGTCATGATAAAAACATCTTCTAACCTCTAGGAAAGCGCATCGCTTATTGAGATCATTGTTGATCACGAACCGGTATGCTTTCAAAGGTCCAAATACGCTGACAATCTCCATTAGCTGAAAAAGGCAAAGATGAATCATACAATCCTACGTTAGAGACTTATAATAAAAGAAAAAATTGGACCAACTGGAGATTGAACGTGTCAACAAAGAATTACAGCTCCACATACCATTTCAGATGAAATTGCTTTTGGAAATCCGCCTATAAAGATCTGCAACAAGTACATTAGAATCAACAGCAAGCTTGACAGAAAAAGAAATTAATAGCAACCAACTAGCATATACAAAAACAGATAATCGCTTTCAACATCACCATCCATGAAGATGCCGCAGATGAATTTCACTTCTATCTCAGTGTGTTTTTCAGTTTAAGATTATAGGTGGTGTGACATTTGGCTTTCCACAAGCTGGCAATTATTGATACCAAATCTTTTATTCCTACATTCGTAACTCTATCAAACTTTATATTTTTCATTTAAAAGCTACTAATCTGGAAAGGATATAAAAGCTGTCAGCATGAAATATGATTCCAAGATATGCCCCACATCATGAATCGAAGGGAGCAAGTCAAATTTATATATACCGACGTTTTGGTCTCTAAAGAAAGAGTTTCAAATTACAGTGGTACCGAAACTAAGCGCACAAACCTAAAATTTGATCTGTACCAAGGCTCACTGACCTATACAATTACTTTATAAAGGAAATACGTTTAGAGATATTTAAAAGATATTCTAAACTCATTTCAATGTAAAAATTTTTACCACCGTCGTTAGAAGCAAATTTAGGGCATCTACCTTGTTTGATGAGTCCTTCACATTGTCACTTATTGCATTTGTGGCTGGCTCCTTTTTCTCCAATTCACCGCTCTGCATGAAAATAGCAACCGTCTGAAAACCTGCTTCATGGATGGTAACCATAACATAGCTCAGAAATCATAGCAAAATGCACAGTACTGGTTTACAAGGCCAAATAGAAGGACAAAGTCCGACAGCCTTGATAACCCAGTCATGTTTCATAGACTTTCCTACAACTACACAGCCGAAAATCCTCGGTCGCTTAGACTCAAATGAGGATCCATTTAAGAGAAGGTGGTACGAGTTTAAGGCATGAATGTAATTTTTAGGAGCTATCTCACAAAAGCATAGAGATAACATAAACACCAAGTATCTGATCCTGCTCAAGAATGAAACACAGAAATAGCCAAACAGTTAAAATAAATAAAATAAAAAGAGTATCCTAGGCAGGTCTTTAACTGCCTATGCAAGTTATCCGAGTAGTCCTACAACCACCTTCAGGTCGGAATAGAACAAAAATAAAATAGATTGATATGGTATCATATCATATGATACCAAAAAATTTAAATAAAAGGAACAAAGAACACAAGAACGGTAAACCATAACACACAAGAATCTTAATGGATGATCTGAATAAATTCCCAAAAGCCCAAAAGAGACAAGAAAAATGGAAAGAAACTTGAAGCACAACAAACTCGTCACTACACCTGGGAGTCTTCTTATTTAGCAGACAGCTTCATCACCCTCCTGAATGTGAATTATGACATACCCAACATAAACACCCTATTTAAGAGATTCCAACACACGACAGTCAGAATACGGTTTCACATGTGGCATGAAAACATATCACTTCAAGTGCAGGAATCCATACACTTCATTAATTCTTAGTTTCACCTATTGTTGGTATTTTAACAGCACCTGAAGCCACATAGAAGCCTTTTTCAAACAACTTGTAATTAAAGAATAAGATCGTACCTCAATAACTCAAGACCTTTTGCAAGTTCCAAATCACTTTTGAAGTCAAAAGTCAGCTAGAGAATCATGTAATGAAAACTTCAAGCAACTAAAGGAGGAAATTCGTAAATTCTTTTCCTTTAACCATGATAGAATTTACATCAACTACGCCCAAAATTTTTTATTTTCAGAGGGCCATTCTTGGGAATGTATTCAATCTTATATTTAAGGTTTAACCTTACTGAAGCAATCCAAACCATATATTTCCCACCAAATCTGCTTACAGTTGTAAGATCAACAGATTTGGTTTATCAACTATCCTACATTTACTAAATTCTTTAAGTGCAACACATAGTTTTAAAACAATTGGCATTATGCTTCCATCGAGATTGCCTTCAAAGACGACCATGAGCAATTTTTGGGGCCTAACAGAATAGATTTAAGCAGTGGCACAGGTATGACACCTAAGACTCAATCATGAATCGATGAAAATAAAAATAAGTCTCCTAATTTTTCTGATTATAGAAGGCAAACATAGTCAATCAAGATGCTTCAACAGAGAAAAGGTATCAGTAAATGAGAACTTGGATTGACAGAACCGTGCTTATGTGCTCTAAAATATTGGTCTAGATGTTTTGCTAAGTTCTTTATGTCTGTTTACTTTGAATCTCTATCTGGATCAAAAGATGACTGATACTCTCTACTTGTGAATAGTGTAACATACACCGTACAACGGTCATATATGACAATAATTGAATGCCAACTTGCATTCATGCTTAAAACATTAACCATTGAATCTTACTGATGAACCAAGGAAATATATTGCAGATATTTGAGCTGTCTTACTATAAAAAAAAATAAAACATGTGGAGCAGATGGCAATATTTCAGAGAAAGAGAATGTAGAGATTGTAATTCTTACTGTTGTCTCGACATAGTCTCTAGGGCGTCGAATTTTGAGGTTTGAACCCGCAAAGGAGCAGCCATCCAAGGAGAGTGCAGCAGAGGCATCGTGTGGTGTAAGGAACTCCACTAGCGCCTGACTTTTTTCCTTGTTTATCTGCAATTAGGACATAGATACTATCAGGTGTTATAATCGACAAACATAACGAGAGTGGTATGAATAACGAAGTCATAGACCCGAAACCTACAATACAGCTAATACATGGTTCGCTTCCTTTTATGTGATTGGAGCCTGAAGAGAGCATATAGCTATTGAAGCATTCAATCAGAGACTTCTCAGAGGCCGAATCCGGCACATTTTCTGCGTAAAGTCTCCTCATACGCCTGGTGGATTCGGTCAGTTGAACAGAATCAACTGAAGTGATCTCCCTTGCCGATGGCGTCCTAAAAGGCGCCTCCATAAGTGGCTTCAAAAGCGTCAAGGAAGCCTCACTGTTGGTAGGATACGCTGTCTGAGCTGCCGTTTGGAGACCAGAAAAAACTGAGCCCGAAAACATGGCAGCAGTTACAGCAGGTGCAAGATCCCATTTAGCACCTTTTTTCTCAGTAGACAGATTAGGTGGTGAGACAGCCTTGGCAGAGGCCTCCTCCCTTCTTTTCCGTGGTGAATATCCACCAAGTTCACTTTTGGAAGCACTATACCGTTTAGACTTGTTATTTACTGTGCTTGCCACTTTGTTTCCATTATCATTAAAATGATGCTTTCCCGACCTATCTTTAACTGCATCTTCCAATCGCTCCTCATGGTCTCTCTTATGACGTGATGTAGCTTTTTCAGCCCTTGGTAAGGGGGATGACCTTTTCTGTCTATCCTGCCCATGATCTCTACTTCTTGATCTCCTCCTTTTCTCTCTCATTTCACGTTGATGCGATTTTGGTTGTTCCCTTTTTTCCCATCGCTCTGAAACTTCAACACTGTGAACTTTTCCTGGATCATGCCTCTTTGACATATTCCTCTCCCTATTCTTCTTATGATCTCCATTTTGATTCTTTCTCTTGTTTCCATTGTCAGGTTTCATACTATTTTCATCTCGAGGTCTGTCTGTCACCACTAGACTTCTAAGACGCTTCCTACTACTGGATAAATTGTCAAGAGCACTTCTTGCTTGTTCACTGGCTGTTTCCTCTGTACGAATCTGCTTTTCAGTTGTCTTTGCAGCAGAGCTTTCTTTTTTTTCCTTCATTTTGGTATCCACACCAAGCCTATCTCTATCTGTCATTGTTATTATTTCAGTTGTAGGTAATTCTCCTTCAATTTTTCTGTTTGCAGCAAGGTCTTCCTTCTTCGTCTTTTTATCTCGTCTTTCCTCCTTACAACTAGAATTAGTTTCTTCTTTCTTTCTTCTTCTATCCTTACTATGTTCTTCCACTAATTTTGTTTCAGCTGTAGAGCTCTCTCCTTCTGCCTTCCTTTTTCTATTTGCAGCAGGCTCCTCCTTTTTTTTCCGTTTATCTAGGTTTTCTTCTCTAGAACTAGAAATGGCCTCTTCCTTCTTTCTTGAACTGGTCCTAACACGCTCTTCACGCCTTAGTTTCTCAGATCTGTCATACCCTTTTTCAGACTCATGATAGTCAGAAACCTTCTCAACAAGATCGTTACCCAGTAACTGAGCTGCTCCCACATGATCCTCTTTCCTCGGTTTTTCTTCTCTAGAACTAGAAATAGCGTCTTCTTTCTTTCTTGAACTTTCCTTGACACGATCTTCACGCCTCACTTTCTTGGATCTGTCATGCCCTTTTTCAGACGCTTGATAATCAGAAACCTTCTCGACAAGATCGTTACCCAGTAACTGAGCTGCTCCAACAGGGTCCTCTTTCATCGGTTTTTCTAGTCTTTGTTCCCTAGAACTAGAAGTGGCTTCTTCTTTCTTTCTTGAACTGTCCTTAACATGTTCTTCCCGCCTCACTTTCTTGGATCTATCATTCCCTTTTTCAGACGCATGATAGCCTGAAACCTTTTCAACAATATTGTTACCCAGTAACTGAGCTGCTCCCACATGATCCTCTTTCATTGGTTTTCCTTCCCTAGAATTGGAAGTGGCGTCTTCTTTCTTTCTTGAGCTGTCCTTAACACGTTCTTCACGCCTCACTTTCTTGGATCTATCATGCCCTTTTTCAGACGCATGATAGTCAGAAACCTTCTCAACAAGATCGTTACCCAGTAACTGAGCTGCTCCAACAGGATCATCTTTCATTGGTTTATCTAGTCTTTCTTCTCTAGAACTAGAAATAATCTCTGCTTTCTTTCTTGAGCAGTCCATAACAAGCTCTTCATGCCTCAGTTTCTCGGATCTATCATACCCTTTTTCAGACTCATGATAGTCAGGAACCTTTTCAACAAGATCTTTACAGGCGAACTGAGCTTCTCCCATAGGGTCCTCTTTCATCGGTTTTTCTAGTTTTTCTTCCATAGGACTAGAAATGGCGTCATCTTTCTTTCTTGAACTGTCCTTCACATGTTCTTCATGCCTCAAATTCTTGGATCTATCATACCCTTTTTCAGACTCATGATAGTCAGAAGCCTTCTCAACAAGATCGTTACCCAGTAACTGGGCTACTCCTACATTTTCCAAGGACTCTTTCCTCTTCCTCCTTAGCCTAATCTCCTCAACGCTTGTAGGTCTTGTTCGCGCAGCAGATCCTTCATTTACAAGCTTTTCATGTCCATCAGGCATTTCCTTTTGCTTATTAACTTCGTTCATCCTGCTTGCGCAAGGAGAAATAGCAGATTACTTTAATCATTTGAGGTCATGAGCAGAGAGCACAATGATCAGTAGACATAAATCATATTCATAAACTAAAAGACTGAGAACAGAAGACAATTATAAGATAATGCGCAGCTGAATTAATGATTTTCTTTGACAATTTCCACTCCTTGTCTCTTGCAACAGAGATATATAATTACCAGGAACTTCAAAATTACTAGATACATGGAGCCAAAATCACAGAACCACAAACCTACCAAAGTGCTAACACAATACTATTCCAGAATTTTCTATCACTTCGTAGATCTTCAATCTGATTTACCAAGTTTCAAACCACCAGAAAGGCAGGTTTCCAAACTGATCGTACTTAAAATTACCGCTGCGCCTCTAAAAACCAACACCATTTCCTAACTGGTTGACTAGAAACTTCAAGGTGAACGAACAGATTATAACTATGATCCAATTGAATCCAATCGCATTAAGTAACCCACGACCTAAAGAAACCAGACGGCGCAGAGTAGAAAAATCTCCACGATCCATTTTCACGCCAACTAACCACACAGACATTCAATTACTAGCAAGTTCTCAGCAATCATATGCTAATACAAACCCTAGATACATCGAAATGAACAAGCAATCGTGATTCTTTCGCGACCAATCCAACTATATATACACCCAAAGAAGTGGCACAAACAAGCTTAACATGAGAGACGAATTAACATAAACAGAAAAAAGAAGCGAAAGGAGAAACCGTCGCACCTCCGGCAAATGAAATTGCCTCGCCGACGGCGAAAACTAGCGCCTCCGGTAGAGAGTTTCGTCAACTTTTTTTCGGGGGCGAGAGATTAGAAAGAAAAAAAAAAACCTCACAGCAGATTTTGTCCGCTGGATTTTAAAATCAGCTCATTTTCCCCTTATTTTTTCAAAAAATCATCAGATCGCCCTTTTATTTTGACATTGTTTCTTTTTAACCCCAAATCAGAAGAAATGTTTGTTCCCGGCAAAAATCAGAAGAAATTATTTTCCACAGAATGACAAAAGAGCAAGTCTCCTTTCAGTACTCTCAAAATTTACCGACTGATAATGAAATGAAATTCAGCATTTGCCACATTAATGGGTACGAATAAAAATAAAAGAGGGGAACACCGAACACTACTTGATCTAAAAAGAAAAATGAACTTTGACAACTAAGTAAGTACCCAATGTCTTTCCTAATAAAAGAGTGAAACCTCAATTTACATTATTATATAGAATTGTTACATAGAATCAAAACTTAGCATTTCAACAATATCCAAAGTCGGTCCATTAAGGACTGGAATACGGAGCCCTCGCGTGCCAGCAACATCATCATCATCATCATTTTCACCACCATTATCATAGGGGCTTTCCTTTGATTCGATACGGTGTACGTATACCTTGTTCAGTTACGGTTCATCTTGTGTTTTCTCTGCGGCGAGAGTAACGAGTTCTGTCATTGTATCTTGGTCTATCTTGGGCTCTCTGCGGCTGTGGCTCAACCCGCCTCTGCCTCTCTGGTGATCGTTGGACTATCTCCCCATTAACAAACAGCTCAGCTGCAAGTCAACAACACCAATCAGAAATTCAAAATCACAGTGAAAGTTCTTAGGTATAGTAGTTGAGGGATTTAATTCGAGAATGTAAAGCTGGTGTATCTCTCGTAATTGAGTCTATGCATCTCAGATATCAAGAGCACAGAACAAGGAAGAGAGAATCTGGATGTGAGTCCATTAGCATTCAAAACTAGACATGGCTGAAAGCTACTAGCTTTGCCAAGATGGACTTCTGGTCCATGATTATACAAATTATTCGATACTTTAGATCTCCAATCATCTCTATACCGAATTATTATGGTTACATATATGCTTCATCTCAACCAGGGAATTAATCATGTTGCTATTTTAAGACCACACATAGACCAAGAGAAGAGTCTGATATAAGTCTATTAGCATTAAAGCTAATCATTGCCCAAAATATTCATTATTACCAAGATGGACTAAGAACTATTTTTTCAATGGTTAGGGAGAATGACACACTGACACTATTAGTGGCTATATATTTATCATCTCGACCAGTCTGCAATTAGATATGTCACTGGTTCACTGAATTGGACTAATTAAAGCAAGAAGCACTCTAGGGTTGCAATGTATGTTTCATCTAAACCGACCTGCAGGTAGATATTATATTAACTATCTGCAAAAATCGGCTAAGAAGAAAATATTTGATGTAAGTCCATTAGCATTCAAAGCTAATCATAGCCCAAAGACTCATTAGCTTCGCCAAGATGGACTGATAATCAAAAGCATTGTCCTCGTGTACCAAGAGAAAAAGCACTCAAGAGTAGCATGAGATATATGTTTTCATCTAAACCAGCCTGCAGTTAGATATATCACTAACTATCTGCAAAAAAACAGCTAAGAGAAAAATATTTGATGTCAGTCCATTAGCATTCAAAGCTAATCATAGCCAAAAGACTCATTAGCTTTGCCAAGATGGACTAATCAAAACCTATCTTTCATGTTTCAAGACTCAATGGCACTAGCAAATCATTCATTTTGAGAAATAAAGCAAAGATTAGTTAAAACTTGAATAAAATGCGGAACAATTACCTCCATAATCTTTGTTTTCAGGATCCACATAGGAATCCGGAAGCACAAACAGAACACCGGGCAAACCTGTCGTAAGGAAAGCAACACTTTAAGAATACTCTTTACTATCAGTTAAGACTAGCTAATAACATAAAAGAGAATTGTAAGTAAAAGACCTTCAAGCTTAGTCGATGTCTCTTCATCAATCTCGCAGCCAAACCCTAAATACCTCTCACAAGAAACATTGTAGATTCTCTTCTTCGCCTCTTCCTCACTACCAAAACAAAACAAATACCATACAGTCATATACACATATAAGACCTCGTCTGCTTTGTAATTCAATTGCCCTAGATTTTCACTAATTGTGCCAATTTTCACGAAGCAACCAAAAATATTAACATATGCAATCTGTAGATTTTACCTCCCAACGACTTTAGCTAAGGTTTGAATGTAACAATCAATCATCTGCTGCTTCGTGGCACCTTCGCCGCCAGGTTTATCCATAACAATAAGCCAGTGCTCATAATCGCATCCCGGGAACAAAGGAGCCATCTCCGTCGGAGGCCGATCACTAAAGTTAGAGCCAGAGTTAAGCGGCGAGTAAGCAGAGCCTGACCGGTTAGCTCCGCATCGAATTGAGAAGAACCGGGTCGAGCAAGCTAACCGAGATCCACCGCAGTGAACAGAGGAAGGAATCCGTGGAGGAGTCATTACGGTGGCATTAGAGAGGAGAACGCGCGTGAGGTGGCGCGTGCCAGACAAAGGCATGGCCATTGTAGGCGACTGAAGAAGAAAGAAAAGACGAAGGCAATGGAGGTTTAGAGTAAAGTGGATAGGGTTTTGGTTTTCACACAGGTTTTTATCTTCGAATTTTCTTTTCAATTGAGAAAGATAAATATTAGATGGGCTTCACGTAATTTGGGCTCAAGGCCCATATACCTAATAAAAGAATAAGACTTATATTAGTATTTTCTTTTTGACCTAAGACTTTTATTTATGAAAACATCGATCTAATAAAAGAATCAACGAATATTTTTCCACGTAAACAACAAACAACTCTCTCCAACCTCAATGCAACAAAAAAAAAAAGATATTTCTTTTAAATTACAAATCAGCCCCAAAACTCCAAGATCATACTTTTAAGCCATTTACACAACGAATCAAGTTCACGTCTCTCACCAACACAAATATTTTTGAGTCGAATTATTTTTCTTCATTTTCTATATTTCTTTTCCATTTCACCTCCGTTTAGCCAATTGAAACGATTTTTTTAAGAACTGATTAGCAACACGATCGTTTCTATGACAAAGAACCCTCAAGATCGTGTTCGGATCAGACCGGTTCCATCGTCCAGTAGTTGGAGGCATTGGTAGCTTATGTCCAGATCCAACCATTCCCATTCCACTTGTCTCGCATGTTACGATGCTAAAATCTTCCATTAGTTGTTCTGTTGGTTGACTCATCAGCTGAATCACTCCCTCGACTGTCTCTGCCTCTCTGTCCACCACTTCTTCATGTATCAACCCTTCGCCACAAGTGCAAAAAACTCTTTTCAAGTTCTCAAAATCTTCTTCGATCATACTGTGATCCGATCTATAGAACACTCGGGAGTATCCACCAGCGAGAAGGACCATCAAGAACGCTTCGAATGATGATTTCATTACCTCCCTCATCGCTAATGATTGAGCTCTATCCGCAAGAATCGCAGACATCAATGTTAAGTTCTGTTTCATGATTCGTAACGCTGGTCTGATCCTCGCGTTCGCGACTTCTCCTACGTAAAGGCTCTCGTAGAAAACAGAGTTCGAATCGAGGAAAATCAAACGGTAAGCCGCGACCTCTGAAACGTGCTGGCAAGCTGATTCGATTCCAGCATGTGTGAAATCAAAATAAGAAGATGAATTGTTGTTTCGATGGCGGTAACGTTTTCGAGTTGCGGGAAGTACCCTCGGGTTTAAAGATAGTGTTTTGTTTAAGGAGTGGATATGAGAACTTAAGAAATGCAATGTGTTGAGACGAATGTATAGACGTTGTGTCCCGCGGCTTGTGGAAGGCCGTGGATGGTGGCCATCGGAAATCATAGGTGCAATGTGGCTGAAATCTTTGCCGGATGCAGTACACGGCGTAGCTCTCTTCCATAATTTAACGAATCTGGAATCTCTGTTGCATCTTGTAAGAGGAGGTAATGTAGGAATGTAACTCTGTCTTGATCCTGACACGTTAAAGAATTAAAGATAACAAATTAGATTGTTTCGGTATTTTTCGTTAGGAATTTGAGTTTTTTACTTACCGCAAGATGCAACGAATGTGGTATATTCTTGAAAGAGTTGTTCCAATCCATCAGCGAGATCATGAACTAGATCTTCTGTAATCCCGATGGGGATTTCGAAGAATTCATCGATCGTATCCTTCGCTAGCTTCATCAATTCTCCTGCAGATTGTGCGTAAGGTTCGGATTTGGATTTCGGGTTCCATGTCTACAAAATAAAGAATGCAAATACCAAATTAGTACAAACAAGATTTCTTAGATAGCAAGTAAAATCTCTATAACTTACTTCAGTTTCCTTTGCTCTAAACAAACACTCTTCAGCTTTCTTCAACTTCTCTTCGATCCATTGCCTCAAAAGCCGCAATATAATCGAATCGACTTCGTAGGGAACCATTTCTCGTACAAGTCCTTTTCCACCGTCATCGCATTCCTCTGTATCTTCAGCCACCATTTGCACCAAAACCTTCTCGAGCTTCCCTGCGGTTTGCAAAACGTCAACAGTATCTCTCGAGATAAACGATCTTCCAGCCAAATATTGCATCAAGATCGAGCCATAACATTGGTGAAGCGACACTGAGGCAACACCAGCAGCAACCGAGTGCCATCTCTTGAGTATCGGGCTGAAACATTCGCGTTCTCTTAACGCTAGCTCCTCTGTTTCCTTAGCTAGCTGCAACAACGTTCCAGCCGCTTCTTCTCCTTCATCTGTAGCTGCGATCTTAGCTTTCGTGTTTTCTATCACCTGTAACAAAGATTTTCAGAACTCTAAAGAACAGAGATAAACATGAAAACACAAATAAAAATCTTGTTTTTTTACCTTAGAAAATGCGTTTTTAATTGACGATCTTATATAATAATCGACGCGATCTCCTGAATAATCCACTAATTTCACATCACCTTTCTCTTGTCCTTTCCCTTGAGAAATCGTCACATCTTCTCCCAAAATCCTTGATGATGATAACGCCAATGGCAGAAGATTTTCTATCAATCCCACATTTCCTCTTTGGAAATAATCATGGTAGCTCAATAACCTAATAACCACACAATCGCATCCAAATATAAACATTTTGTAATTTTATTTGTTTTGGCTTAGCAATAACCTAATAACCACAATCTCTGTCAATACCTTTTCTCTGTCCATCCTTGCATAGAGGCCAATGTTGAGGTTAATAGTTTTACATAGAGAGCTTCACGGTCAAGCTTCTTAGCGTCATTGGCAACTTCAGCCAACATAGCATGAGAAGCACCGAGCAAGTCCGGTTCCATTTGTGATGTCACCACGTACTGATGAAACAATACCCAAGTGAAACACAGATTATGTATCGGTCGTGTGATCCCTAGTGTTGACCAAGTTTTCTTCATTAGCTCTAGAAGCTCATCGATCTCATCAAGCACCAATGTCTCATCTCTGACATCGAATATCGACTGCAACAAAGCAACATAAAGATGAATGTTGAGAGGGTAACCATCAGCCCAATGGCAAACATCAGTTGGGTTTCCATTAGTGCCACGCCAGGATAAGGACACGACGACATTGATCAGTGTTCTCATTGTGTCTGAGTTTTTGCTTGTGTCAATGGATTTTGTCTCGCTTTGTCTGACAATTTCTCTTAGACGCATTGCGAAGTTGTTGGTTTTGTCTAGAGGAATCGATGGATGAAGAAGAAGACCAGCTTCAAGAACTTTGAGTTGCCTTCGTTGCCAGAGCTGGTACTCATGTACATCACCAAACTCTGATGTTTTCAAGTGTCGAAGAAGCTCTAATGGTAGGATTATCGTCTCTGCTCGTCTACCCGTCTAGAAATTTTAAAAAACAATTAAGGTATTGTGTCAAGGTATTTCAAAGTTTACATTGACTTGTAGAAGAAGCAAGCAAATGATTTACTTACTTGGCCAACAAGCGTTCTCAATAGGGTTTTCCGAAGCCGACTGTCACTCTGTTCAGTCACCTTCATTTGTTGCCTCATGATCTCCGCCGAGGTCAACGGTCTTCTAGGCCGAGATGGCTGGACTGTCAAGAACCCAGCTCCAGGACTAATATGTCCCGAACTACTATTCATTCCACCACCAGGGGATAGAGAAGTTCCAGCTCCTCCAACCGCTCCTATCGTGGACATTCGCCTAGACGGAGACCGTTTAAGCATCTTCAACCCTAAAGCCCGTTTCACCCGGCTTGTGGGGGTCGTCACCACCTCTTTCCTCCCTGAAGACCCAAACCCAGACCCAACACCAGGTGAGCCACCAGATCCTATTCCTCCTCCTCCGTCTCCATGATGGTCGTTGCTATTGTGCGTAGAGTAAAACGTGAGAGCAGTCCTACCTCCAAACCCCGGTGATGACCGGCAAGCTGTGAAGAAGATCTCATAAGCCGTCTCACGAATATCATCTCGGTCAAGCCCTTCAAGCTTCCCGAATGGCCAAAGAAGGTCGGTATTAGGACAAGCCACCGCGGAACCCCCCATGGTAGAGAGAGTTACCGAGAAAGACTCCCGCCGGTGATGATGAGTCATGGCGGAGGAGGAGATGGTGGAAGGGAAAATAGGACGGGATTTATGAAATTAGATAATCCAATGAGAGAGGAAAGAGGGAGAGAGAAGACATTTCTTGTTTATTATAAGGCAAACACTTAAGAAACAAGAAAAACAAGAGGAAGAGAGAAATTGAGGAGGTGGAAGAGGAAGGCGCCGAGTTGGAAAAAGGTAATCGACAGCAAAAATCTTGTGTTAGAGAATGAGAGAGGATGTGAGTAAAATCAGGGAAGCTCATAAAACATTACCAGAATTAGCAAATCTCCTATTTCTAGTAAATCTTCTCCATCCAAATCTCATCTGTAAACATCATAAATATGTAGTAGATAGTTGGCAGCGTAATGCAGGATTTTTTGTTAAATATTTCTTAAATAGTTGCTATTAAATTCTTCTTCATTAGTTTTTTCTCATGCAAACATTAGGTCTACTATATTTTCTTGATATATTTAAACAGTTACATATGATGTTCGAAACATTGATAGGGAAGTAGGAAGCTCTCTGTTTTTATCTTTGTCAGCCAAGTTCTTATATATTAAATGAGAGAATTGACTCATTAAGAAATACAACCATCCCACACCCATTAAAGAGTAAACAACAAACACATGGAAGGCTTCAGACAGTAAGATTTCATATAAATTCACCCCGCATCACCCGTCTAACGTAATTGAACGTATATCTTAGTGAGGATACATAAAATACCATTTTTTAATGAAAACACCATTGCGATTTAAAGACCTAAAACTTCGCTTAATGACACTTAAATCTGCCGTATGAGGCAGCTTGAGAAAATACATGACCCAACCATCTCATACCAAAACAGATTCAGCAGGACTAGCAAAAACTGCAATGAATCAAAGAAGATAGATTCTAATGAGCAAGGGTAAAAGCCAAAAAGATTCGGCAAAGCAGTTCGAGAAACACAGGTGGTCATCATAGGGATCTCTTTCTTGTTAAATCGTTTTCAGGTTATAGGAGGAGAAAGAACAGAGATGATAAGGGAAGAACACTGGTCATTACTTCTCATGGAACTTTGAACAAATTTGAGAAGCGACCAAACAGATTAGTTTTGTCAGTCAAAAAGACAACATTTTCAGGTCTTCACCTAAACAAAAGAGATACATAGCAACGATCTGCAATGGAACATTCAATGAATAAATGCACCAAAGGAAGATGAATAATGATAATCTGAAGGAGGTATTGTTAAACACAAACACTAGAACAGAGAAAGAAAACCATTCCAAAGCGACAAATATAAATAAGCACGCAAACTTAAAAACTACAACTTCATAGGAAATACTAGTAGTATCCGGAGTTGCCTGAAAACAACTTATTGAGAAACTAACAAAAGAGATAATCCAGCGTAGGTCGACCTCCTGGCCAAACCGCCCCAGACGTGACATCATTAAGGCGGAAAGAGGAGGTTTCAAGGTCAGCGATAAGACCACATTGTAGTAGTCTTTGTTCGTCAATCACTGTTGTTGAGCTTGCCTACCACTTCCATAACCTCCGCCATAACCAGCTTGCCCGTTGTTCCCTTGGTGATTCACATAACCTCCGGAGCCATCTGAAGCATCCGCATAGCCACCGCCGCCGTGGCTGTTAGGCATATTGCCAGACCGTCCACCAACGGCGCCATAGGCAGATGGAGTCCCATAAGAGGAATCATTTCCACCATAGCCATAACCTTGACTGCCATAACCAGCAGATGCACCAGCTTGACCCATCACTGCTGAACCGGGACCAGAACCACCCCAAGGAGCTGCATTTCCATATCCCACATTACCATAACCTGATGGTGCTTGAGCACCCCATGAACTTCTTGGACCACTTCCAAACCCAGCTCCTGGGACACCAGGATTCCCATAAGGTGCACCAGCTGGATTGCCATAACCACTAAAACCCCCAAAACCTACACCATTGCTTCCATAACCATAACCAGTACCGTAGCCAGAAGCACCATAAGGGGGATAACCACTTCCAGTGTTCTGAGGCTGCATGTATCTATTGGAATCCACACGACCCTCATAGCCACTTCCACCAGAACCACCATAGACCGGAAACCCTCCAGCGCCACCACTGCCACGACCACCACCACTGGCTACTCCAGGGTTAGCATCTTTAGGAAGAGCCCGTTTAACTTCAACTTGTTTACCATTCAAATCGTGGAAAGTCTTGTGCAAAACATTATCAACCGAATCTTCAGAGTCAAAAGAAACAAACCCAAATCCTCGAGGACGCTGCGTAGTCTGATCAATCATAATGACTGCATCGCTCACAGGACCGTAAGTTTCAAAGTAAGCCCGAAATTCATCTGATGTTAATGCGGGAGGCAAACCTCCCACGAATATCTTCTTAGTACGAACATTAGCTCCGCTATCAAAATTCCTAGAAGCATTAAAATTCCCTGATCTCCCAGCAGGACTCTGCTCTTCTCTAGACATTGCTCTCTTCACATCAACCTAATACGTTACACAGCTTAAAATTCATCAAACATGACAAACAAGACTCAAAGCATCGATTTTTACAGACAAATTAAAGAGCAAAGAGTGGCAATGACTAGAAAGATTCAAAAACTAGAAAAAACCCATTATCAGAAACACAAATTTTTGCTTACATCTCTATTATCGATATGGTGCTTGTCCTGAAGAACCCTATCAATAACAGTGGCATCGGAGAATGCGACGAATCCGAATCCTCTGGGACGACCAGTAGCTTTCTCTCGCATAACAGTGACCTGCAAAACCTCGCCGTAATTGCTGAAGTACTCTCTGAGAAGATTCTCGTCGGTATCCCATGAAATCCCGCCGATAAACAGCTTTCCCTGATCTGATTCCATTGCGAGGTCTTTTTCTCTCTCAACCCTCCGTTAATACCCAGAAACCCTAGATTCAACACCGACAAATCTCCCCGGTGAAGAAGAGGAAAGAAGCTGTAAAAATTTCAGTGTCCCGAGAAAATTAGGGTTTCGGGTTTGTGTGAAATTGGGTGAGAGAGAGAGAGAGAGAGGAAAAAAAAAAAAACAGAACTTGAGAAAATAGCGGCCAATTGGGTTAAAGTGAGTGAAAGAGATCGACTTAAAAAAATAGAAGACTTTTCATTTTTCAATAGCTTCGGTTATTATTTTCCTTTTTTCGTTTTATATAAAAACAAATTCATATGTAATATAAGGCCTAGCCCATTGGCATTTTGAGATTTAAAATGGTTAATAAATTTTATTTGTATCGATATAGGGGAAAGAATATTCAATATTGAATATTGGATGGATGGTGTACGCCTGTACGGTTACAGTGGTCAAAATCGGACGGTCAATATCTTCTCATGCCAGAGAAAGTTCAAACTTCGAACTAAATAGTACATTAGACAGACTGCACGGAGGATTTTATTCGAAAATGTGGATCTCACGTGATATGTTAAACTTTAAAACATTAATGAAAAAATTATTGATCAATGACCTTGTACTCTTGTAGTTTGAGAAGAAAAATGTTAGATCATCTTTAAGCTTTGATTTTTGGTGATAAAATTATTACTTAGTATAATTTTTGTACTCAAGAGTTATTACTTCGGAAATTCACATTTGTTAGAGGTTCCAATAAATTGATTTCCGTCATACGGATTGAAAAGCAACTAGTGGCCAAAAATCTTCTTGAAAAGGAATTACATAAGTTAATAGGTTCATCATATACTATCTATATTATTATTTTTGAAGTACATTTTTTAAATATTATAATCATATTTTTATTAATATTATTTTATTTTTTAAATAAATTTTAAGTAACAAATCAATTTCTATCAATCATAATAAAAACATGTGGCATATAAAATTTTTTAAAAAAACATTTCAGTTCTCAAATCAAAACCGATTTTTGTTCTCTCTTCTTTTTTTTTTAAATAATTTTTCGTAGCAAAACCGAGATGACTTCTTTCTCATAATTTTTCATTATCCTCATAATTTTTTATACGAGTATATTTATTAGCTCCACGGCCCTCCACAGTATGTGTAACCTTTATCTCGTTTGATTAAATTCGAACACGAGCACTGTTAGCCCTAAGTACTGTAGACTGTAGAGTAAACGTTGAACAAAAAAGCATAACGTAGGCCGAAATTTGTCTTTACAGACCTTAAAACTTAAAAGTCAAAAGCATATTTATCACTTCCAATAGTGCTTGAAATGGGCCGCAAGGCCCATAACACGAATTTGAAAAGACGGAAACAAATAAAACTTTTTAAATTATACGTATGGTATTTTAAATAGTTTTAACTTTTAAAAATTTTAAGTCACTTCATTTTTTATAATTTGATTGTTATTACGTCGAGTCACTTCATAAAATTTGGTTCTTATTCTCACTGTAATCTTGCTTTGGTTAAGCATAGAAACAAATAAATGCTTTTATTTGGCACAAATTAAAATATTTACTTCTTGGCAGAAATTGAAACAATGTTATAAAAAGAAAAAAGGAATCCAATAATTGTTTTGTCTCTTCTTCTTGAATAAAAGTAAACGACGGCATAAACTCCGTGAGGCGACCGTCACTTTCATCCGTTTGAAATCCCAACGTTCCTATTTCTATTCAAAGACATCAACGAGGCAAAGCAAATAAACAAAATCATCTCTCTTTCCTTCTTCTCCTTCCTCTCAAGATCTCAATACCGAAGCAGAGAAACATCACCACCAATGGGATGTTTTATGGGTTGTTTCGGTCTCTCTTCCAACAAAAAACGCAGAAACTCCATTAGGAAGATCCTGCCTCGAGATCAAGTAAGCTTTTTCTAATTTTCCCTAACAAGTAAAACAACACTCTTTTAAGTTTGATTCTTTCATCACTCTGATTTGAACTCTTTAACTTTTTCCTGCAGAGAATCTGTAGCTATGAGCCTCTTCATTCTTCAGATCCAACAGATCTAAGTACTATTGTGGATAACCCTGAAAAGATCTCAAATTCGAACCTCAGGTCAGTGTTTCTTCCGTTTACAAATGTCTTAGGGACTTGGATTTACTCAAAAAGTGATACTTTTTTTTTAGCAGAGAGATTAACAGTTAAAATGGCTGTGTTTCTGTTGCTGTGTCAGGTGTGGGGTGGAGGAGGAGGAGAAGAAGAAAGGGAGTGCGAAGACGAGGAAGAAAGTCAGATTTGACTTGAATGTACAAACCTATGAACCTATTCTACCAACAAGATATGAGAATGATTGCAGTGATGATGAAAAGGGGAAAGGAGAAAGAAGCAATGGATCTTCGGTTATAGATAAGAAACCAGAGGATCTGACCAGTAGATCTGTGTATCCTTCAAACTATAGATACCAGAATTGTGTGGATACTTTCGAAGATGAAGATGATGATATGGGTTATGGAGAGAGTGATTTGGAGGATGAAGACTATTACACAGATGATGAAAATGACTATGAAGATGATGCTGACGATGAAGATGAACAAGAAGAAGATGAGAAGGATCAAGACGTGACGCCTCTTTTGAATCCTGTGGAGAATCTTGCTCAGTGGAAAGCGGTTAAAGCAAGGCCGGTGAAAGTTAAACGAGTAATGAAAGAGAATGTTGAAGCGGATATGGATGATCAAGCACAACCGCTACTGAAGGAGATAATCGTTAATACTAGCCTTTCCAATTGGTTGGCCTCACCAAAGAATGGTTCGTCCAAGAGATCCGCAATTGTGGATATCACCAACATGGAGAACAGGTAAAAGGTTTCTCGCAGTGATTAAGAAGAAGATGGAAAAGAGTGTGTTTTCTTGTTTGTCTTTGTAGCATTTCTGATTCTTTATGTGTGTATGGATAAAGGTTTGTATCAGTTTTTCCTTTTTGGGTTTATTTTTCCCACTGGTTGTTTCTGCAACTAAGTTCTTGATAAAGTTGTGATCCTTCAACGTTTTGCATCTGATTATGATTTGGTGTGGAGAACAACTACTGGAAGAAGAAAAAGGAGCAAGTTTAAAATTGCTGTACTTACAGTTTTTAGAAGTGTGTTATGTTTCACAAAGACATACATAGTTTACTATCAAAACCTGTCAAATCAAACAGCACTCAAAGATCTTCAGCTTGAAGATCAGCCTCTAATGAACAATACAGCAGTAATTATCTATATACTCACTCCTGTCACTGAGATAAGACGATCTGATATAGCTTATGAGTCTACATCCCTTGTTTGGACTGGCTTCTTGTCAGAAGTCCTGAGCACAAAATCAGACAGTTACGTGATAATGTCACTCGCTTAAGTGTTCGTGGGTCCTCACAAAAACTGATTGCTGAAAAGAAGTCAGACATAAGGACGAGCTCATTGTTAAACTCCATGTTAATGGTGGTTGATTGTGGGTTTGGTGGCTACATAATTGTGCAGATGCAGGAATCTGAATCATCGTCCTCTGTATCACTAACTTCGCTGCAGGCATAAAATGGAGGCAGACGTAAGATATATAGTTGTTTTCAGTTGCCAAGGGAACAACAATTTAAGAGAGTAAATTCTTAAACAGAAGATAACTACACTATTGGACCTGTAACAGAGGTACTAGCATTATGAAACATCTAAAAGGAAGTCGACAATAATCTAAATTCTACAAGCTTTTCCACTGGTTTTCGTACATGTTTCTAGACGGCTCAAAGGAAAAAAGGTGTATTACAATTTCTTCAGGAGGTTCCACGATTCCCAAATTGAAGTGAGAAATAGGCTTACAAGTTTGTTTATGCAGTCGTCAAACAGGTAGTGAACTAAACTTTTGCCGCAGATAAGTGCACAGACGCTACAGATATTTGCAAACAGGTATTTCTATTATTTTCGAACAAAATTATGCAATGAGCTATACTACAATAAGTGTTTCTCATAGACTCATCAACAAAAACACTAAGCTAAACGAGTTCCAGACTTCCAGGTCAATGCTGACAAATCATGAGAAACGGCTTAGCAACCACAGGAATTTCTCTCTTGAAACCATTCCTAAACAAAAGGCTACCAGTAAAAGATCAAAAAGACCACTAAAAAATAATGGTAACAGCCAAATTAACACTAACCTAAGGTTTATAATATAAACCCCACGTTTGCAAAATCATAACATCTAAGCACCAGAGCTAGACCATATTACCAAGAACAAGATGACAACACAGTTAAAAGATTAAACGGAAAAACTTGAAATAACAGAACAAACCACAGAGATTATTTTCCAACATTACCTTGGTTCATAAACTAAAACCTCAGCAAGATTGTCTCCTTTGGTGTCATTCCACTGCACAGTCCTCTTAATCTTGTCAGTACTTCTGGACATCCCTCCTTTCCTTGGAGGCAATAAACATTGTGACTCACTCTCTTCTTCCTCAGAGATTTGATCTTCAATTTGACTGTTATTCAGACTAACAATAGCCTTGCTCTCACATCCATTAGCTTCTTTAGCCTCTCCACGAGTCGTATCCATAGCAAAATCTCAAAATATGAATCTATGGAAAGTAAACCCCCAAGTTTGAAACAATCCGGAGAAGATAAGAGATCTCTTTTATTCCTAATTCCTGTCAAATACCAATCCACCTATTCCTTCATAAACCCTTAACCATTGACCTCAATTTCGCTCCAAAATTCTGGATCCCACAATCTAGTGATTGATTCAGAGGTTTGAGTTTGGTCCTGATACAAAACACAAGGTAAATATGAATCTAACAAACCCTAATCACCAAATCTGAAATTTTAAGTAAATCCACTGGAAAAGTCAACGCTTGGATCGAGAATCGAGATCTAAACATGAAATCAGAAATCTGGAAATAAGAAAACATTACTTACGTAGTAAATGGCTGCGTTTTTTCTCGGACAGACGAACAGAAAAATCTCTAATTAAAAATCAAAAATTTAACAATCATTAGCATTACCAACAAATACCCACGTCGAATTCAACAAGAATCGAATCCAACAATCCAGGAAACCTCGAAATTCCCAATTTTTTTTCTGATCCGATAACGAGGAAAAAAAAAAAAAAAAGGGAAAGTGAGAGGATTGAAATCTGAGAGACGCGTTTCTCTCTGCTGAGCTCTGATTGGGTGTCGAGAAAGTGAAAATAAAATTCGTTAAATAGGAATTAACGGCTAAGATTTAACGTGAGATCTTTTGCAGATGAGATTAAGCTTTTATTTGGCGCACGGTAGGTAATCTCGTTATGAGTTCATACTTCTGCCGTTGACTAAACATTTTTTAATTAGCAAACTTGCAACATTTTTAATTACTTTATATATATACATTACAACTTGTTGAACTTTTATGTATTTTAATTTAATATGCTTTGATTTTTTCACAAATGTTGACAGATTCAAAATAAACTTATACTAGAAATATAATTAAGACAAGTTGACCCCATTTGGGTTGTTTAATAAAATCAATTGACTACCAAAAAAAAAAAAGAAAAAAAATTAAGATAAGTTGAATAGATGTCTTACTAGTTTAGCATATGTATAATTTTATGTCACTAAGATTATTATTGTTTTAATTATACAAAATAAAAATCAGGATAATAGTTCCATGAGGTATCTTATATGTTGTATAATCAAAATGAATTTTAATATTGATGGTCATCACAACAAAGATAGCGGACACATTTTATTAATTTTTTGTTAAATTTGTGCATCAATAATAATAAGAAACTCTTAATTATAATTCTACAATGGCCATTCTTTTACCCTAAGTAAACAAACCAATTCTCTTTCGAAAAAAAAAGAAAAAAAACTACACCGAGAATAATGAAAAATGGGGAATTAGTAGGTGGGTTGATATGTTTGTGAAGTCAAAAGCTTGCGGTTCATGTGAAACCGACGCTTGTTCATTGGATAAGCTTGGATTACATTTCAAGTCCTTTCAAGTATTGCTTTTTTAATCAAGTATTGCTTTTTTTAAAAAAAATATATAAAAAATAAAAAATAAATACTGCTTTCTAATGATAAGTCCACATAAGAAAAGAAGAAAACAATCATTGATGATTAATATTAAAACCAAAACAAATATTCACTGATGTTCTTTAACAGTAGGGTTTTGAGTCTTGACTTTTGATGTTTTAAAAAAAGACATTCTAGCCTAAAAGTTGAAAAATATATGAGTTTAGTTACCCTATCAAATTTTTGATTGTTCAATTATTTAAGATGTAATCCAACAATGTGAATTTGACCTTAAATTTTGTTTTTAAAAATGAAAAATATTGGTCTTTGATAGATTCCTTTAGTTATTGACCAAAAAAAAAAAAGATTCCTTTAGTTAAAAAAAAAAAAAAAAGCATCAGATTCCGTATTTGTCATTTATGCGACCGTTCGAATCCACAGCTTTAATCCAACGGCTGAGAAAGCGTTAAAACTCTTTATCAACGGGCCTCGGTTTAAATTGGGCTTACAGGCACATCTACATTATTGGGTTCCAATGGCAGGTACAATAGTTAAATGTTTGCTTAGAAAATAGATAAAAATGATTGCAAATTAAAACTGACATTTTACTCAACCTCCAATAATTCACCAACACACATACATACAAAAAAAACGCAGTTAGTCTCCCACAAACACATATATGTACGATGCACACATCCCTATAATTTACAGATTGATGACAAAAAAAAAAGTTACTATAAATTGTAATTATTGTACCCTCAAGTTTCTTCCGAGCTGTTTCAAGAATGGCATATCTCGAAAGAGCCTCTCCAACGTTGAAAGAAACACTCCTCAAGATATACCGGTAAACTACTCTCTCTCTTTAATTCTTTTCCAATTTCATTCCCGTTTTAGTTAACACCGTATCTAATACAATCTTTGGTTTTGCTTTAATATATTAAGGTGGTTTGATTTGATTTTATTGTAAGATAATAGTAACATGAATTTTCAACTCAAAATGAATGGACAAGAGATGGGAATCCATATAGTTTATATATTATTTAAGATTCATCTCCACTTTCAATGTGAGATATTATGACATAATCAAGGTCCACAAAAAAAGTAATGTAATGCTCCATTGTTCTTAAATCCATGGCAGTGCTGAAAAACCTATTGAGGTCGATCAACATTTCCACGAGTTTGGTTCGATTCAATATCACATCAAGGTATACTTTTTGGGTCTTCCTTTTCTTTTTAGTAATAATTTTCTTGATTATTCGATTATATTTACCGTTACAAATATGAAATACATGATGTTCGACATGCAGTACTCTGTTTCGGATCCAAATATTGTGCATGTATCGACGTCAACGTTGCTTGAGACACAAGGAGCAGTGACATTGAAAGAGATTTCAAGTCACACTTATGATGTGATTAAGAATATTGCAGTTGGTGTGATTGATATTGTTGATCCACCAAGATTAGGGTTTCAATTGACCCTTGGGATTCACCTTAATAATATGCCACGTGGTAAAGGTAATCTTTTCATTGCGATGTAATTTTTTTCTTCTCGCAACTTAGTTATGACTTCTCTTTCAAATGCAGAAGCGATTAAAATCATTACAAGGATTTCTGAAATTCAAGCTTTAATATTAAGTAGCCAACTAAAAGAGATGCTGAGAACATTGAATTTTCAAGATGATTCACGAGCAATGAACAAGAACAACAACAGGCCCATCAGGATTGTTTATCACCCTAGTGAGCCTTTCTACGTCTTTAAACAGGTTTAGTTATCCCAATACTTTTATTTTATCATTATTTTACCGCATTTTGTTTTATGTATTTTAGACTTTTAGTTACGTCCAGCTAAAAATACTACTATTCATATGACGTCTAAATTTTCTTAAATTAATATAAGTATGAATAAGTCTTTGAATGTATTTTTTTCAGCCAGAGAAAATCACGGCGGTGTTTCCGATGAATTTTAAAGACAATTCGGATGTGGTCATTGCCACATCATTCTTCCAGGTACAATTACAAATTTAAAATGCATACATATATGTAAGATTATAAATTTCATTGCCTTTTTTTTTGAGCAAATAAAAAGGAACTAGTGGAAGTGGGAAGCCAAAAGGAAATGGGAAAGGCACCACAATGTAATTGGTCACCAATTCCTCCTCTCCAGCTTAGAGGAGAACCGGTCCAAGACTTAACCACCAATTCTGGTTTCGTCTCTTTTGGTACACTTTATTTGTTTTGTTTTGTTTTTTTTTTCATCAAATTCAATCCCTTTAGTTAGTATTATATACACGAATTTCAACCAATTGTTCTTAATGCAGATATTACTTCACGGCACGTTGAAGGAAAGAGACTAGACAAAACGGTTTGGAACTTGCTAAATTTCTACGCATACGTTAAATACTATATCAAGGTACATTTGTGGTAATCATTTTTAGAAACCATAATATTATTTGTAATCTTGTAAGTGAAAGTTCTCAACCTTTTATTGGTTCAATAGTGTTCGAGAGGGTACATACAGAGAAGGATGAGAAAAAGAATGGACAGTTTAGTTCAGGTATTTTTAATCATATTATACACACACGAACTAATTACGCCAATAATAAACGAATAACTTTTTGTTGTTGCTGTGAATTTACATTATATACGCAGCTGCTAAATAACACAAGCCTAGAAGAAGAAGCTGCTCAAACGGGTATCCTTTTTTTGTTACCTTTAATATTAGGTTTTGTATACAACAATATTTTTAGTAATTTATTTTTCCATTTGATAAAATAGTAAATTATTTTTCGTTGTCTCTAATTTATAGAAAACGGAAGATGCAAAAACGTAAAGGAGTTTGTGAAGGTACCAAAAGGCAAATTGATGATGAAACAGAGATGCAAGGAGATGACAAGGAGAGTGAAGATAAGTAAATTCCGGATCAAAATTAACGGTTGTGCTCGGTTTCGATTCAATCAACGGTGGATATCTCTTCCCAAATTCTCTTCGAAACCCTCAAATAAATCATACACAAAACTGGACTAAGTAATCTCTTAACTTCCAAAGGAGATTTGGCATTGAATGCAGCATGTTACGTAAGAGCTATGTACAAGTCCTCAAGTACCATATTCATATTTTGTTAGACATCAACCAATCTTCCGTGTTTCTTATTTTTTCCGTTGATAATTTTTATAAAGTTTATTGTTTCTGATAAACTTTAAACATTTCTGTAACCAAGCAACATGTGACAAAATAATGTGACCAGTCAGCACATTACTCATAGCGATAATACTGACGGCAAAAAAAAAAAGTGGTAGTTAGTACTTTTGACAACGGTAGAATTTCTTAATTAAATACTTTTGCTAAGTTATAATTAAATGAACTTTAAAGAGAACTTTAATTAATTATATATACATATTTTTTTCTTACTTATCACACATACTGAATCATCAATCTATTGTTGACCTATTATATAACATTGGGTATCTCTTAGATCCTTCTACAAATAAAACAACACAAACAAACGCAACAATCTTAATCCCGCTTTTTTTTTTTCCACCGCACATGTATTGATTAACTCAGCAAATGGTTCCAGCCACATGCATGGGACCATATATACATGTGGTCACGTTACTCGTCCTTTTTTGTTTTTTGTAATCAATAAACGATCAATCCTAAAACTTTTAACACATTGGGCACGTCGGCACCGTTGGTTCCTGATTATCAAATTAGGTGATTTGATAATCACTGCTTAAATAATATTTGTTTAACCGGTCGGTTTGTTGATCGGGTAATTACTTGAGATTTATTTTTGTGAAGGACGAGGATTTTTTTTTTATTATTATTTTTTATTTTTTGTAAATGGGTACGAGGAATGGTTTTTGTCCAAAGAAGCTGTAAAAATATTGCTTTGATGGAAGCCCAATTAAGTATTGTGCTAAATAGAATAAGGAATGAAGTCAATTCTCGCAAACAAAATTACAGTTTTTAGGAGTGTTAATTATGAACAAAATGAAACACTATGGATCATTCTGAGATGTTCTTTGCGCTCAGAAAAGTGTAGGTCCGCATCGTCAGAGGAATTGAAGACGTCTCTCGGATGTGGAAGACCCGTGGCAAATCTGTTTGAATTGAGAATCCTCCTCCTCCAACGATTGCTCCTTCCATTGTTTTACCGTAGTTTTTGCAGTATTCTTTTGTAATATTGTTTTGTTTGTAGTTTTTGGTCTTCTGAATTCTTTGTTGAGTTTCTGTATTCTGTAAAAAATAAAAAAAATGGTATAAAATTTTCACATGTTTACCAAAAAAAAAAAATCTGAGATGTTCTCTCCTCCCATTTAATTATGTTTTTCTCCCATATATCAAACTTTGTTTTTCTTCCTGAAATATGATACTACTAGATAACAAAAAAAAAAAACACATAGATGAGCACGTTTATTTTTTCCACCGTCCTCCTCGTGATTTAAAGTGGATTTAGTTCCGCGCCAAACGAAAATGGCCACGTGGATGGACCATATTATATGTGATCATATTGCTTGTCGTCTTTATTTTCTTTTCAATCGTTACACCACAAACTAACGACACGTGTCCTTTCATTATCCGCGTTACATCGTTTTACTTATATAGGGACCACGAAAACCAAAATATCAGAACATCTTTTGCAAAAGAAGAAACTGAGAGCATCTTCAATTATATCTTAACACTGTCACAAGAGGCACAGAGAGAGTAAGAGAAAGAGAGAATGGTAGGAGAGTCAGAGGCTTTGGCCACGACGGCGCCGTTAGCTCCGGTAACCGAAGAGCGAAAAGTACGTAACGATTTGGAGGAAACATTACCAAAACCATGTAAGTGTGATTATCCCAATTTAAGATTTTAATGTTTAACAAGGGAAAAGATAAGTGGTTAAATAAAACAAACAAAAATTAATTACACCATGCTAACCGCTGCAATAAACATGACAAATCGTTTAAAATTAAATATTGATTTATTATCCATTTTTCTAAGTTATTGTGAGAACATGAACATTTTCAAATTAAGAGGTTTGAAATTAAGTGTGTTTTTCACTGATACACACATATTTTGATTCCGGACTGTGATATGACGACAACTGTATATAAACAATTAGGTTACACACACTCATGTCATAGATCGGTGTTAAAGTTTCAGTTTCTCTGAACTCGGAAATAAGTTACTTATCGTTAAAAAAAGTATATAAAACCAATATTTACTAGTTGCTCTCCGTACTATCAGTAAACAGACTTTTCCAAATTATAAACTATAAACAGTTGATGTGTAACAATCAATTAGTTATTGGTGATTATGTTAAAGATTAATCAAAGTCATCTACATTAATGGAAAAATATACATACTAATCAAACGGTCAAAAATGAAAATCAGATATGGCAAGAGCGTTAGCAGCTCCAGATACAGACCATCCGAATGGAACAGAAGGTCACGACAGCAAAGGAATGAGTGTACTGCAACAACATGTTGCTTTCTTTGACCAAAACGGCGACGGAATCGTCTATCCCTGGGAGACTTATGCAGGTAATTACTACTTATAATTTCTTCAATCTTCAGAATAAAAGAATTCAAATATTTGTATAAAAAATTGCAGGATTTCGTGACCTCGGTTTCAACCCAATCTCTTCCATCTTTTGGACCTTACTCATAAACACAGCGTTTAGCTACGTTACACTTCCGGTATGGAAACAGATTCAAAGACCATTCGAATTTAATCATAACTGTCATAATTATTTCGATGATTAATATATTATGTTGTGAATTTTGTGTAAGTAGAGTTGGTTGCCATCACCGTTGTTGCCCGTTTATATCGACAACATACACAAAGCCAAACATGGGAGTGATTCAAGCACCTATGACACCGAAGGAAGGTAACCTTCACACATATAAAATTAAATAAATAATTTCAAATAGAATTTTCAGGAAACTCAACTTTTTTTTGAAAATTTGTGATTGTTTGTAGGTATGTTCCGGTTAATCTCGAGAACATATTTAGCAAATACGCGCTAACGGTTAAGGATAAGTTGTCATTTAAAGAGGTTTGGAATTTAACCGAGGGAAATCGAATGGCAATCGATCCTTTTGGATGGTTAGTACCAAAAACATCATTTGGTTCGTAGGTGATTATACATATAGTAATCGGTAAAACCAAACTAAATAGGCCGGATTTTTTGTGTTGGTTATGGCAGGCTTTCAAATAAAGTTGAATGGATCCTACTCTATATTCTTGCAAAGGACGAGGAAGGTTTCATTAGTAAAGAAGCCGTGAGAGGTTGCTTTGATGGAAGTTTATTTGAATATTGTGCTAAAAAGAACAAAGAGAGGGCCAATTCTCGCAAACAAGACTAAGAAGTTGTTTGGTTAGCGAATAAAGCTTGTTGAAGAAAAGCATCATGTAATTTGCTTCTTTCGTCTTGTCAATCAATATATGGATTTGTATAATGTGTTTGTAATCTATGTTTCAAAGTAATAAATAAGAGAAGATGTTAGTCTTTTCAAACCATCATACAGTATTTATTAAAATGAAAATCATATGTCGAATAATAAAGTAGCAGTTAATGTTCTAACAACTCTTCCTTTATACCTTTTCTCTAAATAAAATTGGATTATGAACTTATGTATCACCAAATTTATGTTTCTTAATAATCAGATGTAAATTGCTACTGTAGTTAATAAAAAAGTTGTTTGTGGGAAATTGCTGTTAGCCTGTTAGCAAGGAGGGTTCATTTAATGATCGAAACGCTTGATGGGCTATGATGGGCCTTAAAAGGCCTTTATTTATTTGTTCATAGCCTTGTTGGGGTTTAAACCCTAATAACACGCCTCCTTCATTTTTCTGTCTTTGATCAGACGCAGTCGTAGAGCTCTCCTCCTTAGTTTTTCCTCGGGCCATCCAAAATGTCGAAGCGAGGTTTGTCTTTTCAATTCAAAGCCTTCCTCTTTCGTAATTGTTGCATTTCTTATCATTCTTTTTGAAGCTTCCATAGCTGTTAAAAGATTAATTGGTAGTAACATGTGATTATTTCATATGATTTGTTGCTCTTTAGCAACATATGATATTAAAAGTGTATTGGATTCTAAAGATACTCATCTTCATTTCTTGAAAACTAGAAGAGTAAAATGTTCTTGAGCTTTGCTCTAATGGTGATTGGATTTTTGTTTGATTTGATTAGGACGTGGAGGTACGTCTGGTAACAAATTCAGGATGTCACTTGGTCTGCCCGTTGCAGCCACAGTGAACTGTGCAGACAACACAGGTGCTAAGAACCTTTACATCATTTCGGTTAAAGGAATCAAAGGTCGTCTCAATCGGTTGCCTTCTGCTTGTGTTGGTGACATGGTCATGGCCACTGTTAAGAAAGGTAAACCAGATCTTAGGAAGAAGGTTCTTCCTGCTGTGATTGTTAGGCAACGTAAGCCATGGCGCCGAAAGGACGGTGTTTTCATGTACTTTGAAGGTAATTTTGCAGTTGCATTCACAATTTTGTTACTGAGTCAAAACATGAGTTTATTAATGGTCATGAGATTAATACTGATATCGATTCTTGGATCGTAGATAATGCGGGAGTGATTGTGAATCCTAAGGGAGAAATGAAAGGTACTAGTTTGTTTAATCAATCAGTTCACTGTGAAAACACATTTTATCATTACATTGTTTTTTGAAACTTGTGTGGGGTTTGTTTTGGTTTTCAGGTTCTGCAATTACTGGACCCATTGGGAAAGAGTGTGCTGATCTCTGGCCAAGGATTGCTAGTGCTGCCAACGCCATTGTCTGAAGATTATATATCACTTGTCTTGGTTATGTATTTGTCTTCAACTAAACTCGAAATAGTTGATGTTTTGGGTGTTTTCAGTAGAGAGACTACAATCTTTTGTGAGCTTCAGACATATTTCAGTCATGATTTCTAAGAGATTTTGCTTAGTAATTACAGTTTCTGATTTTACTTTATAAAGATCATCTGATCTGAAGTAACAAAAAAAAAATCAGTCGATCAGCGTTAAAATGGGTTCTTAAGTTTTGTACAGATGATTTAATTGCATAAAATTAAAGTTGATGTCCATAAGAAAATCTTATAAAACGGCCAGGGTACCAAAAATGTCAAAATCGAAAGTGAGAATTTACATTTCACACATGACACAACCCTTTTTTTTTTCTTCAAACAATAGCAAAGCCCACATATGATTTCAGTAAATAGACTGATTCTATAAAAAATAGAATTAAAAAGAAAGCCAAAATAATCTTAAAAAATAATAATTACTGATAAAATATGGATACTATTTAACTCAAGAGCCCACTAAAATTATGAAGGCTGAGTTTTGCCTATTTTACTTTGTCTTTGTGCAATCCTCTCTTTTGATAGTTAAGCTTCTGTACACTTCCTTGACGACCATGGCCGGAGTCTCTGGCTCTGACTATGAATGTATGCCAAAGCAATCGAAAAAGATTGCAAAACAGATATCTTTGCTTGAGATTGGACGAAGTAGAGACCCTCTCGAACATTCATGATCCTTAATCCAGGATTTCCCTGCTTCGATCCCTGAAACAAAAACACAAGAAATCAATCCAAATTCGGAGTCAACATATGACCAAGATTGCGCTTTCCGTAGATCGGTATCTTGTCTGCAAAAGAGTTTCCACATTTTGAAATCTAAGACATATGGTTGAGGAAATGTTAAATGGATCTTGAATGTTGTTACCTCTGTAAAGAGCTCAAAAAGATTGCATTGGCCTTCATTTTGGTCTTTTCGTGCTTGACCTTTAAGGACGGTTAAGGGACAACCCAAGTCCCATCCAGAACAATCACAGCTTCCTCCGGATTGCCATCTCTGAATTAAGCTCGAAGGACCACCATTTCTATTTCTCGGCCCTCCGTGAATCCCTGAAGGAATCACCACATCTATGCTTGTCAGATGCTTCGAATTTTTAGAAGCATCCTTGGTTCGAGCTAAGGGCGTTTTCTTGAGAAACTTCATGCCCCAGCCTCCAACTCTTTCGACTTCTTCTTCTTCTTCTTCCACCGGAAACTGTTCTCTCACAACAACAGCTGAGGTTTCAAGATTTGGTGGAAGGTCGTTATCTAGCAAACTTACAGGTTCAAGATCGTGGTCTGGTTCTTGAAATGGCTCCCAAGAACAAAAATCCGGTATGGAGCTTGTTCTACTGAATCTTGAGATACTTCTTTGCCTTGCAGTACGTGTGGTGCTTTTGAGGGCATCCACGACTTTCTTAGGCAATCCTCTGTTTTTCTTGATATCGTTATGGCATGGTAACTGGGGATTCCCACCACTGCTGAATAGAACAAACTGCCTCTCTACGGTTTTTTCATTCGTGGACGAGACAGAAATCAAAGTTGATACCTCGAGTTTACCAACCAATTGTTGCGGTTCAGATCCGCGGCCTTTCTTCAGATGGATCAAATACGAATAGTCAAGAGAACTACGGTCGAAACCCGACCCAACTCTACTAGTGCTTAAGCTAGCTACATAGATCTCTTTCTGATCGTCCAATGAGAAAACAAAATGAGGCGTCTTGTTGTCTTTCATAGTGAACTGAAGTGCTCCTTGAGAAACTGATGAAGATGGAGACCAACAGGAAGAAGATTGCTCAGAAGAAGAAGAACTCATTGAGTTAGTGCTCGATAAAGAGACCGCCTTTTTGCGCATGTTTCCAGATTCATAACTATGAAACTGCGAATCTCGGGTGTATGTTTCCTCTATCTTCCTCACAACATCACATGAAACAAACTCCTTTTCACCATTATCGTCTCGCCTTGTCCCGCTATTCATATCATCACCATCTAATGCTTCGAGATCTTGTAACAAAGGCTTATCAAGCATATGCGTAACCCTCTTGCAACCTATAATTGCGCGGCTAATCACTGGACTGCCTGAATCATCTACCAAAGGAAGATCAAACACAAGGCGAGCAACATTTACTTTGGGGATCACAGGTGACTCGAAGTGATGTGAAGATAAACTCATCTTTGATCCTACAAGATTCAAAGAGAGGCTGCAACTGGCTGACTTAAACGCACTAATATTAATCAGCTCGAGGCATCGTCGGAGATACTTCTCGTCTAATGACACCAAATGCCTTGGGATCTTGCTATCGAAGAAACTAGTGGCACGAGAAAACGACCCTTTGGGACCGTTTTTAACAATCTGTAACCACTTTCCGGTATTTGAAACTACACTACCTTGCTGCCTTTTGTGGCTTAACAAGTTTCCTGACTTCAATAAACCATTTTCCCCAGGCGGATTCTCATCAATGTCAAATGATTCTTCAAGCTCATGATCATCCTTCTGAGCATCAGGAGCAACACTCCCCATAATTCCCTCACTAACTTTAAATAAAATCCGAGATAATTTCAATTTCCCATTCTATGATACGAATTTGAAGTACACGCAAGAACACTTCCAAATATCTGAAAGACAAACATGAACATAATAGATGAGAATACAACTCTCAGAGCATAAATAACAAAATATTAGTGTAAGATTTTAGCTCACGTTAGCAACTCTTTTGGACGCAAGACATCTTCAAAACCATTGTATTTGGTAATATTATCGAAGTTATGCAGAATCCCAAAATGTGCTATGAATCTACTGTTTCAAGCAAAAGCCGAATTTTGAGACCTTAATGCTACAAAGCTAATTTTCTGAAAAGTCAAGAGGTTTTTAAAAATATACCTAATCTCTTACCTAAAAGCAACAAAAAAGCTAAATACGAAGAACCCTACACAATTAACAATCAAAGAAAAGCTTGAATTTTTAGATGTATCCATTAATTGAATAAGAGAAAAAGCTAAATTTGATGAATGTTTCAAGCTCAAGAGAAAAATTTGAGGATTAAGCGGAGGAAATTTACTCAGGATTAACCTAGAAGCTAAAATTCTCTATCTGAATCACTTTCTCTATCAAAGCCAATTTCAGAGTCCATGACTTGAAACAAGGAACTACTTATGCTCACTTGAAATTGAAAAAACAAACATAGATTGGTCAAGTAAAAAGGAAACTGAAGGTAGTAAATTATACAATAATACACAGAACAGCTTAGAAATTAATAAAAAGAAAAACAAATCTTTCATCTTGTTCATTGAATTTCCAGGTACCTTGGTTAAAAAGGGGGATTGGATCGACGAAAATTTAAGGAAAAATAGGAGCAATCTCCTCCACCAATTCTGGGTTGTTGAGATCTTGTTTCTTCTGTGTCTCCTCCTTAAAATAAAAATTTAAGAGTAGGAAGAAGAAGGATAGTGGGAAAAGCTTGGAAGCAAGAGTTTTTCTGGGTTTCTAGAGAGTAGAGAGAGATGGGTTGGTTCCACTAAACCACGTTAATGTCTGACTAGTAAGTACCAATGGAGACGAAGGGAAAAGGAACGGCTTTTTTGGTGTGTGTATGTGGGTGACTTGACTACGGCCACTACTAAGGAAGCGATTCTTACAAATGCCGGACCCACTTCTTTGTTATGTTTCTTTTCACTTGCGTCAAACTCGAGAGATTAAGGGGCTGTTTTGTTTTAAGTGTGGGATTTGTGGATTAAGAAGGGTGAGTGAGCTGGTGGGCACGATCCACAGAGAGTGAGAGTGAGGAATCTAAAAGAAGGTGTTGATGGCTACTTGTTGGCGATAAAGCAGCGAATAGAAGTTTTTTGAGTGCCCACATTAACTCCCCATTTTCTTCTATCCACTTTCTATTTATTTATTTATTTTGCCTCAAGTTTATTTATTTAGCATTTTTTTTCAACATTCAAGTTATTACTTTTTCCCTATATTATGTTAATCATATGGATAATTCGGTGGATCAAAACAAATTATTTTGATAGTGCTTTGTCTAGTCGTTCATATGCATAGGTTTTAGATCCATATGTTTTATCTGTAATTGGCTAAGATATCTTCTCATAAGATTTAGTCGGATTTTTTAAAAAAATATTGGATAGTCGATGTTATAGAATAATTTGTATGACCATTGTATTTAACCCATTACTTTTATTTTATTTTGTACTTTTAATATTTTCTTTTTTTCCTTTTGTTGATAGATACCAATCAGGTAAAAAGACACAAATGGTACTAATCAACATAGCATTTAGCTACCATATAAAAATAAGAAGTTCACTAAATTTTAAGCATGTAGTATATGAATTTCAACAAAGTTTCTAAATTCTCTAGTTAGTTTTATTATGTTATTATAGTTAAATTTTAGCAAATAAGTATTTAACGGGTAAGACTAAAATTATTTTTTAACATCTATTTTCATCTTTCAGAAAGTAAGAGGTTTCTAAACTTTAAGCATTCGTTATAATAACGGTAGATTTTTAATGAGGTAGCTATTTAGTAATTTACTAGTATTATTGCCTCTGCTATGTAGGGACATAAGAATTGTGAATAATATATTACTATATATTTAAAGATAGTTTTGAAATTAAAAAAATCTGGTATTAATATATAAATAAAACTAACTAATTTTTTTAAAAAATTTACTTTTATTTTAATAATTAAAAACTGATTCATTCAAAATACAGAGACAAACATAAACCAAAATTTGATCCAAAAATTGCAAACAAAAAAATTTGTTGAGTTTCGTAATAAAATGTTGTTTAAAAATAAAAAAAGTTACCAAAAATTGTGGTGTTGACACATTCATAAAAATTAAAACAAATCCCTAATAAAAATGACACTATTCAAAATAAAATGATTGTGGGAGTTAAATAAAACAGTTGAAAAAAATTTCTAATAAAAGGACACTATTCAAAAGAAATTACAGAAAAAAAAATTTGTGGAAGTTTGAGATAAAAAAATATTTAAAAAATTAATTTTAAACATTTGTGAGAATGACACCTAAGCAAAACCTAACGTGTCAAACAGAAAACGTGGTAGTTTTTGTTAAAGTGACTTGTGAATTAGTAAATATAGATTAGAAAAAATGGACTTCTAATATAGTTAACTCTGTGTACAATACTTGGAATAATGAAAGTATTGTATTGTTTGTATATTTTTAAACAAACCCTACAATACATATTTTGCCTTTTTAATTCATGATTAAACTATTCGAGATTTGGAGGCTTGAGAACATATATTGATATTTTATGTACGAATAATGAGAATCTATGGACCAAGACCAACCAACAAAATTACAAAACTATTTTGTCTCATACCAGGACCGTGAGCTTGCGGCACATGATTGACTCGACCATTTTGTTGCTTCTTCACTTGCATTTTTCGCATTTTATTTAAATTTCAAAATTCAAATACGCAAAACTCGATATAATATAGTATTGTGAAATATAGTTCCACTACATATGTGTATTATTCTTCTTGAAGATCGTAAATGTCAGTTCAATTATTCATCTAGAAGATTATATGTTAGTAAATTTATATCTATATGACTTTAAATATTCGTTTAATTTCCCGACCTACCGTATTATAAAATTGATTTCTGGTTTGTATAATCTAAGATTCACCTCCATCAAAACCTCCATCAAATCCGGTCCATATTTGTACTAACCTCATTAACCTTTTTAAAAAAGAATTTGTGAAGCATCAACCATATATAATTCATGTTTTTTCATGCATGTGATTTAGTCTTATTTCTTGGATTTTATATTCGTAAGTTTGTCTGGTCTAAAATCATATTTATTGATATTATTATTTTGTAGCACACGTGTAGATGTTCTGGAAATTAAGTTAGAAATAGATTTGAAGTTGATAAGATTGTGTCGTGATCAAGTTGTGTAAGTCTATATTTTCTTTAGATCAAGATCGGATGTTAACTTTTAGTGGACTAATTATTGGCATCGTGAATTTTAATTAACTAGACTTTTAGGATTAGTTTAGGTGTCGGCTCTTAAATTCGATTAAACAATAAATTAAAGTAACCAAAACAGTAATGAAATCAATTTGTTCTCTCACACATAAAAATACATTTTTATGACCGTAAGTTATGAAAGCTGTATTTATCGTGTTTATAAGTCAAATATCATAGTTGAACTCTTGAATATATTAGCTTCGCATAAAATACCTTTCAAAGGGTCATTATCATAAATTCATAATTCACCTCTAAAGTCAAAATCACTAGATTTTTTAATCTTTGCCTTTTAGACGTTTGGTTCGAAATTATTGACTTAGTGCTATTTATATTTTAACAGTCTTCGATTAGAACTTAGAAGTCAATATAGCATATGGGTTTTCACTTTCCAGAAATGCAACAAAAATAAAATAATCAAGAAAATATATCGAATTATTGTATTACAAAGTTAATATATACAATCTTTTTTCTTCAACCCATTGGGAAATTATGGTACGATCGTCATTTATGCGCATGCATCAAGTCAATCGTTTGAACTTTACAATATTCTTAAATGGTAGCTACAAGGGAGGCCTTTATTAAATAATTGATCTTTAACACTGTGTTGGCCCAGTCCAACATTTCGATAAAAAGTTAAAAACATAGCCCAATAATTGCATTATTTAAAATATTTATTATCTAAAACAATTAAATCTTATAACTAGACAACACAACAGGTGTTAGAGCATTGGTAAGGGTATAAACACCTAAGGGTTTCTTAGTGTTAAAAAAAATTAATAAAATAATGTAAGAGGTTTATTTAGATACTAAGTTAAATGAGTCGGTTATTGGTAGAACCTGTTTCTAAGTAATATTATAATAATTTAATAATCTAAAATATATAAATTTTTTAAAAACTCTTAAAAATAACATTTAAATTGAAAATATGAAAAACTTATACTAAAATTGATTTAAAATTAAAATGAAACCAAAAAATACAATTACAAATTATTAAGAAACAAAAAAAATTAAAGATATAAATTAAAAACATAAAAACACACAAACATTATGTTTTTTTAATATCTATGAATTGTGTTTTTACCGAAATAGATGTTAATATATTAATTTTTAAAAATATAGTTTTGTTAAAAGGAAAGTGAAAATTGAATAGAACAAAGTAACTTTTTTTTTTAAATCACGTCCCCTCTCTCTCTCTTTCTCTCTGCCACGTCATCCTGCAACTCCCTCTTAGAACAGTTCTAGCAGGAGACCACGTTGGAGCCCAAACACACATTATTCATTCATTTTAATATTTTTTTATTCCTTACAACACCCCAATTGTTGTTGCGTTACTAGTGGCCTTACACATGACAATCGAATCGGTCTATTCAATATTTATTTTTTAAGGTATGCGTAGAACATCTGAATGGTTTTAGGTCTAAATACGTAGATGTGAAAAGAGCAAAATAAATAACTCAAATGACTATATAATATATATAGTGTTCAGGTGATTAAAATACAGCCCAATTATCAAATACAAGACATCACATATCATATTATGTAACATATTGTGTCTACAAAATTTTGAAATTCCTATGTTACATAAACCTTATTCTCACTACTGTTTTATTTATCCAAACCTGCCTAAACCCATTATTTATTATCTTTATTCTTTTTCTTTCTTTCTTCTTTTGTTTTGCTTAGTTTTTTTTTTTCTTTACCGAACCTGTAGGGGCATGACAAAACTAAATAGACAAGTTATAACTCTATAGAAATACTATTTATATAATAACTATATAAGACTCTATAAGTTTATGTTATAAACATGAGTCTTTGTGGTGTGGCACTTATATAGCTCAAATCCAAGATTGGATTGGGTAGTTGCACTTGAAGGAATTGGCTCCACTAATGTGTGCAAAAATGTCTGAAGAATCTACCAATTGTTCTTCATCCTTCACTCCCATCTGTAAACCAAAGCGGTTTGGTTAGATTTGATTAACATAGACACTCCATTTCGACATAAATTCACAGAAATCGAGTTAGTTAAAAATAAACCGGATTTATTTTTGACATTAATAAACCGGATTTCTTACATCATCTTCATCTTCCTCATCATGATGGCTTGAAGAAGCTTGTCTATTTGGTTCACCAAATTCATCATTCTTTGCAAATCTTCCCCTAACTCTTGGACGACTATCTGCCAATGTTTTCCTACACGCATACTAAAACAACAACAACAAAAGCAAAAATCATTGGAACAACATTAACCGACGGTTTAATCCGGTTTGGTTTAGTAAAAAATCCAACCTTGATTTTCTTGTTAAAATTCCTTTCGTTCCTCTTCTTCATGTATCTACGAATCTTCTCTTTCCTTTGCTCGGGGGAGAGTTTTCCAACTTTGTTTGAATCTTCTAATCCGTTTATCTCGACCGGTCCTAATGCTGAATGAGCCTGAGGTGCCACCAAGTGACTCTGGTTCTCGACACCACCAAGTGTCTTCTTCAACAAAAGTAAACCGGTTAGTATCACATCAGAATATCGAACCGGATATGTGCCTTCATAACCAAACCGGAAATCTTAGCTCAATACCTGGAGATCTTCTGGATTAAAGATACGTTTGATGGAATCCGGACAAAACAAACCACCATTATCAGCTTGAAAGTCCATCAATTGATCATGTGGCTTATTGATTTCCGATCCCACATGAATATTTCCAGGAAGAAAGCCGAGATTACTGTCAGCAGATAATAAACCGGTGCTCATATACGCCGGTAAACCGGACGTACGGAAGAAGGAGCATGAAGGATTCAAGCCAAGATTGTAACTTGGGACTGAAGAAAGACAATCTTCTTCGAAAATCCCTGATTTTAAAAGAGGAGGAGCTAGAGAGGAAACCGCTGGTAGAGTCAGAGGGTCTCCAGTGTATGAAATGTTAGGAGGCTGATGATTAACTTGGAATCCTGATGAGAAATCAAACTGGTCTTGGCTTGTTTCCGTAAGGAGATGATCGATGACTGGATATTGCAGTGAAGATGATGAGAAATCGATTGAAGCGGTTATGTCGTTTTCGAAATCTTCTTGTGAATCAAAGATTATAGACAGATCCGTGTTGTTGTTGTCATCTTCATCGTCTTGAAGTTTTGTGTTCTTGTTATTGTTACTGTTCTCAGTTGTGGTTGTGTTAGTGTTGGATTGAAAGCTTCCGGATTTCTCAAGAATGTTAGAAGTAGAGGTGACTTCAGAGGTTTGATTGAAGGTTTCTTGAAAGAGTTGTGGATCGCAGAACTCGAAGATTTGAGCACTGAGAGGGCTCGTGATATCATCCTGGTGAAACAGCACAAACAGTCGTCAGATCTAAAGATTAGTTCGAGCAGAAAAAGTAAACGATCGATCAAGAGAGACATTACGTTAAAGCCAAGCATTAAAATAATTGCTTGAGTCACAAGAAACAGTAAATGGTGGAGTTAGAAGATTGGTTTTAAGGCAGATTTATATATATATGCTCAAGTAATAATTGGTTCTCTTGTGGCTTAATTATCTAGAGAGAATCTATAAGATGTTTTTATTCTGTTTTTCGACATCAAACTACTCCAAGATTTTTGTGTCCTGATCAAATCCAATGCTTTGTTTGTTATTAATATCTGTTTAGGACAACGCAAATGTTGGTAAAGATAGATTAAATGCATCTGTTCTTTCATGTGACAGGTTAAGAAGTTGGAATAGCTAAAAAGATAAAGTAAAGAATAGTGGAGTTTCTATAATAGGAAAGTTTTCCGATTCTGGCATTTCTTTTCCGCGTAAACAAAAAAAAATAAAATTGCCTGGTATGAACCAACATCTAGATTTTTATCCCACAAAGAAAAAGTAAAGGGCACTTCATAAAATATCAGAACATGTAAGAAACCTTCATTATGATCATGATCATATTACACATCACAATGCTCTTAGTGAAATTCACGTAATGTGTATTTCTCTTTGCATCAAACTATATAAAATACAAGGTGAAATGATTACTGTTATTTTATAGAACATTGTTCTATATCATGTGACGATTTTCTATTGGCTTATAAGTAACAATCATATACGAATGAGAATTATAATAGTTATAATGTTCTAACATTGTATTCGAAGATAAATTGAAGTGTGTAGAGAATCACAAAAAAAAAAAAAAAAAAAAGCTAAAGGAATGAAGGAATTTAAAAAGAGATCAAATGGAATATAGGGAGAAGAAAATGACGTTACACCTAAAAAGAAAACTAAGTAATTGAAATTGTAGGGTTGCCCAATAAGTGACTACATAAAAAGAAAGGGGTAATAAAATTACTCAGTTTATAAGATTAGACTCGAGTTTTATATGATCTCTACATGTAAAATTCAATGCTTGATAAAACCCAAAAAAAAAAAAAAAAAAAAATCAATGTTAGAACAATATTCAAAGACAAAAACATCTACGCATGAATATAAATGAAAGCAAGAATGAGAAGAGAATTACGATGGAAAGCTGATGGTGAGACGAAATCACGTCTTGCAACATGTTTGAGTTCTTTGTATATCTCCAATGTTAATGCGAAGATTTTCTGGGAAAATAAAGAAAATTGCCCAGGAAAATTGAATTAGAGCAAGAAAATTAAAGAACGGGGTTTCACGGATGCTTTGTGAAATAACGTTGGAATGACTGATGTATAAACCAGAAAATCCATCGAAGAAATTCAAATATTGGAAAGAAAACAACAAAAACTGAAAAGAAACAAAGAGATACTTGAATTAAAACAGAAAAAAAAAAAGGTTCTTCTGTTTGGACAGAGAAAAAATGAAAATTATTACAGTTTTTCTGGAAAAAAAAGAGGTTATGGGAGTTTTACGTAACTATCCTGCATATATATATACTTTTGGTTTTTGTGTTTGTATATATTTGTATACATTATATATCTTACATATATATAAACTCATGCATGTGTCTCTGTATCAGTGTATATATAAATGTATTATTTTCATGTGATGAGTCGTTATCTATGCCAGCATGGCACTTAATGTTAATTGCGCTAGCTTCGATTCGCTTATTCTCATGACGTGGTAATGCCACGTAGATATAATAGTGTTGACGTGGTAAAAGGATCTCACGTAGGTGGAGACTCTTTTGACCGGTCAATGAATTTGACCCAATTCTTGTTGCGTGGATTTTGACGTTTTTGACTAAAAATTGTCCTAAATAAAGCCCTATATTCGTGGAACTAGTTTCTATCTTTTTGTTTTAATTTAGATATGCATTTTTCTATCTTGTATTTCGTTTGCTAATTATATTGGACTTGGCTCATGATTTTGCGCAATGAAGTGGAAAAGATTTCGACCAGGTCAGTAAAATATTGGAAAATAGAAGAGGAAAGACATAACTGTTATTGGACAAACGTCTTTGGACAATAAGCATATTTGCCGTAAGAAAAAATGTTTAGAAACATCAGATAAAATTCGAAAACAATGTTTAACCAACTTCGAAACTTTTGTTTTCTTTTTCATGTGAAGAGATTCATATAAACAATGCTGCGATTGTGACATTTTGAGTCAATGCTTGCTAGTTGCTACCTTTAAGATATAAGTCATTCCCTCTCACTCCCTTGAGATTTCACTTTCGTACACTTTTGTTATTCTAATAACCATAAGGTCCATAACAGAATAAAATATGAGCAGATATTTATCTAGAGGCTCCATACTCGATCTCATTATCGGTAAGATCACCATTAAAATGAACAAAAGTATTAATGGTGTTATCCTTCAAAACTATATAAAAATCACGAGTGCTTTATTTCACATTTAGTCTTCAAATTTGTAAACATGGATTCATGTAATAAATTTATTTTAAGACCACAGTTTACATTTGTACAACTGTGTTGCCGATTAAATTAAACATATCATTTTAAGTGTCTTTGGAAGTGTTTTAATTAGGATTTATACTATCCTATTTTAAGTGTATTTTGCATTTCACTTAGTAGACAATTTATTTTATTACAAGGAAAATATATATCTCATATTTTTATTTGTTCTAATCATGACACATAACATCGCCTGTCAGTATCTTATTTTGGTCACGAAAGTCTATCTAGCATTTGAAAATCATTGTAATGAGTCGTCTATCTAGTTATTTTCACGCAATATGTGTCCAAAATATTATTATTTCACTCTCAACTGGTCTGCACAACTTAATGTTATCATATATGCGATATTAACATTAGGTTATGAATTTAAACTACACTATACATATGTACGTAAGAACCGTTAAGACAAAGTTAATAAGGAATTTCTGGGTATTAAATTTTTTAATCTGAGATTACGAGAATTACAATAATTTGTTTAATTACAGAGAGGAGTACTATAAAAAGAGAAAATAAAAAAATGGAACAGCTTAAGATCAAAGCTGATTTGATGAATTGATACTTTGAAGATATGACCATCTTCATCTAAAGTCTGAAATGCAATATATGCACACGCATTGTCCAAATAGAAAGCGACCACCACTTTCACAATATAAAACCAATATCTAAAAATAAGAGAATTTATAATAGATATAACGTTTCAAACAATTTAGTTAAATGAATCATATTTAACCAGTGTGTTAACTAATATACATATGTAATATATAATCAACCGTTAATTATAGATATATAAGATTCACCAATGTTATTTTATATAATCTCAAACGTTGTACGTACGTATTAGTTAGCACATAAAAACGAATTAAAACTAAATGTCGCGGCAGTCGTGCGTATTTGAACTATACATGAGTCATTATTTCGTTCTTCAATCTAGTTTTGATTTCTTATGGAGATTTCATCAGGGTTTCAATATTTCAAATAAATTTTCTTCATACAACTTTTATCTTCTTTTTTTTGGGGGCATTGTATTTGTATGAGAGTTCTTTTTTTTTTTTTTTGTCAACAATTTCGCTTTCATCTTTGGATCCTAAGAATATAACTTTTATGCAAATAGAAAGGACACACCTATCGTGCTTAGGATGGTACCCTCATCGTCCTATTTTTAGACATTAAAATAAAATAAAATAAAATACCATTTTACTTAATTTATCTATATTTTACTTTTCTAATCAACCCCTAGAGGTCGTATTTACAAACCCTAAATCTCCTAGTCGTAAAACCAATACCATCTTTAATCTCTTGTTCAAAATTCTCCTAAATCACGTGTAATAATCACTTCTTGATATCCCTTTAATCGGGAAAGAGAGTAGTGAATTAGTGATTCCTCTACCACACTCGTATTCACACGTTTTAATGCTTTTCTTCCTTATCAAGATACTTTCGTTTATCTTTCTAGTTTTGCTCTAAATCTATATGGTGATGCTTTATTTAGTAAATCAATAAACATTGGGGAATGATTTTTTTTCTAACTTAATTCATATATATTTTCTCATGAGAGACCAACGATTAAATTATATATTCGAAACTATCTTCAAAAACTATCTTGTCAACGCATATGAGATTCCATGATATCAAATTTACAAAGAAGCAACAGTTCAATGAAAAAGAAGATATCAAATCTTGTAGATAATTTTAGAAGAATATGGAGTTTCAATCCAAAAGATGATAGTCAAAAACGACAATCTCATCAAATTAAAACTTTCTAAAAAACAAAAATTAATTATCAGTTGACTAATAAAACTTCGATATATATTCAAAAATATCGTGAAAATTCGTTTTTTTATATTTTTTTAATGATCAGTTATGTATTTGTTAATCCTTATTAAGATTTGCTTTATCTTTGGTGTATTATGAGTGTAAACTCTGGTATCCAATTTGATTTTAATGAATAAACCAGATGTTAAAAAAAAAAAATTAGCAAAAGATTTTAACACTAACAAAGACGGCGTCATTCAGATTCTATCTGGACCAAATTGGATCGAAGTAAAGCCCAAATACAAAGAATGATCGTTGAAGGCCCAAATTTCCCGCAAAATTGAATCCCTAATTTCAGCTGAGACTGTTGAGCTTCTTTTCTCTCTTCGACCTTTTTTACCGGCTTCCGCGATTTTGCTTTGTAGCGCCGGACCGGAGAAGATAAAACCCTAGCTCCGCCTTACTCACACGGAGTTCTACGTCCACCTAATTGCTCGTGCTTCGTTGTATTACTCGTTCTCTCTACTATGAACTGTGCAAGTAAAGCTTTTATTCTCTTTGTCTCTCTTTCTTTGTCAATAGGTCGATTTAGGGTTTTCTTGTGGTTGATTTTGGTGGCGTCACTGTGGTGTTTTTATTCCGTACAGTTTCCGGAGAAGTTCCCGAGGAGCCAGTGGTTTCCACGAAGTCAGGTTTGCTCTTCGAGAGACGATTAATCGAAAGGCATATATCGGTAAGCTTGGGGCTTCTCCTTCTGATTCAGACACTTTCAATTACTAATTTTGCCTTGTTTTCTGTTCTGATTGGAAGATTTATAGTAATTCGAGTGATTTTGTTTGATTCACTTCGGATAATTCTTGTAGCACTGAGAAAATTTTGAGAAATTAGGTGATTTGCACTTTTGGGGACTACTGAGATTCGAATTTTATTGCATTTTTTTTCTCTTGGATTTCTCAACGCACCTGGTTATATACTTTTGTGGGAACTTACAAAATTTGTATTAGCCAGATGAATGTATAGATTTCAATCATGGATTCTATAGCTTCAATTTTCTGGATAAAATCTTGGTTTTGTATTTGTCAACGATATATCTCCAACTAGAACTCTTTTTGATTATCATTCCACCTTGTAATGAATTCTTATGAATTCTCCCCCTGTAGGATTATGGGAAGTGCCCAGTTACTGGCGAACCTCTTACCATTGATGACATTGTTCCCATTAAAACTGGAAAGGTATTATAATTTCTGTATCTGATGCGGTAAACTGTTGAAGAATTTATTTAAGTTGTTTCAATTTCTTCTACCATTGTGCAGATCATAAAGCCGAAAACTTTGCATACAGCTAGCATCCCTGGAATGCTTGGAACGTTCCAGAATGTAAGCTTTTAATGTTTTATAACTTTGTTTCTACTTTTTCTTTTGGCTTTGTGCTTGTTTTCTTTAGTTGAGTTTCACTATAAAAGTTTCTTCCTATTTCTGTTACTGGTCATGTAGAGTTTGGTTGATCGACTTGGTATTAGATTATTAAATTATACAATATTCGGTTAACTGAGTATATTGGCATTTACTTTAGCACAGTTATTATGCTGATCAAGAGAAATCGTTCATTAGGTAGGTTGAATTAAAAATAAAAATTGCGTGAGAAGTTTATCTGTTTGCACTTCTAGGAATGGGACGGTTTAATGCTATCAAATTTTGCACTGGAGCAACAATTACATACTGCAAGGCAAGAGCTGAGTCATGCCTTGTATCAGGTAATTTTGGTTGTGTGTTTGTGCCACCACTTGATGAGGTGGCATGATCAATGAATTTTTGTTATGTACCATTTCCTCAACCGTTTCATATTTTATCAAGTGTGTTTGGTCTATTTATGGGATAAATTTTCCCTTTTTTTTGCAGCATGATTCTGCTTGTCGTGTTATTGCTAGACTTAAAAAAGAAAGAGACGAAGCACGCCAATTGCTTGCAGAGGTTGAAAGACATATTCCTGCAGCCCCAGTAGCTGTGACAGCTAATGCTGCTCTGAGTAATGGTAAACGAGGTATGAGCGTATACTTTTTACTCAAAATATGTTGGCTAATTAGTTTTCCCTCTTCTAACATGTCACTACGCTTTTTTGTTGTATTATAGCTGCCGTTGAAGGACTGGGTCCTGATGCAAAGAAATTGTGTCCTGGAATTTCAGCTGATATTATCACGGAATTGACAGATTGTAATGCTGCTCTTTCCCAAAAGCGGAAAAAGAGACAGGTACTGTATATAGATCCTCATCTATCTTTGATCATGCATTTAAAAGTTAGATGGAAAGACCTGACGACTTGCTATTTTAATGTATATTTTTTTTTTGTTTGTAACAGTCAAATGTAGTAGTGGAGGCTTATGATTTATGTTACTCGGTATCTATTTAGATTTTAGTATGCATTTGAAACGTAAAAGGAAAATGTTGCAGTTTCCTTCTCTCTTTGCATGTTTTTTTTGCCTGCTCCAGTCAACTGGCAGCTGTACTTTGGAATTTTTTGTCTTGTGTTGGTTCCTGCTGTTTTGATAATTTCATCATTTATTTTACAGATTCCTCAAACATTGGCTTCAATAGATGCTTTGGAGAAGTTCACTCAGCTATCAAGCCACCCACTTCACAAGACCAACAAACCGGGCATTTGTTCGATGGACATCCTGCATTCTAAGGTTTCTCCTCGGAAACGTATCTATTACATCACTTTATTCTTATTTTACTCTGTTTCTGGAAGTCACTGCATACCAGGTGACAGCTGATAGGCAAACTTGTATTTATAATTTATTTGAATACAGCCTTGTTTCCTTGGTTGGGCAATAATTATTTTACTGTTTTGTCTTTTTGGCATTAAATTTTTTGTTTTCCTCTTATTTACCAATACGCTTTGTGTGATAGTTTGTATTATGACCTGTGATCCTTCGCACTTCTTTTCATATTCCACTACACTAGCTGGTGTGCAAAAGCTGACCTTTCAGTATTATATTTCTTCTTAATTTGGTAATCAGGATGTTATTGCTACCGGAGGAGTTGATGCAACTGCTGTTCTCTTTGATCGCCCTTCTGGACAAATCTTGTCAACGTTGACTGGTCACTCGAAGAAGGTCTCTACCTTTTTACCTTTGATTTCTGTTTTACTTTTTTATGTAGCTCGGTGCTTAATATGGGTTGACCCTTTTGTAGGTTACAAGTGTAAAATTTGTAGGGGACACTGATCTTGTGCTGACTGCTTCAGCTGACAAGGTAACTCAAGATACGTTTACAGACTTAATATCCATAGTTTCAAAATTTTATGAATAGTGCTTGGTCATAATTCTGTAGGAAATTTGTAATCACACTTTGTGTATTGCCTCTGTTATTGAAAAACTGTAACAGGCAGATGCATTTGTTTATTTTAAGTGTGAAAATATGACTAGTAGCCATGAAATCTAATTCGGTAGATGTTGATGTTTTCTTTGAAAAACTTTGGTTTGCTGCGATATGAAAGGCATTTTGATCACTCACACCAGAAATCCCTGCGAATTGTTGGATACTCATCAATTTCTCAGAGGATATACATCACAATTTATTTAATAGTTATTTTTTATTACTAAATTAGTGACTTATCTGCAGACAGTCCGTATCTGGCGGGATTCTGGGGATGGGAATTATGCTTGTGGGTATACGTTGAATAATCACACTGCAGAAGTAAGGATGAATCTGAAGAACTCTTACAGTCCGTTACATTTTCTTAAAAATACTCTCTGCTTAACATAAAGGCAATGATTCTTTTTTTCAGGTGCGAGCTGTTACTGTGCATCCCACAAATAAATACTTTGTGTCGGCATCCCTTGACAGTACATGGTGCTTCTACGATCTGTCCTCCGGCTCATGCCTTGCACAGGTCCTTATACCCTTCATAAAAAACCACCTAATACCCGTCTTCCTTTCTGGTTTTGCCTGTACGCTATGTTGCAGAAATGATTATATCTATTCACAAGAAACAGTTTTTTGTATTATACTTTCTTCATAAGCATTATCATATCAGCTAATCCTTAGGTAGGTGTATGGTTAGATTACGAGCACTTTTCCTAATATGAGCCATTGTCGTATTTCTTGTGTTTGTTTATTCAGGTCTCGGATGATTTAGAGAAGGTTGATTACACAGCTGCTGCTTTTCATCCTGATGGTCTCATTCTCGGAACTGGTACTTCTCAATCTGTTGTTAAGATTTGGGATGTTAAAAGTCAGGTAAAAATTCTGGCCTTCCAAACTATATTGCTTTAAATTCATTTATTTATTATGTACAGTGTTCTTCATTACGATTTCATTTTTTTTGTCGGATAATAGAAAAGAGTGGCGAAGTTTGATGAACACACCGGGGAAGTTACGGCTATATCTTTCTCTGAAAATGGTTACTTCCTCGCGGTGAGTACTTTGAACAAACTACGGAAGGGAGAATACAACTAAAGTTCAGCTTACATGAATGATTTTTTTTTTTGTTCTGGAAATGAACAGACGGCTGCCGAGGATGGTGTTAGGTTGTTTGACCTGCGCAAGTTAAGGAACTTCAAGTCATTTTTATCTGCAGATGCGAACTCTGGTATACAACTACCGTATCTGCTTCTAGTCATTTTGTTGATAGAGAAATCTCCATGTATAAGATTGCTTGAATGAAAATACTTTTTTTGTGCAGTTGAGTTTGATCCTAGCGGATCTTATCTCGGTGTTGCTGCATCAGATATCAGGTGAGTACACACACACTTGGAAATAATAGAGACCAATCTTAGCTAAAGAAAATATTCAAAGAGACTAAGCTCGATAACCTGCACTTTGGATTTGTATTTCAACAAAATGTATCTGTGTTTTGGCTGCAGAGTATACCAGACGGCCAGTGTGAAAGCTGAATGGAACCTAATCAAGACACTCCCAGATCTCTCCGGAACTGGTAAAATCCTCTTAGCAAACTCTTTCAATGGTCACATAGCGATTATGCTCCTAATTCCAAAACACTTAATCTTGCAGGTAAAGCTATGTGTGTGAAGTTCGGTTCAGATGCACAATACGTTGCAGTTGGTTCGATGGACCGTAACCTACGGATATTTGGTCTACCTGGTGACGAAAAAGCCAACGCCGATGACGACTCTATGCAAGACTCGTGAAGAATCCGTAAAAAACTCAGTCAGCAATCCGAATGTTCATCTCCGGTTAAATCTCCCTCAAATCTCTCAACTTGTGTTGTATCTTACAGTATTTGCAGCTATAGGGAGAATTTCTTCGGTGCGAGTCTTGAGTGAGTTTGTGAGTTGTGATGGTCAACTTCTTCGGTACGAATTTCAAACAACGATCACACTCGCACACACTAGAGTTTTCTTACTCCATTTATCTTATCTTATAGGCTCTTCTAATCTCTCTCTTTGTACCTTCAAAATCTGTACCAAATATTTTCTCTGCTGTTACCAATGATCGAAACTAAACTAAATCAAGACATCAATGTAGAGCCTAAACTGACCTGGTTAAACCGGATTTGATACTCCTTGCCCATATTCCAACGATGAAACCTGGTTGTGTTCGTAAGATTTCATCACCACGCTTAATAAAATATGATAATGAAGACTTTTAACAATAAAATTAGTGAAGGTGCCAGGCAGAGGATTTGATGAAGAAAAGTAAAATGTCAATTATTAAAAATGGAAAGGAAAACCGTCGACTCGACTGTACTTGGTCAAAAATCACAGTGCACAATATTTACATTTTTCCAACGAATATCAGATTCCTTTTGCATTTCCATGATCAGTTAGTTTCATGAAAAGATGTTTTATGTTTGGTATCAAGATCTACAAACTATGCCCTTATCTTTATTGTGACCAGGATTGGAAATTCGTGTTAAGATATAAATCACGTGTTTCTTATAAATTCCAAAGAAAGTTTATGTTTCTCAGTTAAATTTTGTGTGAAATACCATTCTTTATAACAAAAAAATGGTCTATCTACACAAAATCTACGACTACAAAATACAGAAGCTAAGCTTAAACTGATATCTACATTAGTACTGACTTATTGAGTAACACCACAAATTACAGACGTTAGTTTTTAGAAGCTTTAACAACTAGTAGTAAACTAGTTTAGTGCAATCTAAAGGGAAAAGAAATTCTCCAATATTAAATGATGAATAAAAGGTAGAAATAATAGTCATTCGTTTCATTTAAAATTAATGCCGAACAGTTTGTCGTACATTTTGAAATTTGAATTTCTAATTCACCACTTTCAGTTGATGTATACTAATTCTCAATATAATAACATAGTATACAGTTTGTCGTATTTTTTGAGAAAAAAAAAGAGAGAAAGATTTTATGAATTTTCGTAAAATAAATACTCTTTGGTTTCATTTTCTAAATATCAAATGAAATAAAACCAAAGAGTAGTTACTTTAGATTTGGTTGGCAAAATAAGGTTAGGTAATAAATTAGCAGTGTTAGTGAAACTTAATAATCAATAATGGTATTTGGATTTTCTGAGAGCTTGCAATACACCAAAGACCAAACTCACTGTACTACTGCCTTTATAGACTAGTCAGTGGTGGCTGAGGAAGAGTGTTGATTGTTCATATAAAAAAAATTCAAAATAAAGAAAACAAATTAACGCTCCTTCTCTATAGTCTATCCTAATCCTATACTTTCCACATCTCTAGTCTAGAGAGAGAAAAGAGTGGTCATCCACAGCCTAAAAAATCTCTCTTTCACCATTAAAACCAAAATCAGAAAACCCAGAAGAAGAATAATAAAGAGCTTTTACTGAGCCACCAAACCAAAACCAGTCACTGAATTTCACAAATCCAAAAACTCCTAAAAAAGTTAAAATCCAAAGAAACCCCACAAAAAAGATTCAATCTTTCTCATTACCCATATCTCTAAATTCCCATCAAATCTTTTTCCTCCAAAAACTTAGAAAACAACCTCAATATCTCTTCTTTCTCCACTAACTCGAAGACACCAAACAATGATTTGATTTTTAAACCAAAGTTTCTTCTTCCACCAAAACCAAAAAAAAATGGGTTTATCTTCACTGAAGCAGCTCTTGTCTCTTTGCATCATCATTATAATCTCCATGGCTCTGTTCTCAGATCTCAAGCAAGCAAAATCAGGTTCACCAGAATACACAAACCTAATCTACAAAGGTTGTGCGAGACAGAAATTCTCAGATCCATCTGGTCTATACTCACAAGCTCTCTCTGCAATGTATGGCTCATTGGTCTCTCAATCAACAAAAACAAGATTCTATAAAACCACAACTGGAACAACAAGCCAAACCAGCATCACTGGTCTTTTCCAGTGTAGAGGAGACTTGAGTAACAACGACTGTTACAACTGTGTTAGTCGTCTTCCTGTTCTCTCTGGCAAGCTCTGTGGCAAGACCATTGCCGCTAGGGTTCAGCTCTCCGGATGTTATCTTCTCTATGAAATCTCTGGCTTTGCCCAAATTTCAGGTACGCCCAATTTTCTGTTTAAGCTCAATTTTTGGAAAATTTTGGTTTGTTGAACCGCAATTCGAGTTTCCTACTGAACCGGATTACAAGATTCGGAATAAAGGATCACAGGTTTATCCGGTTCAACAGTGAGAAGATTACCTTATTTGGTTTTAGTTATACCATACCAGGAAAGGTGTGGTCGGTTTTGTTTAAAATGATGGATTTCAATTTTAGTAAGTTTTATCAAGTGAACCGGTTTTTATAAATTCGAAACTAATAATAATCGAGTTTCGCCGGTTCAACAGTGAGAAGATTGGTTTTTGGTTTTTAACCAAGCTAGGATTCGACTGAACCAGAGAAACTATTTACTCGTCAGAAAAATTGGTTCCAAAATTAAACCGAACCGAAACTGAGTAATTTAAATCCGGTTTAAAAAATGATTTAGGAATGGAGTTGTTATTCAAGACATGTGGGAAGAAGAACCTCGCCGGGACAGGATTCGAGCAGAGAAGAGACACCGCGTTTGGTGTAATGCAAAACGGAGTCGTTTCAGGTCACGGCTTCTATGCGACTACATACGAATCGCTTTACGTTTTAGGACAATGCGAAGGCGATGTTGGCGATTCCGATTGTAGCGGTTGCATAAAAAACGCGTTACAGAGAGCTCAAGTCGAATGTGGAAGCTCAATCTCTGGTCAGATTTATCTACACAAGTGTTTTATCGGTTATAGTTTCTACCCAAATGGTGTTCCCAGAAGCTCTTCTTCTTATCCAAACTCTGGCTCGTCTCCTTCTTCTTCGTCTTCTTCAGGTGAAATTCGATTTATTTTTCTCTGTTTTTTCGACAGTTTTTTGGACTCTGGGTTTTGGTTGGAAATTTTAGGTTTTTTGGGGTCGGCGAATTTCAAAATTTTAAAGTTCTCAATTTGCTGAAAAATCTCGAAAAGGTGTTACTTTTTAATAAAATGATTTGATGTTGAAATTAATAATTTATTTATTTGACTATATTCACTTTAATTTAAATGGCTTCAGGGTGAGACTTGTTCTTTCGTTTTCAGACTCCAACGAAAAAAAAATTGCTTTGTTTTTTTTTCAACCCACCATTCAATTTTTTCTACCATTTCGTAACCATTACTCTTCCGAGTTTTCACTTTCTAATATCAGAAAAAGCCAAAAAGGAGTGTGAATTTTAGGAAATGAAATTAGTATATTGTTTGACCCCAAAAAAAAGGAAAAAAAAGAGAAGTGAAATTAGTATATTTAAATATACGAGTTATAAATTTATTTTATTAGAGGATTCCTTTACGGCTTTACTTGATGATTAATACTTTTGACGGAAAAAAAAAACAGGAACAACAGGCAAAACGGTGGCAATAATAGTAGGAGGAACAGCTGGTGTTGGTTTTCTTGTCATTTGTTTGCTTTTCGTCAAAAACTTGATGAAGAAGAAATATGACGGTATTCTTTTTTCTCTTCTTAGATCTATATATATACACTCTAACATACATACATGTATAAATATATATATATATTCATACACATATATACACATGCGTTCAGTTGTTACTTGTTACATTCGTGCACGTATATAATAAGCATGGATACGTAACTCATACTGATTAAGATGGAATGTCATTTGTCAATAATGTTATTTCATTGCCGAAATATAAGTAGTCAGTAGTTTTTTTAACTGGATATTATCTTTCTAATTTGAGCAAACTGATTTCCAAGATGTGGCTGTAAGATTCTATTTGATGTTCCAAATCTTCAAACTTTACTTTTTAATACCGAAAAATTAGTGTGGAAGTGCATGCATATAGAAGGCATACACATGCACATGTTGAGAAGAAGAATAAAGGCAAAATTGATTGAGTCTGATAATTTAATGTTTTTTTGGCAGATTACTGAAAATAAATAGGATGAAGACAACAAAATGAATCCAACCCCAAAATGGAGGCAAACGTTAATGTGAATTCCGAGGTGCATGCAATCAATTCCCGATTTTTAGTTTCTTCAAATTGTTATGAGATATTCTATTATTTAATATTTTTGGGAGGTGGAAATTGTGGTTATTCTTCAAATGGAGAGCTAGCCGGGACCATTAAAATATGTTAGAAGAGGGACAAGTACTTCATTTTGTTCAAAAATATGTAAATGATTTTTCTTAATTCAAGTTCTTTAAGTTTTCTTTTTCTCTAATTTAAAAATGGTTAGATCTTAAACAGATATTGATTGACTTACTATGGATGTGAATGTAGAGTTTACACTATATGGAAGCAGGTTTTATATTTTTTACCATCGCATATTACCTTTTTTTTCCTTTCAAATTACGTTGTATATTTTCTTTTTGTATGTTTTGATGATATTTTGTTTTGTAGACTGTTGTTGCTTTTAGAGTTTCTGTCAACTTGTTTTTTTCTGCCAACTTGGATTGGTACTTTTATCAAAATCTCGTTTGATAAGTATCTATCTTTATTGATATAACGTGGCAATTTTTATCTGTTTATTTTGTTTCTTGTAAATGAGTAGGATTCCACCGCGTTTTGTATTATTGTGTCAATTTGCATTATTCAAACCTTATTCTCGATATATTTAGTTTTCTTTAAAAAAAAAAAATAATAATTATCGTGTGCTTATTGCTTAAGTATTCTAAATGCGAACGTTGATTTCATGGGTAATGTTAATGTATTTTATGCCTTTTATGAATGTGTGTTTGTTGTTAATTGTTATGATCGTAATATCTGTTCGGGTGAAGCTCTTGTAAAAATGCTATTTCGTGGAGAAGTGTGAGGCCTTTATGATTTTGGGAGTAGCGAATATTGATACTACTCTTTACCTTTTGGGATCAACCATCTCTCTCACTCTCTGCACAAGTTTTGATGAATCTTGTAGTAATTGTTGGCATTTAATTTGCATAATATGAGATGGGGCATAGGGTGGTCCATTTGTTACTTTTGATAGAGGAATTAATAGACTGTATATAACAAGAATATTACGAATTCAGGATATATAGCTAGCCACACAGGCCATTACCAAGAAACAGAACAACAGGCCTTACACGATCACGATTCACGAGAGAAAGACTGAAATTAAAACTCGACTCTGACTAAACCAGACGTAGCACATTATACTTACGTTGGAATTGGCCCATGACTGTCTCAAATTGGGTTACAAATAAGAAAGCCCATTAATCACATAGGAATAAATCCAGCTTCTCAAACTTGTGATAAAAGCAACAATCGGATAGATGAAACTTCTCTCACGTAATTAGCCACAACAAAGACTTCCAGAAAACATTAGCCTCTGGTGTCTATCGTATCGTTGTACAGAATTTATATCTGATATCTCTGGGAATTGACAACTTGATCCCATTAACTCTTAATATAGCAAACTTCTACAAAATATACTAAAGATTATCACATGACCCCTAATTTACTATTTCTCTCTCACAAATTCTCTACAAACACAACCCAAAAATGGAACGTAAGATTGATTCTCATTATATCTCTCTCCTCTCTCTGCTTGAAAGGTTGATAAAAACATAGAAAAAAAAAGAGAGAGATAGGAAGCAATGGCCAATACCTTATCCCTACCAATCGGAGGTTTGCCACCAAACGAATAACAATCTAATGATCAATCCAATAGAGAATCGTTCACTCTTTAGGGCCGGGGGCTAATCAAGAATTCGTTATTCCAATTCTCTAGCTCTTTCAATTCCCCTGTTTTCCTCAAATGTGACTGAATTTGAAATATATACATTGACTGTGTCCACAACAATGTCGATGTTCCCTTCTTTCCAATTGCTAGAGCTCAACATAATCTCTGCTCAGGATCTAGCTCCTGTCTCACGTAAAATGAAGACCTACGCGGTGGCTTGGGTTCACTCAGAGCGTAAACTCACCACCCGCGTAGATTACTCCGGTGGCGCAAATCCAACTTGGAATGACAAGTTCGTCTTCCGCGTCAGCGAGGATTTCCTCTATGCTGATACTTCAGCCGTCGTTGTTGAAATCTACGCATTGCATTGGTTCCGTGATGTTCACGTCGGCACAATACGTGTCCTCATTAGCAACCTAATTCCTCCAAATCGTCGACCTGGATACCGAACCAACGATGAATATCGTCGTACTCCGCCTCCCGGAATGCGATTTGTGGCACTTCAAGTTCGCAGACCATCTGGTCGTCCTCAAGGAATATTAAACATCGGTGTGGGAATACTTGACGGATCTATGCGTAGTATGCCACTTTATACGAATATGGACTCTTCTGCAGTTGGTTACAGAGACTTGCTTGGGGAAGAAGATCCACATTTGCAGAATTTGCATCTTAATAGCTTCAAAGGAAGCTCAAAGAATCCACAATCTCCATCTTCTAAACAGTACCAATCCGTAGTCTCGAGACCGCCGATGCTCCGTCGTACACGAAGCGATACGAGCTCGATGGTTGTTTCTGACCTTCTAAGCAGAGCTGAGCGGAGCCGTGTGGCTAACAGAAAGCCAGCAAGTGCTTTGATGAGTAGCGCATCCTCAACCGTCCCTACGACGTCGGGACATGATTCGACGACGTCAGATTCTGATGCGACTGATTATGTGCCTCCTTATCAATCTCCCAAGATTCCAAGCCAGAGATACGATTCGTACGAGCCTGATTTCGTGGATCAGTCGCCAAGAGAAAACCACAATGTGTTGCGGCCGAGAAGTGAAAGACACGAGAGATACAAGGAGTCACCGTATCTTTCGTACGATCATTCACGCAAAACTCCAAGAAGATCAACGCCGATGATCGAGAAACCAAGACCGCCGAGGGACTACGACCGCAGCAGCAGCCGCGCTTCCCCGTACTTGTCAAGGCACGGAACGCCGTTGAGATCCAACATCGTCGCATCTACTCCGATCAGATCTAACATGGTTTCATCTAGTCCAATGCGATCCACCGGCGTTGGATCAACACCAAGGAGATCTAACATCCTCGATTCGACTCCATTACGATCCAACATCGTCGGATCAACTCCGATTCGATCTAACTACATGGCTACGCCGATGAAATCACCTCTACAATTTGGTACACCAATGAGGTCTAATTTAGCAGGACGACCGATTTTAACCGAATCCGAATTAGGTCCGTCGCCATCAGAAGTAGCACAGAAGATGGCGAAAGAGAGATCACAAGCCAACGAAACAGAGAGTTCAATCCTTAGCGAGTGGAGCTTAGACGATGATAGTAACATCGAAGGTCTCCGATCGAAACTCGAGCGATGGCGAACAGAGCTTCCACCGCTTTATGATCTGGGATCGAGTCATCAAAGCAGTGATGTAGGGAGCGGCGCGATTGTTCCGGCCAATGTAGGTGGAGGAAGAAGCTCGAGAAAGAAAACTCCGGCGGTGAAGAAGAAACATAATCGGCGTCACACTGAAGGAGGTAACGGACTTTTTTCGTGTTTCAGTAATCTGTGTGGCGTTGAATGCACATTCGTGTGTGGAGGCGGGTCGGATCCTGACGGGTCAAAAAAGAAAGGTGGAAGTGGACGTTTGCCCCGCCTGGGTTCTGCTGATGATTTGAGTTATTTATGATTATTTTATATTTTCAAATTTTAGACTCACCAATATTCTTTTTTTATATATATTTGGTTTGTGAATGAAAATATTTGTGAATAATTTATACAATTCTCTTTGAAATGTTGTTGACAAAATATTTCATGCAAATATAAATGCCAAATATTAACATTTAAAAATATGGGGTGAGATGAAAGTGTATGTTGATTTGATGTGATTTTGCTATTTTTATTTTATTTTTGGAATATTCATCATTTTTAAAAATGTTTTTCTCATTTTTTAAGTGTAAACATACACTTTACGTAAAAACTTTATACTAACTTCTTTTGCTATTCGGTCATTTCACAATTATGCTATCAAACTACAATAAGATATTTAAAAAAAAAAAAAAAAACTACAATATGATAAGGTTTATATTTAAAATTTTGGCCAATCACGTGGGCCGATGAAAGAAAAATAAGATCACTTTTTGATGGATTCGTTCAGAATTTTAAATCAGTTAATCGTCACTAATTCAACCTATGGAGATTAAAATAGCGCGTGTGGGGAAGAGGCGCGTGAAAGTATAGGAAATAAAGAGCGCGAGAAAGGGAATTTGTGTCTTGCACTAAACGGGTAAAGCATCCGGGTGGTCCGCAAAGACCATCGAACAACGTGTCGTTTTAATAATAAAAACTTTTGTTTGATCCACGCGCCCTTGTCGTTTTGTCCCCCTAAAACGACAGCCTTTTTCCTCCTTTCACAACCATTTTTATTTACTTTCCCGTAATTCGCAGCATTTCTCCTCACGTATTTTTGCGGATCCTATTTGTAACTGTTAAAATTTAGAACAGTGAAATGATTCCACAGTTCAAATATTAAACTGTTTTGTCATTTCATCTTTTAGTGATATAAGTAAAGAGAATTGTCATTCTACTGTTTTGCAAGTAATATGTTTATTTTATTAACAAAAAAAATGAAAATAATATGTTTATTTTTCCTCTCATAACTCTGAAATGCTATCCTACTGATGTATTTTTTTTCTACTGTCCATAGTTCCACAATATTATTACTCAAATTCTAAAATCATGATTAGTGTTTAATCTTACTTTACAGAATAAATATTAACAACTAAGTTCATTAACATATTTCCCCTTAATTTCAGCTCTCATCGTGTAAGAACAATCTTTTCATATTAGAAAACAACTTACTTTTGGGGAAAAAAAATCAGGTCTAAATGCTCAAAAAATGGTTTAAATTTAACTCGACAACAAAAAAATGAAGATATAAGTTTTTCTTATTTACAATTCGTGAATTAAATGTAAAGGAAAAGTTATAATTAAATTCTTTTCTTTTGTAAAGTTTTTTCAACATCCTGAATTTTAAATCGATCTAGTTTGTGTATATTTCAACGAATCAAAACTAATTCTTTATGTAACGAATTAAAATTGATAAAATGTACGGTGAATTGTGTTTTGTCTCTTGAGAACATGCAGCAAGTTGAGGATCAATATCATTTGGAATCATATGGAAAAGACAAAAGCATATTCATGATATATAATTTGTAATCAAATGTTGAGGATAAATGATGGAGATGACTTCACGCTTGTATATATATATATTTTGATGTAAGTATAAACGTTCAAAAATTGTAGCATATATATAAAGGATATTGAAGGTATAATTCGAAACCATAACCCTTTCTACTACTATACAGTCCAAAACTATTAGAAGCAGCTAATTTTTTTTGACAACAACCTATAAAATTAATAAAACATAAGGAAGGCCAGAAGCTCTGATACATTCTCTACCTTCTGGCTAGGACTAGCTCTGTTAATTATCATACATTTGTTGTAGTTTTAGGGTCCTAAAACTTGAGTCTTGAGATGCTTTTCTAGCTTCTAGTTAAGACCGATTTTGTTAATATTATACATTAAGTGGTAGCTTTGGGGACTTAAAACTTGAGACATTTTAGCCAAAAAAAAAAAAAACTTGAGACATCAATTCTCTCTATTGGTCAACATCTCTCTAACATTTTTTTTTTCATTTTTTTAACTAAAATATTTTTGACGTAGACCAATAATCTTTTCGTACGGAGAATCAGAACATGTTATATAATTTTCTTTTCATTTTCAGTGTTTTGAATTCAGAATATTACCGATTCTGAATAGCATCGAAAATATTATCTTTACTTCAGAATCTGATTCTTAGCAATATGAAATACCGATTGAATTACTGAAACCTTACTAATTCATTGTATAATTTTTTTTATAACAACATTCACTAAATAATATATGATAGATTTATGCGGATTATAAATAACTGTTTCTCTACAGTATTTTTCCTAGCAAAAAAATTCTACAGTATTTTCTTATTTTCCTTTTTAGACAACCCCACAGCCCACTTGGGGTTCGACTTTATAGTTAAAGTAACGTTTGTGCCTTTTGTCCTATAAAGGAACGACACAGATAGCCCAAGAAAAATAAAAACTAAGTGAATAATCTTGCAAAATAAGTAGAAGAAAAATCGCTAATAATTAAATTACACGCAATTCTAGAACAAACGTAGATAACGTGAAAAACATATACTCTTTCTGTTCCTAATAAATTGATGTTTTAGGTTTTAATTTTGTTCCTTAAAGATTGATTTTCTAGAATTAAAAACTAAAATAATTTTTTTTGTTTATGCTTTTTGCCACATGTCATGGTAACTATTGTCTAAATTTTCTCTTTCTACTCATAAAATAATTTTAAACTAATTAAAACATAAAACTTTATCATGTCTTAATATGTGTGAAAAAGGTAAAACATCAATTTTTTAGGAACAGAGGGAGTAGAATCAAATATTTGATATTGACTAACTGATAGTACTTGGAACTGAGAGAATAAGTCGCTTTGAAGTCTGAAGAGGTTCAGGTGTCCTGAATTTCTAAGAAAAAACACACTTGTAATTCTTTTTTTTGGTTGCTAAAACACTGTTGTAAAATATTACCGTATCTTAATACTAGTATAAAATTTCAACATATTTCTTTCAAGAAACTTCGATAACAATCTAAGATATTCATTTTAAACTCTTAACATAAAGCATAATATGATTTGTTGAACTCTAGTAAAACCGTTACTATTGTTGCAAAATACAACCAAAATAAAATTTTTGGAAAGAAAAAAGATGAATGTAAGAAAGCAAAATTAATGGATGGCTTGATAGCTTCTACAATGGATATAGAAAAATTCGTCAATTTCGTTCGTACCTATTATAGTAAATAAATTTTACATGTAAGAGGAGTTTTATGACCTTTGAAGCAGAAGATTTGAAAAAGCATGGAATCTGTAAATCCAGTCGTTAACCTCTGTAAAGGTTGCTGGAGATTGTTGTATGAACGTTACGTCCCGGTGAGTGGAAACCATATGGAAGAAACGAATTGAAGATACATTCATGTAAGAGGTGCGAGTGTGATTCCAAAAACCTGCAGTGCATAGAACACAAGTCGCAAAGACATTCATATCCCATTGAGTTTACAACAAGCATCTGTTACAAAAGAATATCGATTAGTGATTAAAATGTTAGTAGCATGACTGATAACAAATATTTTTGACGTACGATTAAAAAATAGTGAGATAGTTAAAAAATGTGAGGGTAATTACAGGTTAATAAGTTTAAAGTTAATGTGATTTATAAACAAATATCTATGTATGTATGTATATTGTTGTGGTTATCTAAATTACAAATTCTGTTTTTAAAATGTAAAATGGAAAAGTTTGTTAAACTAACAAATCCATCAATAGAGTATGAATGAAATACAATGTTCTCATGTAGTCATGATTTTGATCAAAAGAGAAATTTCCACACATCAATTGCGATTGAAAAAGTTTTCAAAGAATCATCATAGCAAATCAAGAAACATGATGATGAATAATCTCATCACCACTATTTATTTAATAATTCCTATTATGAAAACCAAATTTGCTCTCACTTTATTTGAAACCCATCATAGTCCTCCACGAAAATAAAAAATAGAAAAGAAAGGGCATATATACATTATTTAATTTCAAAATAATTTTTGTTGAAGCACATGAACAACTGAAACAAATATGATTAGTGAAGTAAGAATTATTTTATACCATACCGGTATTTTCCTATTTATTAAAATAAAAAAATATAGTTTCATTAGATACATATACTGATAATATTCATAACAATACTTAAGTTCGAATCATAATAATATAGTTGATGACAAAATATTCTAAGATTGATATAATCTTTGAGACAAAATGATTAGTCATTCCAATTATATTTTAACAGTTGTATCTCCACTAGCTTCATAAATTGCAATATTAATCCAAAATGAAACCGAATTTCAACTTTTTCAAAACTGGTACTTAGCTATACACATTTTCACGTATTTAGCAATTTTGTTGCTCATACGCAAAGCTAGCAGATAAGACCGGAGGAATAAAACAAATAAATTCCATAAGGCAATCATGAAAACGAATACAAAATTCTTGCAAAAATAGAAAAGAAAGTGTGATGTAAAAACAAAGCTTTCCACAAATATAAACACAACACAAACAAGTGTTGTTAATATAGTTTAATAGTAAGATTTGTTGTTTTGTTTATTATTTATAAAACACAGGAGAAAACAATAACGCAAACGGGAGCACGACAAGTTTGATAATGTCGGGAAGAAAAGTTAAAATTTTTTGATTAAATAAAAAGAAATAAAAGTAAAGAAAGGACTTTAAGAAGAAGAATGGCATTGTTGTTGGTATGGCCACTACCAGACATATGGGTCCTACTCTTCTCATCACTCTCTCCACCACCTAATCCTCTCTCTCTTTCTTCTTCCTCAATTCTTCAAATGACTCTCTTCCAGATTTCAAGAAACCCTTAAAATCCTCTCTCTGTCTCTTTCTGTTTGTTTGTTTTCTTGTTTCCTTCTCTCCTCTTTCTTTGTCTACTTTCCCAGGTTTTTTTTCTCTCTCTGCCTTCTTGACTTCATCCAAAGACTCTCTCTCTTTTGGGTTGATTTTGGATTTTAGGGCTCTTTCTTTTTAGTGGGTTTTTGTTGTTGTGTTCTCTGATGATTACTGAACTTGAGATGGGGAAAGGTGAGAGTGAGCTGGAGCTCGGTTTAGGGCTCAGTCTCGGCGGTGGAACGGCGGCCAAGATTGGTAAACCAGGTGGTGGTGGCGCGTGGGGAGAGCGTGGGAGGCTTTTGACGGCTAAGGATTTTCCTTCTGTTGGCTCTAAACGAGCTGCTGATTCTGCTTCTCACGCTGGTTCATCTCCTCCTCGTTCAAGGTTCGTCTTTTATAAGCTTTTTGGTTTCAAAGATAGATCTTTTAAGTGTTTGTTCCTTTGCGTGATGTGAAATTGCTATTCTCAGAACAGAGTTTGTTTAGGAGTTTCTTAAAGATTCTTTAGAGTTTGGCTTTTGGTGAAGCTGTAACTCAATTCTTTAAATAGAATTAGTATATACTTGATCTGAGTTATGTAGGAAGACGGGCTCTGTTTTAGAATTAGGAATCTCAAAATAGCTGAATTAGTTCTTGAAATTGCTCTTGATTCATCTGGATATCTTGCAAGTCCTGACTTGGTGTTTGCTTTGTTTGTAGCAGTCAAGTTGTGGGATGGCCTCCTATTGGGTCACACAGGATGAACAGTTTGGTTAATAACCAAGCTACAAAGTCTGCTAGAGAAGAAGAAGAAGCTGGTAAGAAGATAGTCAAAGATGATGAACCTAAAGATGTCACGAAGAAAGTGAATGGGAAAGTGCAAGTTGGGTTTATTAAGGTGAACATGGATGGAGTTGCTATTGGAAGAAAAGTGGATTTGAATGCTCATTCGTCTTATGAGAATTTGGCGCAGACACTTGAAGATATGTTCTTTCGTACCAATCCGGGTACTATAGGTTTAACGGGTCAGTTCACTAAACCGTTGAGGCTTTTAGATGGATCCTCTGAGTTTGTACTTACTTATGAGGATAAGGAAGGAGATTGGATGCTTGTTGGTGATGTTCCATGGAGGTAATAGATCTAAAAACCATGAGCTTATTATCTCTTAAAATCTGACGAATGTTTTCTAATGGTCTAAATTGTTTTCACCATCTTTTAGGATGTTCATCACCTCGGTGAAAAGGCTTCGGGTGATGAAAACGTCTGAAGCTAATGGACTTGGTATGTAGACTATCTCGTCTTTGATTTCCCTTATTGTTTTTTATTTGAAAAGATGGAAAAGAAAAAGTTGGACTAAAACATGTAAATATATGTAGCTGCAAGACATCAAGATCCGAACGAGAGACAAAGGAACCAGCCGGTTTAGATCTCTTTACGACATTAAGTTGTTACAGGTTTTCTTTTTTTTGGGTTTTGCAAGTCTTGAGATACTTCTGAAGCAAGCATAAAGAAGAAGCATAAGCTAGACTGATCTAATCCAGTTTGTCTCTTGGTTCTTCAAATGGTTTTCTTTAGGTTTCTTTTTGTTTGGCTGTCTTTTAATAATATTTGGGTTGCGATTTCACCACCATATACTATGGATCTAAGAGAATGCTCTTTATTTCTTTTACTACACTGTAAATATTTGAAGCTTATCTAATATCATTTTAAGGGTTTTTGTTTATGAGTTTACTCTTATTGATCCCATAAACTATATGTAACTTGTGGATACTTTTCTCTCCTCAAATTCTGCTATCATAGAGCATTCAGGTCAAATTGTATTAACAAGTCAAAACAATGGAACTGCAGATTTTGTGTGTTTTGTAAGATGCTCTCTCCATGATCCGCTTCACTGGCTATTAGCCACCGATTTAGCCACCGGAAAATTCGATGGCCATCTCTAAGAGAAAAATAATAAAACCTAGATCTGAGATGATGATTCTTCTTCTTCTTCTTCTTCTTCTTCTTTCGTTTTCTCTTCCCATATCCGCCGAACAAAGAATCCGCCGACAGTCTCCAACGCCGACGCCGACGCCGTAGGAATATAAAACGTTGTTAGAAAATCATCATATCTCTCGGGCTATCTCCTGGACTCGATTTTTCAGGTACTTTTTTCGAAGTTCTGAAACCTGAAACTAAATTTCAGACGAACTTATAATGCTTCAGAAGTTTTACACTTTCTAAGCAGTTGGAGCTTGTTCGTTGTTGCAGTTCCGGTACTCGGAAAGATGCTCTTAAACTAATAATTTTTCTTACGGCGTCATCGGTAAGATTTGTATAAGCACTGTTAAGACTCGAAATAAGTTATACATGATCACAGGGTACAAGTTTGTATTCCACACAAATTCACTGTAATTCTCTGCAACAATCAAGCCCGCAAATTCAATTCATAAAACTTTTGTAGGAAAAGGAAGCTCAAATATAAAAGACGTGCCCATAGGTACAATTTCGAAGTCGTCTGCTAAGATCCGGCAAAATATGGTACGTTTTTAATATTTCGAGTTATTAGATTTTCTATGGTCTTTTAAAAGCAAACATACTTACACATCTACTTAGAATTTGAAATGTTTCCGTTTGTAGGTTGAAACTACTGACCGTCGATCCAGGTGTTGGTTAGTCGGAATCACACAAGGGCGATCGACACCTATGTTGTCTATACTCAGGAGGTCGTTGAAGGGGAGCAGAGCTTGGCAACTCAAATTTTGAGTCCCACCTCCGACACAGATTTAGACCCCGAGATCGCTAGTCAACAGGGTTCCACAGCTACATCGCCTTCTCCGGTTCAGTTAGATGAGGTTTCCTTAGAGGCAACCATTTTTCTTCTTTTGGTGTTTTTTCTTTTATGTTTTTATACCATTTTGATAGTTAACACTTAACATACAGTATTTACTTTTTCGTTTGTATAGCATGTTCCGGTTGTTAAGGGACACCGGCTCGATGTAGACGATATTCAGTATCATCGTGATGAGTCGTCGCAATTTGTCTCAACTTATCTTCATATGGAGACAGAGGCAGCGGATCTGAACAGAATGTTTACCAATCTTGCGGGGGAGGTAACTAACCTGGACGCCAAGGTTGAGTCCTTCCAGGAATCTATAAACCTTCTTGTACGAATGCTTGTTGGGACTTCAGGCTCAGGGACGTTGGCGACCACACCACCTCAGGCTCATACTCCACCACAATCGCAGCTAGAGCCACATCTTGCGACAAACAATGAGCTGAGGGTGGAGGACTACAACGCTCTACAGAACCTAGAGGTTTAGACATTTTCAATTCCAGCTATAGAATCAGAGTGGTCATGGAGTTGTCCCCCCATTGAGCATAGTGGATCTTTCGAACAATTCCTTTAACGGTTTTGATGGTTCCACAGAAATTCCCGTATCTCATCAGTGATAATTTAGATTTTAGCTCAAACGTCTTCACTATGATTCCACCACTCTTTATCAACCTTTTCTGTGCATTGAACAATAGTTTCATGTGGTTACATGAGTTTACTCTGCTTTCAACGGAGTTCCCTCTTTATAGTTGCTTAGGCGGTTAGGCCCCAGCTGTGCAATTAAATCCAACTTTTGTTCCTTTTCAAAGAATTTTAAACTAAAATGCTCTATTATCTTAAGTTCTTAACAGGGGAAATCATTAGAGAGGCTTTAGAGCTACGTTAGATAACTATGAGACTTGGACTGTGTTAGAGGGTTGCAACAAATGTGTCACAGTGGACTTTGAAATTTAAGCATCTCCTCCAGTTACAAACCAACTAATGTCACTTCCATTTAAGGCACCAAGGCTACTAACTCTTTGAACTTTGACTTGTCTGAGTCTTCTCGAATCCAAAAACAAATCATGCCATGTATGCATACCAAGTCAATGCAACTTGTGTTCGGTGAACATTGAAAAGGGACAGCTCCAATCCAAGAACCACACACTCACATGTATACATACCAATCTTCTACGTCTCTTTGTTTGAAGGATATTATTCTGCTTCAATAATTCATGACGACCATGACGTTGGAGTCGCGTCTGTGTTTTATCTCTATACTCTTACCCTACTGTATCGTCTTCGCTTCGAACTTCTTGATGATCAACGCTCTTGCTTGTCGTCCCGACCAGATTCAAGCTCTTCTGGAGTTCAAGAATGAGTCTGAATCCGGTGGTTGCAACCGCAACGATTACTTAAACGGTGTCCTGTGCGATAACAGGACTGGTGCGGTCACGAAGCTACAACTTCCAAGTGGCTGCTTCAATGGAATTCTCAAACCCAACAGTAGCCTCTTCAAGTTGCATCAGCTTCGTTACCTTAATCTCTCTCACAACAACTTCACTTCCTCTTCACTCCCTTCTGAATTCAGCAATCTCAACAGATTAGAGGTCTTGTCTCTTGCCTCTAATGGCTTCCTGGGTCAAATTCCTTCCTCATATAGTAACCTAACCTGGTTAACCCAGTTGGATATCTCACATAACGAGCTCACTGGTAGTTTTCACCTTGTCCAGAACCTCACCAAGCTTTCCATTTTGGACCTTTCCTATAATCACTTCTCTGGAGCCGTCCCTTCTTCTCTGCTCACTATGCCTTTCTTGTCACATCTTGATCTCCGTGGAAACCATCTCACTGGCCCCATTGTAGCTCCCAACACTTCTTCGTCATCACGGCTCGAGCACTTGTTCCTAGGGCATAACCATTTCCAAGGACAAATACTAGAGCCTATCTCAAAGCTAATAACCCTCAAAGATCTCGACCTCTCTTTCCTAAACGTAAGCTACCCAATTGACTTGAGAATATTTACCTCTCTCAAATCTTTGCTGAACCTGGAGCTTTCCGGTAATAATTTATTGGAGGAAAGTCTAAGCTCAGATTCTGATCTTCCACCACAATTGTACCGTGTGATGTTGAAAAACTGCAACATCAGCAAGTTCCCAAAGTTTCTAAAGACCCTACAGAATCTAGGTCGTTTAGACCTTTCCAACAATAGAATCGAAGGGAAAGTTCCAGAGTGGTTATGGAGTCTTCCTAGATTAAGCATAGTGAATCTTTCAAACAATTCCTTCAACGGTTTTGATGGTTCTGCAGAAGTTATCCGTGACTCATCAGTTACAATGTTAGATTTTAGCTTAAACGCCTTCACAGGATCACTCCCTGTTCCACCACTCTTGATCAACCTCTTTTCTGCATGGAACAATAGTTTCACAGGAGAGATACCTCTTTCAATTTGCAACCGGAGCTCTCTCGATGTTCTTGATCTGTCCTACAACAACTTCAGTGGCTCAATTCCTCAATGCCTGAGTAAGTTAACGACAGTCAATCTCCGGAAGAACAACTTGCAGGGAACTCTTCCCGACACATTTTATAGCAATTCCCTGCTACAAACACTTGATGTTGGGTACAATCAAATAAGCAGAAAGCTTCCAAGGTCTCTTATGAATTGTTCTTGACTAAAGTTTCTGAACGTGGAGCACAACAACATAACAGACGAGTTTCCTTTCTGGCTCAAGGTTTTGCCGGATTTGGAAGTCCTTACCCTCCGTTCAAACAGATTCTATGGTCCTATATCTCCTCCTCAAGGACCTTTAGGATTTCCCAAGCTGCGGATACTTGAAATATCAGACAACAAATTTATCGGAAGTTTGTCACCAGATTACTTTGTAAACTGGAGTGCATCATCAAACAAGATATATGGAGATGGGCGGATGTATATGGGAGACTATAAGAATCCTCTCTATCAGTACTTATATAATTTAGACTTGCAAAACAAAGGTCTATATATGGAGCATGAAAAGGTACTTACTTTCTATGCTGCCATTGATTTCTCTGCAAACAGACTTGGTGGACAGATTCCAGATTCTATCGGTCTCTTGACGACACTCATTGCACTCAACTTATCCAACAACTCTTTCACCGGCCAAATTCCGCTGTCTTTTGCCAATCTTACAGAGCTCGAGTCACTAGACCTGTCTCAAAACAAACTCTCGGGTAAAGTTCCTCAAGAACTCGGGACACTTTCGTTTTTGGCCTACATAAATATCTCTCATAACCAACTCATGGGTGAAATACCAAAAGGGACACAGATTAGTGGGCAACCTAAGTCCTCCTTTGTAGGGACTGCAGGACTTTGTGGTCTTCCTCTCCAGGAAACATGCTCTCACTCTACTGAGTCCCCCACACAGGGAGAAAACCACGAAGATGACGAAGAGGAAGAAGAAGTATTGAACTGGAAAGCAGTAGTAATAGGGTATGGGCCTGGACTAATGTTAGGGTTGGCAATAGGACATATTGTTTCTGTATACAAGCCGGAGTGGCTCGTCAAGATAACTGGTCTGGATAAGCGCAGAAACCGTTAGGGATGTTTCGTTCTTACGTTTTGATCTTTGTATCTCTGTCATGTAGTTCGTGTGTTTGTAATCAAGCATCATATGTATCAAAGACATTCTCTTCACCAGATTTTCCTGTTTTATTTTCAATCTCAGCCAGGTCAGTGTCGCTCAAGCTGCACAAAGCGGAAACGTCATGGATCAAAGACAACAATAGATGAATATTTTCAATGAAAAAATGGATTAAACAATGCAAATGACAGAGAATAACAGCAAAGAGAGAATCTTTCTTATACTTCATGTCCTAACCTTACTCAAGAGGAAAGTGCTTATAGAGTCTCAGATAGACACAAATAGAATATACAAACGTCAGAGAGATCTAAACCGTAGAGTATCAAATCCAAGTTACTAAACCACTACACCCTAGAATCCAATTTAATAGATTAACTTCTCTACATGATTGTGTCAAATATTAATTGACCTTGAGTTGGTGTTATCTGTATCGGTGTTGTTGATCAGTGATGCTATGTCATGCCTCTGGTTTAGCCAATGAATCGCTTAAGAGATAGAGAGATGCCTCAGGTGGTTACATGTCTCTGTTTTGTAGACAAGAAACAGAGGAGATGAGAGGCAAAAGCAGAGCAAGCTTTCACTCTAAGACTTATACTGAGACAGAGAGTTCCAAGAAGGTTTTAGCTTACTCAATACTATGATGATTGAGTCAGAGTATTAAGCAGTCAATCTATCAACAATAATCTATTTTGGAGGCTTGTTTCTAATCATCAATGTTTGAATCATAGTCTGAACATTCTCTAACGTTGACTTATGTATGAAGACAAATGTCCAGTGAATGCTTTAACAGCTTTAGTCTTGTAATCATATCCTTTTAACGATCTCCAGACGGCTCAAAAAATGACAAATCTCTCAAAAGGCAAACTTTTCAGATTAAGGAATAAACAAAGTTCGAAAGCTTTTATACAAAAATTCTGTACAGAATGTTTTGTTGAGATGCTGTTACATTGTTTTTTTTTTTTTTTTTGTAATCAGCTTAAGCTCCATCATATCATATGAGGGACAGAGACACATACAAAAAATTTCAGTACATGAATAACAGAAAAAAGGTAAAGAGGTTTTTACCCCCCAAAATAATTGCATAGCTTTCTGCGACCATGCCTCCCGTTCTAGCTTTGCAGAAAGGTGGGAAGACAGAACAGCGAACGATCAGAGAAAGGCTTTGACAAAATTTTCTCCATCTGCACCATCGTTGTAACAGATTAATGCCATAGGAGCATGACAGAGAGACCAAATACAGACAAAATTCCAAGACAGTGAGGCTTTAGCATGAGAACATGGCATTGATTTGTTCATAAATCAAACATGCAAATGGTACAGACAACAACCGGGAATGCTATGATAAGAGAGTCAAGGAAATTACCTCGAACTACAGCACCCAGGAGAACAGCTATCTTTGTAAGATACAAAAAAATACAGAGACAAGCTTAGTAATCTATTCAATTACAAATTGCAAGCTTCCCGTGCAGCTCATCGGCCAACCCATAGTCCAGGCTTAGCTCAGCTAACGGAGGGATGTTCTCCAAGGCAAAGAGCATTACACGGGGGAACCCTAATCTATTATGGTCATACAAAACAAACTGCACCATCACATTTGGTTCTTTGCTGTGACTAATGTAACAAGCCACGTTTCTCATCTTTGACACATCCATTGCGAAATCCAATGGAGGGAGAGATGGATAATCCGGCCTAACATAATCTGGGTATATTTGAGATAAATCACCCCAATTACCCCATTTTTCTGTAAACCGACCAGGATGGACCAAAACATCCCCATTCATTGACAGAATCTCGGCTTGATTTCTTGTGACAACAAGACCAGCATATTCGCATATGAAAGCACCAGCTTGAATTAGATCGAGTGTCCTGACACCCCAACCAGTTTCCTTCGATCTGAAAACCTCTAGCCTATTCCTCAATCCCTTTTGTGTCACACGGTTCTTACAGCTCGGACCGCACTTGCAGAATTGCCCACATTCAAATACCACATGCTTTCCTCTCAATAGATGCCCAATATCATCATAAGCAAGCTCACCACCATTTTTCCTTGCACAGAGACAATCATCAGTACAGGAGTAGTTACAATCGCAACCAGTCCTGTTAATTTCCCCTTGTGAAACAATTCCAGGAGGAAAGACAGATTTCGTTACGTACTCATACTGCAATGGTTCTTGATCATCATCTATGTCATTGTACAGATACACCGGGACATTCTCCTTCCTGTTAGAAATATCAAAGCTAATATACCCAGTAGGCCTAACCATCAAGGGCTTACTTCTAAGTGTTTGCGCAAACCTCATGATCGCACTGCCCATCATGGGTTGCCCTTCAATTCTAACAACCCTAAACTTAAACACCCCAAAACCAGACTTCCCTACAGCAAACCAGCAATCTACAATCCTATACAGACCGTCATACACATAGACCTTGGAGCTAATACTGTTCTCATACTTAATTCCTCTAAACACCCGTACCTCTATACCGTAGTGCATGCTCCTCTCCATAGCAAGATTCCCACCTTCTAGCCTCTGGTTCTGACACTGCCTGTGTTGCTTATCCTGACCACCGTGACCAGTATAAACCAGAACATCTCCTGTATCTTCATCATCCTCATAACCACCCGACACAATAATGCTGGTAGCTATAGGCTCTCGAGTGGCGCTCCGGTCAGACGTTAAATAGTCAATTCCAGCTTGTGTCTGGCCGTGTAAGCCCACCACACACAATTCCATACGGTATAAGAAGATATCACCAATGTCAACCCCAGGGATTGAACCAACTATGTGCTTATCTTGATTCAACCACATTCCACGATCCCTCATCAGATACGCAGCAGTCATATCGCTCCTGGGTTTGCGCCGGCGACCAACTGAAGGACGCTTCATTTCCTCCGCAATGAGATGAACCCGGAGAGACTCGTAGATCATTCGGGTTCGTTTCACGATTTCCCGGTGCTGTTTATGTTGATGGTGACCTAGAATTGCAACTCTCGCGAGCTCTGTTGGTCTCTGGAATCTCGGAGAAGGATGAGGAGAGACCACCACGGTGGATACTCTATTATCCCCAAATCCCGGGGGCGGTTGAAGCAAATTCCGGTTATCTTCATCCGGTACAGCGACGATGGCTTGGGCATCCAAACCGTAGACTGAAACTCCGTCTAATCCTTCAACCTGCCGTGGCTTGAATGCCGAACGGAAAAGCTCGGAGATACGCTTATACTCAGCGAAGACATCGTTATTGGCTGATTGATCGGAAGAAGACGAAGGTGGAGGAGGAAGGGTAGTATCGGAATTTTGCCATTCTTCAATTGGTTCCGCCTTAACTACTAACTTCGGAGCCAATGGCTTTCCGGTGACTCCGGCGACTCCGGCTGTGATTCCGGCGGTGGAGGATTGAGAAGCCGGCATTAGATTGAGGTCTGGAAATGGTACTACAGTACTCATTCTTCCCAACGAACCGAAGACAGAAACACCTGGGCTCCGAGTCCGATAACTATTCGGGTCACGATTCGGATCCGAACTTAGGGCTTTTCCATGATTTCGAGGTTGTCCTCTCAACTGGTTCCTGTTTGTTGGAAGTTGGAACCAAAAATTAAAAATTGGTTTACTTAACAAAAAATTAAAATTGGTTTAGTCAGTTTGCAAGTATTCGTCTACAATACTCAAAGATTACAAATGAAAAAGATGTTAATTACAACCAGAAATAGATGATGTTGAAATATTTGACAAACTATCTTCATCGGTTTGTAAATGTACTTTTAAATACACTCTGAAAATACAACAAAAACAAAAAAAAGAGAGAGTTCTTCCTTAACAAAATTTCACATTTTAAAACAAAATTGAATAGGTATTGTATATGTATGATCTTTTGAATATTTTTGGCAATAAGATTTGAATCCATGCCATTTACTTTTTGTTTCATTCTATGTTGTTAGAGATGTTTAGTTCATGAAATTCGACGCTAATTAAAAAATAAGAAATTAATTAGCTATTAGATGATTCTACAGATTATTATTTTTTAAAAATTGAAAAAGTAATATTGATAGGTTTGAAATCAATATATAATTTTTGGGTTACTTTTCTTTTTAGTTAAGGACAAAATTATCATTTTACTAATTTTTCTCGTTCTTCTTATATAGAAACCCTAATTTACAGTGACGGCGATGACTGTAAGTTTTGTTTTTTCAATTGTTTTGGTTTTAATCACTATTTTTACTGTTGAAAACCACAATATCAATGATATTATAACATTTTCGATAAATTTATTGATTTTCATCTGTGAAAATTAACATCGTGGTGATTCTTGGAACCGAGTTTTTGGAACTTTGTGTTTTTGATATTTTTGTAACCGAAAATCTATTTACAAAGAAGGTTTGTGATCAAATAAATGTTTTTGTTTCACATAAAAGTATGTTTTTAAGATCGAAATCATCATGATTAATACTAACAAAATCGAAAAAGAAGATTGACATAATACCTCATTTCTTCGGACGGCTAGTAAGATATGGGAATAGAAGACAAGATTTTGATTTTTACAGAGAGTTTTGGTTTTCGATGTTTTGATAATTGACTAGAATCATATAATTTATAGATAAAAATTGATTGAATTTCTTGTTAGATTTTTTTTTTTAAAATTTAATCTCAACCGTTCATCAAAATAAAACTTTCGTATAATCCAATTAAAAAAAAAATTTAAATGATAAATTTAAGTAAATGTTATTACTTTCATGATACTATTTTCTATTTAAAAAAATTGTAATTTATCACTAAAATTTAAATTCCATAAATAGCATAAATTGGAATCTAGTATATTGTTATTAGAAAAAGAAAATTTTATTTACGAGAATACAGATTTGCTTACACTAAATTTATCATAAATACATGAGTCATGATTTTTAATGAGGATTATATAATACAAATAAGATAACACTTAAAAGAGATTAAAAGAGATTCCTGATAGCTGTCAAAAAAAAAAAAAAAAAATCTGATATGGTATATATGGATTTGTTACCTTTTAGAACATCATCTAATAAATTAATATTTTTATTGTTGATACATTTACAATAAATGCCATTTATTTACTCTCTAGTGCTAATAATAAGCAATAGAAATATTAATTTATTAGATGATGTTCTAAAAGGTAACAAATCCATATATACCATTTATAGAATCTAGAATTACAATTGCCACACACACACAATAATATTCTAAAAATGATTTTATAATAAAAATATGCATTTCCTTATATTCAGAATTTAGTTTTCCTTATATTGATAAATTTACAGATTTTATACTATATATATGTGTTTTCTTATATTGAGAATCCTAATATTTTTCCATATACTTGATACATTTCTAAAAATTTCTATCAATATAAGGAAATCTATTTTTTATGTTAAAAATGTCTTTATCACCTTTCTCTATTTTCAAATATTTCATATATCAATATATGGAATGTATACTTTCATGTTTTATAACATATAAAAATATACATTCCTTATATTGATATATATGAAATCTTTGGAAATAAAAAAAAGTAATAAAGATATTTTTAATAACATTAGAAATATCATTTTTCTTATTTTGATCTATGAAATCATTGAAAGTGGTTTTTTATAGGTGTATTCAATCAAATATTTGGAATAAATTGTAAGTAGATAAAATAGTAAATCATATGTTATTTAGTCATGAATTTAAAAAAGTCTTCTATTAGTGTTATTGACTATACTATTTGTAAATGTCTATTAAATTCAATGTTATTGAACAAATGATTTAAAAAAATACTTTCAAATTTATTGTTGTTTGAAATATTTTAAGCATTAAGCTTTTAATGACTTAAAAATGTTTCAGAAAAATATATTGTAATATACAAAGAAATCAAATTACATGGTTTTAAGTGAAATTTTTGAGAATTTTAATAATAAATCATAACAATTTTTCTTAATTCAACTAAAATCATCTAAAAACTTATTAAAACTCAAAAAATGTTATTTGATATATATTATTGAATATACCCTATATAAAATAAAAGTGACGAATCAAGACATACCACACATGGAATATAATATTTTAGTCAACGAAAAGTAATAAAAAAATTTTATAACATAAAAGAATATAAATTTCCTAATATTGATATAACTTCCAAAGATTTCATATATCAATAAGGAAATATATATTCTTTTATGTTATAAAATATTTTTATTTTTTTCTTGACTAAAAAGTAATACAAATTTTTAAAAACATAAAAAATATACATTTGTTTTTACTTTTCAAAAAATGACGGTATACGACATTTTACACATAGAGAACACCACCTGAAATAATTTTTCCAGGAGGCGGCGATAAGGCCATGTCAACATTACTGGAGAAGTAAACAAATGATAACATCCAAAACACTTAACTGATTTCACAAACATGCTAATAATATCAATCAAGAAAATCTTATTGAGGGTTCAATTAGTTTGATCCGAGCCCTTACCAGGCCAGTTTAGAAAATCAGAGGGGTTGACTGGCCGGTTTAGTGAAATCTATAACTTTCTTTGACCCGGCTCACCTAGTTATTCAAATCAAAATCATAACAGAAGTTAAAAAAAACAACAATGAAAGTTGGGGTTGCTTGAATAACCTGCTAGAGAAAAGATAACAATAATATTACTTGGCCATTGATCGACGTTGATGAGCAAAAACCAAAAATGGTATGGGAACTTTGAATCTATGGCTCACCTATATTCTAATGTTGAAATTGTTATGTCTTATAATCTGATCTATAAGCTCTAGAGGATAGTTTATAAGTGATTTATGTTATAAATCTTACCAAAAGAGTTAATCGGAAAGAATGAACTTTGAGGGAAATCGGTGACAAGGAAAGGTCACTGGAGGTGGAAAAGAGTCAAGAAGGAGGAGAGAATTTCGACTAAGGAAGCTAGAGAGAAAGTCAGAAATGCTCTTAAAAAGATAACGCAACCATGCGACATTAGTGTTTTACTTGATTTTGTTTTTTGTTCAAACAACTAGTGTTTTACTTGATTTATACTAAATGTTCGATGGTTAAAGACACAAATGACAAAACCCTTCAAGCAAAACCAATAGACCCTTAAGTGACACCTATTCCTCTAGGTGCTTGAATCACAACCACAAGAATCATTGGATTTAATCTTTAATCTCAGCTATTTAAAATTTTAATTGCCTTTAATTTTATTATATAATTGATTCTAATTCGGTATAAAATATAGTATATATGCACAATTTCTCCGAAACCTATATAACTTTTTGAGAAAATAGTTTTATAAATTTCGTTACATGTCACATCTTAATTTTCTTAAATTTATATTCTAATTTTTCTTTACGAATTTTTTAAAAGTTCACTAAAATCACCCAAATGATACCCAGGACGTGGAAGTTTTTGTATGTCATTTTTATTCTAGTTTGACAAAAAAAAAAAACATTATGGTCTGGCCACGAACCAATTCCAACGGTCTCCTCTTAGAAGATGGTTCGTACGTCCCTTTTGGTTATTGTACATAGCGACCATATTTACAAACATCCGTCACTCGAAGAAACATCATGGATAAAAAAGTATAGTTTGGACAAAAGCACCTTCCACTCCACAATGATTGCATTGCAATGATCTCTTCTGTGAAATGCAGATTTTATAGGGGAATGGTTTAACCAAACAAGGATGAAAATGGGAGGCTTGATGATGATGATCTGTTTGTGTTGTTGCAGTTTAGGCAAATTTTGAAGGCTTGATAATCTGTTGGACCAGAACTTCTTTCTACAAATGTCTCACTTCCCAAACTTGCAGGCTTCTTGTAAGAGATGAGATCTCATGTATCCAAACCAAGAACGATGAATGGACCTTAGTTGCTTTGATTGGATCTATCAGATTCTTGACAATCTTGTATCATCCATGTCAGGAACTATTTTTGATGTTACCAACAACAGTATCACCTGAAGAACAATCTCTAACTGTAACTCAGACTGATTCTTGTTTATGTTTCTCTTTCTCGACGGTAAGCGAAAATTTCCTGACCTACGACTCTCCCTACTCGTCTATTCCTTCTGCTTTTCTTACTCATAGCTCTCTTTCCTTCTTTCTCAAAACCAGGCTCTGACATTGGAACATAGTGAATAAACCACAAAGGCACCATAGCTGCCAAAGACTGAATCAGAATTCCTACAGGCAAGTTTGTGTAGTTCTTTGATGTTATCCCGATCATATTAGCCATTCCAACTCCAGCAAATCCGCTAACAGCTGATGACAAGCACAGAGTTGAAGCAAGAAAAGAGGTGACGGATCCTTCAGAGCCTCCCGGGCACATATTTGCTAGCAAAACAGAGAAAGGAAGAATCTTGAACTGTGCAAGGATCTCCGCTACGCTAGAAAAACAGAGCACGAAAGCCGTGTTTGAGATCCCCAACGCGAGATTTATTTGCTTCACCAAGATATAATCGAATAGTATCGAAAAGGCATAGAGGAGTTGCACGATATGAATCAGCGGCCTCATGGGAAGTGTCTTCCAGTAACGGTCATAAGCCACGGTTAAACAGAGAAGCACCAACTGTCCAATAACCTTTGACATTCCGATAACCGAAGGATTTAGGTTAAGAACTTGGGTTTGGTAGCAGAAGACTGATCCTGATAGAAGAGGCACCATTGCAATGGAAGCTACTATCCAAGTTAAAGGCTGGGAGATTTCTTCTGCCTTAACAATTCCCACAAGGTCCAAAAACTGTTTCTTTACGATCCCCAAAACCGAGCTTGTCTCTGAACTTGCTTCTCTTATCCGTGACAAGCCAACAGATTCTTCTTTAGAGGATAAAGAAACAGTGAGCTGAAGAGACAACAAAACTGTGAAAGCCAGAAACAAGATTCTAGGAGGTGTCTTGAGTAAGCAATATCCACCGAGTAAGTTTCCGAGGATTCCTCCAACCGCTGAAGCCATAAGCGCATAAGACTGAAGACCATTCATCTGATATCTTAAACCATATTCCGCAACTAGAGCGTCTTTAGCAACTTCAGCAATGGATGCACCAAGGTTACTAAGCAGAACAAATGCCATAAGTGAAGGAAGGACTTCTCGAGCACCCGGGAATATCGCTAATGAACCCCATGCTAGACCCTGCAAAAGCACTGAGACAACACACTACATTGGACCAATCGGCGCAGAGGAAGATAAGAAAGACACCTTTGTTTTCAGGACAGTTAGAGAAAGAAAACTAACCTCCAATGGAGATGTAAGGAACTCTACGAGCACCACCAATATAAAGAACATCTGATAGAACTCCATAGAGAGGTTTAGCCACCATGGGAAGACTAGCAGTGTATTGCACAAGCTGAAGCGTCGATGGCATGAGATTAAGGCAATGAGCCATATGGAAGTTAAGTGCAAGCCATGGGAAACACCTTGACCCTTGAACCCAATACCCTAAAGCACACAACAAAACCGTTTTTCCTTGATCTCTACCCACTTTCCTAAACCCCGTCGTTTCACCATCACCATTGTTGTTTCTCCTTCTAACCACCGAGACACTACTGGTCAATGTTGTTGTTGACCTTGTGTTGGACTTGGATTTCACGACAAGGGTTTTGCTTTGCTGCTTCTGTCTCTTGTTAATGACGGTGCTTAAGCTTATTCCGTGCGAAATTGATTGTTTCAAGAACTTTACTGGGTTTGAGATGGATAATAATGGATTGTTCATGATTCCGTAATGACCTCTTCAGCTTTGTTCTTTTTGTTTGTCTCAGGGATTTTCAAAATCTAGGGAAAAAAAGTTAAGAGATGGAACAGAGAGAAAAGAGGAGAGAGATTCACGGGTCAGACACAAGGAAACAAAATTAGCCACAATGATAATGTGGTGACCATTACATTAACACAAACTCTAGAAATATGTGTTTTACAAACCCTAGTTTAGAGAGAAATTTCTAGAATCAGAAAATGATACGGAATAAGATTTTGTCAATTTTCTTGTATTTTAATTAAGAATTAGGAAAAAAAAAAGATTTTAAATGGAGAAAGATCTAGAAGAGTGATACGAAGCAAACAAGCAAACAAGAAAATGAAGTAGAAGAAACTAGAAAGTTTGTCCTCTTATAAAAAATAATTGAAACAACTACTAATGAGATTTTAAAGTATATAACTTGAGATTATTATTGTTCGTTAACTTTGTTTTCATGGAACCCACTTGACGGAGCTGTGTCCTTTACCTATCCTTGGTGTTTGGAATAGGGAGGGTTTTTAAGATGCGAGTGGGTCCCGTTCCTCGAAACTTTGACCTCTCTGATTCGATTCTGACTTATTTAACTTTTTTTTGAAAATATCACATCTCATAATTTCATGTAATTCTGACACTTATAAATCGGACATGTGTCAGACCTTTAGTGTTACATTTTTTCCCTTTTGTAATAACGTGAATTTAAATTCGAGCGGTGATAAAACTACAATCACCACTACAAGTATACTACTAGCCAGATCAATATTGGTGGTACACTATGGGATATATTCTACTACTAATAATGAGATTATATGATAAACCCTACCAAAAAAAAAAGAGATTATATGATAATAAAGTGTGTATATATATATCGGTCTATCTCATTTTACGAAAAGCACAAGCTTGAACACAATTATATTCCCCAAATGAACCTACATTACATTATTATAGACGTATGCTGACGAATACTCCGGATTGCATCTCTCACCCAAATAAAACAACAATAGTACTAGACAATTCCTGCAGGGCTAACTAGTAGAGAATATTTTACTTCTTTTTCTTTAGAAGTCGAAGATTTAAGGAGAGATATGTCATTTTCTTTTTGCTTTTCGATGTCTCCATTCGATTTGGGCTTATAATCGAAAGACAGGTCTTTATTTGCGGCCATGGCTACTAGTTCTTTCTCCTCAAGCCCCTTTGTTTTTCCAATGCTACACTGCTCTCTCCCATGCTTCTCTAATGCCTCCTTGAATTTCTTTATCTGCCAAAAACAAAACGTACAATTAAGACGCAAAACAAACAATCAAGTTCTAAAATAGTTATAAATAAAAAGCCGTGCATGTATGAATAAAATCGTATGTACCGTGGCATTAGTACAACTGAAGCTGCAAAGGCGGCCTGAGGAACCGCGGTAGAACCGGAAAAAAGGAAGGACATGAACATGAAGAGTTTGACATAAACTTCTTTGTTCTTCATAATTTACTTGTAGAAACTCTACCTCCGGATTCTTCTCTGCAATTTTACATATCTGCAACATATATAAATATACATATTTTTGATTCAGTCCTGTAATAACATTTGGAGTTGGTTTAGTACCTAATTTGAATCTTCTACTAATAGGTATTTTGCTTAATCCGGTAAAGGTTTATTTAGGTCTTTCGTTTACAAAATTGTTGTTTCCGGTTAATTGGTTTTTTTCTCAGACGATTGAGACCGGTTTACCTTAGGATGAAGAGCTTTGCAGCCACCACAACCGGGAGAGAAGAAATCGACAACGACAAGTTTATCGCCGGCGTTAAGTAAAGAGCCGACAAGATCTTCTGGTGATGTCACAGACTTCATGTTCGGTTTCAGTTCTTTCTCCCACCATTTTTGGTTCCTTCCAATCCCAACATTCTGGATTAAACAATTCAAGAAACTAATTTAATCGATCAAAGTAGATTTAATTTTCAAAAAATCTGGCCTAACCTGACATCGGACTGTCGCCGGGATATTTTTATTGGGAAACAATATGTTATCGTTATTCTCGCCGGAGATCAATGTTCTGAGGCTGAAATGGTTGCGAGATACCAATCTTGGGCTAATGCAGCTCAAAGACGAGATGCTTTTAGGACTTATGCCGGAAAATTCTTGGAGGTCGAAGCCGGTGCGGCGGTTAATGGAAATTGGATTTAACTTGATGAACGAATCTGTCGCCATGAATTTTTCTCAAGAAAAAGAAATGCCTTGTTTCACAAGAAACATGTCACATCCAAGAAAAAAACTCGAATGGAGAAAATTGAAATGCAGAGAGAAGGAGACGTTTTTGAAGGGAAATTTTATCTTCTACTCTCCCCCAACCTCAAAAGCAAGTTTTTGAGAAGGAAATGCGCTTACAAACGATAACACACATTTTGTTCCCTAGTATTATCTATTTTTGGCTTTATATTTTTCATGTTATCACGCCTTTCATATGCAATCTCGCTGTGGATTCGGTTTCAGATGCTACCATTAATTTCATCTCATACTAGTTGGGTTTTCAGTTGTGTCTTATGGGGTAAATGGTGTAATCAATCCAATGATTAGACCACACTCCAATCAAAGGCATATATAGATAATGTACCTTTGATATGTTTCTAAACCAGTCAAATGCGGTTGGTTAGACCACTCTCTTTGTTTATTAGACAAAGCCCTAAAGACGAAAGAAGTATCTTCACACACAGCAAGATTCCAAATTTCCATATCAGGTCCACTTGACAGAGAATCGCATCAATGGCTCTTCCTTTTCGCCAACATTCTCTAGCTCCCATTTCTGCATCACCCACACTTTCAAAATCTATTCTTTTCCCCCAAAATGCCCTTCTTCGTACTCTTTTGTCTCGCCGGAGTTTTCCCAAGTTTTCCGACTGTCTTCATGTTCGGAGTTCACCTCCAACGCACTTTACCAAAGATTATTGGAAACCCATTTCCCAAAATGGCTCTTGCTACTCACCTCTTGTTGTCAGATGCAGAGACCGTGATGAACCTCGGTCAACTATCGTTTCTTCTGAATTCACCGACGATGAAAAGACGATAACTTTACGAAAAATGGAGGATTTGAAGACTACCCACGAAACGAAAAAGGGAAAGAGTTTCTGGGCTGCCGTTACTTTAATCATCGGAACCGCCGTGGGTCCTGGAATGCTCGGTCTCCCAGCTGCAACTATCAGATCTGGTTCAATCCCATCGACCATTGCTTTACTTTCTGCTTGGGTTTACGTCATTTCCTCTATCCTTCTCGTTGCTGAGCTCAGCTTTGCAGCAATGAAAGAAGACAATGCAGCAGAGGTCAGCTTCACAGGGCTTGCAACTAAATCCTTTGGGAACAAATTTGGAGTTTTTGTGGCTTTTGTCTATGCTTCACTTAGTTTCTCTTTAATGGTTGCTTGTGTCTCGGGTATTGGCTCTATTGTGTCTCAATGGTTTCCTTCCATGAATCCGTTCTTGGCCAATGCTATATTCCCTCTGGTGTCCGGAATCTTGATAGGGTTTTTCCCTTTCGATGCCATTGATTTCACCAACAGGGGTCTATGCTTCCTCATGCTCTTCTCTATAACTTCACTTGTGGCCATTGGTTTATCTGTGGCTAGGTCCAATGTGTTAGCCTCATTTGGTCAATCGTGTTGGAAAGTCTCGACTATTTTACCTGCGGTTCCTGTTATGGTACTGACACTAGGGTTTCATGTCATCACGCCTTTCATATGCAATCTCGCAGGGGATTCGGTTTCAGATGCTCGGAGAGCCATTCTTGTAGGCGGTGTTGTGCCATTGGCTATGGTGTTGTCATGGAATCTAATTGTTTTGGGGCTTGCAAGAATCAATGTGCCTGTGCATTCTTCAGCCATTGACCCTATCTCTCTTCTTCTATCTGTGAACCCTTCTGCTTTATCTGCTGTTCAAGGCTTTGCTTTCTCAGGCTTAGCCACCAGCTTAATCGGATACGCTGTTAGCTTCCCTAAACAGCTCCTCGATACATGGAAGCTCGTGTCTAAGCAATCAAGTGGATCAAATGGAAATGGAAGAATTGGGTCGGTAAGTTTCTCATCGAAGGAGGGTAATAAGAGAACTACTGGCATAGTTTCATACAGTGAACCAGCAAAAGCTCGTGATGGATTTGAAGCAGTAGTGATGCTATTTGTGCTTGGAGTTCCAGCTCTAATTGCAACATTCTTTCCCTCAACGTTCTCGAGAGCTCTGGATTTTGCTGGTGTTTATGCAAACTGTTTCCTCTTTGGTGTCCTACCTCCTGCAATGGCTTATATTCAACAGTCCAGAAAGAAGCTCAGGTAAATTCACCCTTCAACGCAAAACATTCTCTGTAGTCCTCTGTTTCTTCATTTCAGCTATCTTTGGGATTGATATGAAACCAAAACCTTCTGATTTGCAGGTCAAGGGTTCTTCCCGGAGGCAACTTTACCTTGTTGATCTTATTCCTAATTGCCATTATTCTCGGAATATGGCATTAGATCACCATCAAATAGAAATGTTTTGTTTGTATCATTCTACACAGACTTATGCCATGATCTAACTATGCTAACCAGACGCTAGGGATGCAAAAAGACCCCACTGGGACCTTCACGAAGATATATGCGTTCTTTGGTTCCTTGTAGAAACACTTTTAGCGATTGAGAAGTCTTTTTCACATAGCAAGATCACATTTCACACTGGATGAAAAAACAATAATATTATGGGCTTACCTGTGTTTGTAGATCTAGAATTGTTGGAAGGCGTACTAAAAATCAGATCCAGAGATTGACATAAAAATTGAAATTTTGGATTTATCAGACATCAATACTGCCTTCACAAACATGTTCGGTAGATGACAGTGCAGGGACACAATTATGCAGCTTAAGATACTCAGTGATTATAACTCCGTGATTTGACATTTATGGCTATCCTGAACAGATATTGTGTTGAGTAGGAAACTACTTTGGTCACTGAGACTAAGATGAGGAACTTGGAGAACATAAAAACTATGGATTCAGGTCAAAGTTCGCCTCCAGTAGGTTCTGAATTTTGGACAAGGAATCAACCTTAAAATCAGGTTGCAGACCGGAGATGGAAAAATCATCTGGTCCATATCTTCCGGTTTCATCTAGCAAGCAAGTAAAGGCTCCAGCTCGCTTTCCACATGCTATCTGCAGAATCGAGTGAAGAAAGATCAATGACCAGATTGTTCAATCAAGATGTGAAGATATAGTCTGAGAGTTGGTCCGCAGCCCTTCACAAAGCAAATCTTTAAGCAATGGCATAAGAAGATCCGTGTTTAAGCTTCTTTCATGGACTTAAACATGGGCATTTCTAAGATTTGCTATGCAGAAGGGTTGACCTAAGGCTTATCATCATGTCTGTCACTTACATCATCTTTTAAGCTGTCACCAACCATCATGACTTCGTTAGGTTGAATATCCCATTGAGAACATATGTGCAACAGCGGGTCTGGGTTTGGTTTATATGGACGAAACTCTCTGCCTAGTGCTGGAGAAAAGATAACCTATACAATGACAAATAATTGTAAGGAAGTGACTCAGATCTATTCTCTCTGATAAACAAACTGACCCAGCAAAACCAATCATGCAGCTGGTTAGACAGATTTGTCAAAATGTCTTCAATTTTAAATATTTGACTTAGAGCTTTAACATGCTTAACCTCAAAACGTTGATGGAAGATGTCGACTGCCTTCTGAACATTGCGAGTAATTAGCCCTCTCCTACAAAGCATATACAAAATGTATCAAGAGTTGGTCATCTTCTTAACATTGAGGAAAGTTATCCGGACAAAAAACAAAACTAACTGAGAGAAGAAGCTGAAACTGACTTTATCTTTTTGGAATCAAGAAAGCCACATAGTTCAGCAGCACCTGCAACATAAATGATCGCATATCAGAAGAGAATTAATCCTCTAACCACCGAAGAAACACAGTACTACTTCATCAGATGATGTAGACATCTTCCTTCATCTTCAGTTAATGGATTTTCAACTGCTGAATCATCTTATAGAAGAACTCAACTTATGTTCAACAACATAAACCTAATGACCGAGAAAGGAAAGTTCTCAAGAGACAAAATAAGTATCTGCTTTAGTAAAACAATGAAAGTCAAACAAGCTTCATAGACAAGAAAGTCTTGTAACACATCAAGATTCACTTTGTATAGATCTTCACTTTCTTTTGCAGCCTTGAAATTGCTATCTTTCCTAGTTGTAATTCTACCAACTTCTAAATTCTCAATCTTTAACCCCTTCTTGGCAAAAAGGTCTCAATTTCTTTTACTATAAAACCACAGCCGAATACCTAAATCCCTGACACTCCCCACAATTCCTCTGCACAAACACAAACTTAAAAATCAAAAATCAAATCCGTACCAGGCATGATTTGGAGCTTATCAATTCCCTGTTTCTCATAATCGGCAATGATTTCATACGCCTTCTGCTGCTTATCGGGGCTCCACGACTCGATATGGTGCAGAATATCGATTCCAGTTGGGCTCTCTGCTTTGATTCGCTTGTACGCATCTTCACCAAGAACAGCTCTGTACATTGCCGCGAAATCGATGACCGGAACCGTTAGGGTTCCGTCCATATCAAATACAACGCCTCTCAGGCGAGCTTTAGCGTTTGTCGTTAGATTTGCCATGGAAATCGAACAAGAAGGTCTGAGAGTGAGCGCAATAAATGATCTTGAGAAGAGGAAAGTCATGGAAAAGAAATGGTATTGCTCAAACTGAAATTCAGGCACATACGTTTTAAACGGTTCATAATTATTCTCTATTTTTAACCAATTCGGTTCGGTTTTATTGAACAACTTGGTTTGTTTTTGGGTTAAGAGAAATGTTCTTTGGTTTTCACTTAACCATGTTTGTGTAAGTGCTTAAGAATGGAAACAAAGACACCAACAATCTTAACAACAATGGTTCTGCTGCTTTTTCTCTTCTTACTCTCTTCCTCTTCTTTAAAGGTTTCCTCTTTGATTCATTTTTCAGCTGGTCGGGAATGGTCCCGAGTCCCTCTAACTCGTCCCAGCCACCAAACTTAGAAGCCATTCCAGCTGAACCACGGATGATTTCACGGTCATTGACATTGTTTCTAACCGATGATGGGTTGTATTGAATCCTGCTCCTTATTCTCTCCACTTCTTCTTCTTCCTCCTCTATCCCAAATTGATTTGCCATTGATGTTCTTCTGCGTTTATCCCAACCAATCAACTTCTGGAACGCATAGAATATCAACGATGGGCCAATGGCTACGGCTAGTGACACAAGAAAAGCTTTAGGTCCGGTGCTGAGAAAAAGCGATACAACGATGAACGGGAGGAGATATCCATACGATCTGAATACCTACAAAGTGACAAAGAACCATAACCAGTAAAGATCCACACCAACAAAAAAGAGACAATCTTCTGGTGATGCAAATGTAATAGATCAAGCCATTTGTCTTAGCTTTGGGCAGGAAAAACACAATCTAGAGTTCCATCTCATTTGAAATCAAAACTAGTTCAGATTCACTGCACAACAATATTAACTGATATTACATGATCTCCGTAACCAATACCAAGGAACAATTTTGATACTTTAATCAATCCGCATTTTCAATTAACAGTAGTAGAATCTACCCAATTTAAGCGCAAGGCATTTTCTTTTGTCAGGCTAATTTCATAACTAAAACTTAAAGGTGCATAATTTTTCAAAAAATGAAACTTAACGAAACTTTACCTTTAGAATCCAAACATTATCTACAATTTCCTCTAAGATCTTCCACAGGTCACCACGACCATCACCACCACCACCACCACCACCACCACCACCACCACCATCATCTTCGTCATCTTCAACATTATCCTCAAAGAGTTCTTCCCAAAGCTCCCGCCGCTTCCTCCCCCTTTTCCCCCTTTCCGTCAAACGGTATCCTCTACCGTCATCCGCGGCGGCGCATATTTTATAGCTGAATCTCCGGCGATTCAGCGGAATTGCCTTCACAAAAGCTACTGTAGAGCGTGCGGAAGAGAAACAGAGATGGTGAGAATCAGAGGAGGGGAATCTAGGGCTTTGGAATCGCCATAGACGGAGATTAGAGAAGCTAAGGAAAATAGAAGCTCGCGGCAACAAAAGAGCTACTCTATCCGCCATTAACGTCTGGCGAAGCGAGAACAGTGAAGAAAATATTATACGCCATGTATAAACACTCAACTTGCGCCACGTTGTCATCATCTTCTCCATTAAAAATCGAATACCTTTAACCGGATTGGTCCACGAGAATGTTCGAATTCAAAATCCGGTTTAAGTATAAGGGTAATCTCGGAATCACAAAGCTAAATGTCTGACCTGACACGCCTACGTGGATGCTCTGTTTTTTTTCTTTTTTTTTTCCAGAAACCAGGGAGAGGGAGACGAAGCTTCAAACAAGGAGAAAAAAAAACAAAAACCAGGAGAGAAAATTCGGAGGGAAAACGCGAGAAAATTTCTTAGGTTCCTGCGAAAATCTACAGCGAATCACTGGAAAAGGTAAAAGCCGAAGGGTTTAAGGTGTCTGCTATCGTCGGGGAAATTTGAAATTTCGTCCGGAAAAAAACGTGAATGATCTTTCGCATTATTTACGTCGATCAGAGAATTTGAAGCTTGGAAAGAGAGAATCGTGCGTGAAAGATTTGTGTTTGATTCATCGTTTGGATCCATGGTGTGGAAACACCTTCTGATTGGGTTCTCAGGGATATTTTCAAATGTTTCTCCCGTTGGAAATCTTCAGCCGGGATCGTTTTTAGCAAAATCAGACCAGATTTGGCCGTTATAATGGTACGAGCCTCTCTTCTCTAATCTGCATTATGATTCGTAATTCGTTGGAAGCTGATTTTTATATTTCCCTTTAATTTGGTTGAAATGTTTATATTATTTACTTATAAGTGTACGTGAGGAAGACAAATTTCATTGGAATGAGAACAAAAATAACCGCTAATGAAGCTTTTTTTCTATTGTCCTCTACCTTAATCAGGCTTCAGTAAAGGTAGCTGTGGGGTCAAATGTCTGGGTGGAAGATCCAGATGAAGCCTGGCTAGATGGAGAAGTAGTGGAAGCTAACGGTGAAGAGATCAAAGTTAAATGCCAAACCAAGACGGTTAGTCCCTTTTCTCAAAAACAACGACACAATCTGTTTTTTTTTTTTGTGTAGTTCACTGCCTTTTTCTGGCTAAGTGGCATTGCTTCCTAAATGATTCTACATCACTATGTAGCTAGTAGGCTTGAGATTTGTTCAACTCTTATTAAGGTACATGAAGATGGGTAGTGAGTATTTGTGATGCTTTCTTTTGTAGGTTGTAGCAAAGGTTAATGCTGTTTACCCCAAAGATCCTGAGTTTCCTGAACTTGGCGTGGACGACATGACAAAGCTTGCGTATTTGCATGAACCAGGGCTGCTTCTTAATCTAAAATCCCGATACAATGCAAATGAAATATATGTACGCTTCAGCATGTAACCCTTGTCAGTTTTCCTTCTTCCATTACACCCACTAATGGATTCTTTCACTAGCTTTCTACCATTGTTTTTGCTTGAAATGACTTCTTTTGCTTACACATATCATTCCGATGATCTTAAGGTTTCTGCAGAGTTGTAGCTATATCATCAATATGGTTTTTCTGAAAGCTAATTCGTTCTTGATTGTTACAGACATACACAGGGAATATACTGATAGCTGTCAACCCCTTTAAAAGATTACCCCACCTATATGGAAATGATATAATGGAGCAATATAAGGGCGCAGATTTTGGCGAGTTAAGCCCACATCCTTTTGCAGTTGCTGATTCTGCATACAGGTAATATTCAGTTGCGTAGATGAAACTTTAACTAATGTTGTTTGTTTGGGCCTCACAATCATCAAGAATATAAATTTAGAAAAATGATCAACGAGGGAGTAAGCCAAGCAATCTTGGTGAGTGGAGAAAGCGGTGCTGGGAAGACAGAGAGCACAAAGATGCTCATGCAATATCTTGCATACATGGGTGGAAAAGCGGAGAGTGAAGGACGATCTGTTGAACAGCAAGTTTTGGAGGTAGATAGACTGGTTAAAATGCATCTACATTCTTACTAAAGCTAGACTCACTGAGTTTCTCTCTGTAGATATCTTCTTATTCTTCTCGTATTATGTTCCTGTTATGCAGTCAAACCCAGTTTTAGAAGCTTTTGGTAATGCAAAAACCGTCAGAAACAATAATTCAAGGTGCAATGTCATTCACATTTCTTATTTTTTCCACGTTATGTATTATATTAAAGTCAAAACTTGACATATATTGGCAAATTTCATATTGCAGTCGTTTTGGTAAATTTGTGGAGATTCAGTTCAATCATATGGGAAGAATCTCAGGAGCTGCTATTAGAACATATTTGCTGGAGAGGTCACGAGTTTGTCAAGTTTCTGATCCTGAAAGAAACTATCATTGCTTTTACATGCTATGCGCTGCACCAGAACAGGTAAACGTGCTCCCTTCTGTGGATACCGTAGGTCGAACAGAAGGTTCTGCAGATCCAATGCTTGACCTTATATGAGATTCATACTGACAAAATTAGCTTCTGCTATGAGATTTCAGGAAACTGAGCGGTATAAGCTGGGGAAACCGAGCACATTTCACTACCTAAATCAATCGAATTGCTATGCATTGGATGCACTTGATGATTCCAAGGAATACATTGCTACGAGGAAAGCTATGGACGTTGTTGGGATTAGTCCTGAAGAACAGGTACTATCTGGTTATCATTTACATGATTAGTAATGAACAACCCTTCTTACATGCTATTATCGTAGGATGCAATCTTCCGGATAGTTGCTGCTATCCTTCATCTAGGAAACATCGAGTTTGCTAAGGGTGAAGAATCAGATGCTGCAGAACCGAAAGACGAAAAATCCCGGTTCCATCTAAAAGTGGCTGCAGAACTTTTCATGTATATGCTTCACTATTCTGTGTTCTCGGAGAACATATTTCTTGTCGAGGGGAGTTCAAACCCTGATTGCTGTTTTTTGGTAGGTGTGATGAGAAAGCTCTAGAGAGCTCCTTGTGCCAAAGGGTGATGGTGACTCGTGGTGAAAGCATTACCAAGCCTCTTGATCCCGGTAGTGCAGCACTAAGCAGAGATGCTCTTGCCAAGATTGTCTATTCAAAATTGTTCGATTGGTAGGTTAACAATAATGGACACTTTCCTAAGGGCTTATTATCAATCTTGGGATTTGAATTTTTGAAAGGTTACAAATTTATTGCCCTCAGGCTTGTGACTAAGATCAATAATTCCATTGGCCAAGACCCAAGTTCTAAATACATTATTGGAGTTCTGGATATATATGGATTCGAGAGTTTCAAGACAAACAGGTGCTTAACCGGTACGCTTCTTGTGTTGCTTATTCTTCTTCAAAAACACTGAGCAGATGATTTATTGTAAAATTTCTTAGTTACTTAGCTATTCTGTCTTTTGGGACAATATTAATATTCTCATTATTGGTTGTTCCTAGCAGTTATAATTGATAGCAGTTTTAATGCTCTTGTTACAATTCCAATGTTTTCTTTCTCTTTTCACAAACTTTTTGCAGTTTTGAACAGTTTTGTATAAACCTGACAAATGAGAAGCTGCAACAGCATTTCAACCAGGTTGGAGACTGATGTTCTTTTCAGAGTTTGGATTGATTGATCTAAATTATGCTGATCCATATTCATGCATATGTTCCTCTCTTCTACAGCATGTGTTCAAGATGGAGCAAGAAGAATATACTAAGGAAGAGATTGACTGGAGTTACATAGAGTTCATTGATAATCAAGATGTCCTTGATCTTATAGAAAAGGTAAGTAGCACTGTAGCAGCACACTGAGTGGTGTTGGAACCTTTAATGCGTTTTCTAGTAGTTCTAACTTCAGACATTTTTATTGATTTCCTGTACCTACTAAACAATTATTTCATGTCAGAAACCTGGAGGCATTATTGCCCTTCTTGATGAAGCTTGGTAATGTATCTAACCTCAATTTCTTCTTCATTTATTTCTTTTATATTTCTGCAATACGTTTCCTGAGTTTGTGTTTGCCACTACAGTATGTTTCCAAGATCAACACATGATACACTTGCGCAAAAGCTATACCAGACATTTAATAGCCACAAGCGTTTTACCAAGCCAAAATTGGCTCGTACCGACTTTACCATCTGCCATTATGCTGGTGATGTTAGTGATTAAATTACCTCAGAAGTGTATGCTTGATGTTTGTCTTTGAGTAAACTTGGCGTGATGACTGTGTTCTTGTTCAATTTCAGGTCACCTATCAGACTGAACTGTTTTTGGACAAGAACAAAGATTATGTTGTTGGAGAACATCAATCTCTCATGAACTCTTCAGATTGTTCCTTTGTCTCATCGTTATTCCCAAAACCGCGAGAGGAATCCTCCAAAACATCAAAGTTCTCATCAATAGGCTCTCAGTTCAAGGTCTGATAATAATGTTAAATACAACAAAGTCTGCTTATATTTTATGCATTGATTCTCACCATGTACTAATATACAGCAACAACTACAATCTCTGCTCGAGACGTTGAACACCACAGAGCCACACTACATACGTTGTGTTAAACCAAATAACGTTCTTAAGCCAGAAATTTTTGAGAACGTTAATGTTCTACATCAACTTAGGTGTGGGGTAAGCTTAATGTTTCAGAGAACCTTATGCTTTCATTTTTGCAACTGCAACAATTATTCAGCCTTTACATGATGTTGTGAAACATTCATTTCTGACTCAGGGGGTCATGGAAGCCATTAGGATTAGTTGTGCTGGATATCCTACTAGAAAGCCTTTCAACGAATTTTTAACCAGGTTCCGAATTTTGGCTCCGGAGGCTACGGATAGAAGGTAGATCTACCAATGCTTAACTTTTAAAAATAAATTCTTACTTTAATGCTAAATGGACGTCAAGGTATTTGAGTCATAAACCTTTGACCTCTGGCCTTTATGTTAATAGCTTTGACGAAGTCGACGCTTGCAAAAAACTACTAGCAAAAGTGGACCTAAAAGGTTTTCAGGTGCGTTTTCATATCTTTATCTCACAGTTTCTTGATTGCTGTTTTTATATAGTGATCTCCAAAAAACATATAAAGGGTACTGGCAATGATATGTTCATGGTTACACTGCATAAGACTCTTATATGGGCTTTTCTTCTTGTTCATATGCCATGGTAAGTTGGATAAATTCGGTTACTACATTTATTTTTAAAATCACAGATAGGGAAGACAAAGGTGTTTCTTAGGGCAGGTCAGATGGCAGAACTGGATGCTCACCGAGCTGAGGTTCTTGGCCATTCAGCAAGGATTATACAGAGGAAAGTCCTTACTTATCAGTCTCGCAAAAAATATCTGCTGTTGCAGTCCGCTTCTACTGAAATCCAAGCCTTTTGTAGAGGTAATACATGTTGTATGCAATTGCAGGTCGGGTAGATTGTTGGCTTCAAATATAGGTTCATGTCTTATCTGGCATCTCCCAACTTATTGCAGGACATATTGCACGCCTTCAGTTTGAGAACATGAGAAGAGAAGCTGCTTCTCTGAAAATTCAAAAGCAGGCTCGGACATATATATGTCAGACAGCCTTTAGAAAGTTGTGTATTTCAGCTATTTCTATTCAGGCTGGGTTGCGTGCAATGGCTGCTCGAGTTGAACTTCAACACAGGAAGAAGAGAAAAGCGGCGATCATTATTCAAGCAAGTTTAAGTCTTCCTATTGATGATAACTATCTCTCCTTTTCCGTATCTTAAAGATGTCAAATATTTAAATTTGTTTGAGTATCAATAACCTGTAAGTTACTGGTTCCACAGAGTCAAATCAGAAGATGTTTGTGCCGACTGCGGTATTTGAGAATGAAGAAAGCAGCTATTACCACTCAATGTGCCTGGAGAGTGAAAGTTGCACGTCGAGAATTGCGGAAGCTTAAAATGGTGACATTCTTTCTTAACTACCAATTGGAGCTCTTAGTTTCTCTAAACCTGGTTTTTATGATCCTACCTTCCATGAGATGTACAGGAATTTTCAACATGATTGTCAAGATATTGAAAACTTGTATAATTGTGGACTGGAATTTTCTGTCAGTATATTCTTGTACTTTAGGGTCTATTTGAGAACTCATGTTGATGATAGTCAGTTTTCAAATTCACTGGACATATCTTAAGATATCTTTGTCTTCCAGGCTGCTAAGGAAACAGGAGCCCTACAAGACGCTAAGACTAAGCTAGAAAAGGAAGTGGAAGAACTCACTTCATGCTTAGAGCTTGAGAAACAAATGAGGGTACACATCACACTACTTGCCATGCTGAATAAGTGAATATTGATATGTTCTCAAACCATAATACTAGATCTTGTTGCTATTTCTCTTTTCTGTGTGAGGCATCTAATCTGCCGACTGATGCAGATAGAGCTTGAGGTAGCCAAAACTCAAGAAGTCGAAGACTTGCGGTCAGCTTTAAATGATATGGAACTTCAGCTTGGGGAAACTCAAGAAACCAAAAGTGAGGAGATTTTGAAGTTGCAGTCTGCTTTACAAGACATGCAACTTGAATTTGAAGAGCTTGCTAAGGAGCTGGAGATGACGAATGATCTTGCTGCAGAAAATGAACAGCTCAAGGTAAGGTCACAAATTAGATAAGAAATTTTTGGTCCTTGGTATTCTTCCGTTTATGGGTTCAAGGATACAGATTTATAGATATTCAAACATATGATCGTGGTTGTCTGTCTTATTCATTTTCCTTGTAATATCTAAGGATTTGGTGAGCTCGTTACAAAGGAAAATTGATGAATCCGAGACCAAATATGAAGAAACAAGTAAGCTAAGTGAAGAGAGAGTAAAACAGGAGGTTCCCGTCCTTGACAAAGGTGTAATCATCAAACTCGAAGCTGAAAATCAACAATTGAAGGTAAAATTACTTGATATTGACATTTGATAATCAAGATTCATGGCAAAAAGAGGTTCATTTGAGATTTCAATGTTTCCTCTCAATAATTGATATTTCATCAAGCGCAACATTTCGTAGGCATTGGTCAGTACCTTGGAGAAGAAAATCGATGCATTAGACCAAAAACATGACAAAAAAAACTCAAACATCTTATATCAGTTGAAAGAGAGTGCTTCATCTGATTATGAGATTCAAGGTAATCTTGCAGCTGAGAATGAACGTCTCAAGGTAAAGCTGTAGGGATGTAGGTCAACTCATGCTCCTCTTAGTCTTTTCAGGTTTGGTTTTTCTCATTGATATGATGTATGACACTTCTCAGGCACTTCTGAGCTCACTAGAAAAGGAAGATAACGAAAACGATGACAATGATTTATCAAACGAGCAAAAGGAAGGGACACACATGCTGAACGAAGAGAGATTTACCGAGGATATTTTGGTTGATGATGAAAATGAAATGACCAACAAGCTTGCTGCTGAAAACAAAGATTTATATGTAAGTGTTTCATAAAATGTAACCTTCCGATTAAAAGTTTGTGGTTAATATAATGTCTCTCTCTTTAATTTATTGAAATTCCACAGGATCTGGTAGATTTGTTAGAAAAGAAAATAGCTGAAACAGAGAAGAAGTATGAGGATGCAAATAGACTTTGTGAAGAGAGGCTTAAGCAGGTTTTAGACACAGAGACAAAACTAATCGAGTTAAAAACATCTATGCAAAGGTTATCGATTTGCATTCTCTCTTTGTCTAAAGTTTCAATCTTCTATCTTTTCTTTGCTATATATTTGCATTTGCAACAGTTACTACTACATATGCATTACTTTTTTACTCTTATCTTTAGGCTCCAGGAAAAGGTCTCTGACATGGAAACAGAAGACAAAATTCTTCGACAGCAAGCACTGTTTAATTCAGCTTCCAAGAAAATGTCACCCCAGGTGTCATTTACAAGACCGCCGGTAAAATTCCCCTATGCAATTTCGCATATTCTTATATAAATTTTTTTCAAAAAAAATCTTGACATCTTCCTTTTCACGTACCTCTTACAGCCAGTGGAGAACGGACATCATGTAAGTGAAAAACTAATGAACTGATCTTTTATATACGTAATCATCTTCGCAAGTCTTACTAGAGCTTTCTAATAGAAATCTCTTTCTGACAGGAATCCTTTGCTCCTATACCATCAAGAAGGTTCGGGACACTGTCTTTTAGAGGATCTCGGATTGAACGACAACCGCATGTACGTGCATAACGAAAACATCAGTCATAATATTGTAATACTTGTTTGCATTTGTTAATTAGGTATGTCATGTTTGTATGATGCAGGAATTTGTTGACGTCCTTATCAAATGTGTTTCACAAAATGTTGGTTTCAGCCACGGAAAGCCTGTTGCAGCATTTACAATATACAAATGTCTCATACACTGGAAAATATTTGAAGCAGAGAAAACCAGTGTCTTTGACCGTATTGTTCCTGTTTTTGGTTCTGCTATAGAGGTAACCTGAAGTTTACATATTAGTCGCTTTGTAGTATTTATGGTCAAAGAATCAATGAAACTATGTTTCTTGAAAAATGCCTCTCAGATCATCTGACAATAGGAAATATGAAGGCATATCGTTTCATTTTTTTTCCTGATACGGCTTAGACTTGAGTTAGATTGAAAATTGAAATCGTGTCATCATGCTTTGCGTTTTGTATGTTTTCAGAACCCAGAAGATGATAACAATTTGGCTTATTGGCTAACAAACACATCTACGCTGCTGTTCTTGCTTCAAAGAAGCTTAAAATCCCATAGCACAACAGGTGCAAGTCCGAAGAAACCTCCTCAGCCAACTTCATTTTTTGGGAGGATGACACAGGTAAAAAAACCAGTTTATAGACTCTAAGAATACCTTTAGCATACTAATGGCCATAAGCTTTAACTAAGAGTTTCTTTGTCTTGTGGGACTTCCTCTAATATGAATTCAATGTGTTTTAGGGTTTCCGTTCACCCTCCTCGGCCAGCCTTTCAGGTGATGTAGTGCAACAAGTAGATGCTCGATATCCTGCTTTACTTTTCAAGCAGCAGCTTACAGCCTTCATTGAAACTATATATGGAATATTTCAAGAGAACGTGAAGAGAGATCTCGCACTCGTGCTTTCGTCCTGCATTCAGGTAGACCTATTTATGGTATCCTTCAAAAGAAATAAAAATTTGTAAGATAATGATCTCTGCAAGATAGGGTCATCTCACTTATTAGTTATCAACTAATGGATCAGGGACTGAAAGATTCATCACATGAATCCTCCGCAGAGACTTTATCAGCTGAGTCATCTGAACAGAATTCACCAGAAAAGCCATCTGAAGAGAATCCACCGGCAAAGCTGTCTGAAGATAATTCACCAGCAAAGGCATCTGAAGATATTTTAAAGCCATCTGAAGAGAACTCACAGGCAAAGTTATCCGAAGAGAATCCACAGGAAAAGCTATCCGAACTGAATCCACATTCAGAACCATCCACAGACAATTCACCGGCAAAACCATCTGAAGAGAATTCGCCCACGAAAACTTGGCAAGACGTCATAGATCTTTTGAATCTGCTTCTCGGCACATTGAAGAAAAATTACGTAAGAATTTTTTTGTATTCGAGGATTAAAGATTTTGTGTTTGCTTCTGTTTACTCCTAGATTTCCACTCTGACAAACTTCTTCATTCAGGTTCCTCTGTTTCTTGCTCAGAAGATTTTCAACCAAACATTCCAAGTCATCAACTTTCAACTCTTTAACAGGTAAACTATTTACATTCCCCTATCAACCTTTAACGGAGTGAAAATCACCTAACCCACCATCAGCCAATAAACTAAAAGCTATAATCTAACTAATGCAGCCTTCTGCAACGTGAATGCTGTACATTAATCATGGGCAAGAAGGTGAATGCCTGGTTAAATGAACTAGAATCATGGTGTAGCCAGGCAACTGAAGAGGTAAGTTTAGTTGTCTTGAATGATTGTAGTAACCAAACGGTTTCAATTCGCTTGATTTCACTTGTCAGTTAAATTCTCCTGAATGCAGTTTGTAGGATCTTCATGGGATGAACTCAAACACACAAGACAAGCCGTCGTGCTCCTGGTCTGTTTCTTATGAACCAAATTACAGCAACTTAAATTAACATTACAACACTCTTTCTTCATTCTTTTTCCTGAATATATATATTATGGGATTCCTCTTCCAGGTTACAGAACAGAAGTCCACAATTACATATGATGATCTTACGACTAACCTCTGCCCGGTAACTACTCTCTGCTTCTCTGATCTAAATACTCCTTTAAAGATTATAAAACATGCATGGAAAATGCTTATAATTTGTTATATTCACTGCCTTCTGATCTTTCTATCTCTCTTCAATATCTCAGGCTCTTAGTACTCAGCAATTGTATAGAATATGTACCCTCTGCAAAATTGATGACCACGGGGATCAGGATATATCTCCAGACGTATGTTTGCTCTGAACATCTCTCAAATAAACCAAAATCCATTTTCCCAAATCACAATATCTGTTTCATATATCTATGGGTGCAGGTGATTTCCAACTTGAAACTTCTAATTACAGATGAAGACGAAGACAGTCGTTCGTTCTTGTTAGACAATGATTCCAGGTATTGAAAATCTCAGATTAGGCATAAAATTCTCTAAATTGTTCTAACTAACATCATCACCATAACCTCTTGAATATTATCTTTGTGAAACTCAGCATCCCCTTTGCAGCCGATGAAATTTCCAACTTTATGCAAGAAAAAGACTTTGCCAATGTAAAACCAGCTGCAGAACTCGCTGATAACCCTAACTTCCACTTTCTAAAGGCCTGAGACCTATTTGACTCTGGCTATGTATTTGGCAATGCAATTGTATAGTAATTCCCTTGCACAGTTTTACGATTTGTAGAATCTTTGTCGTCTAGGCTTTAAGAGGACATTTTGAGCTCAAGTGTAAGGCTCGCTCTCTTCTTTTAAATTGATTCTTTTAAGTTCATTATCTTCAGGGTAGAGGTTAGGTTAAAGCCAGCCAATACTTTACTTGTAGGGCAAGGAAAGAACTTCTCTTTGTATAACAAACATTAGAAATCAGTTTGTAAAACCGTATTTTGTGGGAGACTTAAGACACTACCTTGTGGGTCAGAGATTCATAACTTAATAGACTGTTAACAAAAAAAATTTCGTCAACAAACAGAACATGGATGGTGAGGCAATAATAACAATAGTATAAATCATTATTGATTTTAAATAATTATTTTCTAAATTACATATTTATGATTTTTGAGATATTTTAGAAGATTGTTGTATTTTAAAAGTTGTGATATTGTTTTTAAAAATGGTAAATTAGACAAAATCGATGGTAATGGATATTAATATATTATATAGTTAGTAAATTACCGGTGAACACCTGATGAGTCTGAGGTCTGAGGGTGTGAGAGCATATCAAGAGAAACATGTGAATCTGATCACATGGTGTTCCCATACCCTTACAGTTATTACAGTTATGGAGGTTTGTTTGCATTTATCATCCTCTCTTTCTTTTGTCCCTTTTCTCCATTCTATAATATACATGCATACATATACACATATATCTATAAATGTGTTTGTGCCATGATTTTTTCATGGCAAATATTGTGAACCAAGTGTTTTTCTTTTAATTTTGATTTCCTCACAATTAAGCCGACGTCACACAATGAAACAGCAGGTAAAAACTATATTATCTTTTTTTCTTGTTAATGAAACTATATTATCTTATCATACGAAGAATAAAGTCTATGGTCCTTCTGAATTTCTCTCTTAAACAATTTACATACGTATATGCAGTCATGCATATATATATATATATATATATATATATGTGTGTGTGTGTGTATGTATTCATTTTTTGATATCTTTAAACATATCTCTTAATATGGATTATATTCTATCGTCTTTAAATATCAATGTTTCATATCCAAAGAAAAATCGATGTATTCATAAGTTGGATCAGATGAATGTTTATTCAGTATTTAAAAGTAGAATCTCACAAGATTCATATATTATAAATAAATATAATATCATATATATCTTTTTGAGTACCAATTAGTTTTACAATAGAAGTCTAAAGAACCATATGTATAACGATTAATTACCACCAATTTAGTTAGATTGTATGTTCACCAATTCCGTGGAATTTTATGATTACGCTTAGGATAAATTTTGAGTATATTATTATTAGCATTAACTATAGATAACGTAGCTAGAATATGATTTCGAAGGGTAACAAATTTGCAACCATTCAATAATATGTTGGTCAAACAAGCCGTAATTCACATAGATAAATGAAGAGAAATGCTAGTTTTGGAATATTTTCATGTTACCCATTTGATATTCGAAGCATAGAATTAGTAGATAAATAAAGAAAATATATTGTGTTATACTAAAGCATGAAATCAGGTGCTATTAATGGGCTCTATTGAAAATAGTAACATGGGGTTTGGCTCTCTTAAATTAACAAGATTTATATAATCAAGAGATATATACAAGACACCTGATTAAGAAAAGCTGAGTACTATAGCAGAATCTGATTGATTATTGTCAGAAAATAAACCAATAATGGCCACATATACAAAAATTTTGGAAATTCCTTTTAGCAATAATTGATCCTTGTGGCACCTAGTATTATATTGATTTTACTGTTTGATTTTAAGAAATCATCAAATGTTTAGATTTAGAAGGTTAAGTAATAAGTATGGTCCCCGCAGACCTAGAACCCGTGACCTTCGGATCATAATTGATTCATAGCAAAAACTACACTACTTTGGACGAAAAAAAGTGTTGTTTGATTTTTCTTTTTGATTATTGTTTTTTGGGTTTAAACTTTAAAGTACGTATAGTCTCTAATCGTTCATTTCAAACGATATAATGTGTTCAATGATTGGATATAGTCTATATGCATATTCGCACCACTTGATTTGACCAATATATTTGTCTGAGTGTGTGTATATTATGATAAATGGTTTGGTCGTTTCATGCAAAATACTTGTATTATTGACTGCATTTACGAGTAGTACTATTACATTTTTATTCAGATAAAGAAAAAAAAAAAAAAATTATAGCTTCTAGCATATAGTTATCTTCTGCAACTGAATCCAAACTATTTAACTGGATTCAAAATTACGATTGTATTATTTTTCTTAAATGTTTGCTTTTCCTTTCTTTCTTGAATGGTATTGTAAGTGTTTATATATAGAACGCATAGTGATCACAAGTTTTACTACTACTATAAAAGTATATATAAACGACTCAAGTATGCGATAGTTTTATTAAATCTAGGTTGTTAGTGGCTTTGTTTACTCCATGTTAGTGGTTTCTTTCTAGGTGTGAGTAAACCATGTGGGAAATTCTTTTAGTTTTATTACTTCAAAAATAAAAATAGAACTACTCATCGATAGAATATATAATCTCGTCATCCCAGGAGTCATTTCGTCGTTAATATTAACTAAATATATAGTTCATCTATGAAACTAAAACTACTACTCCATTAAAACACGTCATATGCATGCATCTATACCTCTTTTTTCTTAGATTTAACTTAAAAAGAAATTCTAGATTTTGGTGAGAAAAATCTTTGCCCGATTCAAGTCCACTACATATATCACTCGATCGAGGTTTCCTGAATAATCTAGTTTTCATAAATCATGATGATTAGTTTCTTACACAACACGATTCCATATTATCGATGTGAATCATCCATTTATAAGAAATTATGACGAAGATAAAAAGATAAACAAATAACGTAAAGAATACAGATTTATGTGGTTCATTCACTAATGGGGGTATATATTGGTTATTTTTAAACAAAAATATCTTAACTAACCGCAATTGGATTAGACTTGCGAATAAATCTCCAAAAAGAGAACTTAAGGTGAAACCCTACTCAGCGAGACTTCTGTGCTACCTTTATCAACTTTAAAGTCTTTAACTGATCTTCGGGAACATTTCACCTTTTTGTGTGTATTCCAAATTTCCAATACATATTTTTTGCACACATAAACAAACACATAGAGTGTGTTTCGATGATCTAAAATAGAGATCAAACGTGCTAAACATTAATTCATAATGAGAACAATAATAACAAGAGGAATTATTGTGTAGAATTAATATTATTGTATCAATATGCACTGACATATCATCGCTGCATTAAAAGAGGAATTGACTGATATTAACAACAAAAGGGAAAGAAAAAAAGAGGAATTGACCAAATTTTTTAAAAGAAAACATGAAGACCCAATTTTACACTCCAGCACATGAATATATCTCACATTTCCGTTTCTGCAGCCTCATGCGTATCTAACCCTAGATTTGGTTTGTACATTGATCGATGTAGATCTTCTTAAAACATTCCAAATTTATTAAGTTTAACAGTTTATCACAGAAAAAAAACAAAAGAGTTTAACTTTAGTAAATGATATTTTAACCAAAAAAAAAAAACACTTTACTATAACGTTCTTCTTCCGACCAAACATTTTTCGTCTAACGACCGGAGTTAAACCCTCGGTTATTGGTTTAATTCGAATCACAAGTAGAGATTGTTTTCATGGAGAAGCAATAGAGAACCAAATGGACCCTTCCATCTACTTTTCAAAAGTCTCTCAAAATTTTAGCGGCAAGTCTACTCTTACTTAAACAATCTTTCAAACAAGGGTACCCGGTTATTGAATTTAAATGCAAATAGAAGAAAATCAAACAATTTGAAGAAATGTGAATAAGACCCGAAAAGGCCAAATGAAAATTTAACATCCAAGAGACTTGGTTACATAAAAATGGTCACAAGAAAAATCTACAACCATAATTTTCTTTGAAAAATTTTCCGCTCGTGCCGCGGACAAATAAAAGTTAATCTCTAACGAGAGTATAGAAAATTAGAAATGAATCAAAACAAGCAAGTATATGCCACCAACCTCAATGTAATACTATAATTTAGTCAATTTCATTCTTATAATCCGGTATATGTGTATTCAAGTGTTGATCTCTTTATATATGGCTTAAATTATAAATGCCGCTGCATGCTAATCATTTGAACATTTAGAACTTAAACTAAATGAATATAAAAATCATTTTATAATCTTAAGAAATAATTATCTAAATACAAAAATCCAAATTGCTTGAACTCTTCTCTATTTAAATCCTTTCTCCTCAAACCAAAAAGACACAAACAAAATCACCATCTATCATCATTACATCTTTTCTAGCCCTAAAAGTAAGTATAAATAACACTAAAAAGCTCCCAATAAGATGTGTAATACCAATAACACAAGCTGTGTCAACATCTCAAGTATTCTTCAGCCTGATGACATTTTCTCCCGTCGTTGCATCTGGGTGAATGGGCCAGTCATCGTCGGTGCTGGCCCATCAGGCCTAGCTGTCGCCGCCGACCTGAAACGCCAAGAAGTTCCGTTTATAATCCTCGAGCGAGCTAACTGCATAGCCTCTCTGTGGCAAAACAGAACCTATGATCGTCTCAAGCTTCATCTCCCCAAGCAATTCTGCCAATTACCCAATTTACCCTTCCCGGAGGATTTCCCGGAGTATCCAACGAAGTACCAGTTTATTGAGTACCTTGAGTCCTACGCAACCCACTTTGATCTCCGCCCAAAGTTCAATGAGACTGTCCAGTCAGCTAAATATGACAAGAGGTTTGGGCTGTGGCGGGTCCAGACTGTTTTTAGAAGCGAGTTGCTTGGTTATTGCGAGTTCGAGTATATATGCAGGTGGCTCGTGGTGGCAACGGGAGAGAATGCTGAGAAAGTGGTGCCAGAGTTTGAGGGTTTAGAAGATTTTGGTGGTGATGTTCTTCACGCTGGTGATTATAAATCCGGCGAGAGGTACCGAGGAAAACGAGTTCTGGTAGTTGGATGTGGAAACTCCGGTATGGAAGTATCTCTCGACCTATGCAACCACGATGCAAGCCCATCAATGGTCGTTCGTAGCTCTGTAAGTAAAAATTAAACACACAAAGTTCAGAAAAACAGAGCATCTGCTTCTCCAGTAGTTCCTCTGTTCTGAAACAGAGCAACTAATAGTTATACTCTGTTTTTTTATCTGATCGATCAGGTCCATGTGTTGCCGAGAGAGATTCTTGGGAAGTCGACATTCGAGTTAGGTGTAACAATGATGAAATGGATGCCTGTTTGGCTCGTAGACAAGACTCTGCTCCTTCTCACGAGGTTACTTCTGGGTAACACCAATAAGTACGGCCTTAAGAGGCCTCAAATTGGACCGTTAGAGCTGAAGAACACTGCCGGCAAAACTCCCGTGCTAGACATTGGAGCATTTTCAAAAATCAAATCGGGGAAGATCAAAATCGTCCCCGGAATAGCTAAGTTTGGCCCGGGAAAGGTTGAACTCGTGGACGGTCGAGTTCTAGAGATCGATTCCGTCGTTCTTGCCACTGGTTACAGAAGCAATGTCCCTTCATGGCTTAAGGTATATACAGAAACATTATCTTTAAAGATCAAGTCTTTAAAACGATAGAATACCGGTAATGACAGTTGAGGGAAGTTTGGTACGTAAATTACTTAAATGTTGTTTGGTGGTTGGTTTATTGCTATGCAGGAAAATGATTTGGCGGAGATTGGGATAGAGAAAAACCCGTTTCCAAAAGGGTGGAAAGGGGAGGCCGGATTGTATGCGGTTGGGTTTACCAGAAGAGGACTCTCAGGTGCGTCGTTGGATGCGATGAGTGTGGCTCATGATATTCCTAATAGCTGGAAAGAAGAAACTAAGCAACAGATCAAAACTGTAGCTACTCGTCATCGTCGTTGTATTTCACACTTTTGATTTTTACTATTTACATACAAAAAAAATATACGATAAAAGGGGAAAAATGAGAGGATTGATTAGTGTTTTGTTGTGTGAAAATCAAAGAGATGAGCCCACTCCTTGGAAGAAACCAAAAGAGAAATAATTGTGGGAAAGAAAAAAAAAACAATTTGGGGTTTCCTTTGTTGTAAGGAAGATGTGGCTTTTCATTTGTATAAATGTATTGTGTTACATTTCAAGTTATCTTTTGTTGGTAAATGTGTTTGATTGCCGTGCTAATATATGTACAAATACAAACTTAGAACTGATCTTGAAAGTTTGAAGCTCAATAAGTTTAGACAAAATATATGAACAAGATATGTGTCTGAAACTCATTTTGCCATTGACAAAGAGGCATAAAGGTGTGGATGAAGTAAGAAATATATCCTCAATACAGATACATGAACTGTGTATGTATCATTTCTCTTATTATACGATTGAAAAAAGAGAGATAACAAACATCAAGGTTCTAAAATGTTTAGACAACATTCATCATCATCAAAAGGAGCAATTGATATTACCAGACATCAGGACGAAGCTCTCCAGTAGCCGGAGGCATCCAACGACCAGAATTGTACACGTTTTCACCGACTTTCCATCCAGGAACATCCTTCATCACATCCGCCTCGTACTCTAGATACTTCTTCCACTCAGACACAAACCTATTTACAATCAACAAACGGGATTCAATGTTGTAGTTTGTACCACAAGCTTATTTGTAATCAACAATGGAAACAGAAACCGAACTTCTATTGTTTTTTCTACCTTTCATCTTCTTCTGCTTGAAGAATGGGTAAAATTGCTCTACGGGCAGCATATTTCTCTTCCTTCAACGCCCTATCATCACAAGCAATCTTAATAAGAACTTTAGTGGTGATACATTGTGCTCATTTTTGACACTTTTTTCAGCATTATGCAACTGAGATTCTAACCATAGAAGACTATTAGAGGATGTACACACCAAGAAAGATAACACTATGTTGTCTTAGTAGTTGCAAATGACTCCAAATCAACACTAACTAAGCTAATAACTCACAATGTGACCACCTAAAAACCAAAATCCAAGTAACTAATAAGTATCATCTTGCAATTTGATTGCTTTCTTCACCATAGCTCAAAGGGATCGTTAATTAGCTATAAAATGGGTCATTAGTACCCAATTTCAGACTAACCACACAAATGAAAAAGCATCTGAGGTTATTAGTAACCAGGAAATTGTCAAGGTTCAATCCCAAATTACTCAAAAATATCACAACAGAGAACTAAGAATTCCAGGAAAATCCGATAGGTGAAGAAATGTGAGGGGAAGCTATTTACATCTCGTTTCTTATTACCTGCGGATTTTGTTACCCTGACCGACTTGGTACATCCCCCAAGCAAAAGCACCTGAAACAGCAAGGAAAATAGCCATGGCGCTTGGACCCGTGTTGGAGATCCGGCGAGCATATCGGATCGGCGCGAATCCACCCGGTGGTGGACCATCTTGAAGCAACGGCATATCCTTCACACTCGCCATTCCTGGCTTCTTCCTTATCATCGCCTCCGTCATCTTCAACCTCGATCGATCACTGTTTGATCCTCAAATCGATCTTTGATTCGTTAATCGACTGTTCTAGGGATTCTGAGGAAGACAAACAATCAGAAATGTGTTGCTGAAAGTAAAAAATATTATTAATGTCTTTAGTCTTTACTGTAATAAATGAACTGGGCTTTAGGAGGCCCATAATCTAAAATATACCGGGTCAACTCAAACCGGATCCAAATCGGAGGCTAAAACTCAACCAAGCAATGAGCTTGGAGAAAACGTAAAACCCTAAACCCTACTGCTTCTAGAATCTTCGGATCTGCTTCATTTCTCCTCTTCCTCGAGTGAGAATTTGTCAAGTTAGCTTCTTTAGTTCGATCTGGTTCTGAAGCAATTCTCGGTTGAGTGAGAATCTATCATCATGTATCGGCTAGTCACCAACGTTGCTTCAAAAGCTAGGTAGATCTATTCGGCTTATGGGTTTTCTTTGTGGATGTGATTTGAATGTTGCTTTTTTTTATTTGTGATTGTGTTTCTGAATTGATTCCTTGGAGATCCAAAATTGCGAGAAACTGATGGGGATTGGTAAAGATATGCATGAATTTAGTTCTAATTTTCCAAATTTTGATCATCGTGTTAGCAGAAATTACAGTAAAATTGATTTTTTCTCTGTCCTTGGAAAATCTTCTTCATTGCTTTACTTCATAGATGAGTGTAGCCTCTTCCTTTTTCTGTGTATTTGTGAAAGTTTCTTCATTTATTGATTGGATTTATTTTTCTTGTTTCAACAGGATTGCCAGGAAGTGTACAAGCCAGGTTCGTGTTCTTCATTTTGTATCTAGTTATGCTGTTTTTAGTCGTTTGTGGGTATGTATTGATGTGTATTCTGTGTATTGTTAGATTGGAAGCAGGCTCAATTCTACTAGAAATTATGCCGCAAAAGACATAAGGTTCGGTGTTGAAGCTCGGGCTTTAATGCTTAAGGGTGTCGAGGATCTTGCTGATGCAGTTAAAGTCACTATGGGACCCAAGGTAATAAACTTATGTTCAGATAGTTTCTGTTCAAAAGATCAATGTTGTAAGTAAATCTAGTTAAACGAAAGGATAGTGTGACGCCCTATTGACAAGTATCAACAAATTGTCTGTTCTGTTACCATTTTCTAAATTTCCTTATCTTATAAGGGTCGTAATGTCATCATCGAACAAAGCTGGGGTGCACCAAAGGTGACAAAGGATGGTGTGACTGTTGCCAAGAGCATTGAGTTCAAGGATAGAGTTAAGAACGTTGGTGCCAGTCTTGTCAAACAGGTTGCTAACGCCACAAATGACGTAGCTGGTGATGGTAAGTGTTCCCTTTCATTGTATTAAAATGTTTTTTCTATGCTTGGTAATTGGATTGTTGATCTCCTATTTACTAGTATTTATCTTTGTTATCTGACAAATAATATGGTCTGCTTTACAGGTACAACATGTGCTACAGTCCTGACTCGAGCTATCTTCACAGAAGGTTGCAAATCAGTTGCCGCTGGAATGAATGCAATGGACCTAAGACGTGGTATCAAACTGGCAGTTGATACTGTTGTGACAAACTTGAAGAGCCGAGCACGCATGATTAGCACTTCTGAAGAAATTGCCCAAGTTGGAACAATATCAGCAAATGGAGACAGAGAAATTGGTGAACTGATTGCAAAGGCTATGGAAACTGTCGGCAAAGAGGGAGTAATCACAATTCAAGTGAGTTGAATTTGATCCCTAAATGTTAAATTATTTTGCTTATTTCGTGATGTCACTTATGCTATCATCTCTTGATACAGGATGGCAAGACCTTGTTAAATGAGCTGGAGGTTGTTGAGGGTATGAAGATTGACAGAGGATACATCTCCCCGTACTTCATAACAAACCCGAAAAACCAAAAATGTGTAAGGAATCCCACCTTGTTGCTATATCAATCTAGGGAACTTCGCATTTGATTTGTTCTAATGGATATGGTGTGCAGGAACTAGAAGATCCTCTCATTCTTGTCCATGAGAAGAAAATTTCCAATATAAACGCTATGGTGAAAGTCTTAGAAGTGGCCCTCAAGGTATAAACAATTTGGTGATTTCCTGATTGTCAATAATGTTCTGATATTCATTAAGTTACTTTGTATTTGAAAATCGAATTTATTTTCTCTGCCCTTTTTCAGAAGCAAAGGCCGCTGCTAATCGTTGCTGAGGATGTGGAGAGTGATGCTCTTGCCACCCTAATTCTGAACAAACTCCGTGCTGGAATCAAGGTTTCTCTTCTCAGCCTTTTGTTGTATGCCTTTTTTCTTACGACGGCGTATTAGAATTTTAATATGATTGGATTGATGTAAATGGTATTGCGTTATAGGTCTGTGCTGTGAAGGCCCCTGGTTTTGGAGAGAACCGAAAGGCCAATTTACACGATCTAGCTGCCCTCACCGGAGCCCAGGCATGCCCATGTTTTTTAATTATCATCTGCCTAGACAACACACCCACACTAATTGCATGAGCTATAATGTGTCTTTGGTGATTCCACTTTGTAGGTAATAACAGAAGAGTTAGGTATGAAGCTTGACAACGTTGACCTCAGTATGTTTGGAAACTGCAAGAAGGTTTGTTTGGTCCTATTCCTTCTGCTTGCTCTGATTTTTTCCATGTACCTTCTGGTACATTTATATAACTTGATTTTCATTTGTTAACAGATAACTGTTTCCAAAGATGATACTGTTTTTCTCGATGGGGCTGGTGACAAGAAAGCAATTGGGGAACGATGTGAACAGGTTAGTGTGCTTCTCACTTTTTGATTATGTAGTGAATTCAGTGATATAATATACCTTTACCCTATTTTCCAACTGGTAAGAATGTTAAATATGTTTTACATTTTAATAAATCACACAGATACGATCCATGATGGAAGCGAGCACGTCTGATTATGACAAGGAGAAGTTGCAAGAAAGATTGGCTAAGCTTTCGGGTGGTGTTGCTGTACTAAAGGTAATGTACACCTTGTGAACATGAGAACAAGAAGCTATTAATGCATTAATAGTTTACTACTAACGTCAGGATTACTCACATGGGTTTTTAGATTGGAGGAGCGAGTGAGACAGAAGTTAGCGAAAAGAAAGATAGAGTAACTGACGCTCTGAATGCCACTAAAGCAGCCGTAGAAGAGGGTATTGTTCCAGGTAAAAAAACTATCTCAAATCTTTAAAACAAACTTTGGTTCAGTTTTTGAAAGAAATTATGAGAATTACATTGCTTTTGTGTATTACAGGTGGTGGTGTTGCTCTTTTGTATGCTTCAAAAGAACTTGAGAAGCTTTCCACAGCTAACTTTGATCAGAAAATCGGTGTTCAAATAATTCAAAACGCCCTCAAGGTTTTTCTCGTCACATTGTTCATCCTCTCTAACATAAACAGCTTCTAGAATCTTACACACAAAATCTTTCGTTGATGCAGACACCTGTTTACACGATTGCTTCCAATGCTGGAGTAGAGGGTGCAGTTATTGTAGGCAAGCTTTTGGAACAAGATAATCCTGACCTTGGTTATGATGCCGCTAAAGGTTACATTCTTATATGCATTAGAAAAATTTGCTTTCTAATTGCTCCTTTCACTATATACTGAGCTAGTTTCTTGTTTTGCGTAAACTTTCAGGAGAATACGTCGATATGGTAAAGTCTGGTATTATCGACCCTTTGAAAGTGATCAGAACTGCATTGGTTGATGCTGCAAGGTACACAAAGTTTTGAAAATTTTATATCAAATTTTGTAGTTTATTGCAATGTTATTTGCTAATCATTTTTCTTGGTTTATTCTATTGGTTAGTGTCTCGTCTTTGTTGACAACAACGGAAGCAGTTGTGACTGAGATTCCAACGAAAGAGAAGGAAGTGTCTCCGGGTATGGGCGGTGGCATGGGTGGCATGGGCGGCATGGGAGGAATGGGTTTCTGAGAAGAACTATAAACCCTAACTAGGTTTCTTTGGAATCACGGTTACTTCATCAACAAGGCACTAATGGATTCTTCAATCATGATTAGGAAAGAGAGACCTTGAGATTTTCCATGATTTCAAATTCACAATCGATTTATAAAATATTTTGAGAAAAATAATTTTATTTTGGTTCATGCAAGTCTTTTAGTTAACTTCTTCCAAGATTATTCGGATTAGAGAGTTCAGTGAATCTTCAAAGAGGTTGCGCGTGGAGATCTCTAGTTCTTGCCAACTATCACCAAACCCTTATATGTTATGAACACGATATTTACCTGTTTGTATGTGGTTCAATTAACATTTTTCAGATTCTATTATCAAATAAAATTTTGAAAAAGCTTTTTCAAAGTACACAAGGGATTGGTCATAGAAGGAAACAAACGATAGTAGTTGATTAATTTATGTTACCTGAAAAAGAAAGCAAATCTACTGAAAAAGGGTCCAAAATGGCGTGGCGAAGAGGATTATGATTAGCATTGGTGGGTCCTCAAACATTCCGCTCCCCAAAAAAAGTCATGATTATGAACCAAACTCTTTTTGTCTTCACGTCTTTGTCCATACCATACCATAATTTGTCCTACTTAAAGCAGTAAACCATATACCAAGGATACCGTAATTGTGATTAATTTATACAGTATATTTTAGATTGATTACAGCTTCGATAAACAGGATGAAGCGAGTTGATTCAATTTGGCCAATTGGTCAAACGCTCCATGTCCCATGGTATAAATCTACCGAACTAGATGACAGAAAACAAATAGAATTTGAGAATGTTCTTAGACATCTAGTTCAAATATATTGTCGTTAGTCAAATTCTTTGGGGAAAATAAAGTGGTAAAGTAAAAGAAAGAATGAAGAAAGATACTTGGAGCTTGCTGATGAATTAGCTTAACGAGAAATCTATATCTGTTTAGGCAAGAAAAATTAATGTCTCGGTTGATTACACACTTCCAAAACTTATAGTTAAACTACAAGTAATCATGGATTAACTTAAGAAAGTTCCACGCTCATTATTTATTTATCCACAAGTAACCCGACGTGGGCACGTGGCGGCCCATTGTAACGTTTCCTCGAGCCCGGGGAATGTTTTCTTCTAATTTTAGTTTTAAATATTTGCAAGGGATCCCTATAATGTTCAAAGTTCTCATTAACCTTTTACCAAAAAAAATGTTCAAAGTTCTCAATTAACAAGTTTCATGCGATGTGATTAAAATCATCAAACATAAAAATGAACACTCAAGCGGAAATCCAACATGTGTCTCCGTATTAAATATTCATTCAAAATTTCTTCTTTTGGAGACAAATAGTCAAATATAATTGGTCAAAGCAAATAAAAATAGCGGTCATATCAAATCGTACGGCTAGAAACAGAAGTGCACAAGTCATTACAATGAAACCGTTGCATAGAATCACACACCAAAGCATGTGTTTTTATTTTAAATCGGGTTTTCGAACCGCTGCTTCTTCTTTACTCTCTGCGTGATTCTCGTGTGAGAACACTCGACTAACGCTTCAACTCTCAAGCTTCGTCTGGTCTTCTTCCTTCGCATCTTCTTATTCTCTAGCTTCCGTATCTAATTTTACATAGCGATATTTTAGCCAGAACCAAAAAAAGGTAAGACTTTTTTAACTGGAAATTTAAGTTTTCTTTTTTTCTTAATTACTGATAATGGGTGTGATTCTCTGCTTTGGAGTTTCTCTTTTTGACATGCAAAATTATATGTTCTTGTTCTTGCATTTAGATTCTAAAGATTTTGTTAATAGCTAGGCGGAATTGTGTTGTGTGATCGAAACATCATTGCCATATATTTCTGAATAAAAATGTCTCTTTTTTATTTTCTTGGCCACACTTTCAAAAAAGATAAAAATGAGAAAATTGTCTAAATGAGAGAAAAAATTTCATGAAAGTTCCATGCTTTCAATTGTCTTATCTATTGGTGGTTGTGTGATTTGAACTGCTTTAGGGTATTAGCTTTGGTTTTGGCATTGGATCAAGTAGCATGCATAAGAATCACTTGTTCTCTACATTTTTTAAGTATTTTCTGGTTATTCAATTTCACTCTCTTGTAGGTTTTGGCAATGAATGGACCAGCAGAAACTGCTCAACCGGTGAGATCATTGCAGATCAGTCCTGGTGATTTAGAGGCTGCTCATCTTGATGAACTCATAAGGGAAGTAGAACAGAGGAGTCTCTATTACTACCAAGAGAAAAACAAGTCCTTGAGAGCTCGATATGTCTACGGAACCATCTTCTTGATTATAAACCTATGCGCTTGGTTCATTCGTGACTATGCACAAAAGGCTCTGGCCTTGCTTCCATGTAAAGTCATTAATCTTTTGACATCTCTCTAATGTTGAATTTAAAGATACTTTAGATTGAAATCATCAATGCAGATGTCAGTAGTTGCGGACCAGAAGGAAGTCATTGTTTCCATACGCTTGGAGTACTCCGTGTGAGTCTAGGATGTTTCGTATCCTAAAAATGAATTTTCAGGCTGATAGAATCACATTTTTAAATAATTGGTATGTCATAGAAGATTATTTAGCCTTAACAATGAAGATATTCTTCCTTATTATGTTCCTCTCAACATGGAACACAATGAAACTCCACGAAGCTCAAAACAGTTGGCACTCGGATTATTGGATCTTCAAGTTTTTTCTGCTGGTTTTAGCCATGGTTGCTTCTTTCTTCATACCTCAGCTTTACATCCAAATTTACGGTATGTTTCTGTCTCCTATAGCTCTATAATCTTCTCCATTTGGTCTGATTGGTTTGGATCACGACAATGTTGTTTTCCTTACAGGAGAAATCGCGCGTGTTGGTGCAGGGTAAAATCATATTTCAGTTTACTCTCTTATAAATGATGGAGAAACACATGATTCTCATACCATTTATAATTTTCTATGGTTGCAGGATATTTCTTGGTCTTCAACTTGTAAGTGTTATCGAATTTATCACTTGGTGGAATAACTATTGGATGCCTCATGACCAAAGTAAGCAAAGGTAAGCAAGCCCCAATCATTACAAAAGTGTTGTGTCTATGTGGATATATCAACTGTTGGTTACTACTGTGTTTTCTGCAGCTGCTCCTTTGGTTTGGTCATGTCAACAGTTTTCTACATCGGTTCTGTTTGTGGGATCGCAGTGATGTACTACTTTTATGCAGCTTCCACTGCTTGTGTCCTCAATATGTTCTTCATCTCATGGACTGTTGTTCTTCTAATTGTTATGATGGTTATGTCCTTGCATTCAAAGGTAAATTTCCTGGAATTTTCTTGATGATAACAGAATGATTGATCTCTGCTTCGAATTCTGATGCTTTGCATTAAAGGTGAAGAATAAAGGACTTTTGTCTTCCGGGATTATGGCTTCCTACATTGTCTTCCTCTGTTGGTCTGCGATCAGAAGGTATAGGAAAACACCAAAATCTGGCTTTTGTTTGGTTAGTTCTTCAAAGCATTACTAAAGTACAAGTTTTGTATCAGCGAACCTCTACATACGAAATGCAATGCGCATACTCAAAACGGTCATACTGATTGGATTACAATACTGGTAAGAGCTCAAAGCCTCTTCTTGAGTTCTTGTTTACTTGACTCAATCCCACTTCTTTTTTTTGTCTTTTTCTTTGTTCAGAGTTTCCTTATAGCTATAGGCGCCATAGTGATGGCAACATTCTCAACCGGGATCGACTCAGAATCATTCAGGGTAAATTTACATTCAGTCTCAGCTTAAAAACCAATATTTTTTTCTGTCACAGACATTACATCTTTATTACAGTTCGAGTTCCGTAAAGATGAAGCTAAAGAAGAAGACGATATACCATACAGCTATGGATTCTTCCACCTTGTGTTCTCCTTAGGAGCGATGTACTTTGCTATGTTGTTTATCAGCTGGAACCTTTCACATTCAGCACAAAAGTAAGAAAATTCCCATCTGAAACAACAAAATTCAGATCATGACAATGAAATTGTATTATTTATGTGTCACACAGATGGAGCATTGATATTGGGTGGACAAGCACATGGGTGAAGATAGTGAACGAGTGGTTTGCCGCAGCGATTTACCGTAAGTTAAAATGTAAAACTTAATGGTTTCAGCCCTTGATCTACATATGCTCTAAATGAGATAATAAGTTGCAAACTTTGCAATCAAATCCTTGTACCTATTAAGTCAGTTAATGCCATATTTGTTTATTGAGTTTGGGTTTTTATGGTTTGAGTACAGTTTGGAAGTTGATTGCTCCTATTGTGAGACAGCCTAGAGTTCATGAACAACCTCAGCCAACAACAGCAGAAGTGGACAGATAGATATAGATGAAGTGAAAATGACCTGACATTGCTCAAAGTTTTGAAGTTAATACAGAATCATTGAGGTCATTCTTATTAAAGTTGTTCTTGTCAAGTTCATTCATTCTTACCTTACTGTGATTTTATTATGAACATAATCCAATGTACAACCTTCGGTGAAGTCAGAGCAAAAGAAAAGATTCTTGAGTTCTTCAACTAGATTGATGAGATACAATAGTTGTCATTTAGAGGATTTGTAAGTTCGGATTGGTGTTACTTATCCTTGAAAAGATTGCGCTTTAAAACATGAACTTCATCAACAACTAAACCACAAATATCTCAAGCAAAAATCATGTTGACTAAATCGGCAACAACAATAATCAAATAAAATTAGTCTACCAAACAACAATACTTGATGAAATTAATAAAATATCAAAAGTCAACTTGGCTCTGCTCCAGTAACTGGTACTAAAAGACTTTAAGCATATCCCGGGAAAAACCAGCGCGGAGTCTCATAGTGAATATCACTTACTTGTTCAGCCCATGTGACTGTACTTGTCCCAAGATGGAACACACCGCAATTTTTTTGATCCGGCCAAAAATCATCTTTACCAAAAAAGATAGAACCACCATCATTGACTGATGTTCTTACTGTGACTCCACGACCAAAGATCAACATCTCATCTCCAAGAGAATCTACTCTTTCCCATTTCCCACTCTCAAGATTCATCTTAAAGATTTGAAACAAATACTTCTCTTTACACTCTCTTGAGCTCTGAATGACCAAAACCTCTCCCGAGTTGGTGATCAGTAGTCTTCTTTTCCAAATGCATTCCCTCGGTGCCATATCGTACCTGAACCGATGATTAAGATACGGGTTTTCGAGGGACTCTCTAGGGGAATCTCCAGAGAGATCAAGAATCTTGATGTAGTTATCAAGAGTAAACACATAAAGCTTATTATCCTTAAACGCCAAATCGCTACAGTTGGTGCCTTGAAGATTCCTTCGCCATGCTTCATCGCCTTTCTTGAAAGTGAACAAGTTTCGCTTGTAAGCCCAAGAGACTACATAATCCCTTGTTCTCTCGTTGATCCACAGAAGAGCTGGTAATGATATGATTTCTACACGCTCGATGTAGTGGTATTCCCACTCGTCTGAGTCGTCTAAGTCGTCCTCTCGTTCGAATCCGAGAAACGATAAGTCAAGAGTAGGGAGATGGATCTTTTCCCGAGTAAAGACGTTCAAAAGATAGAAATTTAGAAGAAGATCTGCCACCAGGAGCCAGTTGCTGGAGATAGCGATACAGTAGGTTTTGGTTTTGGAATATTCTGATAAGTCGAGTTCGGGATGTTCGAATACTCGAATCTTGTCGTCATCTTCGGGATCGAATAACAAAGTAGACTTAGGTTTCTCTCTGAATATAATTCGCCATGGATGCATAGTTCGCTTACATGTTGCGGAAACGACATACCAGTTTGAGCAAACGGTCCTTGTTCGATGAAAATCCTTGGTGTTGAAGATTCCGAAGATCGATCGCAAGAGATCGGGACAAAGATTTGACCAATCATGATTTTCAGACATTTTCAAACAGACTGAAAGGACAATTCCACGTTTAATTTTTTTTTGATGAAGAAAAGATTATTGACTACGATTTGTGACAATTCCACGTTCAACTACTGTAAAGAATATAAAATATTTAACCTAGAAATTTTAGAAAACAATCTAAATAATGTCAAATATATATATAGAAAACAATCTAAATCACCTAATAGTAATGTTATAGAATATGGACTATATATTTACATAAATTACATTATCAAATTGTAATAATTTTCTATTATCCAATACAAAACTTTTTTAAAAAATAGTTAAAATTAATTAATTTTTGGAGTATTAATTTGTAATGCATTCGGTTTGGGGAAAAATGAAAAGAAATGCCAAAGCAGAGAAAAAAATCGGAGTCAAAAATAAATAATTGGTCAAAACTAGGGGGCCCACAAGTAATTTCAATGAAATTGCAACATAGAATCATACACCAAAGCATGTTTAATTATTTTGACTTGAGAAAAAAAAAATTATTTTGACTTTTCGAATCGTGTGAGAACAACACTGGACTCATACTTCAACTCCCAAGCTTATTGGATGAATATATGAATTTCTTTCTAATATATAAGATGTTTTACTTTTGTGATTATTTAGGGTTAGTGTATTAATGTTTTTGTGGATGCGAGGATTTAGAGATGTTTGATATGACTATTGTGTTATAATAGAGGTTTTGATCTAAATGTGATATTTTTGTATGTTTCTACACGTTTTGATAAGTTACAAATTCTTTTGTCAAGAAGGTTGATGTGTAAAGATTGATTTTACCGGATGAACATATAAAATTTGAAACATAATGCATAATAAAAAACAATATAATTAAAAATATATTAAAATAATTAAGAAACAAAGAGAAAATAAATTAAGTAATTTATAAATATTTTACAGATTATATTTTGTTTTTTATACGGGTTATAAAATTTTAGTTATAAACCCGCGTACGCAAGTCCTAATTTTTTAAAACTCACATGGGTTATACATTTTTATTTTAAACCCGCGTATACGCGGGTCCTAATCTAGTTTAATATAAAAAGTAGCTATAAAACAACTTATATATGTGATATAAAATAGTTGAAACAAGGAGTGAGAATATTCAGGCAATGACAGGATGAGCATATAAGAAGTTAACGCCAAGATATGAGCCTGAGAGGACAGCACCGGACCACTGAATCTCCCCCGCCTTAATAATCCCGCGTCGCTTGCTTCTCGAGAAGGAAATCTCGGCAGACCAAAGCTCCAAAATGTAAGGATCATCATCATGAGGCCGCCGCACTATCCAGAAGATGGCAATCGTCTTAGGAGTGATGGGGCAGAGGTAGATGATTTCATTATTACCACAGAGAGATTGAAGATTTTCCAAACCCTTGACTTCCTTCCAATCCAACTCATATGGGAAACACCACAGTATCCTCCGGCCTTTACCAGCGCAGAATAAGTGTTTCCCAAATAAACACCAATCAGTTAGGTGTTCTTCTTGGGTTTTCTTAGCATTTCCGTTGGCCACAAATAGAGATTTACTTGGTGAAAAGGACATGGTTTGACCATCCTCATCCACCACGTGAACCTCCTCCTTGTCTCTCATCAACACACTTTGTCGGATATGTTGGGGAGGGATATGTCCTGAGATCGAATACCTCTGCCCATTTTGAGGAATCACCATAATCAGTGCAGCCTCCAAACACATATATCTTGTCGTCTATTAGGCTCGCCGATGCTCTGCGTCGAGCTATCTTCATGGACGGGAGACGGAGCCACATGTGCCCGAAACAATCGAAAAAAGAGACATGGCGAGTGCGATAGCTCTCTATGACTCCACCGATAACAAAGATTCCCCAACCCGCATCAACGAAAGCTGATTCTGCTTCCGGAACCGGATCAGGATTCAGGTTCGAACCGGATACACAATGGATCGGTTTCAGCCGACGTTGCACAGGGTGGAATATGAACCAACGGGGGTTTGGTTCTGGAAATATGTGCAATAATACGTAGAGACTTAGCTCGGAGCAACCCATCTCATATCTCAAGTCCCAGAGCTCAAGGGACCCTACGAGAGACCGATGTTCCTTGGAAGAGATAGCAAAGGCAGCGAGATCCAATCTCGACAATTGAGCCAGGCAGATCAAAGTCACCTCATCTGGCAACGACCATATCCCACACACCTTCTTCTTCATCGGCATCAATTCCAATCCTCCAATCGCACATCTCTCTTCCATTGATTGAGCTTTGATTATCGGAACTCTCTTTATTGATAGCAAAAGAAACTAACTCAAAACTTTTGATATCTCTCTCAATCTCTTAAACACAATCTCTCAAACTTCTCTCTCAAAACTCATAAGCTTACCACAACCTTGGTAGCTCTATTTATATGAAAACTCAAATCCAAATCCTATTAGAAACACCTAAGTCTAGATAATTCCTAAACTTATCTTTGTGTTTTAGATAACTCCTAAAACACTTCCTAATCCTAATAACTCTAGGATTAGACTTGCTTCTTCTTCAAGCTTAATCCAACAGTTTCAACCTAGTTAGCTAGGGCTTTCTCACACAGAAACGAATCTCAATCTGAACGCTAATTTACATAGTATAACCTTAACTATTTATACTCAATTATCCTCTAGTTAATAGGAAACACCCAAATAAAATAAAGGAAACAGAGGTTTTTAGTTACCTTTTCCATTTCGGTTTTTTTTTTTTTTTTCTATTTATTAAATCTTTTTACATTTTTAAAAAAATCTTTTGAGAGCTCGTTATGTCCACGGGCCCATCTTCTTGATCATAAATATATGCGCTTGGTTCATTCGTGACTACGCATAAAATGCTCTGTTCTAGACTGCAACAAACTTCAGATCATGAATATGAAATTTTATCATTCAGATGGAGCATTGATGTTGGGTGGAAAAGCACATGGGTGAAATTAATTAGTGAATGAATGCATGGTTTTCCGCAGCGATATACTGTAAGGTATAGTAATATAAAACTAATGGTTTCAGTTCTTGATCTAACACAAACTCTAAATGAGACATTAAGTTGCAAACTTTGTAATCCAATCTCTTATACCAACTAGGTCGATTAATGCCATTTATTTATATTGATTTTTGGGTTTTTTGTGGGTTTGAATACAGTTTGGAAGTTGATTGCTCCTATTGTGAAACAGCCTAGAGTTCATGAACAACCACAGCCAACTACAACAACAGAGGTCAGCAGATAGATGGAGTCGACATTGCTCAAATTTTTGAATTCCCATTCTTTATAAAGTTTTTCTTAGCAAGTACATTCATTTGTTTTTTTTTACTTAATGCGATTCCATTAAGAACATAACCCAGTGTACAACCTTTGGTGAAGTCAGAGCAAAATAAAAGATTCTAATAAGTACTTCAACTAGATTGAAGAGATACTAAAGTCATATATAGAGATTCTATGATTCTTGAAACTCTGCTTAATTGCAGTTGTTGATGTATGTAAGTAAAGACATCTCAGAGAAATGAAATTAATAAATAAAAACTGGAAACTAAAACGGAACAGTGGTTGATCATTTTTTATCAGATCCTGGAACAAACCAGCGAATGTTGCACAAGTTATAAATAGGTCGATTAAAACATCTTATTTCGGTTTTTGCAAGATCAAAAACACCGGTACTACTTTCATGAATATGATCGGTCTGAAGCGGCCAAACATCATCAGGAACGAAATAGACGAGTCCTCCACCAATATCTGATGCTACTGTTAATGTGAACCCATCACCAAAAACCAACATCTGATTGCCCAGAGAATCTACTCGTTCCCATTCGTGGCCTTGAAGATTCATCTTAAAGATGTAGAACAAACGTTTCTCTTCGTTCTCAGAGACATCTTTTAAGCTCACAATGATTAGAACATCTCCTGAATCTGTGATCGCTACTCTCCACTTCCAAATGTATTCCCACGGTTGCGGTTCATAGGCTAACGGATGATTCAGGTACGGGTTTTCTTCGATGATCTCAATCGGGAAATCACGAGAGTAATCAAAAATCTTGATGTAATGATCAGAGGTATAAACACAGAGCCTTTGGTCCTTGTAAGCCATAGCTAAACACTTTGTGTCTTGAAGATGCCACCACGAACCATATCCCATCTCCTTTCTTGTAAGAGAACAAGTACTGGTTTTTGTAAATCCAAGAAACCACAAAATCTTTTGTTTTCTCATCAATCCACAAAACAGCCGTATCGATAAACCTATTGATGACCGTCTCACGATCTAACCAAGAGTGTTGGAGGAAGAAGAGTCCACCCTCGGTTTTTCTTTCGAATCTCGCTGACTGCGACAGAGACGGAAGATTGATTCTCTCGCCTGTAAAAATATTTAAGACGGAGAAATCGATACGAGGAGTCAACATCAGTAACCAGTTACCGTAACTCGCGATGTGACGACACTCGGAAAATTCGTCTACGAGATGTCTTGCACTGTAGGTCTTCTTGTCAACAGGATCGAACAGCTTACAAGATACCCTTACAGAAGAATTATCCAGGAATAGGATCAGCCATGGATGCCTGTTTCTTGATCCCGCAGCGCATGATTTTGAAACAGAGTACCAGCTTGAACAAACGGTTTTTGCTCGATGGAAGTCGGGAATATTCAAGCTTTCGAGAATTAATTGCAAGGCATCGGAACACATCTCCGACCAGTTGACGTCTCTGGATTTCATCGTTTCTTCTATCTGATTCTCATCCATTAATTCTTCTCTTAGGGTTTGGCTTGTCTACTAAGTTAGGGTAAATAGTAGAATAAATAAACCGACCTTTATCTATTTTGCGAATTGTATGTTGAGTGGGATTGGTTGGGATTACTAAACCACAATTAATACTAACCCAAGTATAAATCGTGTTAAAGTTGTAACAAGAATAAATGGTTAAGTAGTTTATGTTTTGCGGTAAAAAAAATAAATAAATAAATCAATAAAAATAGTCTAGCAAACAATACTTTAATCAAATTATTAAAATATCCATCAACTACTTGGTTTATAGCCCATGAGACTGTACTTGTCCCAAGATCGAACACACCGCATTTTTCTTGACCTGGCCAAAGATCATCTTCAACAAAAAAGATGGAACCACACTATTTGTTCGTGTGACTCCATGACCAAACATAACCACCTCATCTCCAAGAGAATCTACTCTTTTCCACTTCCTACTCTCGAGTCATCTTAAAGATTTGAAGCAAAAAACTTCTATTTGTTGTACTCTCCTGAGCTCTGAATGGCCATAACATCTCCAGAGTTTGTTATCATTACTCTCCTCTTCCAAGTGCATTCTCTCCGTCCCATACCGGAGCTGAACTGATGATTATAATACGGACTTTTGACATCTTCTCTCGGGAAATCTCCAGAGAAATCAAGAACCTTGATGCAGTTATCAAGAGTAAACAGATAAAGCTTGTTATCTAATTTTTTGCCCTGAAAATCCTTATGGTTTGATCCTTTGAATATCGATTGTAAAAGATCGGGACAAAGATTCGACCAATCTTGATTTGTTGACATTGTCGTCTCTTCAAATGATGCTATTGCTTGCTGGTAGTATTTTTCAATTAACCAAACGTTAAGAGTATTTTGAAAGTTTTAAGTTTTGAAATGCAGCTCTGATAGCTTTGTGCTCCATAAACGAATTTTAGAGGATCAGTTGTAAGATTTCTTGCCAAGATTTAATAAGAACTTTTATCAACCAAAGATTCATTAAATCACAAATTTCCCCACATCGTTGCTTATCCGCAATATAAAGATAAAAATAAAAAGCCTACAGCCATCACAATAATTGAACACATCGATCCAAAGTCAAAGTAGCCAAAACAACTTGGCAAGTTGGCTCTGCCTTAGCGGTATCTTTAGACTAGACTGAATGAAAAAACCAATCTCCTGATCAAAGCCTTAAGCATATCCTGGAACAAACCAGAAACTCTTCAAGAACGAAACATCTGATGGTTTAGGGGGCCATGTGATTGTACTTGTCGCCAGATCAAACACACCGCAATGAGGTTGTGTGCCGAAATACCTAACTGGCCAAATATCTTGACAGCCGAAACAGATTGAATCACTCTTAATTCCCAAACCGTTAATATCTAAGATCGGTGCCTTTATTGTGACCCCATGACCAAATATCAACATCTCACCTCCAAGAGAATCTACTCTTTCCTAATTACTACTTTCCCAACTCATCTTATAGAGATAAAACAAGCGTTTATCTTCTAAACCTTGTAAACTCACGACCATCAAAACCTCTCCAGAGTTGGTAACCGCTACTCTCTGCTTCCAAGTGTATTCCCCAGGTTTGGAAACAGAGTGAAAGCTAAACGGATGGTTACGATACGGATTCCCATCGACAATTTCATTAGGTAAATCACCAGATAAATCAAAAATCTTGATGCAGTTATCTAATGTATACACATAAAGTTTGTAGTCCTTATTCAACACCATAGAAACACACTTAGTGCCTTGGAGATTCGACCATGACTCATCTCCTTTCTTGTATGTGAACAAGTAGTGTTGCTTGATACCCCAAGCTACAACATAATCCCCTGTTCTCTCATTTATCCAAAGACAAGCCTCTTTCTTAGAAGAGATTATGTCCGTACGCTCGATGAAATGTTTCCACTCAACATTTTTTTCCAATCTCTCTTTACCAAGAATCGATGACTCCATCGATGGAAGATCGATCCTCTCACGAGTGAACACATTCAGAAGATAGAAATCTAAACCAGAATCAAACATCAAGAACCAATTGCTGCAGCTAGCAAGAACATACCTTTCCGAAAATACGATTCCGGGATGTTGTATTTCGTGAATCTTGTCTTCTCCGGGATCGAAGAGTAAAGTTGAATTCACTTTGAATTGGATTCTCCATGGATACAGAGGTCGCTTACATGTTGTGGAAACGGCGTACCAGTCAGAGCAAACGGTTCTCGCTCGATGATAATCTTTGTAGTGCAAGCTTTCGAGTATCAATCGCAAAGGATCGTGACTAAGCTTTGACCAATCATACCGAATTCTCGACATTGTCGTCCTCTCTTCAAATCATTACAATGCTTGTGACTTCTGAGAGAATGTATCGACCTTTCGACGATAATAATGGAAATTAGGGTTTGGTGTCTGAACCGAAGGGAAGAACTAATGGGCCTCAGCCCATATTAATGGGTTAAATATTGGACGAGCAAAGCCTGCGAAGTGGTAATCATGCGTATCAACTGTTTGATAATTTGTCTGACAAGTATATTATTAGTGTTTAACAACACATAAACTTCATCAACGATCAAATTGTGATTCCTGTGGGTTATGTCTTACTTTTACTAGAAACAATATTGTTAGTCTTTTGTGCTTAGAAACGATGTGCTACTTTGTTATAAATCGATTTTTTAGATACTCGCACAGTTTCCAACAACTCATAACCATTAACTAAGAAAAGATGGATACTATTTATGGAGAGAAATGGAAAGTTTAGAAATTTGCAGGACTATCATCGAGTTGCTTCTCATCTTCAATCTCAACCTCCAAAATCTCAGGGATTCTCTGTTTCAAGTAGTTCCCAATTCGAGCTAGAACCATTGCACGTGTGTGCCAAAACTTGCCTCTTAAACTTATCTTAACAAATGGTCCGTCTAGTTCCACTAACTCTACTTGTCCTGTTATCCCAACCGATGAGTCAAAGAGTTGTGCAAGCTGACGTACAAAACCAAAACATGATTTTTTTATCAAAGATTCACAATTTCGAAACTATATATAGAAGAAAAATCGTTAGTTTAGCTCTGTTAATAACCTAAAACAGAGCAACAAAAAAGAAAAAAAAGAAAAAAAAAAAAAAAAAAAAACAATGCTCTGTTTTTTTTTCATGCGGAACACAATCTCTTAAGTCTCAATGTAAACGAGCTAGAAACGGCTCTCGTTACGGTTTCGGTCTGACCTCACCGATCCTAACCGAATATAACCAAACACGAAGTAAACTGAACCAGAAACGTTGGTGCAATCCAGCCGTTATATACTTATATTGAATACCGGTTCTGAATCTCTCCCGTACCAATCTAGAACTAGGCAAAAACGGTTAGAACAAAGCTTACCTCGACACGAGCTTCGGATAGTACCAGATGGATATTATCCTCCGTCAAATCCAGAGGCGGAAGCGAAACTCCGCCGCCAGAAACTGCTTGGGCCGTCGTAAGTGTTCTTGCTCTTGATCTCTCCGCTAAGATCGTTCCTAAATACACCGGATTTCTCATTCTAACATTGCTAAATCGTAGAGCTAGTCCAATCCGGTTAACTACTGAATATCCGGTTTTCTGTGGTGGAAAATTCGGCGAAGCCGTACGGTGGTGGATCGGAAGAGACACCAGTTCCATGGCGACTCAGTACCGCAGAAGTTCTGACTAACTGGTAAGAACTTATCGTTTCTGTCGTTCTGATTATGTTGATGGTGAGGTGGCAAAACCTCAACCGCTCGTTCTCACTTCAATCTAAATCTGCAGATATGGGCTTATAAAGATTACGAAATAGCATGGGCTCTCAGTAATTGTCAAAAAGCCCATATATAAGGTCATACAATTATTACTCCCTCTGTATTTATTTAAATGTCGTTTAAAAGTGTTTTTCTTGTTTTGAAATAATTGATGTTCTCGCATATCTAGATCAATATTGCTATAAAATGACTTTTTGCCCTCAGTAATAATGACTTGCCGTAACATTTTCAATTGATTAAGTAAACATTAAAGACTGATGAGGGAGGTTATAATAGGTATTATCTTACTTTCCTTAATTTGTTGAAAAAATGGAAAACGACATGTGTACAAAACCAAAGGGAGTATCATTTACATTTTTTTTATAAATTACAATTTTTTTTTTTTTTGGGTCATCTCTCCTACAAGTCACAACAAGACATGTAATACAATTTTACTGTTCCTAATGGAAATAGTTCTACAACTCCAGTCTCCAGGATTACGTTAACAGTTTGGGCCAACATATATATATATGGCTCCACGTAGTGAAAGCAGGAGAATACTTATATTTAAATTAATGAATTAATCACCCAAAATTTCATTATTTGTGACACTAACGTTATAGCTAGAAACCAATAAAATTCAAGAATGAAAAGATAAAATCTGTAGATACAATAAATACAACAGTGTTATTGAATGATGGAGTCTTTGACAAGTCACGTGGTTACAAATGGCATAGTGGAAAAAATGGGATTTGAGGTGACATGGACATGTGTGGGGTTTCATTATCCACCATATATATCGTTCACAGGCTTGTGGGTCTTACACAGAGACGTACGAATACGTATATACGTACATTATATATCTGTTTATATCATGTATATATCGTCGGTATTTTAATTAAGTTCCGAATTGATATCTAAATTTTGATACTACTGTATTATGTCCGTGTCTTACATCTAAATTCGTATAGTTCTGCATATTTCCATTCAAAGCCCTAAGACTGCGGATGACTTTGCACATTGAGAATATATGGAGCACGCTAGTTATGGTTTTGAATTTAAACACAACGTTGAATGTTTATTAGCAAGAATATGAATACGGTGTATTTTACTAAAATAATGCACTGTTCATGGTAGATTACATGCATAGATCAACCATTCTATATTTTTCGGTACAATATAAACACCAACTATATCCGTTTCTTAATGTATAGCTATAATAATTGTTCTTGTCAGCAATAATATCTTGTATGATGGATTATATATATATATGTACACTTGATTACATGACATCTAAACAATAATATACAATATTTTTCTTCTCAGTTTACCAGTTTACTAGAGAAACACTAGTTGTTTATGTATATGTGTATATGAACTATGAAGTGTAATAAGAAAAACAAGTGGGCGATGCGCTCATCAAAAACAAAGAGTATTTGATAAAATAATGAAAATCTTAACTTATTGACGCCTGTTGAGTCAAAGCTTGGCAGATCTAATCTTCGAGAGCTTCTAAGCAACTTCGACTAAGATGTTCTACGAAAACTTCCAATAACTTGATTAATCATATTGGTTCTTCTAACTAACATTTAACATAATTTATTGTTAATTTTAAATATTATATTATTATTATTATAATATTTCTATAAAATACAATATAATGCTGCGTAATCGTTGGACTCTTGTAGTGAAAACAAGTTTTGTTTAGTGACTTTAATTGCTTGAGATTCGAAAACATTTAAAGTGTTATCTTGGGATTGATGCTTGTGTGAGATTATTCTGATTACTTTAATACTTATACGTATGTCTCCGTTACAAGTTATTGTATCTAAGAAATTATTCTAAACATACAATTCAAATTTCTCAAAAATATAAAAATAAGCATTCAATCTTGTAAAAATACGACGCGTTATTAGTTTTTTGGTTCACGAGAATAAACTTGACTCCGACTGCTTCAACTTAATTATTTGAAGTTTGACCTGTATGTGCGGAAAACTGAAATTAGCATGGAGTAATTTAATTATTTAACCACCAAACTACAATTTTTATTTGTTAATGCAAATGGTATATAAAACTATAATGACATTTTGTATTGTGCGCTAGATTTGATCGCTAAGATCAATTACCATTAGTTTTTCCTACTATCAAACGAGGATGACAAGAATATCACGGGTCTTATTGAAAGTTTAAATACATTAATATAAAGTTTCATAGATATCTCACCAATATATAATAATATAAAAGGTTTGGTACTAAGATTTTGTTAGGAAAAGCAAACGATTTTACATCAAAATATTATATTCCATAAACTTGTTGAAGTGGCCAATTTAATTTAAAAGAGGCAGAATATTTTGATCTTAAATATATTAATAAGAAAAATAAATTAAGGAGAAGCGTGACCAATGTAGCGTAGAGAGTAGTAGATAGCCTCCTAGTGCATATCTTCTCATATTGGCCGAACATTTTAAATAATGTCAAATATCACCTAACTGACTTGATTGGATATACATATAGTCATAGTGGCTATGGACCAACTCACAAAAGAGATAAATCTTATGTCACATGAAAACTTAACAAAAGAAAATTTTGTAATGCGAACTACATCTTTATAAAAGATCGCAGTAGTTCACATAAAAGATATTTACTGTTACTGGGAAGATTCATTTGACCTATCTACCGATACATAATAACTATCATGCACATGTTAAGAAAGTAACCACTTGGTTTTGTTAATGTTTCATATTTGATTTTAACTTTGCCGCCTTTAGTTTTGTTCTAAGCAGTAGGGAAAATCTAACAACTACTATAATTTAAAATGTCATTTCTTATACCAAAAGGTTATCGAAAGAAGGTTTTTGGGGTCCCCGTTGAGTAAAGGCCCTTTCTGTTCCTATAAATTAATCATTAAATTGCGTGTCAAGTAACATGAACCTCCTAATGTGTTTATATTATACTGTGTTACGTTTTATTACTTTTTAAGTATTGAAACAAACAAAAGCTGGAGTAAATTCATTTAAAATTTTTGTTTTCAGTAATTTATTGATTTCTCTTATAGCTTAATACACTACATAGAGAGTTTCACAAATTCAAATAAGAGGATCAAAGAAAAAAATAGTTTTTATAAAACTGTGTAGATCGGTGTTTCCGTTGACAATAGAAAAAGTTTTAAGTAATTCCACATCAGACGGTGATATCTGATGATCAAGTCCCTTTCATTGAACAGTTTTTACCCACGATCGTCCCGTTGGACCCATATTCCCCAGTCACATCATGTTGTCCTTAATATGGCAACGTATCAAACAATTATGAAAACTTTTGAAAATTTAAAGCAAATATTTTTAGTCAATTTATAAATTTTGATTTTATATCGTTACTTTAACTCAAAGCAATGTTCAAAATTCCATTTTTTTAATTAAAATTTGATTAATCAACGTTTCAAATTAGATATTATTTAAAATTTGAATTTAAAAGACAACAAAATTGAATTAACGAATTAATTATTTTTGATCGAGTTGTTTTTGGGGAAATTTAAATGATTTTGTTTTTTGAATACTTATCTGTAAATGTATGACTTTTTGCAGTCTTGCACCATTAAATTTGACTTCAACTATTCTAATATACTATCACGTTTACTTAGCCCAAAAAAAAAATATATCACGTACGTCTCACATTATAGTTTCAAAGAGACAGAAATTTCCACGTAAAATTGTGTGATGAGTAAGGCAGAAAATTTTGAAGAGAATATATGGTAATGTTTAGGAAGGAATCGAAGCAATATACAGTATGCACGACCTTCGGGAAAAAAAAAAAAAAAAATACAGTATGCACGACCTAATGTTTTCACAAATTTGTCAAGAGGTTTTGATTTAAACTTAAGAAACAATAGATCTACAGTTTGAAACGGTCATCGCTTGGGATGAGCTAAATATAACCATGACGTTATTTTTAAACAGCACTCGCATGGCACATATAAGTTGGTGCATACGTGATGAACAATAGAGTCACAATAGGTATTTGTTGGTGAAAGAAAATTAAGCATTAAAAGCTGAGGAATTGGCTTACAATTCTGAATAATTTGGTTTAAGTTTCATAATCTCATTTTGGTATGCATTTAGAAAATGTTGAGCTTGACAATATTTATTTTGACGAAGGTTTTTCGCTCTTCAAAATGTGATGATTTCTTATTGCAATGGTTTGACGAAATTGTAATAATGCGATGGCCGATCGATTAGCTCGACTTGGATCAACGAATGTGTATTTTTATTGTAATTCTTTGTTTTTACTCTTATGAGTTATTGATTGTGTTCATAAAAAAAAAAAATTGGTTGATTGGTTATGAATTGTGATTTTGAATTTAGACTTTTTTCCAAAAAATTCACTGCAGAAATTTTGAAAATGTGGCTGAGACATAAAGAAAAAGAAGAAGAAGAAGAAGTTAACTTAAACCCATATATTAGGGCTATTAAAATTCAAAATAATGTTTGGAACTTTAAATAACTTAAAACAAAATTAAAGACTTCACTTTATAAAGTCTCATTCCAATTTCCAAATCACCACTAAGTTTGAGAAAATAAAAATTACATGATCTAAATAACAATCCGGTCTAAATAATCAGAACCTAGGCTGTCTCAATCGGCCATTCCTGGGAAAAGATTTTGCTGAGAAATAAAAATTCTCTCACTTTCTTTGGCCTGAAAAAGTTTGCCACTTTCTACTTTTTTTTCCACAACTTCCTTTTCAATTAGAAAATTGATGTTCTTGGCACTGAAGAAAATGGCCAAAAAAAAAAGAAGAAACCCACAAGGCACACAAGGCTTCTCACTATAAGAAAGAGAGAGAGAAACCACACAGTAGAGAGAGAAGGCATGCTTGTCGGCCATTAGAACTTCAAGCCAAAGCAAAAACTTACTTATCCTTTCCATAATCAAATCCTTATTGGAATATACACTTATTGATTCTCATTCACTATCTCTCTCTCTCCTCTCTCTTCTTTCTCTTCACTTTTTCTTTCCTTTTCTGGTTTCTCTCTTTTAATTCTTGGGATTGTTGTGTTTAATAAAGTTATTGGATTTAAAGTTCCTTTTTTTAAAAACCTTTTGAGTTTCTGATTCTGCTTGATTCCAGATCAAACCCATGATCTCTCTTGATTCCGTAACAGTTGATTTTGATTTCATTCTATCAAATCACTGAAATTTTTATTTGAGGAATCGAAAGAGAAAGTTTTTGGCGATATTATTCTATAATCTGTCCCCAAGTGCACAAGTAAGTTACAGATATCTAAAAGCTTTGACATTTCAATGACTAATCTTCTTTTCATTTTTTAGTTCGTTTAGTAAAGATTCCTCCTTTTTTCTTTTTTTTTTTCTTTGCAGTTTTAGTTGTCGAGAAAAATCTATCGGGTTTGGCTCCTGCTTGGTGTTTTGGTCTATGGATTCACATTGGTATGCTTCTATTTCCCATTCATTTTAATTCACTGAAAAGATTGGTTTTTGAGCTGCTAAATTTGAATACTGAGACCTATCAGTAACTTTCTTCAGATCCAAAATTCATTTTTGCTTTCCTATATGTTCATAACCAATTATAGATCTACGGTTAGGGGGTTGGTCCTTGCTGCTCAAAGCTCTGAGTTTTGCATTATAGCGTTTCTTTTAAACTAAAAAGATTTGATTTTTTTTTTTGGTTACAAATGAATAAATCTCTTTGATGTGAAATGAAATGTGAACCATCTGTATTTGCAGGTGTTGAGGATTATAAAGTGTTCGTTCCTCTTTGTCAAGAAATGAAGTTGAGAGGATCAATGGGTTGGTGGATCTCTGAGTTTAAGACAGAATCAAAATCTATGTTTTGTGGAGTTTTGTTTCTCTTGACACTTCTGGTTTGGACTTCAGAGAGTTTAAACAGCGATGGTCAGTTTCTCTTGGAGTTGAAGAACAGAGGATTTCAAGATTCGTTGAACCGTTTGCATAATTGGAACGACATTGATGAGACTCCGTGTAATTGGATAGGTGTGAATTGTAGCTCACAGGGCAGTAGTAATAGTAATAATCTGGTGGTGACATCTCTTGATTTGAGTTCTATGAATCTCTCTGGGATAGTAAGCCCGAGCATTGGCGGTTTGGTTAACTTGGTCTATCTTAATCTCGCGTATAACGAGTTAACTGGAGATATACCTCAGGAGATTGGAAACTGCTCGAAGTTGGAGGTTATGTTTTTGAACAATAACCAGTTCGGTGGTTCTATTCCGGTTGAGATTAGGAAGCTATCACAATTGAGAAGTTTTAACATTTGCAATAACAAGCTTTCGGGTCCTGTGCCGGAAGAGATTGGTGATTTATACAACTTGGAGGAGCTTGTGGCTTATACTAACAACTTGACCGGTCCACTGCCTCGTTCTATAGGAAATCTCAACAAGTTGACGACATTACGAGCGGGGCAAAACGATTTCTCTGGGAATATACCTGCTGAAATCGGTAAATGCCTTAACTTGAAGTTGCTCGGTCTTGCGCAGAATCTCATTTCTGGAGAGCTTCCAAAAGAAATTGGGAGGCTTGGTAAACTTCAGGAGGTGATCCTGTGGCAGAACAAGTTTTCCGGGTCAATTCCGAAAGAGATTGGGAATTTAACTCGTCTTGAGATTCTGGCTTTATACGGTAACTCATTGGTTGGACCGATACCATCAGAGATTGGAAACATGAAGTCTTTGAAGAAGCTCTATCTGTACCAAAACCAGTTGAATGGGACTATCCCAAGGGAGCTTGGAAATCTTTCCAAAGCAATGGAAATCGATTTCTCAGAGAATTTATTGACTGGTGAGATTCCGGTTGAGCTGAGCAAGATCAGTGAGTTGAGGTTATTGTATTTGTTTCAGAACAAGTTAACTGGAATCATACCAAATGAACTCAGTAGGTTGAGGAATCTGGCGAAACTCGATCTCTCCATCAATTCTCTAACCGGTCCTATTCCACCGGGTTTCCAAAACCTTACTTCGATGCGCCAACTTCAGCTTTTCCACAATTCCCTCAGTGGTGTAATCCCTCAGGGTCTCGGTTTGTACGGTCCTTTATGGGTTGTAGATTTCTCAGAGAACCAACTTTCGGGAAAAATACCGCCTTTTATATGTCAACAATCTAATCTTATTCTGTTGAATCTCGGGTCTAACCGGATATTTGGAAACATCCCGCCAGGTGTATTGCGCTGCAAATCGCTGTTGCAGCTTCGGGTAGTTGGAAACCGACTCACGGGTCAGTTCCCGACAGAGTTATGCAAGCTTGTCAATCTTTCTGCTATAGAGTTGGATCAAAACCGGTTTAGTGGACCACTACCTCCTGAGATAGGCACTTGCCAGAAGCTGCAAAGGCTTCATCTTGCAGCTAACCGGTTTTCCGCAAACCTACCCAAAGAAATCAGTAAACTCTCCAACCTGGTAACTTTTAACGTTTCCTCAAACTCGCTCACCGGACCAATTCCCTCTGAAATAGCCAACTGCAAGATGCTTCAACGACTTGACCTGAGCAGGAACAGTTTCATCGGTTCTTTACCTTGCGAGCTTGGAAGCCTTCATCAGCTTGAGATCCTCAGACTCTCAGAAAATAGATTCTCTGGCAACATACCGTTTACCATTGGAAACCTTACGCATCTAACCGAGCTACAGATGGGAGGAAACTTGTTTTCAGGAAGTATACCGCCTCAACTCGGTTTACTCTCAAGTCTGCAGATTGCTATGAACCTGAGCTACAATGATTTCAGTGGTGAAATACCTCCCGAGCTCGGGAATCTTTATCTGCTAATGTACCTTTCTCTGAACAGCAACCATCTGAGCGGCGAAATCCCAACCACATTCGAGAACTTATCCAGTTTACTCGGCTGCAACTTTTCCTACAACAACCTCACCGGATCGCTTCCGCATTCACCACTCTTTCAAAACATGACTCTAACCAGTTTTCTTGGAAACAGAGGACTCTGTGGCGGCCATTTGAGAAGCTGTGACCCTAACCAGTCCTCCTGGCCTAACCTTTCATCTCTCAAATCGGGTTCTGCGCGTCGTGGGAGAATCATTATCATCGTTTCTTCAGTCATCGGTGGTATCTCTCTTTTTCTCATAGCTATCATCGTTCATTTCCTGAGAAATCCCGTGGAAACAAGGGCTCCTTATGTGCATGACAAGGAACCCTTTTTCCAAGAATCCGACATTTACTTTGTCCCAAAAGAACGATTCACCGTCAAAGACATTTTGGAAGCAACAAAGGGCTTCCACGAAAGCTACATTGTCGGTAAAGGCGCTTGCGGAACGGTTTACAAAGCAGTTATGCCATCGGGTAAAACCATAGCGGTTAAGAAACTCGAATCCAACAGAGAAGGAAACAACAACAACACGGATAACAGTTTCCGCGCCGAGATTCTAACACTAGGCAAAATCCGTCACAGGAACATCGTCAGACTCTACAGTTTCTGTTACCACCAAGGATCAAACTCAAACCTCTTGCTCTACGAGTACATGTCTCGGGGAAGCCTCGGCGAGTTGCTTCATGGCGGGAAATCGCATAGCCTGGATTGGCCGACACGGTTTGCAATCGCACTCGGTGCAGCGGAAGGTCTTGCTTACTTGCATCATGATTGTAAACCGAGAATCATTCACCGCGACATCAAATCCAATAACATTCTCCTCGATGAGAATTTCGAAGCTCATGTTGGAGATTTCGGATTGGCTAAAGTCATCGACATGCCACAATCGAAATCCGTATCAGCCGTCGCTGGATCATACGGTTACATCGCTCCCGGTATGTTTGAAAAAGCCGATAAAATCTCGAGTTAAAATTCTGAGCTTACCAAACTTAAAATCTTACCGTTATCGCAACTACTTTTTGCAGAGTATGCATACACGATGAAAGTAACCGAGAAATGTGATATCTACAGCTTCGGAGTGGTTCTTCTCGAACTGTTAACCGGAAAAGCTCCGGTTCAACCGCTGGAGCAAGGCGGAGATCTTGCCACGTGGACAAGAAACCATATCAGAGATCATTCGTTAACATCGGAGATTCTTGATCCTTATCTAACAAAGGTAGATGACGATGTGATTCTCAATCACATGATCACAGTGACGAAAATTGCAGTCCTCTGTACGAAATCTTCGCCGTCGGATCGACCGACGATGAGAGAAGTAGTGTTGATGCTGATAGAGTCCGGAGAACGTGCCGGAAAAGTAATTGTGTCCGCCACGTGCGGTGATTTACCTCCACCGGCGCCGCCGTGAAAAAGGGATTTTTTTTTTAACTTACGTTTTCTTTTTCCGAAAAATTGTTTATGTATAGATTAATATGATTTGTATAGTCATCATAGAGAGAAAGAGATCATCTGAGAAAAGGATTAAACATTCGTCGTAAACTGTGAGTCTGTGACTGAAATAAAATTAGAAAATTTCAAGAGGAGCTGGAGAACTCAAAATTTATTATTGCAAGTTTTGCATCGAACCGGCATTACAAGAAGAATGGAGATTAATAATGGACAAACATGAACCTTGCCCATATTTTACTGTCACGTCTACAAAGGTGCATCTATATAATAATTCAATGTAAATTTTAAAATTAAAGTTCTAAAGATAATGGGCTTAAATGGTATACCACTTATTCACGTTTTCACGTTTTCAAAACGTGATTCCGCTATTTTTTACCATTCATCATATTCATCGAGTTTTCACGTTTTCATGATTTCACGTTTTTTGGAAAAGTGATTCCGCTATATAGCACTAGCGTGTTAAAAATATAATTAGAAAAAACAAAACGTGATTAATCTACTAAAACTAGCTTTTTAGCGTTTTAGAATTAATCTACAAAATTGTCTCTCATTCAGTTCATCCCGCTAACAATTATTCAGCTATTCCGTTATTCCGCTATTTTTCTGACATACCAATCAGACCCAATATGTTAGCGTTGACCAAAGACTAGCATTCATTTGTCAAACTTCATACCATGGGTATTCGTAATCCCACCATTATGGACCCATCTTAATGTAAAATCTTCAAATTCTTATGATATTCAGTGTCAAAAAGTTTAAATTCAAAAACGTATATTTAATGAGATTACTATATTTGTATGGAAAAAAAAAAAAAATTTGAGCAATAAATATTTGTGTAAGGAGTAACAAATAAATGGAAAGAATATTTTACAACAAATAAAAAAATTAAAAATGGAAAGAATATTTTACAACAAAAATAAAATTAAAAATGGAAAGAATATTTTACTAACATAAATAAAATAAAAAATGGAAAGAATATAATTTTGCTTCTTCTATTTTTTGTCTAGTGGAATCAACTGCTTTTGGAATCAAATCACTTTTATTTTCCCCCTCGATATCATGTCACATAATACATCGTATGGATCATTTGATTCTCTTGGTTAGTATAAGAATTAAGTATCTCTTGAAATCCACCATGAACAATACAAAATGTGAAATTTATAAATAATCATAACTATTTAATAAATAATTGGTGAATATAATTATTACAAGATTCTTTAAAACAGAAAATATATATCCCCTATATATTAATAGAGAAGCATTTTTGGCAAAAATGCTGATGTGTCAACATTAGAGAGTTCGGTATTAATTACTAGCCAAACCTTTCAAACTCTCCTCTCACCTATTGAATTGATCATATTTTTTTAAAAAATTGAATCAATACATAGTCTATATAGTAAATAAAAGGGGAAATTGGAAATAAAGGAGGATTATTTGAACATTTGTCCATGTATGCATTCTAAATTATAGATTGGTAACATATGCTTTTTCAAAATTAAAACCCCATTATATCCTTAATTTTTTTTAAAAAAATTCATAAAATTTAAACTTTCCTAAAATAATTTGATTTATAATTTTCTTAACTTATCTATGTCTATCCTCTTTTTAAATATAAAAAAGAAAAAATCTGAAAAAAAATATTCAGTATACTTAATTTTTTATTATAATTAAAGATTGTTATTTTTTAAATTTTATAATTAAACATAATTTAAAAATAGCGATCCTCTTTTTTTTTATACAAATTATATAATTTATTAATTTACAAATAGCAATCCTCTCTCTTTTTTAATACAAATTATATATTTTTTATTATAATTTACTTAATTATAATTAATAGCTATTTTCTCTCTTTTTATATAAATTTTGAAAATGGCATACGTAATCAAAACAAAATATTCAGTATCCTTAATTTCCGATTTTATTTCCTTTATTTTTGATTTTATTTTCTTTTTTTAGAAATTCTAGATTACATAGAATTTATGTACTAATTTCCATAGAATAAAGGCGGAAAACATAAGAATGTATTTTCTAAGTTTTTTAGACAAAGAGTAAATTTTAGACAGAATATTCTAATTTTTGTAGAATATAGAGTAAATTATAGAATATGTATTCTAAATTTTATAGAAATTAAAAGTCTAATTTTTTCAGAACATAATTCACTTCTAAATTTTCTGGAACATGAAGAGGGTATAGAACACATAATCTAAATTTTAGAGATTATGTTCATTGTATAGAATACGTAATCTAAACTTCAGAAGACGTATTCTAACCATTTTAGATCGATTTTTATCAATAAAAAATTATCATAAAAATCACATATTCTCGATATTATATGATTTCTAATAACTTTTTCATCATTATTTACAAGTTATCTTTGAAAAAGTTGTTTAAAACTAATAAAAAGGGTAGTTTAGAAATAGTTAGTTTTCAATTTTAGAATGCATATATGGACAAATGTTCAAATATTCCTCCTTTATTTCCAATTCCCCCTAAATAAAATCTAGATTTTATTTTTCATATATGTTGTGATTTGAATTTTTAAAAACGGACATAATTTACTTAATTAGTAAAAAAAATGAATTTTAATATTTTAATATTTGATTTAACACACATCCAAAAAATATTTAATATTTTTGAATAAAAAGTAAAGAAACTTTGACAAAAATAAAAGTAAAGAACAAAACTATTCAATCAAAAAAAAATCACTAACAATGTGAAAAAATTGCATTGTATCATAAAGATGGTTACTGAAATTTGAAATCGGAATATTTAAACAAGCTTTTGTGTCATAAAAATCAACGGGTCACTATGTCTTTGATTCGTTTAATATATTTTATAGATCAATTAGAGTTTTATATTTACATTTCAAGCAAACTTTCAAATCGTTAATTTTAAAATTTATAAATTTAACATTTGTCCCGCGGTGTACCGCGGGTTAAGACCTAGTAAATTACTTTAAATGGATAAAAAGGTCGGTCGAGATCCAAATGAGACCAACACTTTTTTTTTCCCAAAAAGATGCGAAAAATACCGTAGCAACTAGCAACCATTCACATCCCAAATTTGCAAGTTATTTGGATGTTTAATTAGGTTTTAGTAGCTTCAGTATTGCATCGAAAAAAACCTAGTCCTAAAAAAAGTATTGACAAAATATAAAAATCCAATAAACGATGACTAATAAAGATCAAATCTGGCAATCTGAAGGCACAATCTTGCCACGAATCGAACCACCAACGTTCTCACACAAAGCCGTGACTAAACCATCGCGTCCTATGTACGTCAAGGTAATATTTGAGAGCTCAACGTGTTGACAAGGAAACTTTTCACTACATTGCATCTTCAAAGCCTCTTTGCTCGTTGAAGTTCCCCAAATTTTGTTATACGTCACGTTCTTGATCTGAACATGAGAAGCATACTTTCCAGGACTATCACATTGTCCGTTTGGACAGTACTGCTGATCAATGATGATAGGGTTTCCAACATTGATCATTTCGATATTCTCGTATAAGAAATTTGAAACCGAGATCTGTGATACCGACTTAGCCCATGTCTTGATCCGTAAACCAGCGGTTGTACCGTTGAAAACCGACTTTGTGACTGTTAAGCCTTCCACGTTCTTCTCCTCTTTATATCTCCCGAGGCTCCCGACACTTATCCCGTGCCCTGGTCCGCACCTGGTGTTTGGAAATATTGAGAGATCAAATGTTGGATAAACATATAAATATTCGAGAATATTATCATATCTTATATTAAACATATTGTGATCAAGTAATAAAATGTCATCCTTCAGAGGACCTAGCTAACGTACGAGGTTCTATATTCTATAAACTTGAGTGTCTTTTGTTCTTTTTATAAAGTGAAGTTTTTTTTTTTTTGGTGAAATTATAAAACGAAGATTTGATTATGGGGATTAAAAATTGTAGAAGAAATATACATTATTCTCAATTTTTACAAGTTAATATGTAAAATAGATTAGATATTCCAGCTCATTTAGAGTTTGTTAGACTAACAAGGAAGAAAAATTTTAGGAAAAAAATCCTCCACTGAATAGGTAAAGAATAAACCAAATTTGATTTCCTCTAATTATCTTTTTCAATTCAAAACCTTCATCTTTATTTCTTTCGTAAATTTCAATGTAACAATTTACACCCCAAGGTTTTTTCATTTTAGTTTAAGCTAGTGAGATTGAGTTAGAGTTATAGTTACCTGACATCAGAGATATCCAAATTGGTGGTACCGTCAAGGATTGCGATACAATCGTCACCGGTTCCGATAGTGACGTTGTAGATATGCATATGGCTAGATCTCCCGATCTTGATTCCGTCGGTGTTAGGGCTATCTCCGGGAGCAGTGATGGTAACGCCTGTAATTTTAAAATCCTCGACGGAGAAGAAGTTGAAATGTCCCATTTTGCTGTTGATAGATCTTAGACCATTAATCATCGAGGATTTGACGAACGCAAACCCAATGTTCATAGCTAGTGGACGACAATTAGGGTTTTTGCTACAATCATTGAGATGCCAAGAGTAAGATCCTTGACCGTCAAGTAATCCGCCGCCAGTAACGGTGAGATTATCGACGTACTTGAAAAGTATCCATTCATCTTGTCTGATGGCGTCAGGATTCCGAGGAGCCAATAAAGTTCCTTTGATCATAAAAGTGATAGGGTTTTTGCAAGGACCAGTGAACGTTCCTTGACGGATATAGAATATTCCGGGAGGAATATAGACCGTTGATCTTCCACTACTCCATTGGCAAGCTTCGTTCCACGCCTTTGTAAACGCAAAGGCGTTGTCATTTCTGCCGCCACCACGAGCACCGTAGTTTCTGACGTCGAAGATTTTTCCTTGGCCGAGATAGTCCTTCGTCGAAGCGGCGAGGTAGAAGAAGAGAGACGACACATACAGAATCACAAACCTAGACGCCATTCTCTCTTCTTCTTTTTTTTTTTTGTTAAAAACTTTTTTTGGATGAAGGAAGAGAAAGCGTTTAGGCTTCTTATTTATAGGGTTACAAGATAAGAATATAACATATATGGGAAACGCAATCTTTACTATCATCCATATGGAAAATACTGATCAAAAAAGTTATGAAAGGATTTTATTAAGATGGAATAAGATTATTTTGGGTGAGTAGTAAAACTAATAAATTGAGATAAATGTAGGATTCTTTCTTTTTCCATATCTTTTTTCATATCCTCTTGAATCTATATAGAACTTCGTTGGAATATGATGAATGTTATGACTGTGTATATAAACTATATATAGTTTGCCAACATCACATTATAGTTACAGTTCCACGTGGTATTTTCTAGGATTTATGAAATTTGGATGTGTTGGAACAAATTTATATTTGAGCATAATTAGAAATGTATACTTTACATGTGTATGTACTATTATAAAATTTAATATGACAGAATAAGATACAGCTGTTCAATATAAGATGTAATTATCTTTTTATCTAATATAATTTGAATTGGGAAAAAAACTCTATGCCAAGAAGAGACAAATGTTATTAAAATTGTCAATTTTCTTACTTAACCTCTTTTCTTTACTAAAATGATACATAGAGTATAATTTAACGAATGTAATAAGATAAGGACGGCATAATATTTTAGCAAGGTTAATTAACTAATAAATTGACATTTTAAATAACTTTGTCTCTTTTTTGTATAGATCTTTTTGCCAACTCAAATTATATTAGATAAAAAGATAAAGCTAAAAAAAATAAAACTGATATGATTGCGGATTGCCTTTAAATTTTAGAAATTGGATAGATGTTTGAGATAGAATAATCTTGTACTATTAAAAAAAAAAACTGAAGTCCATGTGGCATGTAAGAACCAATATCAGGCAAAATGGACAAATAGATGCGAAGAAACTACGAACGTCAAGTTTTAAGTCACAATCGCGCGAGACAAGCAAAATGTAAAGCTCCCTTTCACTTTTTTTGGTTCCTCTTCAGTATAAATCTCTCCATTCTCTTTGTTTGGTCTGACAAATAACAAAACTTATTGACATGCGAAGAACCTTACACGGATATGCATTGCGGTGCCATACTGCCATCATTGGTAATATCTGTTCCTCTTTCGTTTTCTGATCTTTGATGGTTGTTTTATTAAGAGGTTGAATTGTGAACAATAAGTTGAGACCTTCGGTGTTGTAAAAATGTGATCGTGTGTGGAGAACGTTAATGGAGCAAGCAGTGGTGGTCATTTGATCCGACGATACGTACTGAGATTGTTGATCGGCTCTTGGGTCATCGTCAGCTGCCTTGCAACCCAAGCGACGAAACTAAGCCCGTCCGGTGAAGTAAAAAACAATAAAAAGAGCAAATGTTAGCTGGATTAAAGGTGGATTTTGTCGATTAGTATATTTTTTTTTATTAACTTGTAAATTAGTTTTTATACATATCGGTTGGGGGTGATTGTTGTATCAAAAACGTTGAGAGTGTATCGTGTAAAAACAGAACTCTAAGTAAATCACTTAAGGTTAGTTTGATTAATTTCTCGCAATTACATACAAACAGCACATTTGCAAGATATTCTCACAACCACATCCGTTATTGTTTTGTTTAAACCAGTCGAGTTCCTTATAGTATCCTAAACTTAGCGTTGGTAAAAACGAATAAAAGAATCTAGTAGGGAAAATGACATTCAAGAGGGTTCTTTTAGACTTAATAATAACTTTAACGTGTAAATGAAGTCAGCACAAAAAAATTGGGGTTGTTTGACCAAAAAATAAGAAAGATTTGGGGGTCATCGTGTAAATTAAAAGAAAGATAAGATCCAGAAGATTGAAATGAAAACACGGCACGCTTTTCAAAGCCCAAAACGGGCGGGGGCAAACGTCACGCCTAATCTTATCTTCTTCTCTCCAATACTCAGCTATATCATCATCAATCATCAAGTCTTTATTTCACACATTATTAACAATCACCAAACCAATTTTTGTTATTAAAAAAAAAAAAAAAACATAAAATTCGTAAAGTGTGATTGAACATTAAAAATCACAGTTAGAGTAAGGTGAAGGTCATAGGCTAAAAATGTTTGATATGGGATTTTACTAACTATAGGATAAGCACTTCTGTCGCTGTCAAAAGAAACAAAAGATAAGAACTTGTGTCCAAATGAAATTTTGGTCCTTTAAGCAAAGAAATATTACGAAAAAGATGTTTTCGATTTTTTTCTTTTTGTGATTATAATATTCCCGGAACGGGCAAAGCGGTGAGCGATTCTTTCTTATATAATGATCACACCCCAGAGAGCGCAGACTCTAGTTTTCGTGTAGAACAAATCCTCTCTGAGAAACACACAGATCGAAGTTTCATCTTTAATCAATCGCAAAAAAAAAATGGAGAGAGCGATCGAGAGACAACGTGTCCTTCTTGAACATCTCCGACCTTCTTCTTCCTCCCACAATTTTGAGGCTTCTCTCTCTGTAAGCTTTCTCTCTCGATCTATCGCCATCTTTTGTGTTTGTAGTCTGGGGATGCCCGGATCGTTCTTGATCTGGATTCATTTGTATGGAATTTTGGATTTTGATTCTGAATTGTAATTTGACATGATGCATACCTCTGAGCTGAATAAAATTAAGCGCTTCAGCTTCGATTGAGATCGAATTTGTATGACTAGCAGCCTGTATTTTTTTTTAATATTTTTTGGTTTATGTGGTTCACTGGATTGAGATAGATATCTTCTTTTTGATTGTTCGGTTTATGTTCGATCGGCTTGAATTTGATAGTGTTCTGTAGCAAGTGTGCAAATTCTAATGACGTCTTAAAGGTCAAAGCTTTATTTCCACTAATTCGTATCATCTTTGTAACATGTTCTTTCAACTTATCAGGCTTCTGCTTGCTTGGCTGGGGACAGTGCTGCATATCAGAGGACCTCTCTCTATGGAGATGATGTTGTGATTGTCGCGTAAGTCAATTCTCCTATGCTTTTACTCTTTTGGTACTTGGTTTTTTCAATAACTTATGAAGACTTTTATCTCTTTCTAAGGTTCTAGTGATATAAACTCACGCTTTTTGATCCATTCGCAGTGCACATAGGACTCCACTATGCAAGTCGAAACGTGGCAACTTCAAGGATACATATCCAGATGATTTGCTTGCACCTGTTTTGAGGGTCTGTTAGCTATCTCTTCTCTTTTGTTGTTTTGTTCTTCGTTCCTTTCTACTTCTAGTTATATATAGTATCTTCTTGGCCCAGGCATTGATAGAGAAGACAAATCTAAACCCAAGTGAAGTTGGTGACATTGTAGTGGGTACTGTTTTGGCACCTGGATCTCAGAGAGCCAGCGAATGCAGGATGTCTGCCTTCTATGCTGGTTTCCCTGGTATGTTTCTTCTATGTTCAGTACCGCGATAAAAATCTTTGTTTCTACTTTGCTATATGTTCATCCTTTTATGTCCTTTGGCAGAAACCGTGGCTGTCAGAACTGTGAATAGACAATGCTCATCTGGGCTTCAGGCTGTTGCTGACGTAGCCGCTGCCATTAAAGCAGGATTTTACGACATTGGTTAGTGAATCACCGTCTTTGATTACGCCACTGTTTTTTTTCTTTTCATGGAGAACTGAGCTGGAGATATACTGGATGCAGGTATTGGGGCTGGGTTGGAGTCCATGACTACCAATCCAATGGCATGGGAAGGGTCAGTGAACCCAGCGGTACTGATTCTCTCTGCTCTTGAATCTTAGCTGGCTCTGTTAAGTTTATAGAACACTATAAAACGTATTATTTTTTTTTCAGGTGAAGAAGTTTGAACAAGCACAGAATTGTCTTCTTCCTATGGGTGTTACCTCAGAAAATGTAGCACAACGCTTTGGTGTCTCCAGGCAGGAGCAAGATCAAGCTGCTGTAAGGCAACTAAACCCTTTTAGTATGGTTGTACTTTAGATAACCCATAACTTTGATCTCCCGATGCTAAGCTATCGAGTCATATTGCTAGGTTGACTCGCACAGAAAGGCAGCTGCTGCTACTGCTGCTGGTAAATTCAAGGATGAGATCATTCCTGTTAAGACCAAGGTATTTCCAGATCCTCCATGCAATAACTGTAACATTTAAGACTTCTCCTGTTGCATTTGTTACTGAACTTTATTCATGTTCTTATGATAGTCATAACTTGTGTTTTATATTTCAGCTTGTTGACCCGAAGACAGGTGATGAGAAACCCATTACAGTTTCTGTTGATGATGGGATCCGACCAAGCACAACCCTTGCTACTCTTGGGAAGCTGAAGCCAGTGTTTAAGAAGGATGGCACCACAACTGCTGGTACTTATCCTAAATTAATTGTTTTCATTGTGGAGAGTACAGTCCTTTTGATCAAAATTTTGAATCATTTGTTCTGTCTCAAACAGGAAATTCCAGCCAAGTAAGTGATGGTGCAGGAGCTGTTCTCCTCATGAAGAGAAGTGTTGCAATGCAAAAAGGACTTCCTGTTCTTGGTGTATTCAGGTATGTGATAAGTCCTGATCAAGTTACAGCGGTAGAAGTCTCAAAACCGAATAGTGCAGATTCTTGTGATGTCCATTTACAAAATTATGCTAGTATCTGCAGAACATACATTGTTCTTTCTGTGTTTCCTGGAATTTTTGGGTTTTCCTAAGTAGCACACTATTGGAAAAACTGCAGGACATTTGCTGCAGTTGGTGTTGACCCAGCAATCATGGGTGTCGGTCCAGCAGTTGCCATTCCTGCTGCGGTTAAGGCGGCTGGTTTAGAACTCGATGACATTGACTTGTTTGAGATCAACGAGGTAAATATGTAGCAAGTACTTTGATGATCTTCTACCACATTTCTCTTTTCGCAAATTATGATGATAACCCTTGGCTTTAATCCTTGACTGTCAGGCATTTGCATCTCAGTTTGTTTATTGCCGTAACAAATTGGGACTTGACCCAGAGAAAATCAATGTCAACGGAGGCGCAATGGCCATAGGACATCCTTTGGGCGCTACAGGTATATCTGATGAAAACTGAGCTGTAATACTGCTTTTCTTATTCCAATTCACCAAACCAGAGAGACTTTGATTAATGAGAGACTCTCAACTCTTAACCAATCCCTAGAAAATCCACACCCAAAAGTAATCTTGCTAGATATCCTTCTTATAACTCAGTCCTCACTAACACCACCAACTCACCATAGCTCTAACTTACTACAGTCAGTCCTATGCTAGATAACAGTGGACCTATATATCTAAGAGACTTGAGACTTGAGTCGCTGAACTTCTTCAATGCTTTATAACTATAAAACGCTCATGAACAGTAGCTAATGCTTGTCAAAACTCTCATAGGAGCGCGTTGCGTTGCTACATTGTTGCATGAGATGAAACGCCGTGGAAAAGACTGCCGATTTGGGGTAGTGTCAATGTGCATTGGTATGCTTATCTCACTTTCTCTCACTCGAATATTTCATTGTGAATTTGGTGTCTGAATATGTTTTTGGGGCATTTGTTGATTGGGAAAATTGTGGCAGGGACGGGAATGGGTGCAGCGGCTGTGTTTGAAAGAGGAGATGGAGTTGATGAGCTTCGCAACGCCAGGAAAGTGGAAACGCAAGGCCTCTTGTCCAAGGACGCTCGCTAGAGATCAGACGATGTACCCAAAACCCTTTCACTCTCCATATATTTGATCTCAGCTCTCGCTTCTGGTCCTCTTTTCCCTTTCTTCAGATATTATTATAGTTTTGAATAAAGCACAACCAATGTTTGCCTGTTCTTCTTGACCAGGTCATGTGTTTAGTATTTTTTACGTGAAGGGGGATAATCTTTAAATCTTTATAATGTATTAAGAATATTGTTCTTCTCGAATTTGAGTTGTTGCTTCTAGAAATTTTAGAAATTTTTAACTGGCAACAACATTTTGGTTTTCAATGGGACATGTCAAACTTATAGAAAGTCAAGTGTTATGACTTTTGTTGGTATTTGATAATTGAATAGATTAAAGAAAAATAATAATATTAACAACAATTGGGGTGGTGGCGCAGTTGGCTAGCGCGTAGGTCTCATAGCTACTGAGTGATCCTGAGGTCGAGAGTTCGAGCCTCTCTCACCCCATTTCTTTTTTTCACTCTTGTATTACGTTACATTATTCAATACTGTACAATGTGTTCTTCGCCTAAACTACACAACTTAGTTTTGCTTTCTGTTCATTTCTTATTATTTTCGAGTTCCTCTTCCAATTTAATAAAGGATACACGTTTTCTCAACTTGGAATTACCAACTCATATAATTTTCGTTATAGTAACTTGTGTTGATATCTTAACACTTAAGAGACGTTATAACAGCAGTAAGTTCTTATGTCACCAAAAATTTCCTAAGAGTTGATATAAAATCTTGTCAAATCACCAATAAAATTTGTGAAAATTGCACCAAATCCGAAATCCCTTGAATTTATTAATCATGTTCCAATGTGTCCCCTCAGTTTTGTTATATACACTCCCCTTAGTTTTATCATACTTTATTGAACCAGCAAATGTATCATATACATATGGAAATCATTATTAAGTTTTTGACCGGTTAAATATGCCAATTGACTGACTTTCACTATGGAGCAAAGCAAGTCCAGTGAATCATTTATTTGTAGGTTCATCTTTTATGGTCCCGTATTTATTTCTTATTCCATATCGTTCATCTAATATTTTTGACCAGATTCTTACTCGAAAAAGAAAATCAAAATTACTCCGTCAAATATTCAATGAACCATGGAATAAGAAATGGATACGATGCCATAAAAGATGAACCTACCAAAAAAATTGAACCTTTATAAAAATGTAGCTTAAACAAGTGTTTAATCACAAACCTCTACATCGAAAGCGAATCAAACCACTACTCTCCTTTTTTCACTACTCTCTTCAAGTCTCGATGATGAGTTACATGAAGCTCTTGATCATCGCCGTGATCATCTCGGCGGCTTTCTTTCCAGCGTTGGTGGTCGGATCTCGTCCGGTAAAATGTGACAATTGCATCAACGGTGGAGAAGAAGGGATCATGAAGATGAGATCAGGTTTGGATGTGAGGCTTGTGAGCCGTAGGACACTTAAAGAGACGAGATATATAAGCTACGATGCATTGAAGCACAACAGACCGGCTAAACGAGATGGTAAAGTACGGGATAATCAGCCGGATAACACATACCGACGGGGTTGCATTGCCTCTACAGGTTGTTACCGCTTTACGAATTAAAACATAAACCCTCTGGCTCTCTCTCTTTTTCTTCTTGTTCTTTACTTTTGTCGTTTTTAATTTTATTTTTTCTGTTGGTGTGTTTAATTTTATTTTTAATAGTTTTTTCAGTCACACATTTCTCATTATTATTTTACAATTGTAAGCCTTCGGGAGAGTTAGAATAAACATCGTTAAGAAATTGTCATCCTTTTCACCAAATGATTGACGAGTAAAAATTGATCACATCGTAAAGTCTTTTTACGGTCAAAATGAAACAAATTATCATAAGCTAAATTGTTGGTGTCACTTTGTTGTTCCTTCTTTTACATTGCTATCAACCTGTGGCATAAATTTTCAAAATTTCCAAAGATTTGAAAACCCTTCATCAAAAAAAAAAAAAAAAACAAACAAATTGTTAAAATACGTTATGGTGTAAATTGATCACCTCTAGCGTCTCAATTTTTTTTATATATTTAATTATCTCTCTCAAAACAATCGATAAAAAATCATATAACCTTTCGATGTACTAAAAACGAGTGAGTGATTGAATGAAATAAACGTTCTCTTGTTTGCTTCTCGCATGTGGCAACTGAAATAATATATACATTCTTCGTTTTCTTCGGGTTATCAATATATGTTTCCAAACCAATCCTCCTAAAGTTTTGCATTTTATGGTACTATACTATGTTATATATGATGTGCATAATGAAGTGGCAAAAAAGAAAAAACAGATATACACCTATGAAATTTGAACTTCAAAAAAATTCTTGTTATAAATTATGAAATTTACTTTAGAAGTTTTGAGGAACCCGAATGCGTTGTTTGTTCTGTGGAGAACGAAATGAATTAAGGAGTGGTCGTATATTTTGACGGAGTGTTCGATTGTCATTGATAAGCTTCTTGGCAATCACTGCACACCATATTGGATTGATACTTTATACTACTATATTGCCATCTCTTATTTTAGCCGGTTGGATTTAATTAATTATATTAATTCGGTTGTCCCTCCAAACCTTCATATATTTCTAATGTGAAAGGAATGGACGGAAACAACAAAAAAGCTGGAAGTCAACTGCACCAAACTGCTCGGCTCATTCATAGAGCCATCCGAAACAGGATCTCCTCCACATGCCACCGGCCAAGGCATGAAGATATCTTCCAAAGATGGTTTGCTTTAAGAAACTCATTTTCTTGCTCGTGATTCTTTTAATCACACGTTTTTTTTATTTCTCGAACGTGACATCAATATAATTTCTACAAAAAAAAATTTCAGTTTTCTGTAAATAACTTATATTTATTGAATAAATGAATTTAATATTAAAAAAAAGTTTGAGGTGTATGGGAAAATTCAGGTACATATACCCTATATTAATCAACCTAGAAGTATTATTAAATCGACCCGGACCATGAACCGGAGTAGTGTCTGGGTCGCCGGGTCACTGGGTCAACCGGGTCGAACCGTGGGTCAATTGCGGATTAAAAACTTAAATAATTTTTAATATATTTATAGAAATTATATATATGAATGTATAAAATTAAAAATAAAATATTGTTATACTATATTTAGTAAAATATATGAAGCCAAACAATAATAAAAAGTGATTATAATTTATTATTTATTAGTTATTAGTAAAAAAAAATCTAAAATATCTATAAAACCTTATAATTTATTAATTTATTCATAAAATCAAAAAGATTTTTTTTGTTTTTTACCCGGCCGGGTTAACCGGGTTTACCGGGTCACGGGTTAATGGCGGGTTTTTCCGGATTTTACCGGTTTTGAAATTGGCGGATTTTAGTATTAAACCCGAACCGGAGTAGTGTCCGGGTCGCGGTTCAACCGGGTCGAACCGTGGCGGTCCGGGTCGGGCGTGAAAACACTGAATAGATGTGAATTAATATGAGTGGACATGGGATGCATGTAGATTATCATTTAATTATGACTAGACATTTTCAAACTTCCACAACTTTGAAAATATCGACATTATCTTATTTAAATTACTGGATAAATTCAAATATACAAAATTTTCTACAAATAACCCAAAATTATTATCCAGCCCAATGATAAGGTTTTGATGACTTTTATAAAAATGACTAGTTTTAAAATTTGAAAAGATTATACTTAGATAATATAGGAACAACCATCCGTGATTCAAAGGTCAAAGTTCAAACTAGCTTTATCCAAATTCAAATATCGCTGATAAAATACGATCAATAACATTACACCAACATTACCAACTTTTAAGAACCCCCACAAGTTGATTATAATTTCCTGAATTTGCTTTTGAGTCCTTCATTTCAAGATTTTGAACTTACACAAACTAACTACATCTTCTGAAATTTCCTATTTAGTCCTTAAAAAATTCAAGGGTTTGATTTTTGATTTTTTCTTGTTCAATTACGTTAGATTTCTCTTACGCTTTTCTTTTCACCGTCTTCTCTTTTATTCTCTCTCTCTCTCCCACTTAGTCCTCGATTCTCTACGCGTTTCAGCGTTAAGTCTTCTAGATCTCTAAGCTTCAATCTCGCCGATATAAATCTCTGAGATCGGTTCCGTAAAATCGAATCGGATTCGCGTCGTTTTTGAGGAGAAAAAATGGCGCAACAATCGTTGATCTACAGTTTCGTCGCTCGTGGTACGGTAATCCTTGTTGAGTTTACCGATTTCAAAGGCAATTTCACATCCATCGCTGCTCAGTGCCTTCAGAAGCTTCCTTCTTCGAACAACAAGTTTACCTACAACTGCGATGGTCATACGTTCAATTACCTTGTCGAAAATGGATTCAGTAAGTCTCGATCTGTGTGCGTTACTTGTTTTTCATTTGATTTATCTAGTTTTTCTTGGGTTGATAAGCGCGATTTATTCATCGTTTGTTTTAGATTTTTTGCCTAATTGAGCATACTTCTTATGTTTGGTATAGTTTCAGTAATTATTATGTATTGGCGTTGTGATAATTAATTGGTGTTAGATCTAATCTGTGATACGTTTGGTGGATCTATTATTGGATAATAGCAGTCCTTGTTCTGGATCTATGATTCTGCGGCTTAGCTTATTTGCGTGTAGCTTTTGATTTCATGGTGTTTTTGGCTAGTTTTTTTATGTTCATAAAATGAGAGTTGTTTGGGAAATTTGTGGATATATCGCTTGAGAAAATTGCATTAGTGTATTGTGTTCATTACGTAGCTCTGTTTTGCTAAACCTAACTGGGTTTTGGGTGATGTTGATGATGGATACGGACTGAACTTTCTTATGAGCGATTTATTGGTGACTCTACTGTTATATTTCTCAATATGGCCTTAACCAGTTTTGTTATTGTTTGTGCAGCCTATTGTGTTGTTGCAGTTGATTCTGCTGGGAGGCAGATTCCTATGGCTTTCTTGGAACGAGTTAAGGAGGATTTTAACAAGAGATATGGTGGTGGAAAGGCTGCAACTGCTCAAGCAAACAGCTTGAATAAAGAATTTGGGTACTTGCTTTTGATCTCTTTGATTGGTATTGGTATTTATGGGCACAGTCATTTGACTCCTTTTTGGCTGCTCTAAAGGTCGAAACTGAAAGAGCACATGCAGTATTGTATTGATCATCCTGATGAGATTAGCAAGCTTGCTAAGGTGAAAGCTCAAGTGTCTGAAGTTAAAGGTGTGATGATGGAAAACATTGAGAAGGTTCGATTTTGACCCTTTTTCTTTGCCAATGTAATTTATGTTCTAAACCTCCAACAGAGTTCAGCTAGTATGACTCAAGTACCAGGATCTTCTGATTCGTAAAGCATTATGTGTAGAAGGGAATGTTGTATTCTCGGTTGTAAAGACATATTTTGCTATTAAACTGTTTATACATTGTGGAAATCATTCGTTTGCAGGTTCTTGACCGTGGTGAGAAAATTGAGCTTTTGGTGGACAAAACCGAAAACCTTCGCTCACAGGTTAGTTCTCTTACGCAAATGGTTCCAAGTTCCATACACACAGACATGCTTGAGATGCAGCTCTCGCTCTTACTTTTGTTATCTTGGGTTTCTAACTTTTAATTGAACTCGAAAATGTCACAGGCGCAAGATTTCAGAACACAAGGAACTCAAATGAGAAGAAAGATGTGGTTCCAGAACATGAAGATAAAACTCATTGTTCTTGCAATCATCATTGCTTTGATTCTCATCATCATCCTCTCGGTCTGCGGGGGGTTCAACTGTGGTAAATAAGTCTGGAACATTTCTTCCCGGGATTATCCACCGCGCTCTGTGCTTCCAAGATCTCTGAGAACGTCTTCATTAAGTTCGTTGTGCTGTTTTCTTTTTGTGGTTTCTAAATTCTCATGCTCTGTTTTTTCTTAGATTGTACTTCTTGAAATTGGTTTTGTATAGGCCATATATATTATACATATATGTATGAATGTTCGATAATATGCAGCATTGCTATTGCTGGTACCGACACTGATTCTTGCGAACCATTATTTGGACGAGTTTTGAACACTTGTAATTGGCAATTTACTAAATTGCATTGGTCTTTTTAAGTGGCTGTGGCCTGTGGGTGCGGTTTTCATTGATGATGATGACACGGTCTTAGCCGATTCTTATGAATGAATTGGAGATAAGGACTATATTTAACCGGGTTTGGTCTGGCCGGGTCAGTAGAGTGTCCGGTTAGTTTATCGAGGGTAATTACTAATTCGTCGTCGAAATCACTCTTCCCTTCCGTTGCTGCAACTTGAAATTGCTCAAACCTTTCGCTTCTGCTTCCCTAATTTACGTATCTCTTGTGCTTTCCTGATTCGGAAATCCATGGCCTAATTTCGTTTCTTCTGATGGAAACCTTGGTGGCATTTCGGATTGTTTCCGATTTCTCCGCTCGTGTATTCGATTACGGGAATCTAAACGACTTGAGCTCCTTTCTTTGCCGCCGGGATGATTTCGCGGTTGTCTTCTCGGGAAACCTCCGTCTCCGATCCTTGTGTTTGAGCTCTAGGTCTATAACCTTTCGAGGTGATTTGGCTTCTTCTCGAATGGTTGTTCTTCGTTACGGGAGACAGTTTCGGTATTCCAATTCTGCTGTCGTGCGCGGGTTTGAACTCGAACTCGCATTGAGACGGAGATGGGGTGAGCCTGGATATATCAAAACGATTGACCCTGGTAACCTTTTAACTCTGCTTCGCATTGTTTCTGATCCCTCTAATTTGAAATTCAATGGTTGTTTGTTTGGTTAAATTAGGGAAGTTTGATGAAGCTAGACGCATAATTCTAGAGTTTGGCATTGTTCCGAGAGAGTGGTTTTTTTCTATTTTTTTACCAGCATCTTTGCTGATTTTATCTCTAGTTTTCTCAAAGCTCTGATGCCATAATGTTTTTAACCCATTGGTAGCATTCTTCATTCACATAACTTTGCATGTAAAGAAATAGAGAAAGAGACAGAGAGAGAGAGGCAAAGCATAAAGAAAGGAGATTTGAGAATTCAAAGATTTCAATTTTTTAAAGTTTTCTTATAATAGAAAAGGATCTATCAACCGTCGAAATTCTAAAACTTTTTTACATTTCCCTCTTAACCTTTTTACACATTCCTCTGTCTTCCTAAATCAGGTTTGTCAAAGAAATGGGTTCAGTTTCTCGCTAAAGAAACCAAACGACCCAAAACAAGAAAATTCCATAATTGTAATGGCTTCAAGTCCACCCAAGAAGACCTTAAATTCACAATCTTCCTCCTTAAGCCGCCCTCCACAAGCCGTCAAGTTTGGTCGCCGGACGTCCAGTGGCCGCATTGTTAGCCTCTCCCGTGACGATGACATGGACGTCTCCGGCGATTACTCCAGCCAAAATGATTACATCAATTACACCGTCCTCATGCCTCCTACACCAGACAACCAACCTGCTGGCTCCTCCGGGTCTACCTCCGAGTCAAAAGCTGATGGAAACCGTGGCGGAGGAGGAGGAGACGGGCCTAAGATGGGGAATAAGCTGGAGAGGAGATTATCTGTCATGAAATCAAATAACAAGTCAATGTTGTTGAGGAGCCAGACGGGAGATTTCGATCATAACAGGTGGTTGTTTGAATCTAAAGGAAAATACGGAATTGGAAACGCGTTTTGGTCAGAAGAGGAGGACACCTATGATGGTGGCGTTAGCAAGTCTGATTTCTTAGACAAGCCATGGAAGCCTCTCACGAGGAAAGTTAAGGTCCCGGCCAAAGTTCTTAGTCCATACAGGTGATTCTTTGTTTTCACATTTAACCCCTCAAGGTTTTCTACTTTTCTTCTTTCATTTAATTTCTATCACAGAACATCAAAATCTTATGACTTGTCCCCTTGTCTCAGGTTACTAATCGTGCTTCGTCTTGTGATACTCTTCTTCTTCCTCTGGTGGCGTGTTACGAATCCTAATGAGGATGCAATGTGGCTATGGGGACTATCGATAGTGTGCGAGATTTGGTTCGCTTTCTCTTGGATTCTTGATATTCTTCCGAAGCTAAACCCTATAAACAGAGCCACGGACCTTGCTGCCTTGCATGACAAGTTTGAGCAGCCCTCTCCGTCAAATCCCACTGGTCGCTCTGATCTTCCCGGTGTTGATGTGTTTGTTTCCACGGCTGACCCAGAAAAAGAACCGCCTTTAGTCACTGCAAACACCCTTCTCTCGATCCTTGCCGTGGATTATCCAATCGAGAAGCTTTCTGCCTACATTTCAGACGATGGTGGTGCAATTCTCACCTTTGAAGCCATGGCTGAAGCTGTTCGTTTTGCTGAGGTTTAATTATCGCTTTCTCTCCCTCTGTCCTAACTAGTCTAATAATGATGGCTGAAATTGATATGGCTTTTGAATTTTGTATGCAGTATTGGGTGCCATTTTGCAGAAAACATGATATAGAGCCGAGGAACCCGGATAGTTATTTTAACCTGAAAAAGGACCCGACAAAAAACAAGAAAAAACAAGATTTCGTCAAAGATCGCCGTTGGATCAAGCGTGAGTATGACGAATTCAAGGTCAGGATCAATGGTCTTCCAGAACAAATCAAGAAAAGAGCTGAGCAATTCAACTTGAGAGAAGATCTCAAGGAAAAGCGGATTGCCCGAGAGAAAAATGGGGGCGTATTGCCGCCAGATGGGGTTGAGGTAGTAAAAGCAACATGGATGGCTGATGGTACGCATTGGCCAGGCACATGGTTTGAACCTAAACCTGATCATTCAAAAGGAGACCACGCCGGAATTCTGCAGGTATGAATCATCAACTTCATTGATTTCAAATAAAACCATGAAAACTAATCAAACTTGACTTAATTTTGTAGATCATGAGCAAAGTGCCTGAGCTTGAACCAGTGATGGGCGGACCGAATGAAGGCGCACTGGATTTCACAGGGATTGATATTCGTGTACCTATGTTTGCATATGTCTCGCGTGAGAAACGTCCAGGTTTTGACCACAACAAGAAAGCCGGTGCGATGAATGGTATGGTCAGAGCTTCAGCCATACTGTCCAATGGCGCGTTCATCCTCAATCTGGACTGTGATCACTACATCTACAACTCCAAAGCTATCAAAGAAGGAATGTGTTTCATGATGGACCGAGGTGGTGACAGGATCTGTTACATTCAGTTTCCACAACGGTTCGAAGGAATCGACCCATCAGATCGATATGCAAATCACAATACCGTTTTCTTCGACGGTGAGTTGCTGAATTAAGTTTCAATTACAGCAAAATTGTAATGCTTATCTCACAAGCCACCATAGCTTAACCATTTTTTGGTTCTGAAACAGGTAACATGAGAGCACTAGATGGGTTACAAGGTCCCGTCTATGTTGGAACAGGGTGTATGTTCCGAAGGTATGCTCTCTATGGATTCAACCCACCTCGAGCCAATGAGTACTCAGGTGTGTTTGGTCAGGAAAAGGCTCCAGCTATGCATGTCCGGACTCAGTCCCAAGCGTCCCAAACGTCCCAAGTGTCTGATTTAGAGTCTGACACACAGCCTCTTAACGATGATCCAGATCTTGGTCTTCCCAAAAAGTTTGGTAATTCGACCATGTTCACAGACACCATTCCGGTTGCAGAGTACCAAGGACGGCCTCTAGCAGATCACATGTCGGTTAAAAACGGAAGACCACCCGGTGCTTTGCTCCTGCCACGACCTCCCCTTGATGCTCCAACCGTGGCTGAAGCCATCGCTGTCATTTCTTGCTGGTAATGTTTTAAAACAATGGATATGTTCTGTTAGTATAAACGGTTATATAGTTAAACCTGTAAAGTTTAATTTGGCTTTTCAGGTATGAAGACAATACCGAATGGGGAGATAGAATCGGATGGATTTACGGGTCGGTTACTGAAGATGTGGTGACAGGTTACCGTATGCATAACCGTGGTTGGCGGTCCATTTACTGCATCACAAAACGTGACGCTTTCCGTGGTACAGCTCCGATCAATCTCACTGATCGTCTCCACCAAGTCCTCCGTTGGGCCACTGGCTCTGTAGAGATCTTCTTCTCCAAGAACAACGCCATGTTCGCCACCAGACGCCTCAAGTTTCTCCAGCGAGTCGCCTACCTCAACGTTGGGATCTACCCTTTCACCTCCATCTTCTTGGTCGTCTATTGCTTCCTCCCTGCTCTCTGTCTCTTCAGTGGAAAATTCATCGTCCAGAGCCTTGATATTCACTTCCTCTCTTACCTCCTCTGCATCACCGTAACCCTAACCCTAATCTCCCTCCTCGAGGTCAAATGGTCAGGAATCGGACTCGAAGAATGGTGGAGAAACGAACAGTTTTGGTTGATCGGAGGCACAAGCGCTCATCTCGCAGCAGTCGTCCAAGGTGTGCTCAAAGTAATAGCCGGAATCGAAATCTCCTTCACCCTGACATCGAAATCCGCAGGAGAAGACGAAGACGACATCTATGCGGATCTCTACATTGTGAAATGGACTGGATTGTTCATCATGCCACTAACAATCATCGTAGTGAACCTTGTTGCGATTGTGATTGGAGCTTCTAGGACGATATACAGTGTGATTCCGCAATGGGGCAAGTTAATGGGAGGAACATTCTTTAGTTTATGGGTCTTGACTCATATGTATCCATTTGCTAAAGGATTGATGGGTCGGAGAGGAAAGGTTCCAACGATTGTTTATGTTTGGTCCGGGCTTGTGTCCATTACTGTCTCGCTGCTTTGGATCACCATTAGTCCTCCAGATGATGTTACAGGCAGTGGAGGAATCTCAGTGTAAATTTGGATCAGAATGTAATACTGAGAGAATCTTTTTTAATCTGTATTCTTTTTGTAAAAGTAATTTTGGTAAATGTAAAGAGTTATGTTGAAAAAGACCAGCTCTTGCTTTAGTTCGAGTTAGCTTTTGATTCCTACCATTACAGATAACTGAAACAAACAGTTATTCTCAATAATCCTCTGTTTCTTACAAAACAGAGAAGCCGATTAAGAGATGATAAAGACGAAACTACCCTTGTTGTTCCTGATTATTTTAACGTTGAAATGCTTGATCTGACAGATTTACCCCGACAAGAAAAATGGAAATAGAATCTGCCGACGTTTGTTTTCACTTTTCAGTTTTCAGTATTGGACTTGGTTTCGTTGAGTGGGAGTCAAGGAAACTTCCTTATTTCCTTTTTTCGGGATCTCTCTACGCTCTATATAAATGGAGTATATAATATCTGAGACTCTCTATCTCATTCCATCATTCGATTTCCAAATTTGAGAGAGTGAAACCCTAAGATACGAATGGAAGCTCACGTTTTGTTCAACTCATCGATGACGACTCTTTATTCTGGCCGAAGAGACGCTACTACTTGCAGCAAACCTCTTCCCCTGAATCTGAAGAAACCTAATGCTGTTAATGTATACACGGAGTTGAAGAAGAAACAACATCTGCAGAGATCTCATGATGTTCCGACGCCAGAGACTAAGAGAAAGACTGAGTTTTTGGTGCCGAAGAAGAACAAAGATGACAGATCTAAGACTCGTGGAACGATAGAGATCAAGCACAATTTGAAGAAGCCTGACGTTTACAAGTCTGTTCCAGCAACATCAAGGCCTCTTCAGATAAAGAATCAGCAGCCTCTCAAAGTATCTGAAAACCCTATATCTGGGGCTCATAAATTGGGCGAGACTAAGCAAAATCTGAAGCAGCCGTCTGTGAAAGTATCTAAAAACCCTAAGTATTGTCCAGCCTTGAAGAAGAACTCAACGGAGATGTTGGAGCTGTTCGAAATAGCCAAGAAAACAGCTGATATGGCCAACGCAAAGGGACTTCTCGCGGCTCAAGCAGAGACATCAATCTGTGTAGACACTCTCTCTTTACTCGTGGAATACCCCATCAGCTCAACAGCCACTGAAACAAGGCGGATCATGATGAGGCTTGAGCATCTCACAAAGCACAAATACCGAAAAATCTGCAATTCTGCATCAACACTTCTTCACCATTGGAAGCAGAGCATCAGAGATCAAGAACTCAGAGAGTCTCGTAAAAGTCAAGGCTAATGTCACCAGATAATCTTCAAAAAACAAGGGAATGAAATTAGTTATAGCTTCTGACTTGACAACGTTGTTGTCTATTTTGTTACCAAAAAAAAAAAGAAAAACGTTGGTTGTCTATGCTTTTGATAAATTAGAGTTACTGTAGTCACCACGTAAACTACATTCCTCAAAAGCTTAACAGTAAGGAATGTTGTGAGTTGTGAATATGATATTAAGGATTTTCATAATCTCTCTTTGTGTTTTTCAAGTTAAGTGTGTATTTCTTCTGTTTATGCAATCAATGAAATTGGAGTTTGATTTCTTAAATGTGTTTTCAGTTTTAAATTGTAACTGAGAGACAATAAGTCAATAGTTGAGAGAGTTTTGCATGTGCATAGCTGTTATAATGTTATCTGAGATAACATAAAATCAACTGCTCAAGGGATCTTCTTTTAAGAGAATCTCTGTCTCTAGTAATGTTATAAGAAAGGAAAAACAACAGTAATGGAAATTCATTTGTGAGCCTAAACCTTAATGGAGCCATTCTCTCTTTGTTCGCATTATCATCAGAAAGCCATAAATAAAGTTCGTAGTGTAAACCAGAGAAGAGATAGGAAAAGGAACTTGAGGCCTAAAGCAAAGCAAATTTTAGCAACCTGAAATCAAATTCTAACAATACATTGTTTGGTGAATCAAGGGATTAAAGAAAAATTGAAGATTCCTTGTTTTGGTTTTGTTTGGAACCCAAGCAACTCTAAAAGAGACTTTACGCTCTCTCCTTATATCTTTCCTTATTCGTTTTTAGTTTTCACAAATTTTCTCTGTGGTCCAAATCATTGACAATGGGTCAATGGCTTCTATTTCCTCTGTTTCTGTCCAACCACACCTGCCATGACGCAAGCCAGCTTCAACCAATCTGAAGGTGAGATCCGTGGCAGAGAGATACATCAAGTTAAGCCAATCCGAGAGGCAAAAGATCAAAGACTTTGTGTGGAGTTCTCTGCTTTTTCCCACTCTGTTTCATGTTCGTGTATAAACATCAGGCTTCTCCATGTCTGAAGTTGGTATATTCTGCTTGTGATCTATCTGAATCGTATAAGGAAAACTGGTGAAGTATACGTGTAACATGTTTGTTATATGATGCGTTACTACAAAAACATGAACTAATTGATAGACATTTAAAGACCAAATACAAAACAAATTACGTCACCGTCTACATTATTCTTATCGGAAACAATTAGCATTATATACTCCATGGATTCATCATCCATATCGTCAATAGATATGAATTCACGAGAAAGTAGAGTACGTCATTTTACCAACAAAAAGTAGAATACGTTTAAGAAATACGTCGACGTGTATGAATGAGCGGATCTACATGAGTGAAAGAGGGGCCACTTGCCACAGTTTCCAGATTTTATGTACATTACAAGAGCTTAATCTATTTTTTTTTTTTTTTTTTTTTTTTTTTTTGTCACTACAAGAGCTTAATCTATATGCCGCCTAGTAAAATTTACTTTTTGCACCCATTAAAACAAAACTCCAACAATTTTTCCTCAAATCGTTTCTCCAAATTCAGATTAGTTAGCTAGCCGTTTATATATATCCTTTTTTTTTTTTTTTTAAGACGAAAAGTCGAAAATCATTCCTTTTCTTATTTAATTGAAATTTTTCTTTTTTAAGTTAAATTTGTTTTCCTATATCATGGATGTTTGAATATAAGTTTTACTTGTCTGTAATTGATCTGGGACATTTATTAATGATAGATTTTTTGTATTTTTCATTACATGGTGCAAAAATAAAATTATTTTTTATGCTTTTTCTAACACCTTTTCTTCTCTATTTAACACTATTTTCTCAAAAAAATTTTGGTTTCAATTATAAAAAATGTATTATACATTTTAAAAATGATAATCTTTAGTAAATGATAATAAGAATAGTACTTCATATTTAATGACACTATTTGTATTTATCTATCGTTTGTCCCGGGCCAAAAAAAGTTAAAAACCAAAGTGTAAAACGTTGACCGTGTATCTTCCATGGGTCATTAAATAACCATGCAATTTTCCAAAATGGATCAATGCAAGTATGCAACAAACGTTACTTTTCTTTTCAGGTAAGCTCTCCCCACATCTCTCTCCCTCTCTCTTATACGATCGTAGTTTGTATAAGATTTGGTTATATTCGTAGTTACAGGTAATATTTGTAAGATTTTAGATTTGATCAACTCGCAAGCAAAAGAGATGGCGCAAAAGGTAGAAGCAAGGGGTGGTGAGATAGGAGATGTATGGGATGATGGTGCTTACGACGGTATTAGAAAAGCATACATAGGGCAAGGCGAAGATGGTATAGCCTTCGTCAAGTTTGAGTATGTCAATGGTTCTCAAGTGGTTGTTGGAGATGAACGTGGGAAGAAGACTTTGCTAGGAGCTGAGGAGGTACTAATATATATATAGATATATCTATGCATGTTGAGATTGTTTATTGGTTTCCTCATTGAGAATTCTCTTTGTAGTTTGAGGTTGATGCGGATGACTACATCGTATACGTGGAAGGTTATCATGAGAAAGTTTTTGGAGTAACAACAAAAGAAATCATCTCGACTCTTACATTCAAGACTTATAAAGGCAAAACTTCTCAGCCGTTTGGAATCGTCTCCGGGACAAAGTTTGTCCTCCAAGGTGGCAAAATCCTTGGGTTTCACGGACGTTCCACCGATGTTTTGCACTCACTTGGAGCCTATATTTCTTCGCCGTCCACTCCGAAATTGCGTGGAAAGTGGATAAAGGTAAGTAAACATAAAAAGTATTTTTAACCCGTACAACGTAGCTAAGGTTTTTATTGGTACTAACACCTGAATCACGTACAGACAATGAAAAATAAAAATTATTTTTAACAAAAATAAAAATGAAATAAGAGAAAAAAAAGAAACTTGACTTGATTGGATATCCAAATAAGGAATGTTTTACATTAATCTGAAAGAATCGCAGAATAATTCCACCATTATGCATGCATGTTACTAATAATGAAAATCTAAATCTCTTTACAAAAATCAATTATCAAAAATTAATAATTTTATAAGGTGGAGCAAAAAGGAGAGGGTCCAGGGCCAAGATGCTCACATGACATAGCACAGGTAGGAAACAAGATTTACTCCTTTGGTGGTGAGCTCACACCAAATCAGCCCATCGACAAACACCTTTACGTCTTTGACATCGAGACACGGACTTGGTCCATATCTCCGGCCACCGGTGACATTCCAAACCTCTCTTGCTTAGGCGTCTGTATGGTGTCAAGTGGATCAAGCCTCTATGTCTTTGGCGGCCGAGACGCTTCACGCAAATACAACGGCTTCTACTCGTTTGACACGACCAAGAACGAGTGGAAACTGCTAACTCCGCTCGAACAAGGACCCACTCCTCGTAGCTTCCACTCGATGGCTGCCGATGAGAAGAACGTTTATGTTTTCGGTGGAGTGAGTGCTACCGTTCGGCTCAAGACACTAGACGCTTACAACATCCTTGATCACAAATGGATACAGTGTTCGAGCCCGGGAGATTCCTTCAGCATAAGAGGAGGAGCCGGTCTCGAAGTGGTTCAAGGGAAGATATGGGTTGTGTATGGGTTCAACGGATGTGAAGTAGATGATGTTCATTGCTACGATCCTGTTCAAGACAAGTGGACACAAGTGGAAACGTTCGGGGAGAAGCCTAACGCAAGGAGTGTGTTCGCTAGTGCGGTTGTTGGGAAACATATTTTGATCTTTGGAGGTGAGATTGCAATGGACCCAAAAGCTCACGAGGGTCCGGGTCAACTGAGTGGTGGGACTTTTGCGTTGGATACAGAGACGTTGAAGTGGGAGAAGCTGGATAAGTTTGGTGAAGAGGAAGAGACTCCGAATATAAGAGGATGGAGCGCGTCCACGAGTGGGACAATTGATGGTAAGAAAGGACTGGTGATGTTTGGTGGGAAAGCTCAAAGCAACGATCGGTTTGGTGATCTCTTCTTTTATGGAGTTGACTCTGCGTGATGATGCAATAAACGTTGTTTTATAGTGACCGTTTTTAATGTTTGTGTGTGTGTGATGCAATAAGGGAGGGTCGTGGGTTGTGATATATAATAGGGATGATCCTTCGTCAGCTCGTCCGTCTCGTTTTTTTTTTTTTTTTTTTTGTGTATATTGTTTACATGCTTATTTTCTCCATAGAATTCGTCAGATAAAATAAGTCATCTGAAAAAACGCGTTTACGATTAGACCCATCATGTTGTCACACACAAAAAAAAAAAAGATTATAGACCCATCACTAAATAAACCAGCAATAAGTAAACCGGTATGCATAATTTAATGAACCAGATTGTTAGATTTGGTTTAAGTCCTCTTATGAAACAAGTCAAGAATTGCGACTTCGATTGGCGATTGCGATCACACAGTCACTCTCGTCGAATTTTTGATGGAGGCTTTGCGAAATCAAGGAGCTCCAGGTGATTTTTCCGTTTTCGCATATTTTCTCGTGATTTCATTGACACGAATAAATGCTCTTTCCTTTCTTTTTTTTTTCGGGTTCGCTAATTCTCTTTGATTTATTCAAACGCGGATTTTGTTAAGAACACCAATTAGTTTCGACACAATCATGAAATGAAATCAATCTGTTTCTTACTTGTTAATTTTTTGGTTTCAAGCACACTACAAATACAAAAAGCAAAAAAGTAACAAAATATGCACAGAAAATAAATGACTGACACTTAACTAATTAGTAGGTTTGTTGAAATTGCATCTTCTCATTGATTGTTCTTATACTATAAGTTTGAAGAGTGCGTGGCCTTATAGATAAATGGCATTAGTTTGATTCTTGATCTGGTAGCCTTAGTGATTTACAATGAAGAACTGGCATTGATTTGTTTGTGGGTTGATAAGAGATGGTCAAATCACATCTGTGTGTAAAGACTCTCTCTTTACTTGTTTCTTTTCAGTCCAACAGCTCCAGAGCTTAAGGACCAGCAGAATCTTCTCAGTCAAGGCTTCACCTATGGATCGGCAAAGACGTTGAAACCAGTTGGCTGATGAGTAAGGAAAGAAACTACTGACTAACAACGTTGGTTGTTTATTCTTTGCCAGATTTGGTGAGTACTCACCACTTTAGATTTTCTACTACTTAAACAGTTATCTGTTAAAGAATGCTCAAGTTGTGATATATTAGGAGTTTCACAATCTTATATCTGAATCTCTCTCGGTTTGTTTCCTTTGAACCAATTTATAAGAATCCATGAGATTGGGGTTTGATCTGTAAGGATTAGTTTCAGTTATAATTGGGAGCCAATACTTGAGAGAGTTTTCATGTGCACACTTCCCTTATTTTATTGTTATCTGAGAAAATTAGTTCAAATTGCGAAGAAGATTGTTATATTTGGTTAGGATACCAGTTTGTTTATTCACATTAAACTGATTTGTATCAGTGGTGGGTGGTGCCATTTGCACTAGAAAGAGGGATGTCATGAATGTCTGGTCTGAGATTGAATTCTTGAGACCGATAATAGTCTCTGACTCTCTTATGTTCACTTGATCCAGTTTGTCTTAAAAGGATGCTGGAAGATGACGTCGTGCGTCAAAGAAACTTCAGCTAGAGTTAGTTCAAGTATCAGAGAAGAACCAGAACAGTATATCAGAAGCCTCTTTTTCAACAGTATACCAAGACATACATCAGGACATTATCAGCCAAAAGAGACATCTTCGTTAAGGGAACCAAAAGTTACAGAAACTAATAATATCTCTTTCTTACATCAGGTAACAACATCTGCACGTACTATATTTTCATATCACTTTCTTGTTCTACACTATCCTTATTATTAAAACTATCCCATCTTGAATCCAGAGTCATAAACAATCTAACTGGATCTACTTCCTTGCGCTTATCATTGACAAACCACTTCGGCTTGTATGAAGCAATAACGTGTGCTATTACCAATCCAAATAACAGTCCAGGCCAATACCCTATAACCACTGCTTTCCAGTTCAACACTTGTTCCTCTTCTTCGTCTTCTTCCTTAGGTTGTTGTGTTGGTGGCACATTACGCCCAAAGCAAGTCTCCTCCAAAGGAAGACCACAAAGCCCTGCATTCCCTTCAAAGGAGGATTTAGGTTGGCCAGTGATTTGTGTTCCTTGTGGTATTTCACCCTTGAGTTGGTTATGAGCCACACTTACGTACGCCAAAAAGGAGAGGCTCCCGAGTTCTTTAGGAATATTCCCTGACAGTTGGTTGTTTGATAGATCTAGTGACTCAAGCTCCGTGACGTTTGCCAAAGACAGAGGAATATGACCTGTGAATGCGTTGTTTGATAAGTTGAGTGCAATCAATGCCTTCAAAAGACCAATGGATTCAGGAATCTGTCCTTCAAGTTTGTTCCCAGAAAAATCAATGGTGGCATAGGAAGTAAGGACCTTTCCTTGCTCCATAAATAGACCTTTGTATTGCAAATCCACGGTATCTTCATAGATATAGTAAGGGTTGTTGTAGTTTCCCATATAGATTCTCCCATCTTCATTCATCTGGAGTGATGATGCTTCCCAATTCACGAAGTAATTTGGTGGCAAGCTTCCTGTAAAGTTGTTATTCGAGATTTCAAGTATGCGCAGCTTGGGAAACGCAAGAGGACCTTGATCAGGAAGAGACATAGGGCCATAGAATTTGTTTGAACGGAGAGTAAGAGCTTGTAAATCAGGCAAAGCCTTAAGCCAGAAAGGAAATGTGTCTTCTATTCTGTTGTGGTCTACACTTACAAACCTTAGCGAGGAGCAATTCAGAAGAGACTTTGGAAGCTTCCCGGTTAGTTGATTGTAGCCAAGGTCAAGTGTCCGGAGCAAGGCACCATTAGAGAACATATCTGGAAGACTTCCTTCCAAGTTGTTCTTCCGGAGGTTCACTACAATGAGCGACTCTTGGAAATCACTCAAACATCGAGGAATGGGACCGGTCAAGTTGTTGTAGGATAGATCAAGAACAGCAAGAGAGCTACAGTTGCAGGTTGCAAGAGGTATGTTTCCTGTGAAACTATTGTTCCATGCAGATAAGAGGTTGATAGAGAGTGGTGGCTTAGGGAATGGTCCTTTAAAATGGTTATAAGCCAAATCTAAAAATCTCACCGATGAATTCACTAAAACTTCCTCTGAACCTTCTAAATCGGTGAAAAAATTGTTAAATAGATTCACTCTGCGCAGACGAGGAAGGTTCCACAACCACACAGGGACTTTCCCTTTGATTTTATTGTTGGAAAGGTCGATATGCTCCAATTTCTTAAGGTTCTTTAAGATATTTGGGAATTCAATGAGACCGCATTGCAACAAGACCAAATCCTCCAAGTTCAGGGGGATGTTGGAATCTGAACCTATACTAGTTGCCAATAAACTATTACCGGAAAGATCAAGCCTCACCAAAGATTTGAGAGAAGAAAAGAGGTTTAAGTCAATTGGGTAACTTATGTTAAGAAAAGAAAGGTCAAGACGCTTGAGGTTGATGAGCTTTGAGATAGGCTCTAGGATTTTTTCTTCAAAATGGTTAACCCCAAGGTACATGGACTCGAGTCTAGATGAGGTAGAGGAGTCAGGTATTTCAATAGAACCAATGAGATAGTTTTGACGCAGATCCAGAGACGATAAGAAAGGCATACTGAGGAGAGAAGAAGGAATGGTTCCAGTGAAGTGATTATGAGAAAGTACTAAAATGGAGAGCTTGGTTAGATTTTGTACAAATGGGAAACTACCCGTGAGATCATTGTGGGAAAGGTCTAAAATGTAAAGCTGGCTAAGGTTACTAAATGAGGAAGGAACTTGACCTAGAAAGCCATTAGTGGAAAGATACAAGACCTCTAATTTGTTGAGATTTCCAAATCCAGGAGGGAGCGAAGCAGAGGTGAAGTTGTTATTAGAGAGATTAAGGTAACGGAGATGATGCAAGCTGAAGAGGCTACTGTTGGGCTTTAAAGTTCCACTAAGGCAGCCACTTGGGAGTTGTAGCTTTGTGACCACACCCGTCGTGTAATCGCACAGGACTCCATTGAAGTAGTCAGTCTGGTTGCAATCGCTTGAATCGAACTCATTCTTGAACTGTGTTAGGGCTTGAATCTGGTCGGGACGACAACCAGCAAGTCCAAAAACAAGAGTGAAGCTTGAAGCAAAGATAGAAATCACTAAGAATACCGATATTATGGTCTTCATGGAATATTTTAAGAAGAGTAATATTCTTTAAGCAAAGAGATGGAGAAGATTGGTATAAATAAACATGGGATGTGTTTCTTTTGCATTGGAGAAAAGGTCTAATATGCAAAGCTAAGTAAGGATAGTATTTGTCTCCATCACAGAGCCATCAATAATTGATGTTTATGACGTAAATACTAAACCCATTCTTGCTTTATCCCATGGCTCTGCTTCTCTCTCTGCCATAATTTATGCAAAAACAAGGAAAGGTATCTGACTTCACCAAATTTGACTTTTACTTATTTAAAAATTGAAATAGAAAATAGCAGCCTTATAGTACACACTTCTTTTGGGAAAAAAAAATGAGTTAACAAAGACGAGAATACACAGCAAAACAAATATTGTACGTGAGGCATACCTAGTTATACTGTATTCTCTTTGAACTTTCTCTTGCTGTTACATTTAAGAATTTGTGGCCTTACAATGAAATGGCATTAAATAATGGTTGTGGGTTGGAGAAGTCTTGGTTACAACAGTTGGTAAGTTACCAATGGCAACCTTTAATGCCTTTACGGATAAGATCTATTTATTTGTTTGTGGGTTGGAGAAGACTTTGTCAAACTTTGCATACAGAGATTTCTTTGCGTTTTCAGTTTCCCTATCAATCAAGCATACGAACTGTTAAAAAAAAAGGAACTGCGAGGTTAATGCTTTAGCATGTGAATTAAGAATAGAAAATGTTGATATTTTATGCATTATAGCACTTCTTTAGCATTTGAGGCAGATCATTACAGATCAAGAATACGCCAAGATTCAGTCAAGGATCGGCAAAGACGACGAAAACAGTTGGCTGGTGAGTGGTGACTAAGGAAGGAAACTACTGACTGACATGTTCTTGACAGATTTGTGAGTTCTCACCACTTTATATTTTCCACTACTCTAAAAGTTAACTGTAAAGAATGTTTGAATTGTGCATACTTTCTTTCTCTGTTATCTGAAATATTAGTTCAGCTGATTGTTATATTTGGTAAGTCCACTCATGATATAAATTTTGTTTATTCCCATTGACCTGATTTGTACAAGTAGTGAGTGGTATCATTTACATTTAAAAAGAGATCTCGTGAATGTCTGGTCTGAGATTGAATTCTTGAGACGTGTGATCTTATAGGCTCTGACTCTCTTATGTTCACTTCATCCAGTTTGTCGTAACAGGAAGGCTTTTGTGCATTAAGGAACATTTGCTCGGGCTAATTTAAGAATTAGAGAAGAACCAAAGTAGCATGGCATAAGCCTCTCTCTCAACAATCTACCAAGAGATACATCAGGACATTATCAGCCAAAGAGATCTTCATTAAGGGAACCAAAAGTTACAGAAACTACTAAAACTTTTTTCTTACATCAGGTAACAACACCATATCCACATACTATATTTTCATATCACTTTCTTGTTCTACACTATCCTTATTATTAAAACTATCCCATCTTGAATCCAGAGTCATAAACAATCTAACTGGATCTACTACTTCCTTGCCCTTATCTGGACCAACTATCTTGACAAACCACTTCGGCTTGTATGAAGCAATGACGTGTGCTATTACCAATCCAAACAACAGTCCAGGCCAATACCCTATAACCACTGCTTTCCAGTTTAACACTTCGTCCTCTTCTTCTTCGTCTTCTTCCTCACGCTGCTGTGTTGGTGGCGCAAAGCAACTTCCTTGGAGAGGAAGACCACAGAGACCTACATTTCCTTCAAATGATGATTCAGCTTGCCCACTAAACTGTGGTCCTTGTGGTATTTCACCGTTGAGTTGGTTATGAGCCACACTTATGTACGCCAAAAACGAAAGGCTCCCGAGTTCTCTAGGAATGTTCCCTGATAGGTGGTTTTTTGACAGGTCTAGTGACTCTAGCTCCGTAACATTTGCCAAAGATGAAGGAATATGGCCTGTGAAGGCGTTGTTGGATAAGTTGAGCGCAATCAATTCCTTCAAGAGACCAATGGACTCAGGAATCTGTCCTTCAAGTTTGTTTCCAGAGAAATCAATGGTGCTGTAGGAAGTAAGGACTTTCCCCTGCTCCATGAATAGACCTTTGTATTGCAAATCCAAAGTATCTTCATAGATATAATAAGCATTCTTGTAGTCTCCCATATACATACGCCCATCTTTGTTTGTCTTGAGTGTTGATGCTTTCCAGTTAACAAAGAAAGTTGGTGGCAAGCTTCCTGTAAAGCTGTTATCCGATAATTCAAGTATGCGCAGCTCGGGAAATGCGAGAGGACCTTGATCAGGAGGAGAGAGATGGCCAAAGAATCTGTTTGAACGGAGAGTAAAGACGTGCAAATTGGGTAAAGCCTTGAGCCAGAAAGGAAATGTGTCTTCAATTCTGTTGTTGTCAACACTCAGAAACTTCAGAAAGGAGCAGTTTAAAAGTGATCTTGGAAGCTTCCCGGTTAGTCGATTGTAGCCAACGTCAAGTGTCTGCGTCAAAGCGCCGCTATAGAACACATCAGGTATACTTCCTTCCAAGCTGTTCTTCCTGAGATTCACTATCTTGAGGTTACTCAGACATTGAGGAATTGGACCAGTGAAGTTGTTGTAGGATAGATCAAGAACAATGAGAGAGCTTCTGTTGCAAACTGAGAGAGGAATGTTCCCTGTAAAACTGTTGTTCCACGCAGACAAGTAGATGGAATTGAGTGGGGGAATAGGAAACACTCCTGTCATGGAGTTATAGGCAAAATCTAGTAACTGCACTGATGAGTTTAGTAAAACTTCTGAAGAACCTTCGAAACCGGTAAAAGAATTGTTAACAAGATTCACTATGCTAAGACGAGGAAGCTTCCAGAGCCACTCAGGGACTTTCCCTTTGATTCTATTGCTGGAAATGTCTACATGCTCCAAGTTTTGAAGGGTCCTTAAGATGTTTGGGAACTCTATAATGTCGCAGCGCACCAAAACCAAGCTTTCTAAGCTCAATGGGATGTCTGAATCTGAACTTAAACTGGCTGGTAATAACCTATTCTTAGAAAGATCAAGGACCAACAAAGATTTGAGATGAGAGAAGATGCTTAAGTCAATTGGGTAACTTATGTTTAGGGAAGAAAGATCAAGATGCTTGAGGTTAATGAGCTTTGAGATAGGCTTTAGGATTTGACCTTCAAATTGGTTATCTCCAAGGGACATATGCACTAGCCTAGATGAAAAAGAAGAGTTTGGAACTTCGATAGAACCAGTAAGCTGATTCTTTTTCAAATTAAGATAAGACAAGAAAGGCATAGTGGATAGTAAATCAGAAGGTATGGCTCCTGAGAATTTATTGTAAGAGAAGTCTAAAAATGAGAGCTTTGTTAGATTTCTTACAAGTGGGAAACTACCAGTGAGTTCATTATGGGAAAGGTTTAAATGGGTAAGAAGGACTAAGTTACTAATTGAGGAAGGAACTTGACCAGTAAAGCCATTAGAGGCAAGAGACAAGACCTCTAATCTGTTGAGATTGCTGAATTCAGAAGGGAGTGAAGAGGTAGTAAAGTTGTTGTTAGAGAGATTCAGGTAACGAAGCTGATGCAAATCGAAGAGACTACTGTTGGATTTGAGAATTCCAGTGAAGCAACCACTTGGGAGTTGTAGCTCTGTGACGGCACCAGTCGCGTTATCGCACTGGACTCCGTTAAAGTAGTCACTGCGGTTGCAACCGTCGGATTCAAACTCGTTCTTGAATTGCATCAGAGCTTGGATCTGGTCGGGACGACAAGTAAAAGCATTGATCATCAAGAAGCTTGAAGCAAAAAGAACACAGTAGAGTAAACACAAACGCAGACACAGTTGCGACATTTTTGTTTGTGATTGAACAAGGGGGGTTTGAGGAAATTATTTGTTCTTTTAAGCCGCCTTTCATAAATATTACGAGTAAAATAATTAATGTAAATGCCACGTGGAATGTGTACGAGTCATATAGTTCATGAAGTACAATCCACGTCGGCATCTCATGACTCTGTCTCTCTGACTAGACATAAAATTGACCGTTCTTCCATTTTACATTTGACTTCTTATCAGTTTGAATTACAAGTACGTTTCACACTAATTTTAGCAACAAGAGAAATCAACATATATAGCATTATTCACATTGGATCAACTAACACACATTAATCTGATGATGACAAATTCTGCTTGATATCTTGTCTACTACACTTATTGATTTTTGGTTTCCAGATACAAAAAATAACAAGTGGGCCTTCAATAATTAATAGTTTGGTGAAAGCTTATCTTATCTTTGAATTTTCCAGTATTACATTGATGAGTTTGTTGCGTTTCAGAAACAACTCGCATTAATTTGTGTGTTGATCGGAGAAGACATAGTCAAAACTCAAAGTTTGGGCCTTTATTTAATTACATAGAAACCGGGCCGAAGAAGTATTAGTATTAGCCTCTATTGAGCCCAATTGAATTCAGGGGAAATTTTGGCAACAAAGTAAAAACGACGTCGTGAAAACTGTGTAGTCTGAAAAACAAAGCCCTTGATTTGGCCATAGCAGTCATTTCTGTCGAATCTGTAATCCGAAGTCCGAGAAAAGGAGAAAATCCGATCTGAGAAATTCGCCGGAGCTAGGTTTTTGTTGTTTATCGATCAATCCTTTAATCAATGGCAATGGCTGTTTTCCGACGCGAAGGGAGGCGTCTCCTCCCTTCAATCGCTGCTCGCCCAATCGCTGCTATCCGATCTCCTCTCTCTTCTGACCACCAGTGAGATCTCTTTCTCTTTCAGTCTTATCCTCGCGTATAAGCACAACCTTTCGATGTTTCTCTGTGATTCTGTTCTGAATTTGAAATCGTTTGGTTTTGATTGAGTCGTTGATGTTTTTTTTTTTTTTTTTTTTTTAAATTGTGATGAATGATCGTTTAGGGTTAGAGCATTTTTATTTTCGAATTGACGAGAAATTAATCGAATTGTTTTGTTTGACTCGGGAGCTCTAATGAGTGTGATGTTTGTGCTGTTCTATTTGGAGTTTTGAGACTCGAAATGTCGTGTAAAGCTGGTTTCTTTTGAATCTCCTTTTCCTATTGCAAGACGAATTCGATCCCCCTTGTAGCATAAACTTATGTTGTGTTAGATTTAGTCAGCTTCCACCTGCAAAACGTTTCCTTCATTTTTGGCGTTTGATTTGCCAACATCTTATCCACTTTAATTTTGCTTTGGGTGTCATTACGTGTTGATTAGATGAAATATAGGATGGTGAGGACTAACCTGTATTTAATTTGTAGGGAGGAAGGTCTTCTTGGAGTTCGATCTATCTCGACTCAAGTGGGTAAGTCTCAGCTGATAATTGAAGATTCGTTTTGCCTAGTTAGGATTGTGTTTGAGAATCTAAGATGTTCTAATCTCCATATATTCTCCGTGCAGTGCGTAACCGCATGAAGAGTGTTAAGAACATCCAAAAGATCACAAAGGCAATGAAGATGGTTGCTGCTTCAAAACTAAGAGCAGTTCAAGGCAGAGCTGAGAACTCTCGTGGGCTTTGGCAGCCATTTACTGCACTTCTAGGAGATAATCCCAGTATGGTTGGCAATAAAGAGTAGTTTTTTAAATCAACGCATTTCCTATTGATGATGACGAACAATCTTTTGCTCTTACTATGTTCTTAGTTATCCATCCTCTTGCTATATCTGTTTCTTCGTTTTGGTTGTGTTTCTGATACTAGAGTTACTTGATGGCAAAACCAGGCATTGATGTAAAGAAGAGTGTGGTGGTTACTCTTTCTTCTGACAAGGGTCTCTGTGGTGGAATAAACTCCACTGTTGTTAAAGTGAGCAGGGCTCTGTACAAATTGAATTCTGGTATGTTTTCCAAGCTTTATCGATGGTTCCATGGTTCAGTTTTTCTAAATTACCCTATATGATATTAGTTCTTATCTCATTGCAGGTCCTGAAAAGGAAGTTCAGTTTGTGATTGTTGGAGAGAAAGCAAGGGCTATAATGTTCCGTGACTCAAAGAACGACATTGTCCTTTCTGTAACAGAGCTGAATAAAAACCCACTCAATTACGCTCAGGTATTTCATGATTGCTAATAGTTCGAAGCATTACTTGCTCTCGCCAATCTATATGTTCTCGAGCTATATATTGTTTTCTTTAATGTTTCTTATGTTTACTTGCTGCTTCAGGTCTCAGTTCTAGCTGATGACATCCTGAAAAACGTTGAATTTGATGCTTTGCGCATTGTCTACAACAAGTTCCATTCAGTTGTCGCATTTCTACCAACTGTGTCAACTGTTTTGTCGCCAGAGGTAAGTCACAACTGTCAAAGGTGTCAGGACTCAGGACTACGATTTGAGCGTAGTCTTTCACACTCTGCGTTAACTATTAACTTAATCATTTATGTGTGTTATTTTTTTTTTGCTTTGAAAGATTATTGAGAAGGAGTCTGAGGTTGGAGGAATACTTGGCGAACTCGACTCATATGAGATTGAAGGTGGTGAAACAAAGGGAGCTATACTGCAGAATCTGGCCGAGTTCCAATTCTCTTGTGTAAGTAGCCATGCAGGACTTGATTTACGGTGTTTTAACACAAAAAAAAAACATAACATTTTTGGCTGTTTACGTAAATTCTACCAGGTAATGTTCAATGCTGTTTTGGAGAATGCATGTAGTGAGATGGGAGCAAGAATGTCTGCCATGGACAGCTCAAGCAGAAATGCAGGAGAAATGCTTGACCGTCTCACCCTTACTTACAACAGGACTCGTCAAGCTTCTATTACAACGGAGCTTATCGAGATTATTTCTGGAGCATCTGCACTTGAAGCCGCTAAATAAGCCCATCCGTGTTAGTTCTTTTCTTCGCTTTGATATCTATCTATCCACCTTGAAGGAGAAGAGTGTGTTAAAACTCTACTGAATCAGTTTCCTTTGCTGGCTTCTTGTTGAGACCACCAATCTTTGCTCAACAGTTTTCAATAAACATCCTTGTAATTGGAAGCAGGGTTACGAATAATTGCATACACATTTTGTTTTGATTGAGATTCGCTTCCCCATGAATCTGCAGTGTTGTTACTCCGGTTTACTGATTCCCTGAACCATAACTTGATCACTTTGCCACTTCACCAGTTTTTGAAATTTTGAATAATCCACAAACAAATCAAAACAATACCACTTGTTTGTTTAGCAAGATGGCCTACTTCTCCAATAAACATGCGTCTGTTGTCATGCTGAGTGGATTTCTACAACTTTGATCACATGTGTGAACATATTCTAGAAAGTTCAAACTGATGTGAATACGATCAAAATCTTACGCCAGAGATATCAACGTGAAACTCACCTCATGATCTGACTGGTGTTTGGCCCTTTTGTTCTCCATATCAAGGTATCACTTCGAGAAGACTTTTTATCCATGAACATCTATCTATAAGAGCAGTGTCAGCTCCATTGCCTAACCACATTTATACTAATTTTCTCCATCTCTTTCGTGACGACCATAATGTTGGGACGTAGTCTGCCTTTGCGTTTCCGTTCAGTACTCTTACTCTTTCTTGTCTTTGCTTCAAGCTTCTTCATGAGAAATGCTCTTGTTGTTGGTCTTTCTGCTTGTCATCCCAGCCAGATTCAAGCCCTTATGGAGTTCAAAAGTGAGTTTGATTCCAGCGGTTGCAATCAGAGTGACTACTTAAATGGAGTCCAGTGTGATAACGCAACTGGTGCGGTCACCAAGCTACAACTCCCAAGAGGCTGCCTTAGTGGAACTCTTAAACCCAACAGCAGCCTCTTTGGATTGCATCATCTCCGTTACCTTAATCTCTCTTTCAACGACTTCACCTCCTCTTCTTCACTCCCGTCCGGTTTCGGCAATCTCAACAGATTAGAGGTCTTGTGTCTTTCCTCTAACGGCTTCATCGGCCAAGTTCCTTCCTCATTTAGTAATCTAAGCCGGCTAACCGAGTTGTACCTTTCTCGGAACAAGCTCACTGGTAGTTTCCCACTTATACAAAATCTAACCAACCTCTCTGTTTTGGTCCTATATGATAATCACTTCACTGGAACCATTCCTTCTTCTCTGTTCACAATGCCTTTCTTGTCAATTCTTATTTTGACTAAGAACCATCTCACTGGTCCTATTGATATTCCTAACTCCTCTTCGTCATCAAGACTAGAGCACATGTCCCTTGGAGGTAACAATTTCGAAGCACAAATCCTAGAACCCATCTCAAAGCTCATCACCCTCACGCATCTCGACCTTTCTTTCCTAAACATAAGCCACCCAATTGACTTAAGCTCCTTCTCCGCCCTCAAATCTTTGGTGTACCTTGATATATCCGGTAATAGCATATCACCAGCCAGTTTAAGTTCAGATTCAGGCATCCCATTGAGCATGGAAACCTTGCTCTTGACAAGCTGCAATGTCAGTGAGTTCCCAAACATCTTCAAAACTCTTCACAACTTGACGTATATAGGCCTATCCAGCAATAGAATTCAAGGAAAAGTCCCTGCATGGTTATGGAGCCTTCCTCGTCTAAGCTCAGTGGATTTTTCTAACAATTCTTTCAATGGTTTCGACGGTTCGGCTGAAGTTTTAGTAAATTCAACGGTGCAATTTTTGGATTTGGCTTCAAACAGTTTCAAAGGAGCATTTCCTATTCCACCACTTAATACCATCTACTTGTCTGCATGGAACAACAGTTTCACAGGGAACATACCTCTCTCGATTTGCAACCGAAGCTCTCTCATTGTTCTTGATCTATCCTACAACAATTTCACCGGTCCAATTCCTCAATGTTTGAGTAATTTAACGACTGTGAGTTTCCGGAAGAACAACTTGGAAGGAAGTCTTCCAGACATGTTTTATGCCGGTGCTTCTTTACGGACACTTGACGTGGGCTATAATCAACTAGTTGGGAAGCTTCCAAGGTCTCTTCTAAATTGCTCCTCTCTACAGTTTTTAACTGTGGACCACAATAGAATCGAAGACTCATTTCCTTTATGGCTCAAGGCTATACCCAATTTGCAAATCCTTATTCTCCGTTCAAACAAATTCTTCGGTCCTATCTCTCCTCCGGATCAAGGTCCTCTCGCATTTCCTGAGCTGCGGGTACTTGAAATATCAGATAACAACTTCACTGGAAGCTTGCCACCAAGTTACTTTATGAATTGGAAAGCAGCTTCACTCGAGAGGAATGAAGATGGGAGTATATATATGGGATACAAAAAGGAAACTTCCAAAAATTACTATGGTTTCAAAGATGCTATAGATTTGCAATACAAAGGTCTAATTATGAAGCAAAAGAAAGTCCTCACTTCCTACAGTGCCATTGATTTCTCTGGAAACAGATTTGAAGGGCAGATTCCTGAATCTATTGGTCTCTTGAAGGCACTTATTGCACTCAACTTATCGAACAACGCCTTCACAGGACATATTCCTCGGACTTTGGCTAATGCTACAGTGCTGGAGTCACTAGACTTGTCAAAAAACCAACTCTCTGGAACTATTCCCAACGAACTCGAGTCCCTCTCGTTTTTGGAGTACATAAATGTGTCTCATAACCAATTCAAGGGTGAAATACCACAAGGAACACAAATTACTGGGCAGCCTAAATCATCGTTTGAAGGGAATGCAGGTCTTTGTGGTCTTCCTCTTGAGGAGAGTTGCTACGACACAAAGCAAGAAGAAGAAAAAGAAAAAGACAAAGAAGAAGAAGAAGAAGTAGTGTTAAACTGGAAAGCAATGGCTATAGGATATGCTCCTGGAGTGTTGTTTGGATTGGCAATAGCACAAGTCATAGCTTCATACAAGCGCAGAAACAGTTAGAATTGACTTGGTTTTACGTTTGATCTTTGCATTGACTTCATACTCGTTGCTGGTTTTGTAATGAAGCGGGTTCCTTAAGTTTATTGTATCTTCACAGAAGAGCAAGGGTAACACTTTATTTCTCTTTTTCTAATACTTCTTTTCATCAATTTCTTTGTTACGTTACAATTTTCAAATTAATCTGCATTAATATTAAATTTTTTTCACTTCATTTAACATGGCTTCTTCTCCAATTTCTCTGTCCCGGAAGAGTAAGAAGCTGCTCTGTTTTGTAAAGGATAATGAAGAAACAGAGTAGACGAGAGGAGAAAATAGAGCAGAGCAAAGTGATAAAAGTAACAAGAGTTGTCTCCATGTTTCATAAATCGCAGTAACAACTATACAGAATCAAAGCTCTAAGGACTTTCCTCCTTATCTATTCCTATCTCAAGATACAAGTATGAAGCTGCTCTGTTCTATTTTCTTTTTTTCCTTTATCTACAAGGCAAGAATCCTTTCTGAATTCATATACATCTCCCTCTCTTTCTCTCTGTTTCATCAATCAATGGAAACTGTAGAAAAACCAAAGCTAGGGGAAGATCTGGAAGAGGATTGCAGAACCATCAATACAAATTTTGTCTACAGTTTTATTCAGATCGCATTCTACTCTATCCGCTGAATGCAATTCGTAATCTCTGTTGCTATCTGGTTTTCGCTCGTCAATGGCATTGCGGATGTCTCTGATGGTTTGGTTGGATCTGAAAGGAATATCTACAGGTATCCCGGACGTACTATCGGCCAAGTTGATACTTACTGTAATAGTAGTCGGCTCAGCTTGAAGCCCCACAACTGTCCTCCTGTCTTGAATGGCAGAAGGATCAGGTAATGTCTCCGTGCTTGAATCTTCCTCAACAGCTTTACCCTTCAATTTTCTCTGACATATTTTGATGACAAAACTCAATGGTCAGAAGGCGAAATGGAGACTATCAATAAATATATAGGTTGTTAACTCCTTGTGTAAGATTTCCATTCTTCGTTGCCAGGTTCTCTTTTGAGCTTAAGCTTTTAAGCAAACACAATTCGAGAAAGTAGTAAATAGAGCAGAGGAAGAGAAAGAAAGTTACATCCACTTGAGACGACGCCATTGGAGTAAAAGCTACGGTGACACTTTCATCACTACCTTCTTTGAGCGACTCTTCTGTCTCAGTCGGATCATTGATCTTCAAACTGTACAAGTAGGCCAATGGCCAAAAAGAAAAAAAGATTTAGATATGGATGTTCAGAGATCTTGAAAGAAAATCATAGAAACTCATACTAAGTTATAATCGGGATGTCACCTAGAAGCAGAGCTCCCGGAAGCCTGAAACTGTGATTCTGAAGGTCCCGTCAATGGAACATCCGTTAAATGATCACCTTTCGGATTTCCAAAGTGCTTCTCCATGTAAAGGTCGAGGGCAGTGTTTACATTCCATTTGCCGCAATTGAGGTAATAGACTGCGTCGTCTGGAGACGTTCCAGCAATATCACAGAATGACTTGATGATGTCTCCATCATTCTTTTTAGGCGGTAGTTCCTCTGGCTGAATCTGCATCTCATTCGAAATCCGACGTGAATTGATCACCACCGGGGCCGCACTACTTTCATTCACTGAAACTCCTGGAAAAGGTTTAACCTTGGGTGGAGGCAAGGTTTTGGTGCGGCAAGCCTCCATGGCCGAAGCCAAATCCCAATCGAAGGATTCGAGGTAATAGAGTGCTTCATCTCGACACACTCCAGTTTCATTGCAGATTCGATCAACCTTGTACGGTGGAGGGTGGTCTTCCCTGATTTGGGCAGAGCTGCTACTTCCCTGAATCTGAATGGAGAGAAATGCAAACAATTCATGCCGGTAAAACATGGAGAAAGATCGAATCTGAATCAACTTTCGTTTTCTCTAAAGTTCCTTCATCATGCATATCAACATTGAGTTCCCTTCTTCATAAACGAACGATTCCAAAGCCAAAGAAAGAGGCATATAGAGATAAAACTAAGATTCACATTCTTCATTTCCAGATTCAGTTTTGAGAGAATAGCATTGTCAGTAGTATACAATGCAGAGAAAGAGAAGATCACTACCTGCACTTGAGATGAAGACATTACAGGTACAGGGATCAATTCTTCATCAGCTTCAACGTCCATGGAACTGTACAATTAGACAAATCGCCGGAAAATAAAAAAGTCAGATTTTTCTCAGGAATCAACTAAACCTAAATCAAGAAATCACCCAACACATTTTCCAGGACAATTCAATACAAAAAAATGGCAAGAAAAAGCAAAGGAAATTACCAAGAAGAAGAGGTCCCAGCTTGGCCTTTGTTCGTATAATCTTGCATTTGATATCCAACTGAAGCATGAAACTGAGAGTGTGAAGGTAACGACAAGGACGGAAGAGACGGGCCTCTATGCTCCATCACATCCATAGCCAACGCCGTCGATGTTTCATCTTGTGAGAATCCTTCCAAATTCGAAACCCCAATCATCGGAATATGACCCTCTTGAAACCGATGCAAATACGACTGATCAATCGTCCGACTAACATCATCATAATCATCATCATCATCACCATCATAAGCATCCTTGTTTGACACATGCTGCGGATATCGCTGCTCCATGTAATGGTTTAAGGCTGCTCGTAAATGCCAATTGAATCTTTGGAGATACTCGACGGTTTCTTGTACAGACAACAATCCATTATCCACTTCTCGGAATTGAACGATGAGTTCTTTCTGCAATTCAGGCGGTAGTTCATTTCCCGGCACCTGATTCGAACTCCGACTTGAACCGATCATTCTTGGTGGCGGTGTCGACGAACTCGGATTCGAAATCCCAGGTGGAATTATCGTTATTGGCTTCGCCGTATAATTCACCGGCGTGGATTGCTCGTTAACTGAAACCTCCGGCGAAGATTTAACCTTGGCGGGAGGCAAGGTTTTGATGCGGCAAGCCTCCATCGCCGAATCCAAATTCCAATCGAATCCTTCCAGGTAATAGAGTGCTTCGTCTCGAGAGGCTCCAATTTCATCGCAGATTCTTTGCACTTTCACTTCATCAACCATCGTCGTCTTCAATTTAGGCGGGACTTGAAACTTTTCTCCAAGAGAACGAACGATAATTTTCTTGATCAAACTGCGTCGTTTTATAGTACAAGCTTCAAACGACGCCGAGTGGCTCAGTTATAGTTACAAAACGCGAGGGGTGAAAAGGTAAATAACAATTACGAAAGCAAGAAGAGATCGTTCTAGCTTCTAACCAACTAAAATATATTTTTTTTTTTTTTTGGGGTAACCAAGCCATCTATATAAACTCTAGTCTATCTATATTGATTATTAATATTCTTATACACAATTTTCACTCGACAAAAATTGTTGAGAAGAAAAACTCAAGTAAAACCACATTTTATTTTGTTTTGTATTCGACTTTTTGAAAAAAACAAATATCTTTTCGAACAATGTTAAACAAAATTTAACCTACATTTACGTATTATATTACAGCATATGCCACTAGAATTTTGTCTTCTTTCAGAAACATACCAATGAGATTTTTGTAATTCACATATTAATACGCGTTTGGAAACACGCGGATCTATCCTTTTTTAATTAACGATATTGAGGCCCCAATCTTTTCTTCTACTCAGTCCGATAAGATATAAATTATAACATATAGGGCCAAGTCCAATATGTGAATTCCCTGTATTACACCTGGAAGTAATATTTTTGAATGAGGATTGTCGCCTACAACGCTTATTCATATTAAAATATTGTTATATAAAACTACCATAAATTTTTTAAAGAAACTCAAGGATCATATTACCCACCAGATATATGATAAAAGAAAACACTAGAAGACCATATTTAATTGTTATTTTTGGAATGATCATTCGTAATTTTATTATTTAATAAAATAGATGTTTGTATACACATTTCATATTTAATTGATATTTTTTGTATACTGATTTGAAGATTTAAATTTTTAAAAATTATTTATCATTTTAAGTTTTTATTTTGAACTAGCAATTACTATTTTTATGTTTATGTTTTAAAGATAAATAATGCTAACAAAAATAGTATCCAAAAAATATACTTAAAATAATTCTAAAAATCCTATGATTAAAATATTTTTTCAACAAAAAATTAAAATATTCTAGATATTTTTAACTTCCTAAAACAAATCTAAGTAATTGGTGGTCATGTTATAGAGCGGATTAAAATTTACATAATTATGATTATATAGTTTTTTACGGGTTGATCTACTAAAACACAAAATAGAATAGTCTAATATAAAACGAGTTAATGAGAGGTTGAATGTTAATCCTAACCTGCTCCATCACACTCATTGGCAAAACTGAAAACCGTATCAAACTTGGGTATTCATGTAAACATATATTATATATAATTAACTTGGGTACAAGAACAATTAAATTTCACATAATAAAATTTATTTGGACTCACAACAAATATCAACCAAGTCTATATTCATGTAATCCCTTTCTTTATTTTAAAAAACAGTTCAAATTTAGGTAGTATAATTATATAAATTCAAGATAATAAATGGTCAGTTTGAGAATTCGACTGACAATTTAGGTAGTATAATTAGGTATCCGACTAGATAACTTGTTTCATCGGAACTGAATCTAAATTGTAGTCAGTTTGAGAATTCGAAAATCCGAGCATCTCTTCGGGTGCTACGGTTCCTTGATGACAGTCGAGATTGGTATTTGATTTTCAGAGATGATTGGATTAAAAGGAACAACGACTATTTCAGATCTCTCTATGCTTCATTAATCGATTCAAACTATACAGAATCAAAGCTATAAGAAAAGTCTCCTTTTGCACAAAAAAAAAAAAAAAAGAAAAGTCTCCTTATCCATCCCTATCTCATAACAAGTATAAAGCTGCTCTGCTCTATTTGCTCCTTTCTATACAAGACAAGAATCCTTTCTAAAGTCATATACATCTTTCTTTCTCTCTCTCTGTCTTTCATCAATCAATGGAAACTGTACAAAAACAAAGCCGTGATCACCGTAGATCTGTAAGAGAGTTGTAGAACCACCAGTAGAAATTCTGTATACAGTTATGTTCATATCCTTGTAATCTACTTCAGCCTTTGATTGCAAATAGTAGTCTCTGTCATTTTCTGTTGTTAGGTCGTCAATGGCATCGTGGATGTCTCGGACGGTTTGGTTTGAACTGAAAGAAAAATCTAGTGGTATCCCCGACCCATAATAGGCCAAGACGATGGTTAATGTAATAGTAGTCAGTGCAGCTCAGAGAATGTCTCCATGCTTGAATCTTCCTCAACAGCCTTACCCTTAAAGTTAAGACAAAACAAAATACTCAGAAGGGAAAATTGAAAAATGCAAGCAGTATAGCAATATTGAGTTCCCTTCTTTTTTAACTATCTTAAGAAAACAGATAAAGCCAAAGCTTCTGTAACTCCTTATCTAAAACTAAGATCCACATTGCCTGCTTCTGTTTTGAGCTTAGTTTTTAGCAAACAAAGTTCAGAAAACAAGCAAGACCATAGCAAAAAAGTGCAGAGGAAGAGAAGGTTGCATACATCCACTTGAGACGACGCCATTCCAGGACTCGCTACTGTGGCGTTTTCTTCACCACCCACTTTGAGTGACCTTTCTGTCTCGGTCGGGTCAACCTCCATCGAACTGTACAAGTAAGCGAATGGCGGAAAAAAAGATTTAAAAATGGAAGTGTACTGATACTGAAAGGACAGGAAAGAAACTCATACTAAGCATACTCTATAAACCAACATCTACGGGACTATTCCATACTTCTTGGAGACAAAATCGCAAGTAAAAAAGGGAGAACAAAAAAAAAAGAAAATGAAATCACCTAGAAGAGCTCCCGAGTGAAGACTCAAACTGCGATTGTGAAAGAGGCAGACCTCTGTTCTCCGTCAAACTCATAGCTATTGCTGCGGATATCTCTCTCTCTGAGACCCCGTTTATGAAAACGAGGATGGCTTCGTCCACATCCCAGTTGTAGCGTTTAAGGTAAGTAATTGCTTCTTCTCTAGTCGCCCCATCAGCCACATCGCAGAATAAAGAGATGAGATTATTATAGTATTGAAACTGTTGCTCCAGCGTATTTGGCGGCACCTCAGCATATTCCTCACTCACGAAAACTCCCGGCGAAGAATATTCCATGACGGGCGGCAAGGTTTTGCTGCGGCAAGCCTCCATACCCGCACCCAAATTCCAGTTAAATCCCTCAAGGTAATAGAGTGCTTCTTCTCGAGACACTTTGGTTTCATGGCAAACTCCATCAACCCAAGTATCCATCGGCGGCGAAAGACTTGTACTTTCCTGGATATTTTGAATCTGAATGGAGAAAGGCAAGCAGTGTATGCATCAACATTGAGTTCCATTCTTTTTAACTATCTTAAGAAAAAGAGAGAAGGCCAAGCCAAAGAAAGACCATAAAGAGATATAGATAGGTTGCTAACTCCATATGTAAAACAAAGATTCCCATTTTTCATTGCCAGGTTCTATTTTGAGCTTAGGTTTTCGCAAACACATATCGAGAAAACAGTAAGAAAATAGCCTATTAGTGCAGAGAAAAAGAAGATTACTACATTCACTTTAGATGACGCCATTAGAGGTATAGCTTCTTTAACTGATTCTTTCGGATCAACCGCCATCGAACTGCAGAAGTAAGCAAATGGCTAAAAGATTCAGATATGGAAGTTGAGAGAGAGACACATAATAAGGATAATCTAGAAAGATATGACCAAGAAATGACATTCAAACAGTCAAAATTACACTAAACCCTAAATCAAGAAATTCACCGGGAGAGAATTCTAATCAGAAACAAAAAAAAAAACCCCAACGAAAGCAATCCATACTCAGAAGAAGAGCTTCCGATTTTGAGCGGTGGTAAGGGATGTCGAAACTGCGATGGTGGACCTAATCTTAGAGGTCTTTCCAGCAGATACGGCTGCCCATTTGAGAAACCCTGCGGATTCGACTTCTTTTGAGAAGGTGTTGGACGGCGCTCTTCCATGAAATATCTGACGGCTAGGTCTACCTTCCAATTGCTGCGCTCGAGGTAATGGTTTGCTTCTTCTAGATTCGCTCCAATAGCCGTTTGCAAGAGTAATCTGATACGTACATTTCTCAATTGTTCTTCCAACGGATTCGGCACCTGATTCAAACTGAGACTTGAATCGATCATCATTGGCTGTATCGACGGCGCCTTGGAAAACCCTGGCGAAGATTCAACCGTGAGGGGCGGCAGCAACGGCAAGGTTTTCTTGCGGCAAGCCTCCATCGCCGAATCCAAATTCCAGATGAATCCGTCAAGGTAACAGACTGCTTCTTCTAGACACACTCCAAGTTCATCGCAGATTCGTAGCACTGGATCAGCCATCGTCGCCGAAATGTGTTCGTCCCCAATTTGGGCGGGACTTCTAATTTTTTCTTCAGAATTTTGCCAAGAAGACCAACAAATTTTTTTGCTAAAGCAGCGTCGGTTAGAGTGTAGTCTAAAACGACGTCATATAACGCTATCACATCCACAAAACGCCAGGGGTAAAAAGGTAAGTAACAGTAACAGAGGCTAACGAATCAAATAAACACTTTAATATGTTGACAGAAAAAAAAAACCTTTAATCTATTATAATTAAGATTTATACACACTTTTTATTTAAAAACAAAAACTGTTGAGAGGAAAAATTCCAACAATGCTGTATATATATGGAAATGGCAAAATGGGTGCAAATAAAACCAAATCTTTTTCAAACCTATCTCTTATAAGTTGCAACCAAACTCACATCTTCTTCTTCAAGTTTTTGCTCCTCAAGCTCTATAAGCCTCGCAAACACACCGACCAATGGGGCAGTATTGTACGTACAAGCTTCAGTTTGCACGAAATTATCCCTCCGGTCATCAAAATCATCCCGGTGATCTGGTCCTCCGACCAAAGCCCCGACTAAAACACTCGGATTCGGCTCGGAACGTCCATACCAATAATCATATCCTTGCGTGCATCCAATGAACCCTTTGTGTTCTTTATAAGAAGCGATCGACGCACCTCTATGATGAACCCTAGTAGGGTATTTTGGACCGTACCCGACTAGATAACTTGTTTCCATCGGATTAGATCCTAAAATGTAATCGATTTGGGATTTCGCAAATCCAAGCATCTCGTCAGGAGTTACAGTTCCTTCGTGACACTCGAGATCGGTGTTTAATTTTCGGAGATGATCGGAATATACAGTTAGGAGGAAAGACGCGGTGGATACGTATTGCATATTGTTCCATTGCCGGACATAGAGTAAACCGGCCGGAGTTCGTTGGACGTTTGTGCCGTTGATGTTCTTGTTGAGAATTGAGCATAGGTAATGATCTGCCTTTGATTTGTATTGCTGTAGGACTTTAGAATGTTGCTTGTGCTTTTCTTCTTTTAGCAACTGAGAAATGAGGCAACAAACCATAAATAAATTTAAAGCCAAACAAGTAAATGTTCATTTGAAAAAAATATGATAATAAAGCCAAAATGACTAGTGTTTTTCACTGAAAAATAAACTGCTTTTTTCACTTGTCCATTTCAACGTCTTGCATTTTTACTGACTTTTTATCAGTTACCATAAACGTCAGTTTTTCTGCTGTCGTTTACTATTCATTGTTAGCAAGCAGGTTGAAAAAATGCAAATCAAATGCTTATAACTGATTTTCATCGAATCTTCAGCCAGCTAACTTAATTTTTTTTTTCTTAGGTTTACACTATTTAGGCCGTAATTCTGATACAAAAGTTAGTGCTTAAAACTCGAGTAAATTTCGTTGACTATTTATGCATAAGATAGCTGCTGTAGCAAGTAGGTTTAGAATCACGTGCCGTAAAACAGAGCCATTTAAAGAGACGTGCCCGCTTAGAGGAACAGAAGCACGTGACCTTAAGTTCTGTTTCAGCTGAATAACTAACTTTTTAAAAAAATGCTACTAATATTTAGTTTTAAAGTATTTTATTTTGTTACATCCAAAGAGAAAATATTTGAATAGTTGTTGTATGCAACGTGGGGTGGGGAATACCTTACTTTGGGTTATAGCCTTAATTAACGTGAGAATGAGGCAATAATAAGATTCTACTTAAGTCTTAAATTGGGCTAATTAGAGGTTAGTGCTTAAATTGGATATAAAGATTTCACTTTAAAAAAAAAAAAATGTAATAACATTGAAGTACTAACCATGGAAGCGAGGAGTTGAACACCAGCGAACTTGACGTCCCAGCTAAACTCGGACATGGCCCAAGAAAGGCCACCGAGTTGGTGAGCCATGTCAACCACATAACTCATATAGTGGTCATTGTCGGTGGCTCGATAAAGCCACGTGGCACCCCATAAAAGCTCGTCCATGTACCCACTCACAGAGGCATAATAACTTTTCACAACTTTTAGACTTTCATCGTATTTTCCTCTGTACTTGTCTCCAAACTCGAACAACTACAACCAAAACCAAAACCATAACTAAATAAAATCTCCGACCCAACAAAAATTAAATAAATGTCGGTTCCAACTGTAACATTAAAAAATAAATTAAAATGTGTATGTACTTGTTGGGCATGGTGCAAGAGAAGGTGAGAGTAATGTGGATTTGTTGTGTGGAATACAATCGAAGCTGCCGCCATAGCCGCGGCAGTTTCTCCGGCGATATCTGATCCCGGATTGTTCTCGTCGATCTTAAAAGCTCGTCGTGAAGTCGTCATATCCTCCGGTCTTTGCCAACAGTAGTGGTCAGTGTCACCGTCGCCTACTTCGGCCCATAAGACATTTGGGCTTGTGTGAGCCTTGATGAAGTAATCTGTTCCCCATTTGATGGCTTCAAGAGCGTGAGATAACTCGCCGGTGGAAGCGAGTGAGTCACCGTACTCTATTACACTCCACGACAACATAGTCACCGTGAAAGCCATCGGAAGTCCGAATTTAACATGATCTCCGGCGTCGTGATATCCTCCCACTAAATCCACCTTTATAAATTATAACCAAAGAAACCCAAAAAAAATCAAAATCAAAATTAAAACTTAAAGTCACGTCACTGAGTAAAGCAATAGTAATTCAATATTAGTTCTCTATTAAAAAAAAAATCAATAATTAAAGATTTTTAAGTCTTTTTTTCAAACTAAAGAAAAAAAAGCTACTTTAAAAACTAAAATCAACAAGAAGTTTCTTACTAATTCTAGTTAAACCTTTTTAAAACTTATACTATTTGATTAAACAGCAATTAAAAACCATAAATACAAACATAAAAGTAACGTCACTACGTACAAGAACAATAGTGGAGTATAAGTTAGCTTTTAATGTAATAAACTGATTAGAGATTTTTTTCAAGAGTCTTTTTAAACAAATGGGTTTGTAAAGTAAAATTAAGTTTTTTTCTAAAATAACATTTAATAATATAAATGAGTTTGTATTAGAAAAAAAAAAAAGAGAGTTAGTAATAGAAACAAACCCCTTGCTCAAGACCGTCGGTGAGACCGGAGTGATCACGCCACGTCACGCGCTGGTTGTACGGAAGTCGACCTGATCGCTGAGCTTCGAAGTAGAGTAAGCTTTTAGACAATGCATCACCGTAGTCGAATCCTCCGACGTCTGTCTCTGACGAAACACCGGATAACGCGGCGGAGAAGATAGAGATCAGTAGAAGGATGAGAAAATGCCATCGCTTGTGTCGGTGATTCCTCACAGCCATTTTTTGGAAGATCTCTGTTGGAGAAGAAGAGAGAGAGAGAAAGCGATGGACTCTCTCACTAGTCTCTCTCTCTTTCTCTGCTCTCACAGGACGGATATTTGAAAGCTCTTTGGAGTGGTGGAGGAGAGAGAGAGAGATGACGTGACTAATTTTTTTTTTTTTGCTGGTAACTTTTTTTTTTTATAAAAATCTGAAAATCTTCACATGATAAAATGTGGAGACTTTTGCTTTTAACACATACATAGTGGTAATGGCCGTAATTTATGCAGCTAGTTATTGCTTTTGCTGTGCTAATCTGGGCGAATTATAATGCAATTTATTTAAAAAGTGCATTAAAGTGATTTTATTGTACACTTGTTGAAATTTTGGATTTGTGTTGTGAGGGTGTTTTATAATACAGTACTACATTTCCTAATGATTTCAAATTCTTCAAAAGGTTATAATAATTTCAACTTATTTTGCCATCTTGTGGAATCTAAAAAAGTAGAAGAAGAGAGTCAGTTGTCGATACTAGTGTTAGCAGTTAATAGAGAAGAATTTGGCCGATTTAATTTGTCTCTTAATTAGTTTCTGTCTAATTAGTACTACAATATTTTCAAGTTTCCATGAAACGGTCCAATTAATTAATAGACTAATTATTATAAATTGATTGGGATGAGAAGACAAAGGAAGTTGCGAAACCGTACAATGTAATTGCTAGCCACAGAATCATTACTATTCGTTAAGGCTGCGGTGTTAGGCAAGAGAATCGTGAATACTAAGCTGAATTTCTCGTATAAAATTTGGCTGCAGTCTGACAAATTATACCAGAATAAACTGATTCGTTCTCCCGTAACAATTAAGTTTATTTTGTTTTGTAAATAAAACAACTTATTGCCTTTAATCCAATAATTGATAATTTCTCCAGATTTTAATTAAATTAATTTTTTCCAATTACTGGTATTTAAATTTTGACTTTTATTTTGTTAAAAAAACAAACAGAAAGTCAAAATTTTGAATATCGGTAGCAAAAAAAAGAAATTGAAATTTTGACTTTGAAAACTTTTTTTTGGTAAACACTTAGTACATCAGTTTAAGTACCGACACAAAATCCTAAAACAATTTTTTAATGAAGCTAATAATCATATAAAACAATTTTCAACGTTTTAAACAAAAATAGCCATAATTTTTTTACCGACATATATTATCTTAATACATCAGAACATCGAACGGAATGGGTAGTTCAGTACGAAGCATATATATGTGTGTTCGTTTTGAAATGATGGATGCTAAAAATCATTTTTGCAAAAAATATTATATTTAAAGTTTATAAAAACTATAATATGGTTCAAGACTTCAAGTGGTGAACCAAAAACTTTGTATCCTTATGCATATTAATATTAATTTACTCATCTTTACTCATATATAAACCGAAACTCCATATATTCAAAAGTTTATGATGGATCTAAATTGGTTTAATTGTTTAAAGATGGAGCTGGATCTCTTAATATAGGTCGCCCACCTCTACTGTTATAAAAAACTGAGGGGTATGCCAATGACCACTAAGAGACACCTACACGTGTGCAGTTCCTACAACCATAAATTTCGCAGTAATTCAGGTTGCCGGAGTTCCTTGATGACCGGTTTAAGCGGTTATCTTTTTTCCGAGCACCGACATTTTGATTGTGGGCCTCACCATTTGTTACCCTCGAGCTCGACCGACAACTTGGTCAAAATAATTTGACTTAAGCAACCAAAAGGTGATTAGCGCCAGTAAGCTTAGAGGCGTAAAATTTGATATGTTGTTAACGGGGAACATGTGTTTATTTGTTTATCATTAGTACATCATTTAACGATACAATATATAGCTGTTGACAAACAAAACTAATATCTACATTGACATAGCTTGAGTAATCTTTTTCTTCAAAAAAACTAAGTGTAGTTTCAAGTGTTTTATATCAGATGGCAACTAAATGAGGAAAAAAACAAAGTAATGCAAATGAACTAGTTATGTCATGCTGCGTTAACCAAAGCATTTTTTTTTTAATTTTCCTCTAGATTCAATAGTCTTCTTCTTCTCCTTTAAAAAAAAAAAAAAATCAAGAGCACCAAATGTTACAGAAAATGTTTAATTTTCCTTTTTTTTTTGTGCAAAGTTTAATTTTCCTCTGATTTAATATAGTATCCATAAGATTGCAGAATTAGATTTTTTCGATTCAGTTTCCTTTTTCAATAAATAAAAAGAGTTTTCTTAGCATTAAAAAACAAAAAGAAAAAAGATACCAGTTAGTTTTATGAAAATCCCAAGAGCAAATTTTCGAATTCTTCTTCAACAGATATAAGAGGGTCATTTTCAAAGACTTGAGTTGCAAGATCAGTTTTTTCCAAATATTCATGAGTAGAAAAAATGGTCGTTTCCTATCAGCTGGGGTCGCAAACAATTTAATTAATTAAAATGTTTAAAACACAAAACGTCTCTTAGTTTTGTTTGTGATAATTGTTCAGCCGTTAAATCTCATTCTTATAAGGCTTACCTAATTTAAATTAATTATTGGCTTACACAAACAGTTTTAGTCGCCATCTGGTGTGTGGTGTGGTTCGTGCAACCCGCTCAATTAACTCCAAATCTACGGACTTAATAATGTTGTCGTTGGTAGGTCCAATCTTCATTCCATCTTCCAAAAAAACTCAAATCTTCTCAAATGATTGAGCGCCACGTATCTTTTCATGCCAGCACATTACCGACGAACTGAAGCTCCAACGAAGTTACACTATGCCACCCTATTACGTCAGTATAATAAAAAAAAATTAAAGAACAGATCAATATACAATTATTTTATTGTTAACACTATATTGTTAGCTCATTTGGTTTGTGAGTAAAAATATCCCTTCTGGAAAGGATTGACTTTTTTTTTTTTTTTTTTTTGTGCTTATAAATCTTCATTGTAAAGGAATGGTTAGGTCTTTCGCATGCATGTGTACAGTAAAACCTCTATAAATTAATAGTGTTGGGACCACAAAATTTTATTAATTTATAGAATTAATTTATCCATAAATTAATAATTTATTAATTTATAGAAAAATTTGCCTTATTTCATAATTTAAAAAAAATATACTTAAAAATTAAGTTTTTTTTTTGTTATAATCAATACTCTTCTGTAATCAATTAAAAGTAAGAAAATAATTATCATATCTAATAGATAATATCAAAGTTTTTGATGCAATGAAAATACTATAAAAGAATTTTAACAAAAACTAATGCAAATTTCAGAAAAAACAAACAACACAAATGTCATATTTAACTAAATATTTTCATATATAACATATCTATAAATATATTTTGACATATTCATAAAATTATTAATTTATAGTATTAATGGGACCATATATTTACATAGAATTTCTAAAAAAATTATTATCTTATTATTTTATCGAATTGTATCAAAATTTACACTAGTCCCAACTCGGGACCGGAGAAAATTATTAATTTATAAAGGTTATTAATTTATCGAGTATTAATTTATAGAGGTTTTACTGTATTTCCAAATGTGATAACCATTAAAAAAAATGTATTATCATGTTTTTTCCGAATGTTAACAAGTACATATAGACCATATACTATGATCTTTCTAATCTTAAGAACAAAATAAAATTGTTGATTTCATACTTTAGAATCTCGGAGGCTATATATTCATATGAGACTGGACCATAAACTCAATTATTGTTGTCATAATGTCGTATTTGCTTCACCCGCAAAACAAATATTCAAGTCTTTGATGAAACCTCCAAGTCATAAAATTAAGTTCATCGACATGTTCATGAAAAAAGTCGTTACCATAATTGGCAAAGCTTCTTAAATGACCAAAGTGATGATCAAACTCTTCTCTTCTCCGTTTGCCTCATGCTCCTTTTTTTTTTAATATCAACAACGGAAAACAATGGTTTCACTAATTCAAACGATGAAACTTAAATTTACGTTTCTTTGGAGATTGATGTTTTTTTTCCTGCTTGATAATTACTGTATTTCAGAGTAATGATGTAACACGACACGAGTCGATAGATGAAATTTCTATGGAATTTTTTTGTCTTTTCTCCCTCTCTCTCTAGTAAGTCCATGCAGAATAATTGGTGATCCATAATGCAGAATAGTAAATGCAAGATATTAAATTTAATGTAACAATCAAATAACAATCAATCTCAATGTTTTAGTTGATAATATTATGTTAATGACCAGATCTGTCAAATCTTTGGTACTCACTAAAGAGTCTTTGTATAAAGTGAAGAACTTTATAATATATTAGATCGAAATTTGTATTTGCGTTGTAGACGTTCCATTCATAATCTCCCACCGACGGTCCATTAATATTTTTCCAACTTCACATTTATTAAACGTGCCGTAAGCTTACTTTAATGCTCGAGTTGTTGTAGACCGAGTACGTTCCTCCTTCCTTCGCATTGGAATTGTAATTCATGAACCACGGTCCATCACTTTGGGTACCTATAGGAGATAAGTGTTTTGAAATCAATTCTCTTTGATCCACAACATGATTTCGATAACACAATTAAAGGTCATTGGAATTTTATTGCTTTGAATTCTTGCTTCTACATAGATGAATCTATTACAAAAAAAGCAGAAATTTTAATTTGCAATATCATCCCTATAAAAAAGAGAGCTAAGCCACTATTTGAAACAAGTGGTCCAACAGTATTAAAACCAAAATGCAATTAAAGCCGTTTAAAAACAATTCAGAACATTTTGAGTCTTATTAGTATATAAATATAAATATGTATAAATATATAAATAGCAAAGACGCGCATTGTTATTGTTTCATAAAATAACGGGTCTAAATTCTAATTCTTAACTCCCAAGGCAAGGAGTGTTGAGTGGGAGTATTGTTTTCTTAAAATAACGCGAGAATCCATTGCATGTGGATTAACTATCCTTTCAATCTGTTTTTGTCGCTTTGGCGCAATCTTTTCGATTACCTTTTTTTTTTTTTTTTTTTTTTGATTACAATTCGAATAATAGGCTATTAGCCTATTAACAGTACTAATACAAACATCTTAATTAGTTTCTTCTATTCTATTGGTTTCGTGGTTCCCGCTCTTTCCTCATGTACCAGCTCTCTCAGAGTTTCAGTGTCCATATTTCTCGTCCGTATAACATGTTGGGCTGTCAAATTAATGGGCTTATTTGACATTTTTCGGAAGTAGGATTTTCACCAGAATTCTTTTTTTACTTAATACTATTTGAGTGATCTCTAAGCTTACGTCTGCTGTTTAATTTTTGTTTACACCATTTGCTATGCTTTAAAATTAAAATGATTATTTACAATTTTACATATACACAAAGAAAAGTTTATTACAGTATTGAAGTAAAAAAAATATATACTACTTGATTATCGTCACCAAACGTTTTTGAATATTTTTGAATTTGGTTATTACTTTCCCGAAAACATTTTTTGGATCCGGCACCGTGGAATTAACCTCCGGAAAGCTTTGTGGAGAGATGTCGATGGGAAGCGACACGACGTGGGTTGGGAAGAAACCGATCAGGCGCATCGGCGGATTGTCTGATGCTCTCTCCATCGCTTCCGATCTCGGTTTCGCCGTCGCTCCTCCTCCTTCTCAGGTAACTTTCCGAATTGCTTATCTTATTCACTGACATCTCACCTGAGTCGAAATTTCGTCTCCGATTTACTTTCATTAGCTGAGTATATAGTATCTACTCTGGTTGTTGCTGTTAAATTGACGTTGCAGAAGAAATGGTACCAAATAGATCTGTAATTTGAAAGGAGAATATGTTTCAGAGGATTGGGGGAATTTTAGCTGCTTGTGAGTTATGCGAATTTTGATTTTTGTTTGGTACAAAGTAGATCTTTGATCGCTGGGCTTTAATATATTGATTTGTCCTGAATTCAATTGGCTACATTTGTAAGGAATTCGTATTTATATGAATCAGCTGCTTCAGTTAACAATGTGGTAAGCTGTAACACATATCGAATCGACCTTAAGAGCTCAATCATTTCCAATGTAGGAAGAATTACAAAGCTTGGCGTCTTCTAATGGCGAAAGAGGTGACGATTTGATTAGGGTCTTGAGAGAGTTATCTGCTGTTCAAAGGAAAATTGCAGACTTGCAGGTCGAGCTTCAAGGGAGGAAGGTATATTATTCAGGGTTTTGTTTCTCTTTCAAAGAGTAATAAGATATGGATCATAAAATTTGTACTGCATAAAAGCTGCTTGATTGTCACTGAATCTCTAACAGGTTTTTGTTAAATGCTTTGTATATTACAACTTCTTTGTTGACAAATTTCAGGATGATAAAAATGTGGCACATTTGACTCATGTGAGTGAAATGCAAAAGAAAATCGAGACCCTGTCAAGGATTACTCAAATATTGAAAGATGTTATACAAAACAAGGTAGAGAATTTCTCCTTTTTACTTACCTCTAAAATCTTCTGTTTTTTTTATGGAATAAGGTTTATGTATCTTCCAGTTTGTCTCTCTTTTCCAGATTTAAGCGATAATCTCTTTTATTCATTATATACTTTATCGTTTTGAAAATTGAGAAACTGGAGTTCTTGTTTAAGATGTTTCAGAAACATAAGCTTCAATTCGTGAACCTCTAGTTGAAGTCCTTACATCATTTGTATGAATATATAACAGGATCGCATCATTGCTCGTCTTCAACAACCTTATTCCCTAGATTGCATTCCAGTCGAAGCAGAATATCAGGTGAGCCATGTCATTTGATAGTATTTGCTACTTTGAGAACCAATTGAGCCTTACTGCTCTAGTTGTCCTTAACTTGTTTTGTACCTGAAGTTGCACAAGTGGAAAAAGAAGATGCTCTGTCTAATGCCTTTGTTCTGCTTTGGTTTTCAGAAACAATTTTCAGAGTTGCTAATGAAAGCTGCTAGTGATTATGGCGCCTTAACAGCATCGGTGTCTGATTTTCAGTGGAGCCAAAACTTTAAAGAACCTCCGTCGGTCTGGGGAGTATGATTCTACTCTCTTTTACCTGCATCTTTGTTTTTTTTACTATTCACATCTTTCAGACATAACTTCACATTACATATATTGGTTTACTCATCTAAGTTGGAATCTACTACATTGTTCATAGTGTAAGAGGAAACTCTATACTGGGTTACACTACGCCATGCTATCACTTAAATTGTGTATAATTCATAGAATACATTTTGAAGAGTCGCGTAGACCATACAAGTCTAATGTGTAACCTCTGCATCCTCGAAAATAGATCAATTGTGTCATCAGGACCTTGAATTAGATTTCTCTGGTTTTAGTCTCTTTGCATCAAGAGAGAAAGAGATCGCCACTTTTATGATATGTGTTGCATACAGTTGATTTTGGTTTTACATGCTATAATCTATATACTTTTTATGTTCCCCAAAAACAATAGGAAATGCTGCGTCCAATACCCGTGGCACTAGCGTCATGCACAAGATTCTTTGAGGCCATGTCTGCGATGAGAGAATCATTCGCGACTCTTCAAGACCTTCGAGTTGGTAACTCTGCAGTTTCGTTACCAACAACACCAGGAGGTAACGAAATGACACATAGAGACTCTGATTGTGTGACTCCACCTCAAGGGAGAATAGAGTCAAGCTTCGACGACTTAGCTGTTCAGACCAAAAGGAGACAAAACAATGATCAAAATGAAGCAGAAGAAGAAGAACAAGAAGATGGTAATAACAATGCGAACCGGAGACTATCGTGGCCTCCTTCTGTAAAAAAGAGTAGCGTTTAAACAGTTGCTTTTTGTCTTTGCTTCGAGGTTTCTAATATCGATTGTGTTTTGTTTTTATCAGCATTAGTGTCCTTTATGGATTTGAATCTATCGAAAATCTTTGAGTGAAACTTAACAGTGTATATTTTGTTAAGCTTGGTTTTCATTGGCCATATGGCACAAAATTAAAATATTGCATAGATGTGGGAATTGTTTTAGTGGAATATTTAAAGATGGGTCACTAAAAAGAATTAAATTAACTTCATAAGCAGAATGCGCTCCACTTATTAATTCGTCTGGTCTAATAGTGTGGAGTGTAGACTATGAATTAAAGACAGCTTTAGTTTTTTTTTTTTTTTTTTCCGGAAGACAGCTTTAGTTTTTTTTTTTTTTTTTTTTTTGACGTCGAAAGGTTACTCTATTACTCAAACTTGAGGTGGTGTGGCTAACCACACCGGAATAGAACAACCAATAAAGTTAACGGGATTACCCCGGATCCTAGCTAATCTAGCTAAGCGGTCGGCAAGAACATTAACAGCCCGAGGGATATACACAATAGAGAAAGAGAGGAAGAGGCTCCTTAGGCGCAAAAATTCTTGAAGCTCCGTCGAAAAGTTAGGCCAATCCTTTGGGTGGTCGATAATCTTGATAATATCTTGGCAATCTGTCCCAAAGACTTGGTGTGAAGATCTTGATGCCATATTGCTCATTGCCCATAACAGCGCCTCGAACTCCGAATGTAAGGGTGAGAGTCTCCTTGGTTGGTTGCATGCCCCTAAAAGTCGGTTTTCCCCATCCGCATCTATCCATAGCCATCCCATTCCACTATTCGCAGAGTCTTGGTGCCATGATCCGTCCACTAGACAAATATTCCGAAGGCTTACGGCCCGTGGCCTATTTGTTGGTTCGATGGGTCGCTGGATCGATCCTCTAGAGTTGGCTTCGTGCCAAGCATGACATTCTGCTTCGGCATGGCGAATGATATCCGGGGGTTTCCTATCAATCCCCCCAAAGAGTTTCTCGTTACGGGCTTTCCATATGAACCAAATGATCCAAGGATAAGGGTCCTCATCACAGTCCGGATCCTCAATGGATGATTTTCTCCAGAAGAGGAAATCTAAGTTTGTATAGAGACTTGCCGACGGAAAAGTATCCGGTGGGGAAGGGGTGGATGCTAAGGCCCACGTTTGAAGTGCCAACGGGCATTCAAAAATAGCATGGTTCGTAGTTTCCTCAGGGGCTCCACAGCGAGGACAGTGGTCATCACATCTCATACCCCGATGGGCTAGATTTTTTGTGACGGCTATATATCCTGATAAGAGTTGCCATATAAGGTGACGTATCTTATGGGGAGCTTTTATTTTCCAAGCATGAGCTTGGAGGCTGCGGATACTTGGTTCTGTACAACCTGGATCCTCTAGTGAGGATAGTAAGTTTCGTGCAACCCAATATCCGGATTTAACCGTATAGAGACCTTGTTTTGTGAATTGCCAACAGAATTCATCCCTATGAAATGTTTTGCTGATGGCTAAGCTCCTTATAAGGGGGATGTCCTCTTGATGTACAAATTCGTTGAGCATTTCAAGATTCCACTCTAAAGTGTCCTTGGAGATAAAATCGCTAACCGTCATCAATGGATGGACAACTGGTACTCTTGCCCTAGCTGGACGAGCTGGGGTAGTTGGGATCCACAAGTCTTCCCAAATCCTGGTATTCAGGCCAGAATGGATTTTTTGTCGTATACCTAGTGTTAACAGAGGTTTCGCCGCCATAATACTTCGCCACCCGTATGAAGGTGTGTCATCATGTGTATTGCGCAAAGGGTTGCTGTATTTATAATATCTTCCCCGCAAAACTCTGGCTAGAAGGGAATTAGGGTATTGGAGGAGTCTCCAGAGTTGTTTCGCTAGTAAGGCCAGATTAAATTCATGAATTGCTCGGAATCCCGCTCCTCCCAACTTTTTGGGTATGCACATCTTCTCCCAAGTAGCCCAATGGACACCTCTTCTATCCGGGTCGGAACTCCACCAGTATCTTGCGATCGCACTCGTGAGTTTTTCACATGTATCCAAGGGAAGTAGGAAACTCGACATGACGTAAGTCGGTAAGGCGAGGGCCACCGACTTAACCAGAATCTCTTTGCCTCCCTTAGATAGCCACTTTGATGACCATCCATTTACTCGGTTTTGAAGACGGTCTTTAATAAAGGCAAAAAGTTTACATTTAGAGCCACTTATATCCTCTGGGATACCTAAGTAGGTTCCCATACCTCCTTCCTGTTGAATACCAAGGGTATCCTTAATCTCTGTTTTAATATTACCAGGGACTTTTTTGCCAAAGAAGACAGATGATTTATCAAAATTTATGCATTGACCCGATGCTTTCCCATATACTTGGAGAGTCTTCAAAACTTCCATACATTCTCGGGGCTCCGCCTTACAGAAGAAAAGGCTATCATCGGCGAATAAGAGGTGGGACACTGGCGGGCTAGCACGTGCTATCCGCATTCCTGAAATCCTACCTCGATCTTCCGCCTCTCTGAAAAGGGCTATGAGCGCTTCCGTGCATAGAATAAAGACAAAAGGAGACAACGGGTCACCTTGGCGTAGTCCACGTTTTGGGATAATGTTTCCCCAGGGTTGGCCGTTGATCATAACTTGATAAGAGACTGTTTTGATACAGCTCATTATCCAAGATATCCATGTTTCTGCGAACCCTAACTTCCTCATGATTGCCTCTACAAAATCCCATTCTACCCGGTCATAGGCTTTACTCATGTCTGTTTTGATGGCCATGCGTTTAGATTTTCCCCCTGGATTAGTTCTCAGAGCATGAAACATCTCTTGTGCAATAAGGATGTTATCTGTGATGAGCCGCCCAGCTACAAAGGCCGATTGGGTTTCTGAAATTAGGTTGGGAAGGACTTTCTTGAGTCTTTAACAAAGAAGTTTAGATATGATTTTGTAACTAACATTACACAGGCTGATAGGCCGAAATTGAGACATCTCTTGTGGTTTTTCTTTCTTGGGGATGAGACAAATGTTTGTCGCATTTAGACCAGGTACTATGGTACCATTTGTTAGGAAGTCGTTTACCATGTGGGTCACATCTCCCTTCACTATCTCCCAAAACTTTTGGTAGAACAGGGCAGTCATACCGTCCGGCCCAGGGGCCTTTTCTGGATGCATTGCAAAAAGAGCTAACTTGATTTCTTGTTCTGATGCCAATTTTGTTAGTTCCATGTTCATGCTCTCTGTTATGATAGGTTTGACATGTGTCAAAACTTGGTCTACTTCAGATGGCACAGAAGTCTCAAAGAGACACCGAAAATATTGTGTGGCAATGGCCACAATTCCTTCTTCTGTTTCTACACTCTGATCCTGACAATTCCTGAGGCTAGTAATCCGATTTCGAGCCCTTCTTTGCTTGGTGGTCGCATGGAAAAATTGCGAGTTTTTGTCTCCCTCGCCGAGCCAAAGAGCTCGGCTTTTTTGCCTCCAAAAAATCTCCTCTTGTCTAAGAGCACTATGGAGTTCTGCTGTGGCGGCTTCAATGTCTTCCGAAGTTGCATCATTATTAGAGTATAATTGGTCCACCTTCTCTTTTAGGTCAAATAATAGTTTATCAGAGTTGAGCACATTCTCCCGTCGCAAATTGCCTAAGTCTCTCCGACAGCTTCTAACACGATCCACTAAGTCTGCGTTTTCAGGGAGAGAGGGAGAGTTCCATCCATTTTTTATAACGTTAGTAATTTCCTCTTGATCAACCCATCTCTTATCAAAACGGAAGGACCGTCTATTCTTAGTTGGTCTCGCTAGTTTAGTAGCTAGGACTGGCCTATGGTCAGATCCCCACATTCTAAGGTACTGGACCTTTGAATGGGGATATTTCTCATGCCAATCTTCATTTGCTAGAGCTCGGTCTAGTCTGCATCGCACACGTGTGCGATTCTGATCTCTTTTACCAACCCAAGACATTTGGTTCCCTGAACAAGGAAACTCTATCATCCCACAATCATTAATCATTTGTTTAAAGGGTAGGAAAGAGGAATCTAGTCTTGTTCGGCCCCCTTGTTTCTCGTGATGTCCAACAATTTCGTTAAAATCTCCAAACATGAACCATGGTCCATTTCGATTGGTTGAGAAACGGGTTAATCGTTCCCACACTAATTCTCGGCGAGAAGAGACAGGGTCACCATAAACACAAGAGATAAAAACTTTTATACCATCCAAAACAGCTTCTACATCAATAATACGATTATCCGAATACAAAACATTGACTTGAAGGTCATTCATGCTAAAGAGAGCTAGACCGCCACTTAAACCATGAGGTTCAACGGTAAATAAATTATCATAACCTAAGTCTACTTGAATTCCTTGTAACACCGACTTCTTGTTTTTCGTCTCCGATAGGAATAAAAGGCCTGGGCGATACTTTTTATGCATCTCCGTTAGGCGTCGAACTGTGAGGTCATTCCCAATACCTCGACAGTTCCAACTGAGTGTCCTCATATGGAAGGACTGGGTGGTTTCTGGGACACCACCGAACCAACATCATCTTCTTTGTTTGGGATCTTCAAGGTCTTGACAGGTTTGCTAGAAGGGAAGGTACCACGTGGGGGCTGGTCATCTCTCATTACAGTTGTACTGCTTGATCCTGAAGCTCTTTTCTTGGGAGATCCTCGTCGGAGAATTTCCATTTTTTTGTTGTGAGCCACCTGAGGAACTGGAGGCTTAACCTGTTTCTTCCTTGGTGAAGCAGGAGCTTTGAAGTGAGGGTCATTGGCTTGTTTGGGTCCTTTAGCCTTCACCTTTGCTTTGAACACATTGATCGTCTCATTCAGGCTGTCTTCGTGTGAGGTAACCGACATCATAGAACCTTGGTTAGTTTCAGCTTCCAACATTGCAAGATCTTCTCCCAAGAGATCCTCATTATCCCCATTCTCTTCAGGTTCATTGATGAGTGCCTCTATCATTTGATCCACATCCACCTCTGGGAGAGTATCAAGATTGTCTTCCTCCATAGGAGAGGAATGAGTCGCTTCCATAGGGAGGAGTGGCTGCTCTGTTGATATCGCTTGCTTCTCACAATGATGAGACTGCACCTCCTCTGAAATCCTATCTTTTTTAGCCATTTCTTTACTAGAGCTTTCACCAATTTTTACTTTGGAGAGGTTGTTATCCACTAGACGAAGGTTCGACTCATGATGGGCTTTGGCTGTATGGTCTTCATTTGGATGTGAGATATGACGTTCTTGATTTTCAGCTTGTTGGTACGGTTTCCTTCTCCATACCGTTTGTCTTGCTGCTGATTCCTTATGATGGTAAGGGTGAGATGATAATCTTCTAGCTTCTCTGGCTTCTCTAGAATGTGAGGTTGTGTGGTTATCAGATGAATACCGTCCAGATCTTTTATTCGAGTAGTCTCGATTCCTATCGTTCAAAGCTGGTAAGTTCCGGTGTTCATGTCGGTCATTCGTAACGTTCTTAGCTTGTCTCTCCACCTGTCTGTAGCCTTGACGTTGTGTCAAGGGTGGCCGATCTAAAGATAGACCGGGCTGGGAAGGTCCAGCTTGAAAACGAGGAAGGGTTTCCCGACGAGCCTCCTGCCTTTGTAAGTTTAGTTCTGCCTCCCTCTTGGAACAGTTAGGCAGCTCATGAGTGAGAAAACCACAATGAGAACAGCTTTAGTTGAGATTTGAGAACCGCACCTAATAATATTTTAGCAACCTAGTTACATATATAGCCCGGTCTGGTCTTAAAAGTAGATCGTGTATTAGGAAACCTTCAAAGCAGACTATTATTAGTCTTATCAAAATCTTAGAAGCAAGTATTAATTACCGGTTCATTATTTTTTGTTTGCTAACAACAGCATACTATATAGAATCTGCAATCACCATATACGATTTATGCATTGACTAGGATATAAATACACAATGAGAAAGTGAGAATTAATCTCCGTTCTTGATTAGTATGATAAAATTACTTGGTTATCCAATTCAATCATTAGATATTTAATTTTGTGAGATGCATGCTAGTTGAATTGATATGCATACATTTTTTTTGTTTTTATCAAATACACACTATCATCATAATACAAATACCACCCACATCAATTAATGCATATAATAAATAATGGTCCACTCGTATTACTACGTTTTAATATGTCATTGCTGTACATGGTCTAAACGAAATATCTCCTTTAGAATTGTAAAATACATCAAAGGATTTGATCAGGTTGACCATGTTTTCAGTATGGTTTAACTAAGACTTGGTTTAAAAAAAAAATTAACAATACGATCGATTTTAAAGCTTATCAATATAGAATTGTCGACTCGTCTTGAAAACAGAGCCGGCCCAAGACACAAGCTGATGAAGCATCAGCTTGTGGCCGCAAATTATATAGGTCTAGAATCGGCCTTATTTCACAGGAAGTTTGTTTAGCCTAGTGGTTTAAGCAGTGAGAGTGAGTCTATGATGTCATGAGTTCGACCCTCAAGACTCTTATTTATGTTGTTTCCATTAAATTTTTTTTTTTAACAGAACAAAAAATGTTTTTGGGCTTGTGGCCTCATAGTTCTCTGCGACGGCTCTGCTTGAAAACCACGTAAAAATCCGAGCCACGTCATATTAGATTGGATCGGTCCAGTTCCAATCCATCAAAACATTTTCTAGATATAGATGGAAGCATTTAAACTACTCTTTTAAGTTATTTGATAGAATTAAAGTTACTATAGAAATCAAATAAGTAGTAGTTGAATCTTGATGATCGATCTCAAAATTCATAATGAGGAACACAGATTTTTGTTGTTTTATAGTATAATGCATGAAATGTGAATATGCAATAATGCATCATATATAGGTTCCGTATAAGATAATTGAGAGACATGAGTAGCGTTGGTATCTCAATTATTACGTAGCTTCCAGTAGATAAAATTATAAAGCGGCGTTAAGGACCCACCACGAGCTCTCTCTCTATATTTCCGTGGTTTTTGTATTCGAAAATCGAAACTAAATCGATCATATACGTCCAAATTTTGATTTGGTCCTGACCCACTCTATATCCTCACGCGCTCAAGTGCGTGCCCTTTAGAATTCTTTTATAGCTAGCTAGACCCAAACAATTGCATAGTAGTAGCCTCATATCCACTCAAGATATGTCGGATGGGGAAAGAGCCGATTTCAACTCGAACTAAATGAATTGTGTAGTTTTATACATGAACTACATTGTCGGGTCGATTATAACATAAACAGATGGTGTTATGAAACAAATCTATATGAACTATACAAATTTAATCGAAACATACATTGACTTCTTCTTTTTTTGTCAACATACATGGACTTAAATGACTTAAATTAAAAACGGTGTTGTTTTACTTGAACGATATCGATCACTGTAAAACACATCGTTTTACTATTAAGGGCAATTTGATTTCTATGTTAAGAGAATAATAATTCAACGCTTTCGACCAATTTCTAAAAAGCATATGCCATTTGCTAGGTTCCGCCTCTGTTTCCAAAAAAAACAAAAAAAATTATTTTTCATTATTATTTTTATTTTTTTTTGTGAATTTGTTTTTCATTACTTTCCTTCCCAAAAAAGAGATAATCTTTATTTCCTCAAATTTTCCAAGAATATAATAAGTATTAATTTCCGGATGCGTGCAGTTAAATTAAAAGAATAAATATCTAGAAGCAATTTATGTATCGACCCAGGCGATGAATATTCGTGTTTCTCGCAACATAAATGTCCATGATACACTTTTCAAAGCATTATACAACTTAAATGTCACTTCATTGTCCATGCGTCAATTCCTCTCGCTCTCCACACCTATTTTCATGTCTTAAATTTTCGATTTATGGTTTCACTTTTTATTTTGTTGCCAACGATACTAGTAATACGTATTTGGTAATCTTCGTCAAGAGTTGATCTCATTAATGACAAGACATATAGACTAGATCGAATCAACCAAAATCTATTCTATAATACAACAAGAAGATTCATATATATCCATAAATTAACTGAAACTTTAAAAACTTTCAAGTAAATAAAAATATTTGACCAATGGCTGAATATTTTACATTCATGTAGATAATTTTTGACAATGCGATAAATACATTTAATGCCCATTTAATAAAGATGCGACTTTTTTATGGGAGAAATAAAATCATAAGGGATCTTAATGTAATATTCAGAAAAATAAAAAACAACACGCGCTTGACATTGAAGGACCTTATCTCACGCGTTTATATATATCTTCCTGAAGCTCTCTGTCTCGTATCGTCTCTCTCTCTCTCATCAACGTGCTCCGGTGAAGATAAAAACCGACGAGACGCTGGCGCCATAACAACACAACCTCCTCTCTCCGTCTTCTTCGGCTTTCAAATTTACCGTTTTACCCTTCTCTTTCCCTGAGACGTCTTCTTTGGAGATATTCTTCTCTTCTTCTTCCATTCCAAGTAAACCCAAATTCTCTCTCTCTTAAATTTGAAATTCTTGATTCTCTGGTGATTAAACCATCGGTGTTTGTTGTTCTCTGTTTTTTTCGCGGTTGTTGTTTGCTACATTAATGGTGGTTTTGATTTCTCTCTGATCCGTTTGTCGCCGTGTGGTTCAATTTCTCCGGCGGGGGGTATTGAATTCGATTTCTATTCGAATTGAGCTCTTTTTTTTTTTATAATAATTGTCTGAGTTTCCTTAATACATAGATTTTAGAGTTTCCTTTTCTGTTAAGTAATCACAATTTGCAAATCTCTGCGAATTTATGTCCTCTTTTTCTACCATATATTTCTATGAAAATTTCGACGGTAATAATAGCTTCACCTGTTCCTCTCGTATCGAAGTTCTTGTAATTTCTGCTGAGAACGGAGTGTGTGTTGTTGCCTTATAACGACGAATTTTCGTTTTTTTGTTTCCAGTGATTTTGAGCGATTTTGAGGTCAATTCGAAGTTTAATTGGGAAATAGAGTGCAATCGTGGGATTTAAATGGGGACTGGTGATGAAACCAAATGTGTTTTCCCATTGACGAGCCTTCAGATCGGGTAATTATCTCGCTCTTTGATCGCTCTTAAATGTTTGAATTTCAAAATTGTGTAATTACAGAGATTAATGATTCTGCAGTTTATGTCTACGAATATGGAATTATGTGACCTGTTTAGAAGGATAAAGTAGTTTCCTGTTCTGTGTTTGCTTTTTCATTATTATTATATAAGTCTTGCTTTCAGCCATTGTTGGACTCTTTAACGGATAATATGTTGTCTTTCCAGACAAAACAAGATCTGTTTCGGTTTGTTTCAACAATTAATATTAAATTTCTGCGATCATAGGTCGTTTTTTGCTTTCTTTGATATATTGAATTTATATTGAATCGAATGCGTTTAGAATTCTGATGGCGGCAGGGCTTATACTTCTTTCCTGAATCTGAACTAGTATCCGTACAGTTCTTGTTGTTAATGTCTTAAACATCTCCATGTGAATTGAAATATAGTAGAAGCAATTTGTTCTATTAAGTTTCATGAGATTGTGCTCTGTGTGGAAGGCAATAGGATTACGTATGTGATTGTTTTAAATCTCATTCGTGTTGGCTTCTTTTTCTCATCAGAGCTCTTAATCTGATTATGGTTGTGTGTTTGTTTCAAAGACTAAACTACATTGTCACATTTTGTTTGCCTGATGTTCTTTGCTTATCTTGTTAACCTTTGCTTTTTTTTTTCTCGGTTTCAGAGACTTGCAATCCTATCTTTCTGATCTCAGTATTTTCCTCGGCAACAAAAGTAAAAAGATTTACATTTTGGTGGACAATCGGCCATGGTTGAATCCTGGCACCAGATCTGCTCATTTTTGGCAACTAATGGTCACAAAGGTTGTAAAAGCTGCTTCCAGTATAATTCTCGTTGTTGCTCAGGTGGAAAATATGATGATGTGACACATCTATCTTTGTTTGCAGTCCAGATTGTCCCCTTTCGCAAACACGAAAGGTCGAGGGGAGAAGAAAAAGCAGAAGCAGGAGGAAGAGGAGAAGCCAAAAGAGGGGTGTTCCCAGCCCAACAATAAAAATACGAAGAAGTTTAAGAAATGGTTCTCATTGATCGATGCGACAACCTTTTCGAAGAAGAAAATACCTGCAAAGAAACTGCAAAGCTCTTTGTATCTAAACAAGGAGCTGCACAAGACCTTGTATGGTTTCATCGTGTTTGAGATTGAATGGGCCAACGTGAGGGGTATCAATTACTTGAACGAGCTACAGGTACTCCTTGCAACTGTCCGTTGTTTTGGTCTGACATTGTATGTTTTTCTTGTTTCTTACGTGATCTATCTCTCTATGTAGACAGACACATCTCTTGCTATAGAAGCTAAGTTGATGCGAAGATGGGAGTTTGAGAGTATCGATCAAGCTGTAAAAAGCATGTCTCAGTGGTTCTCTGGATCAAACGCTGAAAAATCTTGCTTGAGGGAATATCTCGATTCAACTATAGGTATTATAATCTTTCATAAAGAACATGTACACCGATTTAGCTTTGAAATTTTTTTCATCAATCAACTTTGCTTTTGTTGGTGATACATCTTGCATGCTTAAACTTTGCACATTTATGGTTCCCTAGCTCAAATAAGCTTACAGTATTCTAACTCTTGCAGGAGAGGTTTTTCATGACGCGGAAGCAGAATTCTCAAAAACTTCGCCAGTTGATGACGACGAATATGACTCTCCTTGCTGCTCCAGAAGTGTCTTCAACGTTAATCATTCTACTGCATATTATGATGAAAACGAACCTCACACACCGCCTCTGACTGGACCGTACAAGAGAAGAAAAGTAACTAAGGCAATCAGTACCGGAGTTGAAGTTGACTATATGGAGGAAACACCCAAAAGAAAAGATAACTTGGTAGACCACTGGGAAAGCCATGTACCTGATGGTGAGAACATCATTGAAGCAACCCAGTATAAGGATGTTCTAGTTCTTGTTAAGTGTGGTGATCGTGATCTCCCTTTCAAATTGCGAGAGGTTATAATGGCTGACATACGCTTGCTTACTTTACTTGAAGCTGGTCTCCCTTCATGGGTCTTGTTTCTGCAGTCTTATCCCGGCTTCTGTCATCTTTATCGACCCTGGATGTGCCTTTTCGCCAGAGCATTATATGTGCTGATATCTGTCATCACTGTTGTGATTGGTTTTTATGACCTGTACAAAAACGTCCCTGTTCTGAAGGCTACTGCATCTCGGTTATGTGGGCCACTCTTTGATTGGGTTGAAACATGGGACATGGTATCACGGATAAAGTACTTGGGAACAATGTTGTTTCTTCACAACTTCCAGAAAGCTGTCAAGTGGGGTCTGACTATGGCACGTGCTATGCAGTCATTTGGTTCTTTACTCATAATGCCTCTGGTAAATCCTCTCTTAGACACTCTTGGCTTGCTCCTACCGTTATGGAATTCGTTGGCGGAAACAGTGGCGAGCTTGGTTTCAGTGGTTTGGATAGTGATTGAGTCTGGTTGCAATCTTGTTGGTGATGTGGTAGAGTTGGTGCTTTTGCCCATTTCGTTTATCATCTCACTAGTTTGGAACATCAGTAAGTGAAACAACTGTTTGCTTAAGCACCACTTTTCTTATCTTTAAAACATATAATCATAATCCTGATCCTTTTATCTTTTCGATGCTGCAGCAAATACTGTCTTGGTGCCTCTTTTCTGTCTCATATGGGAATTGATATACGCACCGATCAGAGTGGTTGTTGCATTGGCCAATTGTTTAGCTTTTTCCTTCTCATACATATTTGATGTTATTGGAGATTTATGGCGGTATATGAGCAGCATACTTCAGCTTGCATCAGATTCGCAAACAGCTGTGAAGACTTATGAAGTCTCCATGTGGCGTACACTTTGGAACGACCTCTTTTCTCATGTCAGTAAACAGTTTGAAGACAATCAAAAGAATCTGAATCCTTTGCAACTTGGATCATTACTAAATGTGTTTCTTTTGCTTCTATTTTCAGGTTTTTCGTGCTGTCAGGAGTATATTAAATGGTTTTGTGGCCTTCTTTGCTGCCTGTAACAGACATCGGCTTAGGTAAAGTGTTATCTCATACACGTTTACATTTATATGACCATTTCCGACATCTATTTTTTGTGATCGATCTGGTTTCTCTTTGCAGTACATATAATCACATACAAGAGTTTATCGAGAGACTACATGGACGAACCACGAGATCAGAATCTATAGACTCCAGACATGGCAAGTCTGCTAAGAAGAATCAACGTACAGTAAGTTTTCTCTCAATGTCATCAATGTACTTCTCTTATCGGAGTCAGTTTGGCTTATCTGCGTTTTTCACACCTGTTTTGATCAATTACGCAGGCAGATAATACGAGAAGGAAACTGCACCTTGCATAGAATTCAACACCAAAATCTTAATTCTTTTGAATTTTTGTTTTTTCTTACCAGATAATATGTGATAGGTTATTAGAGTATATAGATAGGTTTTATACTTCCATCCCATGTTTTGTCCAAAAGAAACATTGTCCCAAAATTAGCCGAATGATGTTGTATATAGGAAAGAAGTGAGACACTCACTCATATGCAAGTCTCCTAGTGTTCTTAAAAACAAAAAGAGAGAGCATTTTAAAACCTTTGTAAATCATAAGTGCCGTTTGGGAAGCCATGAAAGTTATGGAAACGACTTTAGATAGAGTCAATCACGAAACACAGTGAACAATTGATACAAGAGACATCAAATATTGGTCCACTTGCCAATTAACGACGTTTGGCGATTAATAAGAACTCATAAAGGAGAAGTCTGGTCGTTCCCGTATCATTGCTTCTCAAAGCCAGTTAGCCTTACTACTATTCAGTTCAGTCCAGTGATAGATTCGCGTTATCATCACGATGAGGATTAGTATCCTGTAGCTGAATAAAACTCGTATTAAAGTATTAAACCAATTGTTTTTTTTTTAATTATTGTTTTGCTTTTGTTAAACAGTTAATAATCGGACCAATTATTTTTTTGTTTGTCTTTGAATTGTCATTTTCCTTCCAATTTATTTTTAGGAACTTATGAAAATCGCATACTGACAAAAGCTTTTGTATTCTTCTTTTTTTTTTTTTTTTTTTTTTTTTTTTTGACAGCTGTTTTTTATTCTTCTAAAATAGTGTGTTTTGACGTCTTAAATAATGAGTATTTAACGTAAATAGTATTCTTTCCCTTGATAATCTTGTGTGAGATTGGAGTATTGGACTGTGAAGTAAATAACAAGACAAAATGTATAAATAAAAAAATGGAAGGAAATTAGAAAAGACGATGATTTTTCTACAAGAAGAATTGATTCTGTACTTTTTCTTTTGTGATATATTCAATGGAATTGACCTAAATGGTTGCAAATCCAGAGAACTAGCCTAAATTCGTATTTGTTTAACCTTTTGAGTGAAGTGTATTTTTGACCCAACAAAAAAAATATCCGGTGGTTTGCAACAACAAAAAAAGAAAGAAAAAAAAGATGAGCACATAATATGATCACAATGGCATGGTTTGAACTTTCTTTAGAATATATATAATAAACATTTCTATTTATATAAATATAAATGTATATATAATTATTTATCTAGCTAAATGCTTACAGTGACTAGAGAACAATAAGAACATAGATCCGATCCATTACATTATTAGCATACAAAAGAATCAAAAGAAAAGGGATCTATTCTTCTTCTTTCAATTATGACTGTTATTTTTTGATGACTCAGGAGAAAAGGAAAAGAAAACAAAAACCAGAATTGAATATTCATGATTTCTCTCCTCCTTTTGTTATTCAACTATGGAAAAAAGGGACTGACCGATTGATCAAACCTCCTTCTCGTTTTCATTTTACCTACTGCTGCAAGAGAAAGACATTGGAATGTGCTTAAAGCTTGACACGTCGAATAACTCCATGAACCTTTGATCTGAAACTCTAGCTTTAGCCGCTGCAAATCGCTGGTACTCATCGAATATCGATGTCAAGCACCATTTCTGGAGTTTCCTCATGCACCCTACGAGACACCCGGTTCTGTGCTGCAATTGATCATTACCACTGTGTTTGAGTCAAACCAAAGAGATGAAACTCGTTTGAGATTTAGCTTTTTGATATTTACAGTTTTACATACCTTGCCTCGTTTGCAATGAATCAGAAGTGGATGGTTCTTCTCATCTGAGGATTAAAGAGAAGACAAAAAGACCATAAGATTAGAACACATATATAAGCAAGAGTGCAAGACATATAGTTTTCTCTTAAGTTTCTTTTAGGGTTCTATGATTTATACCAAGAAGGACTTTGAGCGCTTCACGGATTTTTTGATCTAATATATTTACAAAGGGCTCCTGCAAAAATGAGAATCACACTATCAGTTCCTTAGTAAATCTTTGGTAACACACAAGCAAGAAAAAATATCCAAATAATGATGAGACATTTCATGTGTAGGATATATTCATTCTTAGTCCGAAATTGATCAGAAACCTGGGCTAGTTTGGCTATTGTCTAGCTAGAGGTAGGTACTGTAAAAGAGCTGTAGAGTATATTCTATCTTCCTATGTTAAAAGTTAGGCATAGCAAAAAAATAAACCACAATATCAAAGAGGGTCCATCAAAAGCAGCCAATTATGAAAATGAAAATGATCTCCTATGAAGACTAGAGAGTTGTCACACCCAACATAAAGAATCTTAACCAATAAGCAGATTTAAAACTAGACTACTAGAGAGACACAACAAACAAAATATGAGTGTGGAATATCCAATACCCTTCTAGTCAAATCATTCTAAGAAGAAGAGGAAAGCCACTTTACCTCATGTTTAGTTTAAAAAGCAAAATTGACAAACCTATCCATATGAAAAGATATGACAACACAAGGCTGAGAGATCAATCACTACCAAAACAGCAAATTGGCACAATTATATTTATTTTCAGTCTTCTCTTTTCGAGTATAAAGATGATGTAGATCAAATCAAACTAGCCGCCCCATCACAAGTTGTACAAACTTGTGCAACTAAAGTAACATGTTTGGTTGGCTTCTTATGGCTGCGTTTGAAATTTCAAAAGTAACGGGTTAGACACTTTGTGATAAAGGTAACTAGTTCGCGACTATAGGCTCAAGTTTTTGGTTATCCCCATCAAACTAGCCGCCCCATCACAAGTTGTACGAACTTGTTTAACTAAAGTGACATGTTTGGTTGGCTTCATGGTTGTGTTTGAAATCTAAAAAGTTAACTTTACGCTCAAGTTTTTGGTTATTCCCTCTTTCACCAACTAATCCTTGAAACGAAAAGTCATTTTAACCAAACATGAACCACTAAAACATATATAGTAAAGCAACAAGAGGTAGTTAGGTAGGTATTAAACAACAGTAACTGACATAACTTAACCATCTATCACTTTCACACTCAATTCCAGCTTAATTTAGGTACTATACGTACCAGTTTATATGTAGATACTTTTACCATTAACACATTGTCGACAAGTCACTATCCACATAGTTTTCACCACCAAAACCAAAAAAAGTTGAGGTACATTTTCTACTTCAACTACAACTTGTACTACCTCAAGAAACACTTTTGTTTTTCCTTTTTAATTTAAGATTACATCAGATAGCATTCATGCATTAAAGTGCACACACAACTAATATGAACCAAGAAAAAAGCATCAACAGAAACACGTACAAAGGAAAGTAAAACTTTGGAGTAGTGGATCTCTGACAATACTTGTATGCAAGCAACTCAGTTTTTCTTTGACGCAGCCCATTATCTAAATTTTATATATATACAGTAAAAGGACCAAGTGGTATTAGTTGATGAAGTGCAAGAAAACAAACAGTGGGACCATGGAGTCAATGGTAACGGACAGAGCCAAGAAAAGCATCCTTCAATAAAGCATTAAAGAATGGTGTACACTTTTCTTGGGCGGTCATATAAAAATATGGATTAGAATAATCTCTTGAATGGTTAAGTCCAAGACAAAAAAATCCATACATGAAATGCCATTCTTCTAGTCTAAATCATAACACACCTAAGCAAAGTTACTACTCCTAAGGAAACATGAAACTAAAGAGACATGCTTAAAGAACAATTAGTAGGGCAACATTAAGCAATTCAAGTGTGATTAGAACTATAAATAGTATTCAGATAAATACCGAAGTTTTCGAATTTCCATTTGTATAGGAAACCTCTTTCTGATGCTTAGAACTCCAAATATGCAACCAAACCTCATTCTCTAATCCAGGGAGACACTGCAAAATTCAAGATATCCAAGAGATATGACCTTTTCAATTCTGAGAATTCATTCCCTCTATGAATTCACAACCAACTTGAAGCCACAAAATCAAAATTACAGAACAAAGCATGTGATCAAGCAATTAAGAAATGGACATTTATGAACAGAGAGGAGCATCAAGTGCAAAAAAAAAAAAAAATGAGACGCACCTTGGACTTAGAGCCGTCAATGCCAAACTGGAAAAGCCTAATTCCATTGGATTTGAGGAACTGCATGTTGTTCTCAGGATACGGCTCTGGACACAAAGATCTTCAACACATTCCAAAAAAAGAATATATAAATAAACCTAAAATCAACGTTTTGTACAGAGGACACACTTGAATATAAATTGATCAAAGTTCTTGGCAGGAATTAAGCTTACATGATTGAGCGAAGGCCAAGAGTCTTTATGAAGGAGAAGTTCACTGCGTCAGGGAATCCAGACCGGAATATACCGTTATCGACCATCGCAAAGTTCAACGGTGGAATCAAGCTAAGTTCGTCGCCGGAAACCTCTAGCAATGGTGCAGCATCGCCACAAGCCGGCGGCGGCGGCGGAGATACGTTGTTCCGGTCAACTTTAGGTATCTCGATCGTATGGAAAACCTCAACTCCATCTTGTTCCTCCTCCTCCATAGTCATAAACTTGTTCTTGTTCATCGTCTTCTCAATCAATTTCATCTTGGAGCTAAGAAAGAATCTAAACGAGGGAGAGTGCGATTCAGAGATTAATTCTTTGGAGTGTTGAATCTGAAGATCTTATCTAGTTGTTGCTTCAGGGATGGTTATGGAGAAGTAATGGAGATGGTCGTTATGAATCGACGACCTTGCTTTATATAGACACGCCATTGTAGAGAGAGAAACTTATGTTGTCGCTGTTGGACTTTTAAGACTAGAGATAGAGAGATAAAGAAAAAAGGAAAATAAAAAAAGAACATTTGGAGGAGATGAACGAAACTTGCGTTTTCAATTAATTATTAAATATATAAAAATAACTCATAGTGAAAGTGAAAATACGACTTTATAAAAATGAAGGAAAGCCATGGTGGTGGATCGACGTACGTATGAGGAGACGTATATCGAATAATATTTTAACCTAATTGAGAAAACCACAAATCTTTTCCACCCAAAATGTATAACTGGTGACAAGAACAAAGTATTTTATCATATCGTGTTAGTAAAAAATTACGATATGATTTGATAAAACATTTATTGTTAGTTAATTTTGTTAGTAAATAATTTTTATTTTATTTTTATTTATATCGAAAATCTAAAAACCCAAACACCAACAGACTCAAAAACCAAAACAAAAATTTGAAACCCATATAAGAAAAGAAACTACAAACATTCATTATCCTAACTAAAGTTGGTGCGATTTTAGAAAATTTAGACATCTAGAAAATAAAACATTATACTACATATATTATAACTATACTATAACGTAATATTATAAAATAACATGTTCTTTAAACAATGTAACTAATTAATAAATACATATTGTATATTGTATGTCGTAAAAAAACTAATAGGTACATTTTTAAAAAAGGCGTTTTCTTATGTGGTTAGGAAAATAAAAGTTAGCTTCATTTTACATGATTTTGTAGTATTATAAACTTATTTTAACTTTAAATTCTAGATGTTTTTAATCAATTACAAGATATTTGTATGTATAAAGACTTTGAAGAATTATGCAAACAAAATTTTTAAGTTAAGAAAAAAGTCTACAAAGCAGACAAAAAGCTTAGACCATTTAAACGTTACACACATCCATTCTACAAAATCTTTATATCCGTCTAAATCGACGGTCTAAAATTCGCGATAGTCATAATCTGCCTAATATTCAAACTACTTAAAGAACCGTCTAACCGATCCTTTTTGAGCATTGATATTTATGGTAAACCACGAACCGTTTGAACCGCACTTGCATTCTAACAAATCAGATTAAAACCGATCGAACTAAGCATCTGATCAAAACCGAACTAAAAGACATTACATTCGTGCTATTGATATAATAACACACACCAAATTTCACCATTCTATTATAAAAGTAAAGATACCTACATCTATATATTGTATAGCCGTTATAAAATAATGTTTTCAACTTCGGTCTCACCGACCCTTTCCTCCAATAGCCATAAATCGCAATTTAATTATGTTGGTTACAACTTATGATTGCTTCTATTTATGAGGTTTTCTTAATGGTTAAGTCATTTGAGTTTACAGTGTGTTACTAGTTAATTTGTCTTTGTTTTTTTTCGGATATGAATAACATATGTAAACAAAAAGATAAATCTACGTAAATGTTGTTAACTTTTACACCTATAGTTTCTATATATCACTAACTTCTTTTCCATATTTTATCAAGTGTATAACTGTCTATTGTGTTAACCAACATTTTAATTAATTCCTCTATGTAGCATAATTTTTTTACCAACCCTCTATGTAGCATAATTATGATACATTAACTATTTAATTCTGATCTTAGGGTTCATTCAATTCCAAATTCCATCGTTTATGTTTTCTATCTATAAAAGACATTTTTTTTGAGATTTGTTTATCTATACATTTATTATTAAATTATCAACTATGTCTAAACTATACATTTTAATAAATTAAACAAAATGTTAGGTAATTTTAAGAGAAAAAAAAAGAGATAAAAACATATTAAAAATAAAGGAAGAAAAGATTTAATGAAATTTTTTTGTGATTTTGTTGAGAATAAGTAAATTTTTGGATCTGATTAAAGTCATTCTAATAAGTTTAGAAAACTCGTTCTATATTTTGTACATGCTCTATAAAGTGTATATTACATTTATTCTATATATTATACGAATTTTATAATTGATATATATTCTAAAATTTCTAGAATTTGGATTTTCTATATGTTCTACAAAGTGTATAGTACGTTTTCAATACTTTACTTCATGTTTACTAAATTTAGAATACGTTGTTTACACTTTATTTTATGTTTTACGAATATTAAAATTAAAATATGTATTTTTCTGTTTTTTCTCTGTTATACGAATATTAGAATATTTATTCTTTTGTTTTCTTTCTATTTTACAAACTTTACAATAATATTATGCGTAATTTTAAAAAATTAATTTTATTAGGAACATTTTAGAAAATTGTATATATTATTATAATTTTTAAATTTTACTTTCTTAAAATGATAAAATTAAAAATAAATATAATTAAAAATAAATAAAATTAACATTATATAAAATTCTAAATGGATAATTCTAATTAATAAAAATATAGATAAACAAATGACTCTTTTTTTTTGTAATTTCCCCAAAATAAGTAATGTGCGCCTACTATTTGTAATAGTACATTTCTAATGTAAATCAACAAGACATATATCTCATTCCAAATCAATAAATATGCTGCGAAGTGTTCTATATATAACTTACATTAGATCTAATTAAGAAAATTTTAACATTAGATATTCATGTGACCATATCTAAACGGACGAGAACAATAATACTAGTATATTATTCAAACTTTCAAAGTTTGACATCTTGCTGCAACATTTTGTGTAACCCGAAGTTTGACCTCCGCAACTAAAAATTTCCATTTTCCATTTACTGATCGAATGTGTTACCTACTGTAATGTTTAGATAGTCGAGAACTTCTAATTAATCTATAGTCATTTGAGTCATTGTGTCATCCACGTCACGTAACTGTCTCTACACACAACAATTTCAACATAAATAGAATTAAACTCAAAAAAAAAGTATTAATTATATATAGAGATATAATGACTAGAGAGAATCTGTAGTTCTTTACCATTTGAACTCTATCGTAGTAAGCTAGTTAAAAATACAATTAAAGAATTGTAGTTTTAGGGCTGTTTGTTGAAGAAATCGTTTCTTTTTTCCTATACATTCACCTAACTAAAAAGTTGTATATATATATGATGATTGTATATACTAGAATTTGTTCCTTTGGTTTATTTTTATAAGATCCAATTACGAAATACTTTGGAAATTTGGAGAAACATTAGTTTCTTTGGCTTCTTATTTTGTTCTTTTTCTTAAAATAGAAAAAAAAAAAGACAAAAAACAAAAAACAAATGGGAAAATTGAAAAGGCACATTCTGTGGAATATGCTTCAGATTTGGGAAAGGTTATTGGGTCCCGGGATGAGCTGGGCTCCACGTATCGTAAAGAGCTTTCCTTGTTAAAACCCTAATTCTGTTATAATTAATTTTGTCTCAATTAAAAATTACGTATTTTACATTACTTTAACTGTTTCTCGATAAACTTAAAGTTATGCTTCCACCAAAACAAAAAAAAAAACTTAAAGTTATGCAACTAAATATTGGTATAACGTTTTATAATCTTTCGACCTTTTTTTGCTATCTGAACCTCACACTTTTTGTTGTTGTTATCAGCGTTTGAATTTATTCTTGTTCGTTTTGTTATTTCAAAAGTTTATTTAAAATAAGCCTTTTAACAAAAATGTACCGAATAGCAAAAAAAAACCGAAATGGGAATTAGAAAATGGGAATAGCGATAGGAAATATTGCAATTAAGAAAGTAACAATAAGATGTTTTGTCATGGTAACCAATAGGTTGAAAGACAGTTTATTTTAAATATTGTATAACATATATTTTTTTATATTGACATTCAATTTATCAAAAATTATTATTTTTATAATAGAAACATATTATTTATTATCTTAAAACTTACATCATTAATTTTCTTATCAACAAATGCATAATACGGATATAAAGTACAAGAATAAATATTATGGTCTTACATTAACATTTAAGATGTTAAGGCTTAATATATTCAGATTCATATACGAAAATATGATAAGTGTATACTCAATAAAATCATATGCTATATTTCATTCCAAACTTTTTTTTTTAATTTCTTTTTATCATTTGTTAATAGTAACTTAGCAAATTGTCATTTATTAATTAATTATTTTTATCATCAACCAAATTATCTTTAAGAAAATCTGTCCATCAACACTGCAAATCAATATGAAATACACATAACAAAAAAAAAAAAAAAAAAACTAATGATATAAACAGGTTCGTATTTTATTTCTAAACGGAATGCGAACGTGTACGTGGAAACAAATATCTCATCTAAAAAAATTACTTATCAGGTGAACTATAATACATTACATTTAGAGCCATCATCAAACCTTTTTATAAAGATGGAATTAATAGTGCTCCAATTTCAAAACTAGGACCTATAGAAAGAAACAGGAGCCGACACGTGGAGTGTCATTTGGCCGCTCAAGTGGCTAGTCTAAGCGAACCGATAGCTAACACGTGGACCTTTACTCTGTCGCTGAGAGACGATAGCTAACACGTGGACCCTTGCTTTTTCGGGGAGCGTTGGGATACCAGGATTACCAAAAAAAAAAAAAACATTTAGTATAAAAGTTAGATTATATGATTGGCAATTGAACTTATTTGAAGAATTAATAATATCCTGCAATATTAAAATAGCATAATTTTTAACTAAATCAAACTGAATTTAGTTATGAAACTTGAGCTGGATATGAAATCTTTTGGGTACTAATATTGCATAATGGCAAACTAGCTAACATAAGAAGGTGATTACGTAAATTTTGTGTTTGATAAAAAGTATAGCCAACTAATTCAATTGAACAATTTAACCATTTTGCGCTAATTTGGAGATTAATTACTAATAAGAACATTAATATTCTATGTGAATATTTTGAAAAAACTAACATATCACCTCAAATGATTGATACCATCATTAAAATTTATATTTCCTTGTCCTTTCGATAAAACGTAAATATTGGACCTCTAGCACTCTTGTAAAGAGATTCCATGACCAATTTAATCAAGAAAAAGTGAGTTTTTTTTTAATATATATTCTTATATATGTAGATGCTTATAAGTTCTTGTAATGTTGTTAACACCATGTCGTTACACTTGCGTACAGATTAGTAGATAAGGTTCCGGTAATTTTATTATTACTATTATCAAAAAAGAAATGTATTATTACTACTGTTCATTTCACCCGTAAAAGTTAACATACTAATAATTTTTTTTTTTGGTCAACAACATACTAATAATTTAACTAATACTTTTATCAACCATTTCACTAAGACTATTTCAATGCCAGATACTTTATTAACGACATTTTTTAACTTCGTTTAAGTTTTAACTATTGATTCTCGTCTTTGATCTCTTCCATCTCTGCCTCGCTCGTTGTCACCTATATTGAAGAAAGAAACCCTGTAGAGAATGAATGATTCACTACTTGTAAAAAGCAGTTTAAATACTATTTTCTGAACAGGCCTTAGAAAAATTAAATTAATAGAAGCTAATGTCGAGCTAAACTTATAGGGAAACAACTTGGATAGTGAACGTCAGAATGTATATATAATTAGTAATGACTAAACTCAATTGCTAATTTTAGGATTAAATTGGTCAAATGAAAAAGAGTTTTGGTAAAAGAATACTATTTTACGTTTTGAATTATTGATTGTTCCACTTAAGTGACTTAACATTAGTAAGTGGGAATTTGATGAGAAAAGATTCCTATCTCTCCCATTATTTTCGGTTCTCAAGTTGGTCACTGTGAAAGAAGAGGAGAAGAGAAGCCGATCCAATCATTCCCACCTCTCTTCATACCAAAAGGACAGACTAAAAATCATATCGTATAAATATATATATTCTATGTCGTCTAAATATATTCTTTGTCTCAACCCATGTGAATCGATAGTTAAATACAATAGTATTCGAATATATTTTTATTTTTAGTGAAAGTTGAAAGATATATATATTTTTTGGTTCAAAGTATATCAAATGCAGTACGTACTATTCAACATAAAAAAAAACAAAGTTCATCTAATTTTGCAATTTATGAGTAAAATATATTTTATTTCTGTTAAAACCTGCTATATTTGTTATGAAAAATTTATAGTTTTGATTATCAAACTTTTCAATTGATATCCCAATCCAATATTATTTTACTATTTTACATAAAACAACATTTTACGATAAATATATATACACATTTTTCTGAGTTTAGTGATTTTGAATGAATAGATAATTTATCTGGTTGCTTCTTGGACCAATGAATCCATGAATTAATACAGTAACCCAAAAACAATTGGAATTTGTTAGACCATCAGATCGAATAGATCCGATTATGGATCTATAGCTGTACAAGTTCTAATCTTTATTGCTGAGAATAACATATTTATTAAAATATAGTATCTCTTAAGTAAAAAGTAAAATGAACGAAAATTAGTTATCATTGTAAAATTTATTTTAGAACCGTGGTCAAAACTTTCGAATCACCCTATTTGGACCGGACTTTAAAACAATGCCCAATGAATATAATACGTGTATTAACACAAACAATTATGGAATATTCAGATTTTATTTGATTTTGGAATATTTCAATGATTAATAATACATGAATAGATGAGGAAAAATAGGCAAAAAAACATAAAAGAAAATTTATTATTCTCCAAATTTTTAAAACTATTCCAACATTTCAAGTTTCATACTAATTCATGTGGTCTCCAGTCTACTAGTTAACGAATCATTATGACTGAACAATAATGTAAGTTTTTACTGTGCGATTTTAATTATAATTGACCACCACCAAAATATATCATTCTTTCGTATGTCACAAAATTTGTTTGGAATATTTTAGTTAAATCCTTGAGTTATGAAATAATGATTTTTCCCTTTTAATAAAATTATATATATATATGGAGTCTGTTCAGCAGAGAAAAAGTGAAAACTACTCGTGCGGCTAAGAATCGATTTAATCTCACTATAACAAAATACGTTAAATTAATAAACAACGTGAAGCAATTAATAATCGATTATTTAGATCAAGTGGTCAAATATTCTATGTAAAGCCACCAAATATATAATTTATTCGAGTGAGTATCGTTTTTTTGTTCTTGTAAAGGTTGAGTTGTCGACAGCTTAACTCTAATCGCATTATTCCGCTTATTTTATAATTTAAAATAAATTTGAAACGTATAGTATACTTATTCAAGCCTTAAGGCACAAATTTTCTTAGATATCGAGGGTTTTGCCTCTATTGTTTTTTAGATAGAAATACTTGTATTTATGTTTCTGATTTTCATTAAATTTATATAAAATTATTTAGTTTATTGTTGTAACTACTGCTTATAACTGTGTGTATTTGCATGCGTTATTATATTCGCCAATGATTATTGCTACTAAAACTAGGGCATACAGTTCAAATTAAATAATTTATATGGGAAGAGGACCATTTTTCACCTTATTTAAGTTAACTAGAGCCGTTAAATGAGAGAAGAGGAGTTCATAATTATGAAGCCCACCATTAATGGTTAGTTACTAGGGTCGAAGCCATAATTAATTTATGGGGTTTCTTTTTTCTTAAACGTCTAGCTAGTATTATTTTTATGCTACTTAATTAATCAATTTGATGTGCTAAATATATTCAAACCATAGCCTTTGTCGATGGATATACTCATAGGCTATGAGTCATAGCTGTAGGTTAAGTTCTTGTTTACCATAATTTGAGTGACCCTATATTAAGAAAAGGACAAAATAAATTATGTTTATCTATTAATTCATGTATTTATATGATGAGAAACATTTGATTTCTTCAAAAACCCACAACACATCCGAACAAATTTTGTTTTCTCTTACGTGAAATAACATTTTTCAAGATTGAAGAAGTATTATATTCTGTAAACATCACGAATCAATTTATCAATAAATTCGAAAGTTTAAGTATGTTTTTAAAATATTTTGGAAACGAAACAAACTAATACACATAACTAGGCTAATTTTTTTTTAAAGGGTTTCTTAAACAGAATGAAAAAAAAAAAGGAATTGCATATTTTGACAATGTTTTTCTCTTCATACTATGATTTGAAAACAAACTAAAAAAAAAGCTCGACAAATAATTGTTTAATAGTGCTCTCTGTTTGTTGTATCGAAAATTGAAACTCTAACGCACAATTTTTTTAATTAAAAAAACTCGAGTGTATATGACTTTTTTTTTTTTTTGTCAGCATATAACTTTTTTCTTGTGCACAAGAAAAAAGAAGTCGTAGTGAAAGTGTTTTTTTTTTTTTTTATAAACCCTATCGGCTGATCCGGTCGGCTCCGGTAGGAACGCACCGAAGTGCTACAGAGTGGATTTCTTTCCGAAGGACCACCACACTGCCTATTCCGGGTTTGGAATGCCTTCCGACTAATGCCAGGGGGTAGTCAAACCGCCTGCTTTTCTGACTACCAGGTAAACCAATTGGGCCAAGACCCAATTGACAGACTTCCCACATAACTATAGTTTTTGTTTCTAGGGGGCATTGAACCTGGGTTAGTTCCTTCAAACATTTCCCCAATTCTCAACCACCACTAGACCACGGCTGTGCGGGCCGTAGTGAAAGTGTTGGCTCCGAGTCATCCATTACCGACTATGATTAATCTCGGATTTTCGGTAGTTAAAGTTAAAAATTACATATGACTCGTGCTCGTGAGAATAAATAAATAGTACTATTATTAGTTATTTAGTGACGAAAAAAAAATAAAGAATACATCACATTTGGATTTCATAGGTATATGCTTGCGTGACTCCGCCTTTATAATATACGTATTATAAATTTATAATACGATGTGGACTTGAACAAAAATATATGTGGCTAACGTAAAACGATATGATTTTACCATAACAACGAAAATCCAAATCTATGACCATCTAACTATATTCTAAAAAAATAAGAATGCTAATATAGTATTATTTCTTTAGGACATTGACGTGATACTCTGTTTCTTTTAAAGTTAATTACATGATTTTAAGAAATTAACAACATATATGCAAAGTGTTGACCAAAAAAAAAAAACAACATATATGCAAAGTATACGTACCATCTTATCCACAGTTCATTTTCATATATAAGACTTGCAAATTCCTTTATCGAATTACTGATTATTTACCATAATAAAACTAAGTTGTAGTCTCCAGTTTTAAGATGCATATTATTAGGCAATTATAAGTCAAACACAAACAAATTAAAACATGCAAAAAAAAAAAAAAAAAAAATTAAAACATGCAGAAGAAATATAAATATTTTAAATCTATCGAATTATATGAGAGTAGAATATCAATTAACAAAACATGTTGTATGAAGGTAATAGTTTAGTGTGCTTTTAGTAGAAGAAAAAGAAGTAGTTATTGAAAAGAAAGAAAATTAGGATTCGATGGATGTGGTTGCTTGAAGGGAAGAAACACATTAATGTGTCCCTCTTGTTGTGAAAAAGTCGCTCTTTCCATTTAAAAGAGGTGTTGACTTCTTTTGTATTTTTCATAATTAGTTGTAAAGTCAAAGACTTGTAACTTAGGAAATTAGAAAAACTTGTAATAAGGAATTCCTGTATATATAGTTGTATTAAGCCACCTAACCTAATTACAATGACTAGTATGAGCAAGTGAAATATGTAACGATTGTAGGAATTAAAACAAACTAAAATGTTCGCCATGGGGTTTAAACCTCTAAAAGCATGTATCTTCATAGACTTCATGCCATTCCAGAGTTGCGTATCCAAGTATAAAAGGATTACTATTTCAATATTAAAACGACCATTTTATGAGAGCGTGTCACACAATCACATTTTTATAAGTTAGTTTCGATCTGTTAAGTACTAATTAGGTGTATAACAATATCAATTACGACAAAAAGTCTCCAATTATCAGGACTTTTAACACTAAAAAAGTAAAAGGTTATCCTCAATGATATTGCTACATGCAGAGATTAATGACTTATTGCATGGGTTTGGACGTTTTGTAGTTTTGTCAAGGTTTGACTTTTCATCCCCTCACGGCGTTTTGACTATAACAATTAATTATAGAAATTAGAAAGTAAGAAACCGTAAGATATATCTACATTTTTGATACAAATTCTTCTTGAGGGTTCCAAGTCAAGCATCATAATACAGAGTTGCTTTCCAAATGATGAACCCTACTTTTGACAAATTGTCCTGTCTCTCTATATAACTCCCACTAAATAAAATAGATGGTAAATTTTTATTGATTCAAGAAGTTATAAATATTTTGAAAACATATATTAGAATCACGCAGCTAGTACCAGAACTTTGATTGTTCCTTGACTATTTGCAGTGAGCATCGTGGGACTATCGCTCTTCCAGCAAACAGCACTAATAAAGTATGAACCCGCCTCTTCCTCTGCATCGTCCATGTCTGGTGATCCAAATCTGTGCGATGTCACAGGTCTCGTGATCTCCTGCATTACATTATTCACATTCCCAAATACTTGAGCAACGAGATATTGAAGATCTGTAAATCTTGAATGGTAAATGTTAAAAGTTTCGGATCTGTGAACCTTGTGATATACATATACTTCATTTGTCTCGCTTCCGCAGGCGAGATACTCGCTATTCACTGTGAGACCCACAAAGTTCTTCTCATTAGTGTGTCCTCTGAATGTTCGGACCTGAAAAAATGCAAAGTAATATTAAGCAACATAATCAAGATTGTTTTTTTTCCTCTTTTTACGTTATCCGCAAGACTGGCTCGAGCAGTAATCTTACCGGCAAGTTGTCTTTTACATCCCATAAGCGTAGTGTGCTATCTGTGGATGCAGAAGCGAGCTCGTTGTTGGATAAAAATTTAACATAGGAAACTGCTTTCTTGTGTCCACTGAAGACATGAAGTGGTTGGCTTATGTTTCTTAGATCGTAATAATGGATGTGGTGATCAGCTGATCCGACCTGCAATAAGTTAACAGGCTTAAATGTCTAAGTCTCTCTATCTAATTAAAGATTTAGATCTAGAGACGTGTGATTGTGTCATGCTGATCATGAGTGGTAGCCCAAAAGTGAATAGCGAATAAATGTGAGATGCAAAGTTGGTGGAAACGTGGAAGTATATACCGCAATGTAGTTGCTTGAGCCAGGATTGTACTTGACACAACATATGTTTGCTTTCATGTCAATATTAAGCACACTTGCTTCCTGCTTTGTGCACCAAACTTTAACCTGGTTCAAACACAGAGCAAAATTGGTAAATCCATGGAACATGATTTAACGCATGGTTAAGGTTTGACAAATAGTAATTGACTTAAAAGGAGCCCACTGGTATTTTATGCTTCCGCAAGAATTAGGAATTCAGAGAATTACAACCGATTCCTTTAGTCAAAGCTATATCCAACATGATTTTCTAAACAAGCTAGCGAATTCTTTTCAATAACATTCCATTCAATTTGAACAAATGAAGCTACGTATTCAAGGTTAGATTTACTACACTACAAGTGCCCAGTGTCGTTCGCTTGTTAATGTATAGCCACCATAGATACACTAAGAGGGAAACTTTGCTGAAATTTTAAGAAACCAACAAACATTCAGAATATGAAAGGCAACATATGACCAATTCCCCAGTTGGGAAGAATATCTCACAGAAAACGTTAAAGAAGCACTAGAAAAGAGTCATCAGTACACAATGTACTAATGAGCAAGCATGAGATTCTCCATGTCAGTTTAATTGCATGTCTCTTAAGCTCGTTGTAGAATTTAGACAAACTCTTGACCAAGTTATTTATTAGAGCTAGCAAATATGGGTAAGGGGTATACTTTCATATGATACAGATCCCTATGTGAGATAATACGCGATAACAAAAAGACTGGAGATACCTTGCAATCGTCACTACCAGATACGAGCATCGATGGTTCTGTTCGTGAAAAGTCAACACTCCAGGCACGTTTTTCATGCTCTTCATACTCCATAAGACTCTGCCACCAGATGTTTACATGATGTATTAGATACATTGCACAGTCCCTGAGATGAATATCTTTAAGGTGCCATGCCGGATTAATAAGGCAAAGTACACACCTGTCTAGTAGTTACATCCCACACCGTTACTATTCCTTCATAATCACTGCTTGCTATGTGGTTTTTCTCATGCTTATTCCAACTCAAGCAACTAAGTTTAGAACGAGTTGACATCTCCACAATCGGACACTGCATATCTGCCTGTTCATTTACAACCTGAAAAGTATGCAGCGATTTATCAACCAGTCCAGAGTCGTCCATTGGATAAGACTGAAAACTAAAACCAAAAATTTGATTACGTAGAAGCTAGGAGTTATTATTTCTATGCAATACTTGAGTGTAAATGGTATCATGCATCAAAACTAGATTTTCACAAGAGCATAACTTAGTTTCATCAAGCTTTCCTAGAATTGAGATGCATGATGTGTTTCATAAGAGCATAAATTTGGACAAGGAAATTCAAGTAGCATGTAACTGAATTCTCTACAAGATTCTGAACGTACCGAAGAGAAGTCAAAAACCTTTATACATCGAGAAACACCAGCAGTGGCAAACAGCTCATCATCACGATCAAACTCTATGCTGAAAAGGAACAGCACCCTCTCCTTCAGCAAGTCTCAAGATGGTACATTAAAGTACAGATCCAGGCAAAGCATAAAGCATATAAACTACGGAAATACCATAAATCAAAGCACATAGAGAAAGATAATGACCACAGGAGCATTTGAAAATAATATCTTTCATCCCTCTCATAGAGAGAGAGAGAGAGATACTTCAAATAAAGATCGCAAACAGCTTAACATATTTTCCGAATAGATATGGGGAACATAGTGTTCCAACTTTTAGGAAATTCTTCTTAAGTGGCCTGCCGAGAACAAAAAACCTTCTCCCTACCATGTCAGCAAGTTCATCTTCTTACCATTCAATGGCTTAGAATTATACAGCAACGGGTCCCAAAGTAGTAATTGCGTCTATCCATACATTAAACAAAACTTGATCACTTACGGGTATATTTTGATATTTTCTGAGACAGTCAGTTAGGAGACATTCTTGTTAGTTATTATCTGTCATCTGATAAAACGAATAAGGAAAAAGAATGCACCTTGATACAATGTTGGCTGAATGAAATATATCCCCATGCCGGATCTCTGCTATAACTCTCAGACGACTGTTGATAAAGAGTGCAATTAAAAACCAGATAAATACGATAACACTCTTTATGTACGACTATAATATTTGAAAAGGGACAGTCACTACTCTACCTGTAGCGAGTGAAGGTAGTCAACACAGATTGAAAATCTGCAAGGCCGTTGCTATAGCCTTCCCTCCGTATTACACTCTTATCATTTTCTTGTTTACTATTTGGTTGGTCTACCAACTGACGCCGCTTTTGGAGGTAACATTCTTGTAGATCATTGAACTACAAGACAAGAAACTTAAACAGAATTAGCCAATCTAGTGTATATATAAACAAGTAGTAACGGATAGATTAAAAGACCATGCAGGATTTTCGAAGAAAACTTTTATACTAGTCTAGACGGTATTCGCAGAACTGTTAGTGTCTAGAAAACATAGTGACTTTTGTTGCTATGGTACAAGAGGGACAAGAAGTGGCTATTATCACTAAGCAATAGATATAAAGTCCATAATAATATTTCTACTTCTACGTGCAAACAATACGAAATCAATCACTCTCTGAAGCCAATCGGCTTTTTAGACAGACCACCAAAATTGTGAGCCTTAATCAAAGGCCCCTTTCCGCAAGAAGATTCATATTCTACCCACAACCACTTTCAATTTCTTGAGCTGTCCGATCCAGCTGACTAAGAGCTGAGGCTAGGCATGGTACTTATTGTAACACAATTACTGAAGTCTAATGCTATCAATTATGCTTCCTTTTTAACAGACAAATTTCTGAGACTTTAATCCCATTGTCCTTGTAACATTTCAGCATAAGAGACATGTTCAAGATGTTGAGTAGACAAGAAAGAACAAACCTGAGCATGGATCCGTTTCTTTCTAGCCATTGAGACAGTTGATTGATTCAAACTTTGGGAATCTGACCCACTCAGCGCGTCCTTCTTTGGTAGCCCATGCGAGCTTCCTTGTACCTTTCCCTCTATTTTTTTGCTTTGATAATTGCCTAACAAATTTCCTCCTCTTATGCTCAGAGAATTGGAGTTGAACCCACTGTGGTTCTTCTCATGAGGCCATGCATTTCTTGTGCTTGGATCATCTCCGAGCATACGCAATTTCACAGAATACCTGTCCCTAGCTCGGTATAAATCTATTCTATGTCTTTCAACGGCATTTATATCCTCTTTAATATACTGGAGATCAGTTTGCACCTACATTAAGATAGAAAAGACATAAATGATAGAATTTTATAATTGTCGTTTGTTCCTGAGAACTCATCTAAAACATTCATGGGTAATTGTCTCATGAATAGTTACAGAGATTTATTGATAGAAACATGGTTTCTGGCTTTCTTCTTTAACTATCAGTTTCTTCCTTTTACAGCATATATATACCCAGGGATGATTTTGAGCCTAATGGAATGCAGAGAAACAAGAATAATTATCAATAGGTAGCACAATGCCACTCCATAATCCAAACAAACCAACCTCATTTAGTTCATCAACTTTTTGCATCCTCAGACAATGCAAAAAGTCCAACAGTATCTGCATGTTCCTCTCAGCTTCTTCCTGTTCCATTTTTCTCTTCCTTTCAGCAAGAAGTGTCAGAAGATTATCAACCTCCTTAATCGAAACATCACAACCCTGTCTAAGGATGAACGCAGGAAATCAATATTTGATTGATAAGAAATGACTTAGAATTGTTTTCACTCGAAGAATAAATCTGAGAAAAAGTGGAAAGTAAAGGCTTGTTAAGAACCGACCCTTTGTAATGCTTCCCGAAACTGATCCAAGGGGGATGCAGTTTTTGACACATGCCGAGCTGAAGTTTTCTTCAAAAGCTACACATGTGGTACAGAGAAGTTATATAATAAGCTGCATTCCAGAGATAGATAGTTTCAAAATACAAAAGTTCCTTTAACCATGCAATTATTTCAAGTTCAACAACAAAACAAATTCATGATTGACATGCTTGTAAGAGGTCTAAGTTTGCTCATCACCTCTATTGATGTTAACTCTTTAACAAAAGAAAACACAGGTTCTCAAGAGAGATATAAGTTAATCCATTAAAAAGTTTCCTTCAAAAATCTATGTTCATTGGCATTCGATTAAAGACTAAGCTGCCATGACCAAAAAAATAAAGACTAAGCAGCTTTCCTTGATTCTACAAAAATCAAGAGAAATACCGAACTTGATTACAAGCTAAGGCTTAAACCAGCAGCAACCAGACTTGAATTGAAAAGCTAAGGCACCAAAATCACAAAATTATACTAGCAATCATGGAGCCATAAAAAGCATATGAATGACTATCGAAACACAAATAATGAGTAAAAATAGAAAAAAGAAACCTTATCGAGTAAGAAATTAGGGTAAAGCTGATTATTGGTGAGATGTTGGCTACAACAGGGACAATCGCTCTTATTCCTAAGGTGTGTGATGATACACATATAGCAGAAACTATGGCCACACGCCGTGAGAAAAGCATCCTTAATTATCTGCATACAAATCGGACAGAGCAAGTCCTTATCAAGATCCGGCGCTCCAATCTCAGAACCACCGTCTCCACCGCTTCCTCCGTCATCATTTTCATTTCGGTTAGCACCTTCGCCAGCTGAGGATGTTCTCGGGTCGGGTTTCACCGCCGGAACAAGCGGATCCGTGGAAATCTCTTCCATGATTTTTTATATCCTTTTAAAAAAAAAGAGCTCTTCGACCGTATTTGTTTATTTTAGCTTCAAGAAAATCGGAATGTGTGAAAGAGTGGTGGGTATGACGGTGATGAGGGAGGAGTGAGCCTGAGGTGTGGTGGGATCCACGGTGGTTTCTTTCTGAGGATACAAACGATACACGTTGTTTCCTACGCGCTTCTTTTGGCGCGTCTGGCTCATGTTTCTTTTAAGTTGTGTGGTTTTACGTATCAATTATCCGGTTTAGTGAAATTCGTTTTTTTTTTTTTTTTGGTTTGAACGGTTTTAATGAATACACCCGCTTGGTCATGAGATTTTTGTAAATACTAGTATAACATAATATATAGTACTGTTTATTAATAATTGGATAGAGTAAATTCGCCGACAAAAAAAAAAGGATAGAGTAAATTCAATCCATAATCAAATTTTTTACTCTATGAAATAACGTAAAAAAACGTATAAAACATTAACCACTTTATTAAAAACATGCTCAGAATATAAAATTTTCTTATGGCTTCACTATGTTGATTGATTATTTGTGTGCTTGACATGATGAACTGACTATTGGTAGGTGGGTTCATGTCTTCCAAAATAAAATGGATAATGTTGGGGATTTAGGTATCTATCTACTACACTTATAGTAAAGATTGAAAATGTTTATCAACTAAATCAGGCGGCAGAGTTACAAAGGAGTGGCTCTTGTATTCGATGGTACCAGTCTAATCTATAATAGAGTTATTTTAGAGTTAAAAAATAGAGTTAAAAATCTGTTGCGGACAAACTATAGATATATAAAAAAAATTTATCCACAACAAATTATTGTTCATAAAAAAATAAAACAATCCATTCTACAAATAAATAAACAAATTAATTTATGTTGTGCGTTTTACAACCATTTAAAGCCTTTTTTTTTTCAAAGATAGTTAAATTTTTGTATAACAATTTTTTTTTTTTGCGCTACTCATTTACTTTCTCTACTAATTAGAGCTTGATTGGTTTAATCGCAGCGGTTGCGGTTGCGTTTGCGGAAGCGGACGGTTGCGATTTCAAGCGTTATTTAGCATTTTGATCGACTGGTTTAGCAGTTGAAAACGGGTGCGTTTGCGGGAGATTTACGACTGGTTGTTCAGCGGTACGATAGCGGTTAAACAAAAAAATACCAAAATAAATATAATATATAATTGTGAAAAAGTATAAAAACACCAAAAACTATATTTATGAAAAAGTATAAAATTTTAAACATGATTAAAAATTAAAAACCATAAATAATTACTAAATAATTATTCAAATATTGAATAAATAACTTTTAAAGTGAAACACAAATAATTATTAATATTAAAAAATTAAAGTTAGAAAATAATTATTGTTTAAAATTTAATGTGAATATATATAAGATTTGATAATATATATTTTAATTTATATATTTCTTTTTTTTTGTTTCTTTCCTTTTTTAAACCAACCGCAACCGCCCGCAACCGCAAACGCTTGCGGAAAGGAGCTTTTGAAATCTAGCGATTTAAAGCGGCCCGAAGCGGTATAAAACGGGTTTTATGATTGTTGTCAGTTGCTAGCAACCGCAACCGTCCGCTACCAACCGCTAGGCGGGTGATAGCGGGAGAACCAATCAACACCTAAATCATGTTTATCTCTTGCAATTTCGCAACCAAGTTGATTTTTGATTCTTGAACGAGTCACTTTACTTTTGATCCCAAATTCTGAAATTTATCTCCATATAAAAAATTACCGAAAAAGGGGATATTTTAATTTTCCAGTCACTCGAAACGTTCCCTCCATTCTTTTGCTTTTTTTTTCCTCTGGAAACCCCAAAGGTACTGACGGAGAAGAGAAAATGAGCTAATCCATTTCATTTCTCTACTGCTCTTTGATTCACCGGAACCCTAGAAATCGCCGTCTTAGCTCTTTCAAGGTACGCCATTCTAACTCTGACTTTTCAGTTTTTTCTTCTTGTTCTTCGATTGTTTGTGGTACTGTTCGTGTCGCTTAATCCGTTGTTTCGGAGATATATTCAGAAATCCGTCGTTTTCCTAAGTGATTCCCCTCGGGAAAAACCTCGCTCGCTGTTGTTATTGTTGATGATTCAGACTTTTACTTTCGAAACCTTGCATGAAGCTAGGATTTCTCTGTTGATAGTGTTCATAAATTGTATGGTTTTGGCTGCATTGACTCCCTCTTGACAATCGTTTTATGCTACTGCATGACACACTCGAACGCCAATCTTTGCAGAACTTGTGGTTTAGATGTTTATCGATTTTCAATTTCATCACCATTTCCTGGGGTTTTTTTTTTTTTTTTTTTTTTTTAATTGTTTCGTAACCCTTAGATTATTAATCTCTAGGTTTGATTGTTGCTGATTAGGAGGAAATTCATAAATTTGTAGGTTCTTCGTTGTTTTAGTTGTTATTGTTTGTAGGGTTTGGATCTTCTGAATCGATTTCATGGAGGGGTGTCTCTTATTAATCCCCACACAAGAAGATCTATGTTGGTTGTTTGTTTAGTTTGGGATTAGAGCATCTATAGACCAGCATTAGTATCGTCTTCTGTTGAGTAATCTTTCCAAATTTTTTGTATTATAGTTCTAGTGTTCTTGGTTGCAGCTTCTGTGCATGAGTTGCTTCTCAGTTACCCCTGGATACAGTTCTTTATGCCATTATTGTGCTTCCTTCAAAATTTCAAGGATACTGACTCTTCTTTGATCTGTTTGATGGTTCATTGTTTTCTCTTTCCTTAAATTTACCCTGCTATAAGAATCTAGGATGACGCTTTTTTGGCCTTCCAGCATGTTTTCTGCTGTAATATGTAATGACTTGTGAGTTGTCACTCGTTCATTTGGTGTTTTGTCTTTTTGAGTTTTCTATATATTATGATTTGGCTAATTTGTGTTACACTTAACCAACCTCCGGTTTTCTATCTTACAGATTATTTGTTCTGGGAAGGATGGAGAAGTCTTCATCTTTGCCACTGCCACCCTCAAGTATAAAACCAGAGCAGCCCACCCATCGAGATTATGCCATCACAACTAGATGTGGGGTTGGACGAACAGGCAACCCAATAGAACTGTGCACCAATCACTTCAATGTTTCTGTGAGACAGCCGGATGTAATATTTTACCAGTACACTGTAAGATTTTTTAGTTTTCTGCATTCTGTTATCAGTGTCTGTGTGCATATGAGATATTTAACATATCTGTGTTTTTTTTGCAGGTTAGTATTGCCACTGAAAATGGCGATGATGTCGTTGGGAAAGGAATAGGCAGAAAGCTCATGGACCAACTATTCAAGACTTACTCTTCTGATCTTGATGGTAAAAGGTTGGCATATGATGGAGAGAAGACTTTATATACTGTTGGTCCTCTGCCACAGAACGACTTAGACTTTCAAGTCATCTTGGAAGGTTCATTTTCAAAACAGTATGTCCCTCTTATCTGGATTGATATTTAATCTTCTCAAGGTATGCAAGTTCGATCTTGTTGATGTTCTTTGCTAACACAGTCTTGTTAATTTTGTAGTGTCTCTGATGGTGGTAGTCCTTCTGGTACTTGCAAGAGATCAAAACGTTCTTTCTTGCCAAGAAGTTACAAGGTTCAGATACATTTTGCTGCAGAAATACCTTTAAAGACTGCTCTCGTCAGTCAGAGAGGAGCTTATACACCAGATAAGAGTGCTCAGGATGCTCTTAGAGTGCTTGACATCGTGCTGAGGCAGCAAGCAGCAGAAAGGTGCATTGTTCTTTTATTTGCTTATGTGCAGTATATATTTTCATTGAAAAAGATACTTTCTACATTCTAATGGACAAAATTTATCATCATATTTTCACTTTGTTGGTCAAATTAATAGATGTACAATTATTTGCATTTTGTGACCATGCTAGATGCTTACTATAGTACTGCTGATTGTGCAGGGGATGCCTTTTGGTCAGACAGGCATTTTTCGATAACAATATGACCCATTTTGATGTTGGAGGAGGTGTAAAAGGTATTCAAGGTTTCCATTCCAGCTTTCGTCCAACCCATGGAGGACTCTCGCTTAACATTGGTATTTTCATTTTACTTTCTCATCTCCAGCTTTCATTGTTGATTTTTATTAATTGTCAAAAGTGTTCTCGTTTTGCAATTGATTTGCAGATGTGTCAACAACTATGATCTTAGAACCGGGTCCAGTTATTAAGTTCCTGTTAGCCAATCAGGGTGCTGAGTCACCCCGACAAATAGACTGGATTAAGGTAGTTCTGGCTCTTAAATGAATTGAAAACATGCCTGATTGCTTTTGCTTTTAGCTTTTTATTTCTCATTGAAACTTGGCAGGCCGCTAAAATGCTAAAACATATGAGGGTAAAGGCATCACACCGTAACATGGAATTTAAAATTATAGGTCTAAGTCAGAAGCCGTGCAATCAGCAACTGTATGTTCCCCATGATTGTATTTTCAATATAATTTTTGTCCTCTTTATCAGCCTTTGCTTGACTTTCTTCATCGTTTTCCAGGTTTTCAATGAAGATGAAAGATGGTGAATGTGAAGGACAGACTAGAGAGATTACTGTGTATGACTATTTCAAGCAAACTTACACAGAGCCTTCTTCTTCTGCGTATTTGCCATGCCTTGATGTTGGGAAGCCAAATCGCCCCAGCTATCTTCCGCTGGAGGTATGCATCTCCCGCAGTGTTTCCTTTAGTTAATTTTGCTTAGTCTATCCCACTTCTGTTTTCTTGTGTATTTGAATTCCTAATCTTTTTTCTTGCAGTTTTGTAATCTTGTATCTCTGCAACGTTATAAAAAAGCATTGTCAGGGAAGCAAAGAGCTTCACTTGTTGAAAAATCAAGACAAAAACCTCTAGAGAGAATTAAAACACTCAATGATGTGAGCTTCGTTTTCTTACCTCAGATAATGCTTTATCCAATCTTGGATGGCAGATATTGTTACTGACTATAAAAATGTAGGCAATGCGTACCTACTGCTATGACGAGGATCCATTTTTGGCTGGATGTGGCATCTCCATTGAAAAACAAATGACTCGAGTTGAAGGCCGGGTTCTTAAACCCCCAATGGTAAACCTATTTATGTTTTGTTTGCGGATAGACAGATATGTGCTACCATGCCTATTAATCTATTATAGTCACATATTGTTCCATTCGTAATATACAGCTGAAATTTGGCAAGAATGAGGATTTTGTACCTTGCAACGGACGATGGAACTTTAACAACAAGGTAATTGTCTACAAAATATATTCATTCCTTACTCTTTTTGGGTTTTGGATTAAACCTATTATTTTAGAACTAGTCTTTTTCCCTTTTATTTTTACCTTTGTTTCTTGCTTTGCAGATGCTTCTAGAACCAAGAGCTATTAAAAATTGGGCTATTGTCAACTTTTCTTTTCCATGCGATACTAGTCACATTTCCCGTGAGCTTATAAACTGCGGCATGAGGAAAGGCATTGTAGGTTTCATAGATACTGTCTCCATCTTCAAACGGTGTGTAGGAACTATGTCTGGTTATTTACAAGTCTAAATCTGGTTTGTTAAATCGCAGGAAATTGATCGGCCTTTTGCACTAGTTGAAGAGGATCCCCAGTATAAAAAAGCAGGTCCTGTTGAAAGGGTAGAAAAAATGATTGCGAAGATGATGAAAATATTTCCAGATCCTCCTCATTTCATCCTCTGTGTCTTGCCAGAACGGAAAAACTCTGATATCTATGGTATCATCTCACCTTTTCCTGCAGAGATTAAAGTTTATGCTCTCTCATTCAACTGGTCTTGAAAACTATGAAGGTCCCTGGAAAAAGATATGCCTCACTGAAGAAGGGATCAACACGCAATGCATCTGCCCTACCAAGATCAATGACCAATATCTCACCAATGTACTTCTGAAGATAAATTCAAAGGTATATCACCACCCAAGCAAACACTTGAGAAATCTTGTTCTGTAGTTTTCTCTGTAAATTGACTTCTTTTCCTCTTTCTCAATCTAGCTTGGAGGCATCAATTCTCTATTGGGGATAGAGTACAATTGCAACATTCCATTGATAAACAAAATTCCCACCTTAATCTTGGGTATGGATGTATCTCATGGGTCTCCAGGTCATGCAGATGTTCCTTCAGTTGCAGCGGTATTGATTACCTTCCTTGTCCTTTGTATGTCCATTGTTTCGGGTTTTCTTGGGACCTGATTCTTTATCTGTTTACTTTCTCGACCTCTGCTACAAGGTTGTTGGTTCAAAATGCTGGCCTTTAATCTCAAGGTATAGGGCAGCTGTTAGAACTCAGTCACCAAGACTGGAGATGATTGATTCGCTCTTCCAACCTATTGAGAACATTGAGAAAGGAGATAACGGTATCATGAAGTATGTGAACCCTAGTTTATCAGCTTTATTTTTTTAATTAAGCTCAACAACTCATGAGTTATCGTACACAAGATGTTAAGTGTCTTCTCCATGATTAATTTTCCGTTTCCAACAGCGAACTGTTTGTAGAGTTCTACCGGACAAGCAGGGCACGGAAGCCTAAGCAGATTATCATTTTTAGGTACTAGCAAAAACATTTACTGTTTATCTTTGTTCTCTAACCTCCAACATCCAAAAGTTTATCCTTACACAAATCTTGGGCATTTGATAGGGACGGAGTTAGTGAATCACAGTTCAACCAAGTGTTGAGCATTGAGGTGGACCAAATTATTAAGGTCTTGTTTCAAAGTCCCTTGGCTGATTTCCGGCTTCTATCAAGTTCTGTTTTCAATCTATAGTTCAAATTCTAGGGAAAGTATTATTTAACAATTTTGCTTCTTTTCTTACATGGTGCAGGCGTATCAACATCTTGGTGAATCCGATGTGCCAAAATTCACTGTCATTGTGGCTCAGAAGAACCACCACACCAAGTTATTTCAAGCTAAGGCTCCTGAAAATGTTCCTGCAGGTAATAAATACTTTTTCTTCTGCATCAGTCACACTACAACTTCATTTATTTCCAGAACTGTTTCATCATAAAAACAATCCCCATTTCTCAGGAACCGTCGTGGATACCAAGATTGTACACCCGACAAACTACGATTTTTACATGTGTGCTCATGCAGGAATATTAGTAAGTTTAGACAAAAAAACCTGATGCTTGTTTATCCTCAAAAGCTTCACTCCTGACACCTTTATTACAATCAACTCTATATTATGTTCCTCTTGGCGATCTTTCAGGGAACTTCAAGACCGGCTCATTACCATGTTTTACTTGATGAGATTGGTTTCTCGCCTGATGAATTGCAAAATCTCATCCATTCTCTCTCCTATGTGTAAGTTCTCTCTAATGCCACCTCCGAAAACCAACTTCATTTTACCATCACTAAGATCTAACTGTCTCGAATCATCATCGTTCCAGCAACCAACGGAGCACAACTGCAACCTCGATTGGTAACATTCCCTGATAAAGCTTTCCTCTAATAATAAAAATGCATCCTCCTCTTTGCTATATAGTAACCACACGGCTCAAATATTCAATGTGTCCTATCTTTATGTGTGTTTTGTGCTCTCAGTGGCTCCAGTGCGATACGCTCATCTCGCAGCAGCTCAATTTGCGCAATTCACTAAGTTTGAAGATATATTGGAAGGTGAGAAAGTTCCAGAGCTTCCACGACTGCACGAGAAAGTTGAAAGCAACATGTTCTTTTGCTGAGTAAATAGAAGTAGTTCTGGGTTCTCTCTCTCTTTCTCTAACCTTCTCTATCTTTAGAAGTTTTATCATTTTGCATATAAGTAATCATGATCGTCTAGCGTACAGTTTCAATAGGAGAAGAAAGAGCCTCGTGGAGATTTATAAGAGGCTGATAGGCTTATTCATAGCCCAAGTTTGGTTTTTGTTGTTTCTCCTAAAACAGCGGTTTGCAAGCTTGAAGTTTAATATGCTTTTGGATTTTAATGTGTTCTTTACAAGACCAAATTTTGTTTTCAATATATTAAAATTAAGAAAACTAGGAAATAGTGCTAAAAAGAAAAATGTAACACAACAAACTAGTGCTAATCTTTGACAAAAAAAAAAAAAAAAAAAAAAAAAACAGTCCATCTAAATACTCATGAAACAAGTAACAAACAAGTAAAAGGACATTTTTATTCTCTTCTGTGAGGAAGAAAATGGAGTCCATAAAAAAAGAGGAATCTAATTTCTCTCTACCAGAAAAGCGAGAGAATAAGTCTTGACGTAAAGTCTTTCAAACGGTCAAACCGGTCTAACAAACCGCGTCACACCCACGTGCACTACAAAACTTTGTAATGAAGTGGACGTTACCACAGACAATTACCACCTTTCAGAACTGCTTACGTGGCACAATATTGACGGGTCAGTATCATTGCTCTTACACTACTTCCAAGACCACCAAAGCATTACCTCAACCATTTTTTTCAACATGTGGGTCCTACCTGGCTCTGATAAACTGCGATGCAGGAGATTTCTTGTGCATGAATCAAACCCGTTTTGACTATTTTACCCCGCCCCTCCCTCTTAGCTTGTTTTCTTCTAGTTTACGAGTCAAGTCTTGGCTTGGTCCCAAAGCCTGTTATTTTCATTTTCCTTTTTTATTTTCGTTTTTTTTTTCAACTGTTTACGAATCATGTCTGCGTTTTTGTCCCTATAAAATATCTAAAAGCCGGTTTGACTAACTGAATTTTATCTATTTTTTATCATGCTATCGTAATTCATAATGAAAGTTAATTGATACAAGAGATTCTCTTATTCCTATTTTATACACAAGAATACAAAATTGAGATACCTATTGTATTTTCTTATTATTAATGGTCAATATAATTTCTTAAAATTATAATTATACGGAGGACAAAAAAATTTACAAGCATAGGTATGTAAATTCTCTTCAATTCTAATCTCCTAACTGGAAAAAAAAAAAAAAAAAAAAAGCTTAACTTGTGAGTTCAGTTATATATAGTTAGATTGCTTTTAAGACAATAATCCTCGTTGTAAACCTGAACCTATACACTTGTCCTATATCCAATTAAAAAATTGATGCAATACAGCAAAAAGGCCTCTCGGTAGATTCTGCCAAACTGCATTCAATGTTATTATTTTTTATTCTTTTTTACCCACTTGCTTTCTATATCGTGCGTTACCTTAAAATTGGAACTTACAGCAAAACAACACATTGTATACTCCATTTTTTTAAAAAAATTAATTGTACGTCTGTACCATTTTTTTTATTTTTAATAATACGTCTGTACCATTTGTTAACGTTCCTGACAATTTTTTCGCGGTTAATCCTTGTGACGATATTCATCGAAAAAAACTTGAGGTTTGCTTGTTTTGATAGATCATGCATAACAGAGTTTGACAGTTTGAGAAAAAAAAAAAAAAAAAAAAAAAACTGAATGTCATCTCTCGTGGCTGGGAGATAGATAGTCCTTTTGCTGTAGGAGGAATTTCCACAGAGCAACACATGGGATGTCTTTATGGGAGCCGATTGATTGTATCTATGGAGTCAAAGATCATTAGTCTGAAACGATAACATGATAAAAGTAATGTAATATCTGCTTTCGGAATAAGCATTTAGGCAGTGACTTTTCATTAACATAAACATAAACATAATTGTGGCCTGAATTTATTAATCGGCTACATAATCGGTCATTAAGCAGCTAATCCAGTTTAAGGAAGGATTGAGCGTGGGCCCTACATCAGACTTAAACTGGTCCAAACCACAGATTAGCGTACCAGAGCATTTTCGTACAAGTCACTATTTCATTAAAAAAGCTCCCTTAATCTTATTTTATTTCAGTATTTTACTTTTCTCATTAAATAAAGTACCGTGTGGCTCACGCTTTCCTTTTTACCCTCTTACTCCACGCTAAATGACGAAAACACCCATCAATGCTTTTTCCTCTCTCTCCCCTTTTTTGTGTTATTTTACCAAATTTCCGATTACAAAACGAACGGTCGCTAGTGGAATATTATGATGGGAGTATATTTGTTGAATTGTGAAATTGTTACTAAAATTGTTTGTAGTGTAAATACAGTATAAAATTACATTTGTTAGTCGTAAATGATAAATTTATTATTGTGTAAAATTTTAATATTATTTATATCAAAATTTTTTGATTCATAATCCAAGATTTATTATATTAACTGATGCGATTTGCACGTGTTAAAGTTTGATTGAAAAGATCATAAAAATATACCGTTAACTACTTGACCAAAATATATTCAACTTACCATATGTAAAAAACTAAACTATAATAACGATATAACCGACAATAAAAGTTTTTCATAAATAATAAACATTATTATTAGAAAAAATAAATCAGATACATAGTTTAGTACTTATTATTTTTTAAATAACATATTACACTACAAAAAAAATATCTTACACTCCTTTCATTATATAAGAAATATCGTTTTAAAATTATATTTTAATTTTATAAAAAAATGTCATACTACATTTTCTATGTGACTTTTCATGTAGATTCTCTTTTTTGTAGGTAAAAAATAAAAATCTTTTAATTCAAATCATTGTCATTTAGTTAATGATATATTAAATATAGATGTATTTGTAAGTTTTAAAAATTAATTAATCTACACCAAATGTCTCAAAACTATATTTTTTTTTGAAATGAAGAGAGTTCTATGAACATAAATATTAGTATTAATTAATTTTTGATAATATAAACTCTTTATCAAAAAAAATTAACAGAAGTATATTCATCTAAAAAGTTATACTAAGTCTTTATTAAATGACTTTAAACTTTTGTAATTTCCAGCATTAGCTATAATTTAATTTAACATTAAGTAACAAGAGTATTAAAAATAGAGAGCTAGAGAGTCAATAGATTCATTTATTCATTCAGCATAATATAGTTGGAAAATTTGTAGAGTATTAGTGAGAAGATATAATTAAGAAAAGGACCCACGCACCCACGCACCGTCATCTAGATACGCGAATAAACTGCTTTCAAATTAGGTGTGTGATTGCATATTTAATGTTTTTTTTTTCCTTTTTCATATTAGATATTAATCATTTATTATTCTATGGTAAAAAGCTATTTACAATATTAAAATGATTTATAAATAAGATTAGAATGAGTTGAAAAAGATAAAAAATATTAGAAAACATAATTACTATAATTTTTATATTAAATCAAACTTAAAATCATATTTTAATGAATTTAATGGTAGTTTAACTATGTGTTACACAATTCTGAAAAATCAAATATTATAATTAAATACAATATTATATAATTGAACATATTGTCAAATTCAGTATGAAATCTATTAATATTTACTACTAACATATCAATTTTTGGGGCAGCATAATATCTTTTCATTTAAATTAAATTTAGTACTACTAGTGAATTAATTAATTATTTTAAGTTTATCACTCAAATAGAGTAATGTTCTGAAAGAATAAGAGAAAAGGGTGGGTCCCATAAGGTTCGAATCGGACGGTTCAGATGGAACCACGACATTGAAAATTAGATCACGCGCAAACGAGTCGATGATGAAACATATAGGGGTAAGATTGTCATTTCAAAGAACCGGCAGAATTTATTAATCCGTACACGAGGGGGCAAAGACTCATTACTCAGCACTGTTATTTTTATTTATTTAAATCCAATTTTTTATGTTATTTTAATTATTTCTCGTTTTCACATTGAAACTTCTCATTACATTGGGGGAAAAAAAAAGGCAAAAAACCAAAAAGGAAGATCCGAAAATTTTCCCACGAAAATCTCAGATTCTGGGAAAAAGAAAGGAAATCGCCAAGGAGAGAATAAGGAAAAATTTCATTCCAATCGGAATATTTGGGGGCAGAGAGAGATTGTTCTTTTTTGGATTTGTTCAAACGATAAATCTATCTTTGGGAGAAAAGATAAAAAGTTATAAAATTTAAGAAGATCGTGTTTTTTTATTTTATTTTAGTTATTAACATTTGTTCTTCTTCTTCTATCTTTCATCGGAAAAAAGGAACAATCTTATTCTCCTTTTCTTAATTTCCTCTTTGTTGTTGATCATATTTGTTGTGTGATCATCGTCGTCTCTACTTACACACAACTCTAGCAAACGATTTTCCTCGGAGGTTAAAGAGACGAATAAGAGTTTTTGATTTTGTGTCTGTGACTGTGTTTGTTTTATAACGAGCCATGTCCGAAACTCAGCAGCAGGTTCACAACCCTACTGGGTCGATTCGATCTCCCGACAAAATTGAAGGTAGTTACCTTTTTTTTTTCTTTTTTTTCATTGAAGATCCAAATAAACGGTTTTTTTTTCGTAATGTGTTTATGATCATATAATTTTTTTGATCATTCAAGTCTCAATGTGATTTCTTTTCTTATTGTGAGTTTGATCATTCGATTCTTAAAGTCTGACAAGTTTTTTGGAGGTGAATACGAAATTGTCTTCTTGGAGTTATCTTGTTGGATTCGTCTTGTCGGATCATTGATTCTGAATGCTTCTTCAACATATATGGAAGTTAAAGATCACGTTTTCTATATTGTTCTCTGATAATGTATTCTAAAAATTGCTAAAAGTTTAGATTCTGATTGCTTCTTCTCCGATTTAAAGTGTGACATTGTCTTATTGGCTTTGGAAAGTGGATTTTTATGATTTGTGTTTGGTTTTTCTGGTGATTTAGATAGATAATGTTCATGTCTCTTGTTCTTGGTGTTATGATGTTTTAGATACCTTCAGGAGGATGAAAGTTAATGAAGACAATATGGAGCAATCTAGTCCATATCCTGATCGTCCCGGTGAGCGAGATTGCCAGTTCTTTCTTAGAACTGGGCAGTGTGGCTATGGAAACAGCTGTCGATACAATCATCCTCTTACTCATCTTCCACAGGTGAGAAACTTTAGTTTATATAGCCGACTCTTCTTGCACCTTTCCTGTTACTCTAAAGCTTACAGTTTGTAACATTTTGTAGGGTGTTATCTATTACAAAGATCAATTGCCTGAGAGGATTGGACAGCCAGACTGTGAGGTGCCCTGCTTACATTATACTTATCATTTCATTTTGTGTTCTTGCGTTGGTCTGAAAAGTTTATGTAGCTGTCTTGAGTCTACTACATTTATGCTGGAGAACATATCTTGTCTTGAGTCTTTCCTTATTTGGAAAGTGTTAATAGTTTGGATAGTGGATGCACCGTATTGTTTTACTTTCTTTGAGGATGTATAATGAACAAATTCCTCTTCTGTATGCAATTTCTTTGCAGTATTTTCTGAAGACAGGAGCCTGTAAGTATGGCCCAACATGTAAATATCACCACCCAAAGGACAGGAATGGTGCTGGACCCGTGTTGTTCAATGTTCTCGGTTACCCTATGCGACAGGTAAGATTAACCATGCAGATAGCCTGCTTATTATTACAGTTTCATCCACCAATTTCATACTTGATAGAAAAATTATGTTTCTTCTCTCTCCAGGGGGAGAAGTCATGCCCATATTACATGCAGACAGGATTGTGTCGATTCGGAGTTGCCTGCAAATTCCATCATCCTCATCCTCAGGCTCCTAATGGCAACTCTGCATATGCAATGTCCAGCTTTCCGTCTGTTGGTTTTCCTTATGCCGGTGGAATGACAATGATGTCTTTGCCTCCTGCAACATATGGAGTTATGCCACGTCCTCAAGTTCCTCAGTCTCAGGCCTATATGCCCTTCATGGTTGCACCCTCCCAAGGCCTTTTACCTCCTCAAGGCTGGACCACTTACATGGTAAGTTTTTAATATCTTTGCTCATTGCTCATGTAGAAGCCTTTCTCTCTCTCTCTGAAGTTACGATAAATAGACAGAGATTCTGCTTTTAACAAATTTCACTTTCCTTTACAACATTCCCATTTTTGCAAAAGAATGTCTTAATCTGAAAATTCTCTCTCTTTTTTCTTCTTTTACCGCGGTGCAGGCTGCATCTAACCCCATTTACAATGTGAAGACTCAACCCGACTCCAGTTCTAGTGCATCGGTGCCTGTGGCCGTGACATCACATCATCACAGTTTCTCTGAAAGAGCTGAATGTAGGTTTTTTATGAACACCGGAACGTGTAAATATGGAGATGATTGCAAATACAGTCATCCAAAAGAAAGGTTGTTACAATCACCACCAAACCCTAATGTTCTTCCAGCGAGACCAGTAAGTCTCTTGTCCTTCTTTGTTTTTTTTGCCAACCTGACATATCCGCAACTAGTTCTATTTATTTTTTTAACGTCCACGGAGCTTTGGTGACACTAATTTCTCTGCTTTTGCTGTGTCCAGGGACAACCAGCATGTGGTAACTTCAAGGCCGGATTCTGCAAGTTCGGAGCAAGCTGCAAATTTGATCACTCAAGTTCGGCTATGTCTTCTCTGCCAACTCCTTATCCTTATGCTCCACCTGTTTCAACTCATTTAAGGATCTCATCGCCACCAAGCCACTCTGATCCTGCCACCCTCTCCAATGGTAAACCCGCTCCAGAGAGTCAAAGCTCAGAGACTGAGAAACAAGACGATAGTCCTACACCACCAGAAAAATCAGAAGTCCATGACTCATTGCCACCAAGCCGCTCTGATTCAACCACCCTACCCAACGGTAAACCTGATGCAGAGAATCCAAGTTCAGAGACTGAGAAACAGGACGATAATCCTGCACAACCGGACAGCTCAAAAATGCAGGATTCATCTGATAAATCTACTTGATCATGATCATGATCTCAGAATCAGTTATCATCATTACAATCTGGCTGAATCCTTCCTACTCAGGGTATCTAACGATCTCAAATTGATCTCTCTGCCCTTTTTGTTAATTTTTTTTGGAAAGAGGGCTTGGAAATGTTCTATCTTTTTGGTTTTTGGTTCTTTCTTTTTTGGTTTCGGAGACAGCCATGGCTGAAACAAATAGGAAAAGAAGACTGTTTTGAATTGGTTAATAAAACTTGACATCATTTAGCAATTTTCACCTATCAGTTTCCATCATTTTTCTTTTATTCGATTTTCTAGATGCAGCAACTAGAAAAGTTTGATTGTTTTTGGTAATACACCGGTGAACTAACAAATTTATGGATTTGCAAAAACATCTGATTCTTTTTTGCTTTACAAATGAAATGGAATCTTCCAACACAAACGGAACCCTCTACCTCGTACAGAGGCTATGCTTAGAAAGGGTAACGAAAAAAAGAAACGACGGCCATCTTATGCTGATGTGTCGTCATTCGATTGGTGCACATACGTAATTCCACGGAGCCTGTGTTCTTAAATCTGCTGCTTCGCAGGATCGCGAGAGAGAGAGAGAGAGGGATACATACAATTTTATAGAGAAAGTGAAAGAAGAGAGAAAGGGGAAGAAGAAAATATGTACAAATCACCATTAACGTTGCTCACGCTTCTTACTCTTTGTTTTGGATTCTTCGATCTCGGCAGTGCTCTTTATGGATCTTCGTCGCCTGTGGTTCAGCTCACTGCTTCTAACTTCAAGTCCAAGGTATGGCGCTGAATCGATTTCCTCTTTTGGTCTATTAGCACTTCACACAATTGTTTCTGAGAATATCTATTGGCTCGTTATCTCTCTGATCTCTTCCATTCAAACGACCGTTGAAGATTTATCTAGTTTGTAGACGAGAGACGAGAGTACGAGCTTGGTGTTATTGTTTTCTTTCTAATTTCAGCAATGTATAGATCCGGTTTTGTTGTTATTTCATTGTTCCAATTTGTTGGTTGTTGTAATTGTCTGGGTAAACCGAAATGAGAAATTGATGTGAAACTGTGTTAGTGTTCTTAACTTGTTCCTTGCTGCAGGTTCTTAATTCAAACGGAGTTGTTTTGGTAGAGTTCTTTGCACCATGGTGTGGCCACTGTAAAGCTCTAACACCTACATGGGAGAAAGTGGCTAATATTCTCAAAGGAGTTGCTACTGTAGCAGCAATTGACGCAGACGCTCACCAGTCTGCCGCTCAGGTTTGTGATTGTATTATGACTCAGCTCACACAGTGGATAACGGTTTCTTGTGAATCTTACAAGAAAAAAAACTTTTTTACTCGCTGTAATGTACACAGCTTAGGCTTTGGCTTACCCAATGGTTATGGCTTTAACATTTGGTTGTGATACTACTCTGGTCCAGGATTATGGTATCAAAGGTTTCCCAACTATTAAGGTCTTTGTTCCCGGAAAGCCTCCGATTGATTACCAAGGAGCCAGGGATGCCAAATCCATTGCTAATTTTGCTTACAAGCAGGTTTGTCACATGCTCCTGCTTGATTCTTCATTACATAACTTTTCTATCGTCATGAAATTCCATCCTATGACATGATTTTGTGCTTTTAAAGGCCCAATCAAGATGTTTTTGCCACAACAAACGACCTTTACCTTGTTATTTCTTTGACCAGACAAGCAGATAACGTGTTCTGATAAATATGCCTTAGTTGTGTAGAACAAAGATGCCTACTGGAACGGCACTAAATGTCCATCAAACAAAATATAGCACTGACCTGATTCTGTCTTAAGTCTTTTGTCAATTTTTCTTTTAAAAGTAAAAATTTCAAAATACAAAGGGTTGCAGTTGATGATCTATATGGGTCAGCTTCCTTAAGTACATAATACAACCACATTTTTCATGGTTTTGTAGCTACATTAGTAAAATAGTAATTGAAGAACCTCAACTGGCCATTATGTCATATTCACTTGTCTCGTGTAGCTGCACTCAGATAAGCTTATTGCTATTGTTTTTTGCTCCCCAGATCAAGGGTCTTTTGAGTGACCGTTTGGAAGGAAAAAGTAAACCAACAGGAGGAGGATCTAATGAAAAGAAATCTGAACCTAGTGCATCTGTGGAACTGAACTCTAGCAATTTTGATGAGTTGGTCATCAAAAGCAATGAACTCTGGATCGTTGAGTTTTTTGCACCTTGGTAAGTTGTACTTATAGGCCAAATGAACTGTTCATGCCTTCAAACTTCCTCGGTATATCTCAAGGTGTAAAACATAATTTTTTATTTCTTCTAAAAGGTGTGGACACTGCAAAAAGCTTGCCCCAGAGTGGAAAAAGGCTGCAAAAAATTTGAAGGGGAAGGTGAAACTAGGCCATGTCAATTGTGATGTTGAGCAGGTAATCACAAGATATGTTTACATTTTAAAAGAATTGTCTATCAGAGATAATTTTTATGGACTCTTTCCTGTCTCAGCATTCTACTGGTTTCTTATAAATTTAACATGAAAGTCGGCTGACTTTGAAGCATGAATCTGACCAGCTTCCACAATGTCTTTTTTTTTTGAATCGAAACTCTTGTTTTCATTTTACCTGTGATGGATTCTGACCAAAATTGTTATATATTGCAGTCGATAATGAGCAGATTCAAAGTGCAAGGATTCCCTACAATTTTGGTCTTTGGTCTAGACAAAAGCAGCCCATATCCTTACGAGGGTGCTAGATCTGCATCGGGGATAGAATCTTTTGCTTCTGAACTTGTGGAATCTAGTGCTGGCCCTGTTGAAGTAACTGAGCTGACTGGGTCGGTATGTTCCCATCCTTTGCTTTGTCTCTTAACATTATTTCTTAAATACTACTAAGGTCGAACCCAAGACATTGACACTTGTTCTTTGCTGATGGTATAGGATGTCATGGAAAAGAAGTGTGGTTCTGCTGCTATTTGCTTTATCTCTTTCTTACCTGACATTCTTGACTCCAAAGCTGAAGGAAGGAACAAGTACCTCGACATGTTATTATCAGTTGCAGAGAAGTTTAAGAAGCATCCTTACAGGTATACATAGAAAAATTATATCCTCCATGCCAGCATTTTCCTGTTCTCGGTTAGTGTCAACGTTCAGAGCCTTCCCAAATATGGGGGAGAAGAAGCTTTGAGTTTTTAGTGTTCTTAGGAACCTATAAAGAACAAAGTATAGAAACTTTTGTAGATATATTACCTAATCTGAAAGTCTCATTTAAGAATCAACACACAATCTTACGCAAGGATTAGGACATCAAAGCTTTGTTCATATAGAAGTTTTAGGACTTGCTTTGAGAACATCTGGTCAAGGCTCGTTACTTTCCATGCACAGATTTTATTATTTCTTAGAAGTCAAAAATTAATATTTCTGCAGTTTTATGTGGGTGGCGGCGGTAACTCAGCCGGATTTGGAGAAGCGAGTTAATGTGGGAGGATACGGTTATCCAGCAATGGTAGCCATGAACGTGAAGAAAGGAGTATATGCTCCTCTTAAAAGCGCCTTTGAGCTTCCACACCTCTTGTAAGTTTGGTTCAACTATAAATATCACACTGGTTCATAGGTGATTTTCGCTCTAATAACAATGGAAACTTCGTATGTGTTGTTACATCAGAGAATTTGTAAAGGATGCTGGGGCCGGTGGAAAAGGAAATTTGCCCATGAACGGAACACCAGAGATCGTGACAACAAAGGCATGGGATGGTAAAGATGGAGAACTGATTGAGGAAGATGAATTCTCACTTGAAGAACTCATGGGAGGTGATGATGCTGTTGGTTCTAAGGATGAGTTGTGAAGAATCCAATGGTCTCAACCTGAATGTATTTCACCTATGTTTTCCAAAAGAGAGCCAAGAGCATTTCAAGATTTAGGAACATATCTGGATTTTGGATTTTGATAAGACACATAAGAGAGAATCTATAGTGGAGTAACATTACAGTTCATGGCTGGAAACATTTTGTCAGTGGGGAGTTTCATGTTATCCTTGAAGCATTCCACAACGTGCATGTCGAGTTTAGGATTTTAGTACCTAAACTGGATTTTCTTCTAATATCAATCAACTCAGCCTATTAAGTATCTGGTCTAAAACTTCTGACGAGGCAATCATTGACTTTATACTCTTGGTTCTAGCACTATGCAGTAATCAATTGATCATAGAGAAACCATATATTTGCCAAATCAAATTGAAGTGGAATAGATAATAATACATATATTATAAACACTTTGTGTAAGCACTATCTATTACAGAGCATAGATATTATTTGCCGAAACCAATTGGTACAACGACCGAGAAGTAATAAACCAAAATAAGATCGAACCCTTTTGCAGTAACTCTTCAGTATCCATATCCAACATGCATTAAACAGCAGATAAATTCAAAGGGAGAGGAGAATTACACAATCTTTAGTTCAGCGGCGAGAATAAGGCAAAGACCCTGAATAAGCATACCGGGATGCTACTAATGAAGGTGGAAGCTCAACTTCAGTTATGGTTGGGTATCTTTGTGATGATCGGTAGTACTCAGCCAATGAGTCTGCTGTAACATACCGGGAATACAGGTCATCATCTTCTCTTCTCGGAGAAACAATGTATGTCCTTGGCGGCCTTTCAGGAGCATGGTACTCATAACTGTAATACGGGTCTCTCCTGTAGGGGTCCAAAGCAACCGCTGAAGCTGGTGGCTCGGGCGAGTTTCGACCCACGATTTCCCGTCTAGAACTTTGATGATCATACCTGTGGTAGTCTCTCTCAGGCAAATGAACAAGACGAACTTCCCTACGGTCATGCCTCTCAATCTCTGCTTGTCTCAAAAGCCGATCATGGTCCACAGATGGACGGTAGGAATCCAAACGAACACGGTCTCGGTTGACAATGTCGTAAGAAGAATCAGAAGGCGGAATTGGGTACTGCTGGGTTGTTTCTCCTCTTCTCAAGCCATATGTTCGGTACTCCCTTTCACTAAGATATAAATCACGCGGTTGTTCTTCTCTGCGTGGAGGAGGAGAAACACGTCTTCTTTCATGTGTGCGTGTCGGTTGAGTCCTACTGCTACCAGAGGCATAACGGTCTCTATCAGATCTTTTTCTACCAGCATCGCGAGGAACAGGGATTGGCTGGGTGTGGGTTAATTGTGCAGGGATAGCAGCTGGCCGGAAAAGCTTTTTAAGCTTAAACACCTTTAAGAACACCATAGTATAAGAGACCAGCAGAGTGATGAAAACGCGTTTAAGAGTATATATAAATTTGAGAAATTGATGAAAAATGTGGATTACCTGCTTATGAGTCAATTCTGTTTTAAACTTGTTTTTATTGTTGTAGTTCTCCTTGATTGCTTTCTTGAATTGGCTCTCCGGCAATGGTATGCAATCACTAAATACCTTAAAGCGCACCTGAAATGCAAAGAATATCACCAAGTTGATCTATAAGTTATATAAATTCCGACCAAAAAAAACTCATATCATCTTCGAGACTAGTTGTATAAATCAAGTTTTCGTTTTTGAAAAGAGGTGTCAATGAAATGGCTAACAAACATGGGTGAAACACAATGTTACCTGCGCAGGAAAGGATCCACCAAAAGCAGTGCACTCAAGTTTCATTCCACCCGCAGAGGATGCTTGAAAAATTCCATAGAGGAGTTTGAGATCATAGTCATAAAGAAAAAGCTTAAGCCCGGGCTTGATACCCATGACGTAATCCTTCCTTTTCTCTTGTACGCCCATTACACCGAACCGAAAACAATCGGGTCTCGTTTTTGTATTGCACATGAAGATCAATCCACCAATCTTTACTTTCCCATGCCCATCCATTTCTCTTTTCTCAGGGTCAACAGGCTGCTCTTTCCTCTCTTCAACTTTTTGTTGTGTTGCATCAGCAGCAGCTACATCTTTCCTATGTTTCTTGTTTGAACCTAAAACCTGTTTTCTCTGTCTCTTCTTTTTTCTTCTCTTGTCTTCAGCCAAGCCAGTTTTGGCTTCTACAGAACTGTCAATAGCTTTCTTAGCTTCCATCACGTTTCCCCCTGAAGAAGCTCCGACGTCTCTTTTATTCGAGACAATTGAATCCAGATCCCCTCCTTCCTTAGGTCCCTGCAATGTAGTTGCAGTCTCTTTATCCATCCCCTGAGCAAGAGTCCCTTTGACTTTTTTCCCCTTTTGTCTCTTCCGAATGCTAGCTTTTCCCTTTACCTCTTTTAGTGTTTCCTTACCCGAAGGTTCTCCTACAACAACTTTTTCACCATCATCATTTGCAGGTTGAGGAGCTTCTATTAATTCTTTCTGAAATTCCATATCATTTCCTCCAAGAGAGGGTTCTGAATCTTTGTGTTTTCCAGAAGAACATTGAGGGGAATCTGCAGACTCTATAACCTTCTTTATTTCCTTTTGGCTTTCGCCAAGAAAAGGCACTGCACTTTGTTCATCTTCCTTGATGTTTACCACAGATTTATTACCTTGTTCTACAGTGACATTCTCCTCACCAGCCACCTCAACAGCAGTACCTTTTCTAATTTTCCTTTTTACTAGCCTCTTTACCTTTTTGACAGTTTTAGTTTTCGCTGGTAAGCCCTGTGGCTTTTTTATTCCGGAAGAAGTTGCTTCAATAGAAGCAAGAACAGAGGGTTCTTCAACAGTCCCATCTGCTGCATTATTTTGCTCTACTGGTACTTTTACGATTGCCAAATCCTGATTGGTATCCATGAAAGTTTCAACAAACTCGTCATCTGCCTTGCTTTTTTCTACAGCAGAGGTTTCTATAGCCTTATTCTCAACCTTTTCCTCAGCTTCAACCACCACTTCCCCATTCTTCCCAGCAACTTTATCATTCTCAACTACCGAGGCCGTAGTGGCTTTCTCATTCTCGTCTTTCTTAGCATCTTGTAGTTCCATTTTCAAGAAGCAATCAGATTTCAATGCGTAGCCGCTGCAAAAAAAGGTATAAATTAAGTTACCAAGGAGCATAAAATGAAAAAGAGATCATGAATCATGGTAAAAGAAGTATTAGCCAATGATTAAACAATCCAATTTACACATTACTTAAGAACATCATAACAAAACAAAAATAAGACAAGATTCCATCAAACAGAATGAGAAATTCTCATCTCGACATTAGTCATCATCCGACAGCAGTCATCATTCTCATTAACCGAAGAAGAAGAAGAAGATAGAAATTAAGAAAGCACTAGCTAATGTCTCTGTCTTTTCATCACTTGTAGTCTTGCACTAATCAACTAAATCCTAAAAAGGTGACCAAATCAAGACAGAGCAAGCAAATTGAGAATGTTAAAAACAGTAACTGACATGAATTAGGAAACTCACCTCAAAACATGAAAGATAAATCAGAGATCCGAGACGGAGAAGGCAAAGGCTCAAACTTGGTTATCCTGAAATTGAGAGTAAGAGATTCCAAACAAACCCGACCAAAAAAAAAAAAAAAAAAATTGGTCTAAATCGAATCTACAATCTGCTTAAAGAACTCTTACAGAGAGCAAGATGTCGATAATGATGTCTCTCCAAATCCGTGACAAAGGATTCTGATTAGACCACAAGATGGAACTTATCACAATGGAACAAAAAGATAAGGAATTGACCAATAATTTAGAGGAAGAAGAAGAAAAAAAATAGAGAGGAACAAAAGCTTCATTCAATTGATCATATTCTTTCGGTGGGTTTGTTAACAAAGAAAGAACAAAGAGTTAATAAATTACCAAAGCCTAAGAGAGACGATGGCACAGAACGTAAATAACCTAAAGACTATAGATAGGTTTGGGCTTGGGCTTCCCTTAGGCGTAAAAAGGCCCAAATCTCAATTCATTGAGCAAAAGGTTTATTGGTTTGTCATACTGACAATGTACTCTCTGGTCCAGGATTATGGGATCAAAGGTTTCCCAACTATTAAGGTCTTTGTTCATGGAAAGCCTTAGATTGATTACCAAGGAGAAAGAGATGCTAAATCCATTGCTAGTTTTGCTTACAAGCAGGTTTGTTGTCACATGCTCCTGCTTGACTCTTCATTACATAACTATTCTATCTTCAAGAGACAAGAATGAGTGCTTTTAAAGACCCCAATCAACATGTTCTTGCCATAACAAACGACTTGTACATTGTGTCCATCACGAGCACTGACCTGATTTGTGTAAAGGACAGCAGTTGATGATTTGAATGGTTTCAGCATCTTTAAGAGCATAATGCTATCACATTTTCCATGGTTTTGTAGCTAGTTTGATAAATAGTACTTGAAGAACCACACAAGTGGCCATTATGTCATTTTAATTTGCATTGCACAACTAACATTCTCCATCCAACTCGTGTACCTGCACTCAGATGAGCTGAGGGAAATAGTAAACCAATTGGAGGAGGATCTAATGAAAAGAAATCTGAACCTAGTCAGCTATGGAATCGCACTCTAGCAATTTTGATGAGTTGGTCATCAAAAGCAATGAGCTCTGAACCGTTAAATGTTTCACCCTTTTCATATTTTTCAATAATTGAGAGCATATCCAAGAGAGGAACATGTCTGAATTTTGGATTTAGATAGACACATTGGAGAATCAGTAGTGGAGTGATACTACAATTCATCAGAACCGAGAAAACTCAAAATACAAAACAGTGAGTATAATCTTACTAAACTAAACAGAATAAACCAAAATGTTTACAAGTGTTGTTTGGATCATCTGAAAGTTAGTTCATACTGACTCAGCAAGAGACGAAGAGAAATCCATAGGGTAAAAAACACAAACCTCTTTAGCTACTATTTATAATATCTGACGAAAATTCCAATGAAGTGTCATCACTTTCAAACCCCTAATATCCCAAGACGAAAAACCTAAAACCAAATTACATTACTCTAAGAAAAATTGCACCTTTAGGCCAAGAAAAATCGAGAATTGCCTGAAATGTGTATTCTTTTTGTACGTGTGACCCTCAGCGATAAACAGAACATGATCAGAGAGGCGTAGAATCGTCAAAAGAAGAGCATCCGTGGCTACATTCGCCTGAAGTAGAAGCGCCATCATCGCCGCCAGGAAGAGAGTTTCCAAGGCCAGATTCTCCCGAAGTTGAGCTGCCGCCATGGCTGGGATTGGTGGAATTTGTGGGCGTAGGAGGGACAAGGGCAAAACAGAGTTTACCACTTCCTGATCTGAAAGACCAAAGAGGAAAGAAGTCGTCGACCTTCAAACTGTTAGCAGCAACCACATTGTTCCAACCATCACATAAGGCATACATCCAGTTTGCGCCTACCTTCCACTTCCTCAAATCAAGGACATGCTTATTCATCATAGGATCCACCAAATTCACACTCACACCTGTCTTACGAATCTTCATAGCATATTCATCCAAGATTGTTGTCTCCTCCTCTGTCAAAAAGTCTGGATTTTTCACTTGCTTAAAAGGGACTGAGAGACGTGATTGAACTTTATCGACATCAGTCATAAACAGTTTCCTCGTTGAGATCAGCTTTGGATTGTAGCCGTTCTCTTCTCTACTCATCACGTTCAGTAGCCACTCCGGAGGAGTCGATTGAATCGGTTCCACCTCTAAAGGACGAACGATTTTGCTTTTCTTGCTTCTTGTCTCTTCCATGTTAACGGGACTACGTTTCTTGAACTCGGTGACGCAAGAAGACGAAGAAGAAGGCTCCGATTCCGCATTAGGGTTTTGTAGTTCCGATCTCTGTTGTTCGATCACACGCGTCCATGGTGTTACCATCTTGCGAGAAGAAGATGATCGTTGAGTTCTCTTCTTTCTAGGTACTGTATCCCCTGAAATTCTTGCTTCTTCGATCTCTGTATCTTCGTCAATGATCTTTGATTTGTCTTCCTCGTGAGTACCAAACTCTTTTTCGTAAATCATGGCAGCGACAGCCAACAAAATCTCGAAGCTGGGCAATTTACTCTGTGAAACCTTAGGATCATCAGATGTATCCATTTTCTTGGAATCTCTCGAAGACAGGGGGAAATAAAAACAATAGGATCAAGAAGATTTGTACCGTTGTACGCAAGAAACCTAAAGCTGAGAAGATGAAAGAAAGAGAGCGAGAGGAGAGAGAGAATGAGCGTGAAAGTAAAGAGAGAATTGGTAAGTGGTGATTTTAAATAGATATATATGACGTCATCTCAGGTTCCTCTCGGGACTCGGATCACTAAACGGCCGGCTAAACCTAATAAGATCTTCTAATGAACAGTGTAAAAAAAAAAAAAAAATTTCTTCTGATGAATTTTCTGACCCTTAATTATGACCGTTGTGATTGTGTTAAAATTTTAAATCATGTGGCCAGCCTAAGAAAAATTACCAATGTCGTCATTTCTGAATTTTATCTTGTTGATTTATGAGACTAAACTTTAATATATTCAATTATATGATATACTAACTTTAATGTAATTCATGTGTTGCAATTATAAATTAATAAAGTAAACAATAGAATATATTCATATATTATCGTTTATACTTTATAAACCTATAAAACCAAAATCGAAAAAGGCCCAACTGTAGACCAAAAGCATTCTGTTTGTTTTTTTTTTTTTTCCTAGCATGAAGACTGTTCATTACTTTACTTGCCGATAATATTAGTATGCAAGTTGCGACAAAGATATGAGTGCACCAGAGCTTTTTCCCTTGAATCTTAAGCCCAAATGTAAAAATCATGTACAACAAAATCTGGCACACGCTTTTAATTTAAATCTAAAGTTTTCAACTCATCAGCTAAAACTCTCTTTACATATATTCTTACACAAGAGTGTGTCGTCAATGATACAAGCTGACATTAAACACCTCATGGCTCTTCTGCCAATAGGCTTTACTTGCTTCTTCCCAGATCTAAAGGGGTTTTTAAGTTTTACCATTTCCAATCTACTGGCTAACGTCGTCTATCCTCCATAAGCATTCTTTTCTCAGCGGCGAATCTGTAAATATAGCTTTGATGAAATCTTGTACCTGCAACAAGCACATTACAAAGCAATCAAGATCCAAAAGATCTAAAACAATTGCCTAAATCCAGATATCATATATCTCAAGTAAGTTGTTATTGGGTATTAGGATGTCTCCATGATGTAAAACAATTTTAACAGTTTGTACCTCTGTTCTTGTGAAATTGCAACTAAATAACTCGCCACTTTCCCAGGCTGAAGTTATTGACTTGAGAGGCATATCCAATAGTTCTGGAAAATGAGAAACAAAAAGAAAAGCCAAGGTAAAAAAGTTAATTGAGCCAATGTCGAGTTAGCGTTAAAGAGAGGGAAATAAAAAAAGAAAGAAAGACATGCCTGCTAGTTTACGGGTTTTGCGCAAAGATGGTATGAGATCATCAAGAGGACGAGATGTGTCATCTGCGGATCTCAGGGAACCGAGTAAAGAAGATAGATTCTCCAACATGAGATTAATCAGTTTTTGTAGCTGAGAATAAATAAGCATACCATATTCAATAGCCAGTTAGAAAAATAACATTGCACAAGCGACTAGCAAAGAGAAACAGCTACCTGAAAAGTTTCATCAGCCGCCATGTCGTCTAGAAGAAGAATATCTCTGGCTATTCTGCGAAATACCGACTCCAAAACTATGCACATGCTTTGCTTGTAAGTTTTGGGCCGTAACACTGGCTCCCATATCATATGCACTTTCTCTAGACTAAAGACAACCTAATAAAAAAATTGCATTTTCCTGATAAGAGTGATACTTGATTGGAAAGAAGGTAAAATAAGGCAAACAAATTCAAGTCTGAGCATTTACCTGCTCAATGCTAAATTTTGCAGATTCAAATTGTTTCATTTGATGAGTATTCTGAAATCCATCTGCACTGTCTATAGCCTGATGATAGATACAACATGTTAAACGAGAAATCAGTACTCTTTAAACTTCACATAAGATTACTTTGTAACCTTTAAGACAGTTTTTTTCACATAGATTCACCTCTCGCAAACTCGAAATTACTAGATGAACTTGTTTCTGCAACACTTCTTCTGCCATCAGTTTAAATCTTGGGGCTACGTCAGCAAATACTGCATACTCCTTGATGGAGCTAGGGAAGCTAGCACGATACTGTGAACAAAAATGATGATATGATCAGCAGAAGGGGAAAATTATAATCTTCACCTGTTAATGAATAAGGCTGCTTAAGAAGACAATTTCTTAGTCAAAGAAAGAAGTTTCAAAACTGCGGTTTATTTTTGCTTAAAACACATTGTTCATACCTCAAAAGCAAGTCCAAGTATCTCTTCGAACAAATATAGACAATCGTTGTGCAGAAGAGCAGCAGCCTGATTGATGCCATCGAGTTGTTTCTCTAGCTTCACATTTCGAGAGAGTAAGGAAAAAGAAAGATGAGACTTTGCACATATTGGTGAGAGATTTTCAAGTGATGATAATCACTAGACTGATTCAGTTGTTGGATCTTCTTTAAATTCTTTTTTTCACTGACCTTGACAGGAACAACAGCTTCATACAGAAGGATAGAATCTCGAGCAGCGTTGTAGAACTCTGAAGCAACCCTTGCAGAAGACACACAAACATCCTGTATAAAAATGAGTTTATTATCCCAACTGTGTCTGGAAAATGCTTAGATTGAATTGCAGAAGTCTGAGAAGAGCAACCTCGAGTGTCTTATGCACCAAATGCATAAGTTGAGATGCAGCTTCAGATACCACACACCTTTCAGATGAAAAAAGTAAGCAAACGATGTGCTTGGAAGAATTAACATCTAAAGATTCCACACCATCAGACTTAAAATTGGCATTCCTCATAGCAATTTCCTGAAAATGGATTTCACAATCATGATCTATAACATGAGAAGATTAATGCGGTAAATATGACGATGATGCTGATGATAATCAGAGCCCACCTGGGGAATCGTAAAGTTACACTGCAACAGCAAATTTCTTGCTTTTGCTAGGATTTCTATCTTCTTTCTAGATGCAAAATGAACCTCCACATCTTCAGCATATTTGCTGAGCCTACTCTCTGCGTCAGATGGTGAAACAAAATTCAATTCCTTTAGAACTGCTTCAAATTGTGAGGTCCGCTCGATAATTTTCTGAAAGTCAGCAAGTTTTGAAGCATCTTCTGGGACAACCTGACTCCAAAGGAAACAACAACCTTTTAACAGACTACACCAGTTGAAGTACAAAGGATAAGAGTACTCTCTCTCTCACTCTCTCTCTCTACCAAAGAAATTTCTGTATATAATTTCAGAACTACATCAATTTTAAAAACATACCTTTGAAAGAAATTTAGATATAATCAGCTCTGATATCCTCGGCCATGTCAATCTCCCAAATGAATGTATCCATGTAACGTTTCCAAAGCACAAGGAACTGCAAATGAACTTAACAACCTTAAGAATTCCTGAATATATTGCATCTCCATCCGCATCTTCAATCTGCGTATAAGGGGGTAAGCATTTTAAGGTTCAGAAGACATAGACCAATGCAGAAAATACAAGAAGCACATAATCTCTAGGCAAGAGAAAAGACAGAATTCATGAGATGGATAGAGGCTCCTCTAGACCTCATCTGTACTAGAGAAATATCTACCTTATGATTGGAGGATTGCTCTAGCCTTAATGTCGCTTCAGTTATTTCCCCTGAGGTTTTACTTGAATCCTCCACAGCGACAAAGGTAGATGCATGAGTTACAGCTGGGGTGATAACATGCTTGAAGATTGAGTCAGCTGCTTTCGCAAGCCCATAGTCTAACATTCCAATCACCTAGAAATATCCAGAACAGTCAAATGCCAAAAAAATGTAATAGCAGATGACTCAATACAGAAAAATAGTATTGAAAATTGCAATGATTTTCGCCAGATATAGAAGTCAAATCATAAACTCACACCTCCATTGCCTCAAGAACAGTACTAAGAGCGATTCCAGCAGTTTCACCAACGTTTAGCTGATACTTAATCCGGAGTCTACTCGAGTCTAGCTCGAACCGCACTGCATTCTCCATGAATTTTGCAAGCACCTCTTGAATCTGCAAATACAGACACGATTCTACGAAATGTGAATGCAATTTTGAAGATTACAGACACCAAGCTAGTCATTGGCACTGAGCTAAACTAAGGTTTCGCTTTATTCAAATCATGCTCACCTCGTCAAAGCAATTAGACCATTCCTTCCTGAGCAAAGCATAAGCCACAGGTTCTCCTTCTTCCTCTTCACCAATCCTCAATACGACTTTCAATTCTCTGATTCTCTCAGCAGCGAATCTGAAACGTCCGTTTTTCAAAGCTTCCTTAGTTTCCTGCAATGCCTCACAGATTCCCACAATCGCACTCACTAAATCAAGCGACTCTCTCTTCAATTTCACTTCCTTGGACTTATCGGTTATCTCATCCACTACACTACGAATCTCAACATCAATCGGACGGTCAGAAACCAATTGTAGGACATCAGAGACGTCATCGGAGATCAGACGAGTCCTCGAGACAGCGTCTTGACAGAGCGAGAAGAGCTCTGAGAAATCAGAGTGATGAGCGACGAGGTAGGACTGAACTTTGGACTTGATCCTTAGGGAATGAGACTCTAAGCGGTTTATGAGGAGGCGGAGATCCGGCGCCGATAACGGAGTTGTGGGATCATTGAGATCGTGTCCGGCGAGAAGGTCCCGAACATTGATCGATTCAAATAACGCGTCGATCTCCGGCATGACGGAGGGACGGTGATCGTCGTCGTCGAAGGTCTTCTCCGATCAGAGAGAAATTCGCGGTGAGAGATTTGGCGGTGAAGATGGATCTTTTATTGGACACGACGTTTTCTTTTGCGTTTACTATTGGGCTTATCATATAAAATGCTAAGCCCAAGGCCCATATTTTCATCGTACACATAATTTTTTCTTTTCCCACTACGTAAAGAACTCTAACTTATACGTACCATTTTTGATTTTTGTTATGGTCGACAAAAATTTAAGGGAAACATTTGTTACGACTCAATTGTACATTATACGTACCACATGTGGGTGTTAAGAGTAGTGAGAGTTATGATTTAATGTAGAGGGGAGAAAACATTTGTTACGACTCAATTGTACACTAAATAATTTAACTTGAATACTCATAGCCAAATTGAAGAAAATCATTTTTAAAATTTAAATAAGTGATTATTTGGAAGAAGAAAAAATAAAATAAAATACTGCAACAGTTACTTAGCCGTATGACCAGCTCAAAAGAAAACCCTCTACTCCTTTAATAGTAAATTCCATTTCTTATATAAGCATAATTGTAAGGGAAAACATTATCAAAAGAAAATAAAAGAACAAAAGCTTTTAAAGTAAGTGCGATTAATCTGTATCGTAATTTGTTTCAGACAAGAGAAAGAGAAAGAGAGTGTCTGATCCATGGCTGCACCTAGAGAATTTATTATCTGTTGCTTCTTCACACTTCTCTTATGCAACTTTTTCATGAGAGTCGACTCTGGTGCTTCTGCTGACGTCAGCAGAGGAGGATGTGGCGGCGACGGTAGCCTCGGGGACGATAATGAGCGGTGTGTGGAGGCGGTGAAAGATGACGACGATGATGACGTGGATGATGTTTACAAAGTGATCAACAAGATGAGGATATATGCTTGATCATGCATGGTTCATCATTTATATATAGGGATATATATTTTTGCTTTTTTTTCGTTTTCGATTTGTTTTCTCAAGTTTATGTCGACTCTTCTGTATTGCCTTAATTTATATATTTTTTCTTTCTTTTTCCCCTTTAATGAGAGAGAATGTGATCCGAAAATGGTAACCTGCAGTTGCTTAGATTAGATATATAGTTTTCTAATTTTCTTGGATAACCAGTAAATGACGTGCTTTGTCACAAATAATTCTCGATTATTATGATGCGATAATGGGATGATATCTTATTATTAAAAACTGTAGGAAACCAGTACACATATTTTATATAAGATAGCAAGAATTGAGTATGGTATAGCACAAGCTTATGTACACTTTTGAAATTAAATAGTATATTTGATGTGTTAAATTTTCTTTTTAAGAAAGTCAAGAAACTTAATTTACACATAATTATAATAAATTAACTCGGAAGTTTTTGAGGACAACAAAAGCTTTAGATGAAAAGAAAAAAAAAACTCCACAGATTTAGGATTGCAATCCTAGCGTTTATAGATACATTATGTAGAAAACCAACAATAAATAAGAAAAGTTTTATTTATTTATAATAACAATACATATAAGTTTCCTGCATACAAATCCATATATAAAAAATGACTGGTATAACTACACAAATATTTTATGCTAAGTTAGACGATATTAGCTTACCATACTAATATCAGCTAGCTATTGCTTATAAAAGTCTATCCTCATAAGAATAGTTACAAAAATTTTGTATTTTATAGTTTAAGAAATTAGTTGAAAAATTAACTCTCATTTGTGTAACATTATTTCTTTATTTAGAAAAAAAAATATATATATTTCATAATATCAACCACCACGACATTTTTGGCTAGGTTCGCAACCTGGTTTATATGGGTTAGCTGGTTGCATCTGGCAACCTGGCGGGGACCCAGGACCACAACCTTTGGGTTCATCTTGTCCCATAGCTGGAGCGCTTATGCTTTTGGCTTCCGTTGTGCTCATGACTATAGATATAATAATTATAAGAGCGAATGACTGCACAAATGTTTTCTTGGATATAACCATTTTCTTTTCCCTGGATAATTTTTACTCTGCTTTTCCAATCAACATTACCGCTATTATATAGTGTGGATTTTGTTGCTAAATAAAGAATGTTTCTGATGGGGTTAATCAACCTTAACCATTGAATATTTTGTCGGGTTTGCGCATTGTTTGGTAAACCATACTTATTAATTTTGTGTAAAAATAGTAAAACTCATCTTTGTCGAATATAAGCTGGCATTTAAAGATATCTTTAAAACTTCTAAAATAATATTAGGAAAGGAAATGGTACAAATTGTTCTAGTTAAATTTTAATAAGTTTGTAATCACTTGTATTTATAAACTAATAATTTTAAAACTGAAGCTTGTGGTTCGTGTAAAATTTTGTATACACGTGGTTTCCTGAATCAATGTGGGTCGAGCGCTAGCGATATAGATAAGTCTGCATGCACTATGAAAGAAACTGTCAATACCAATGCCATTCATCATTTTATTAATATTATAGATAAGAAAATACTTTTTTTTTTTTTTTACTTTGCGATCGACCCATAAAATTGTTGGGTCTAATCTTTGGCTTATGTTACTTAATACTTATGTTATAAGCTAAGTCGGTCCTGCATTGTTTTTAAGATACTCGATAGCGTGGGAATAAATGTAGGTGCTTGTCATGTCAAACAAAAAATGTACTTGGTGGAAACAAAATAAAATTTAGTGTGTTTAAGGGGACCGGAGGATATGGTTCGTATCAGATATTTAGAGCATATGATCGAATATATCTATTTCTATCATGCTATGTGGGAATTTATACATGCTCTGTAGGTTGGATTTCTAGACCGGCCAGCCAAATTAATGCGGTAGCAACACTAATTACTCAAAGTTGGACATGCAACGTAGTGAGAGATGTATCATAGTTGTATCAACACTAATGATAGTATGTATACCATGTGTACAAATGATATTCCCAAAGTAACGCCCAGGCACTAGCTCATTTTAATAGGCTCATATTTATCAGTCTATTCATTTACCCAAGAAAAGGGAAAAGAAATTGCTTGTCAGATCTAATACACAAAATTCAGCATGCATCAGTTGTTCAATTGGTGTGTGTATTAGGAGATCTAAGATCTTCAAAGTCATGAATTTGAACTTAAGTGACAGGAAATAATGAACTAATTTAACTTGTTTGAAGTTTTCAACCCGAAATAGTATGGATCATCATACACCTTAAACATTATGATAAACCAAAAAAGTAAATTTAATAAAACGTAATTTTATGTTAATGATGTCGCGGAGTATATATATATACCAAATGAATATATCCTAGGGTTATCAAATGGACCATGGTATAAGATTCCTGTCGAGTCCAAACTGGTCTAGTGGTATTTCGACCTAAACCAATAATTTTGAGAGGAAGAATCTTGGCATAAACAGCTTGGAGATTGATAATCCTACCGAAGATGCAAACCATGAACAACAGTTTTAGAAATAAAATTCATGAACAAACGAATGAAAAAATTATCTGATGACCGGCACATGAAATCTGATAGGACCTATATCGTTTAACCCGAAAAACCGGCTCTAATTTTTTTTTTTTTTTTTTTTTTTGGGAGCAAGTAAGATATAGAACCAGCTCTATTAACATCCTAATTGAAACCCCTTTGTCAAGGGATCTGCCTATATATACTGACATATACATACCACTTTCTTCTCACTCCGATACGAACTATAGACCAAAAAAAAAAAAAAAAACCCTACTACGATATATCAGACCACCATCATCCTCAAAATGGGACTAACGTCACTTGAAGGTTCGTTTCACTTATTTACGCATGCATACATGCATACAAGTTATAATTCATTTCTGTTTTATGTTTACTCATCTACATATATAATTCAATCTAGACACCGTAAAAAAGCAGCTAAAGGAACGCAAAAACGCTCACTACATGTTCGTTGAAGGAATGTCTAAGCTATTGACTGAAAAAGTTAAGACGTTTCAGTCACTGGATTTCCAAGTTTCTGGTCTCAACTGGTGAGTAGTTCGATCTTGTGCCGGAACACGGTTCTGCAATTAAATTTAACTTATGTGTGTTCTTTTTGGCTTGAAATTGGCGATGTAGGAGGTTGCTTATACGCCCAGCTGTGGGAGTAAAAGACTATCTAGGTCTTTTTGTGTGGATCATAGATGAAAAATGTACCGGGCCTAATTGGGAAGTCAAATTCAAGTACAAAATCAGCGTAGTCTCTCAGACTAGAGCTGAGCATTGCTACTGTATGTCTTTGCGTGTATATAAAATATACATATATATATCAAGTATTGTTGGGTGTAGGTTTTGATATAATGACATGTGTTATCAGCGTTGGAGGGGTGTCACAAGGAACAAAAAAATCTTCAAGGGGTAAACAAGTTCATATCATACACGGCGTTGAAAGACGAGTATCTTGTGAACGACAAAGCGGTTTTCTATGCCGAGATAAGCGATGTCCAACCGAACTTCCCCGTCACAAGTATCCCTCGAGACATGGGGACAGCGGAACGCTTTAAACTGATCGAGTTTCCTCCGGGTAAATCCAAATTCACCTGGACGATCACGCAGTTTTCCTCCTTTAGTGGTGAAGAGCATTCGTCTTACGATTTCACGGCTGGACCACGGAGATGGTATGCAAATCATATACTCTCTAATGTTTCAAATAACAGTACTGTAGGGATAAGATTGAAATACAAGTTTAACGTTTTATATATAAAGATTACAAAACAATGCGAAAAGCATGTCCTATTCTAAACTATTCATGTTTCCAATATGAATGAAACAGGAGACTAATAATGTGCCCAAAAGGAATTGGAGATGGGAAAGGAAATTCGTTGTCTTTGTTTTTGAATGCCTCCGATCACGTCACCAAAGGTACAACGGGGAGAACATTGGCCGTCTATAAATTGAGAGTGTTGGACCAATTCCATCGCAATCACCATGAAATTTGTATGTATACTTAATTTTTATATATATTCTTTTTTTAAGCTTTACATTTTCTATATGCATATATAAGCCGTTTGCTAATTTTTTATAATTACATGTTTGATAAAGCCTGCGAAGATTGGTTTGTCGTTTATGATCCGGATCATCCAATGATTTCCTCACAAGGACGTCCCAAGTTTTTGCCGCTGGAGGAACTCCGCAAAGCTTCGAGGGGATTTCTGGTGAACGACCGGATATACGTCGGTGTTGAGATCTTAATTGTATCCACTACTGAGTATCTCTGATGCGCATTAGCGGATTAATCGATCAAGACCACAAGAATGAATAGCTCTTGTTGTTGAACCTATCTACCTATTATCCTCTATTTGCATATCGTGATGTGTGTTTATATATGATGCATGATACAAACATGCATGTTTATACAAATATTATAGAATAAGTGAAGGATCAAATCGGTTGATTGTATTGTATGTCACGATAACATTCAACCGAATTCGCTGCTGCAAATTCTCTTATGGAGAAAGCTGCTTGTGTAATTGTGTACCTTTCTTGTTTGTAATAACAAACCTTTCTTCTTTGTAATAACAGCGATATATATTATATTATTATATAAAGTTTGGTTTCAATAACTCACATACAAATATAATTCACACATTTCCGAGACAGACTCTTTAGCGAGTCCAAATTTCACATTTATGGTTTTATTTTTGGATGAATTAGCTAACTAACGTAATTGTATAGGAAAATAGAGAAAATAATTATGCATCCAATTTTTAGAGGAAGGGTATTTGAGGAATTACCCTCTCCATTTATTTTGTTATTTTATCGTCTTCGATTGTGTTTCGCTAAATTTTTTATCTGTTTGATTTGATTTCAACGATCATCAACGATCATGCCAGTAAAAAATTAAGAAGATGTAACTGAAGAGATAAATGGGAAGAATTCGACGCCCAAACATGTAGGGGTTATTGATCTGGTGGATACGGTGGTGGTGGTTGTCGTAAGAAAATTGGTTTTTTTGGGTGATGGTAGGATATGACAGAGATCTAAAAAAAAAAAAAAAAATATATATATATATATATATATATATATATTAGGAAAACCACATGAAAGTTGATAGGATTTGCAAAAGTATTGTTATAAAATGAATGCGATTTATGTGAATAACATAAATTATATGATAAATTTGAAAATTGTTGCAAGAATTCATGCAATGAAATTGATGAGTAACATGAAAAATATATTGATAATATGGAAATCGTTGCAAGAATTCATGCAATTCTATTGAATAGTATTAAATATTGATAAATACACAAATCTTAGTTTAATAGTGTTATAATATATCATATTGGACTTATAACCGGGCCCAATAAGCCCATCAGGGTTATTCATTGTGTATTGTATCCCAATGTACTTATATATATTCCCAAGAGGATCAATAAGATAGTTAGTTCCACAACACGTTATCAGCACTTTTGCTCTGAAAACCCTAAATCTAAAAGCTCTAGCCACCGATGAAACCCTAGCCGATGTCGTCTGCCTTATGACGATGTCTTCGTCTTCGTTATATCGATTGTAATTATATCGATTAAGATTCTTTCATTCTAAAAGATAAGTAACCATATGATTTATATTCGATCGGTCTATGCATACTTTATGGTTTATTGTTTGATCTGATGTTGCTTATATTTATTTGAATCACGCTGCTGTCGTTTGATTTGTTTATATAATTCTCGCCGCATGAGATCAGTTCATTATCGCTAGACTATATTTATTCGTTATTGGTTTAGTATCAAAATCCATGTAAATCATATTTTATTGTTTGATTCCACATGTCTGATCAATAATTTCATACTCTTGTTTGGTTCGTTTGATGCATTTATCAAGTGATCCAAATCACTATTACTTTATTATTTTACTGTTTGGTAAAATCGTTGACTTTATATGATTCAGGCATCATACTTTAATATACTACGATTGAAGAAATCATATAAAGGCATCGTCACTTTATTGCTTGGTAAACTATTGGTTTTTGATGCCTAACACACTTTAATAAAATTTGTGATAGGAAATAATTGATCATGGTATGGTTTGTGCGATGGTGCCATACCTTGGTGTTATTCATTGCGCTCGTTTTCCGTGGTCTTTTAGCTTCTAGATCAATCCATTCAACCCCAATTGGTGAAAGGTAACATCGAATCTCAAAAGCTAAAGAACCAACATCGAACTTGGAAAGTAAGCAAAGCGAAACCCTAAAACCGATTGAAACCCTAGCGGCTAAACCGCTTACTTTTGTAAAATCGCGGCTCAACCGCTTCTATGTCCAACTCGCAAACCCCTAACCGTTTTCTATCTTAAATCACGTTTTCTCCCCAATTTGATATCTCAAATCGCGTTTTGGTTAGAAACATTAAACCAAAACCGCAATTTTCGTGTATCCCCTAAACCGGAAATCATTCTCGGTTAACTCCTAAACCCGAATATCAATTCGGTTCATCAGTTAAACCGGTTATCAATTAAAACATATATTAATTTGGTTCATCATTTACACCGACTAAAAATCAATTTACTTTCGGTTAACTAATAAACCAGATCTCAATCCGGTTAACTTAAATTTAAACCAAAATCATTTTGGTTATATATCTAAACCGACTATCATACCGGTTCTGAAAGTAATAACCACATCTCAATCTGGGTAAACCGGTTCAAACCGGTTATTCTAAACCGAAAATCAATTCGGTCCAACCCCAAAACCAAAATTCCTAAACCGGAATCTAACATTCCGGTTCAATTTTAAACCATTAAACCGAACATAAGTTCGGTATAACCAAAAACCGTATTCAAAAACCGATTCCCGAGAAAGTTTCCTATGTTAGAAAGTTTCCCAAAATAGAAACTTTCCTCATTTAGAAGGTTTCCTCAAATAGAAACTTTCCTCAAGTATACACTTTCTTCATTTAGAAGGTTTCCTCAAATAGAAACTTTCCTCATTAAGAAAGTTTCCCAAATTAGAAACTTTCCTCAAATAGCAAATGATCTGAAATGAAAATTTTCCTAAATAGAAAGTTTTCCGAAATAGAAACTTTTCTCATTTAGAAAGTTTCCCAAATTAGAAACTTTTCTCAAATATAAAGTTTACTCAAATAGAAACTTGCCTAAAATAGAAAATTTTTTGAAAATTTTATTACATTCATATATCAGATGTCAAACATTCAGAAATTCGAGTTCGAGGCCCTCAAGGTCTCCGGTGAAAACTATCTCGAATGGGCCCTGGACACCAGGATTTTCCTCAACTCAAAGGGACTGGGTGAGTGTATCCAAGCGGATAACACCAAATCTGATAAAGACTGGTCCCAGGCGATATTTCATATCCGCCATCATTTGGCCGCGAGCCTCAAACATCAATATCTCACTCTTAAGAACCCACTCGAACTTTAGGTGGCCCTGAAAAAACTGTATGATCACCAGAAAATGGTTCTCTTGCCACAAGCCAAGTTTGACTGGAAGGAACTCCGATTCCAAGATTACAAATCTGTGGATGACTACAACTCCGAACTCTTTCGGATAGTTTCAATCATGAAACTATGTGGTGAAGAGGTGTTTGATAATGCTCTCCTCGAGAAAACATTATCCACCTTCAATACCCAAAATATTGTGCTTCAGCAACAATATCGTGCAATGAAACATAAATTGTACGAATATTTGTTATCCTGTTTGCTCTTGGCCGAGAAAAACAATGACATGTTAATGAGGAACAGTGCCTAGAGGCCCCCGAGATCGGCTCCCAGTACTAGATTCCCGCAAAGAATCCAACAATGTCCAGCGAGACAGATCCTCAGATCATGGCCGTGGACACGGGAATAGACGTGGAAAGCGTGGACGCGGCAATGGACGTGGCAACCAACATAACCTCGGTTATGATTCTGGTAAGGGTCGTGGTATCTCTAAACCACACCACCCTGTCCACTCAACCAATCAGCCTGCCTGCACTAGATGCGGAATGTTCAATCACTGGACAAAGAACTGTCGTACTCCCAAGTTTCATTGCGATTTGTATCAGAAAATGGGAAAGCACCTGCTGAAGCTAACATGGCTCAGCAAGTTAATGCTAACGACACCACCACCAAGCCGACTGATCCCATGGACTACGAGATCTCAGATCTCCTCGATTGATTCAATCATCTGAACACTTGCTTATGTGTTGTTATCAAACGGCACACATCTGGACATTCCAGATGCATTATACTCACCCAGCTCAAACAAGAAACCTTTTGAGTTTTAAAGACATTAGACCTAATGGTTTCCACATAGAAACCCAGGGTGAAAGGAACAAAGAATCCCTACTGATCACTAAGATCACACTTGGCTATAAACAAGTCCTCGCGACTATACCCGCATTATCTACTAGCCTTTACTATGCTAAGGTCAGTATGATTGAGGCCAATAATGCTCTCAAAGCCCGATTCCAAGACTACACTATTTGGCACGACCGGCTTGGTCATCCCGGTACGACCATGATGCGTAAATTAATCCAAAGTTCTCAAGGACACACCCTTCGAGAAAACTGAGTCTTCCCTCAGCACCTCACGTGCACAGCTTGCTCCCAAGAGAAGTTGATCACTCGGCCTTCACCAGTAAAAGTGTCCAAAGAGACATTACATTTTTTTGGAAAGAATCCAAGGAGACATCTGTGGTCAAATTCACCCACCTTCTGGGACATTCAGGTACTTCATGGTACTAATAGACGCTTCGACCCCTTGGTCGTATGTCTGCCTATTGTCTTCTCGGAACCAAGCTTTTGCTAGGTTGTTGGCTCAAATCATCAGATTACGAGCCCAGTTTCCAAACTTCCCACTAAAGACTATACGTCTTGATAATGCTGGTCAATTCACTTCCCAAGCGTTTAATGATTACTGTATGGCCATGGGGGTAACCGTTGAACACCATGTGGCACATGTCCATACTCAGAATGGACTTGCTAAATCATTCATTAAACGAATACAATGGATTGCTCGACCATTACTCATGAGGTCGAAGCTCCCGGTCTCAGCTTGGGGACATGCAGTATTACATGCTGCTGAATTAATACGCATCCGACCATCTAGTGAGCATAGATATTCCCCATCCTAATTATTACAGGGTCATGAGCCAGCAGACATCTCCCATCTCAAAACATTTGGGTGCTTAGTCTATGTACCCATTGCTCCACCACATAAAACCAAAATGGGACCTCAAAGGGAATGGGAATATACGTTGAAAATGATTCTCCCACCATCATTAAGTATCTCGAGCCAAAGGCCAGATACAAGGATTGTCATCTCAATAAATCCGTTTTCCCAACACTTGGTGGAGAGATTAACAAGCTGGTCAAAGAGCTATCATGGAATCAAACATCCTTAACATGGCAAGATCCTCGGACTCCATCAGAGATCCAAAAGATTATACACTATCAAAAGCTAGCTAATCAATTGCCAAATTCCTTTGCTGACCCGAACAAAGTAATCAAATCGTACATACCAGCTTGTAATGCACCAGTACAAATCACTGTCCCAACGGGACAAGTTCAAGTTGCTACAGAGTCTGCATCACGAAATAAACGTGGCAGACCTCTAGGTTCCAAAGATAAGAATCCACGGAAATCAAAGAAAGGTGCAATAGTTGGAACCGGGATTCCCAATATAACAGACATAGCGCGCGCTGAGACTCACTCTAATGAACCATCAGAAGAGGTTCGGGACGCCGAATCTCTAGGTTCTGATGAGATCAATAACGATGAGATCTCTATCAATTACAACATGTCTGGAACCTAATGGAACAGAAAAGAAGTCGACTTCAATGCACTCTTTGCATACAAAGTAGCACTTGATATTGCGCTCACGCAAGAGGATCTAGAACCCACGTCTATCACATAGTGTACACAAAGAACAGACTGGCTAAAATGGAAAGAAGCCATAAACGTGGAGTTAAAGAGTCTCAAACTCAAAAACGTGTTTGGCCCGATCATCCGGACCCCATCACACATCAAACCAGTGGGCCATAAATGGGTCTTTGTGCGTAAGAGAAACAAACTCAATGAAATCATTCGTTATAAAGCACGGCTTGTAGCACAAGGATTCTCACAGAGACCTGGAATCGATTATGAGGAGACTTATTCTCCAGTGGTGGATGCAACAACATTTCGATTCCTCATAAGTCTGGCCATAAGAGAAAATCTATATTTGCGGTTAATGGATGTTGTCACCGTATATCTCTATGGACCCCTGAACAATGAAATATACATGAGACTACCAGATGGCATAGAGCTTAAAGATAAGCATACATCTCGAGATCAGTACTGCATCAGGCTGAACAAATCCTTGTATGGACTGAAATAAAGTGGACGTATGTGGTATAACCGGTTAAGTGAATATCTCATCAGAGAAGGCTAAATATCTCATCAGAGAAAGCTACAAAAACGATTCCATCAGTCCATGCATTTTCATCAAGAAATACTCAAAGAAAGGATTTGTAATCATAGCAGTTTACGTGGATGATCTAAACATCCTCGGAACATCTGGTGAGATCTCCCAAACAGTCGACTGCTTGAAAGCAGAATTCGAAATGAAAGACCTAGGCAAAACAAAATTCTGTTTGGGGTTACAACTTGAGTACATCAAAGGAGGAATCCTTGTGCATCAATCGGCTTATACTGAAAAGGTACTCAAACGATTTAATATGGACCAGGCCCACCCATTGACCAGCCCAATGGTAGTTAGGAGTCTAAACGATGACCCTCTTGGTCCTAAGGAGGATGATGAAGAAATCCTTGGTCCTGAAAAGCCATACCTCAGTGCTGTAGGAGCGTTAATGTACCTGGCTAGTCACACTAGACCAGACATATGCTTTGCCGTGAACCTCCTAGCTCGCTTCAGCGCATGTCCAACTCAAAGGCACTGGAACGGTATCAAACATCTCCTAAGATACCTTCAAGGTACTAAAGACTTAGGACTATTTTACACTAACCACAACAAGGATGGACTAGTTGGTTTTGCTGATGCATGATATCTATCAGATCCGCACACTGCCAAGTCTCAAACTGGCTATGTATTCACGCATGGAGGAACAGCCATCTCTTGGAGATCGATGAAGCAGACACTCACTGCCACTTCATCAAACCTAGCCATTCACGAAGCTAGCAGAGAATGTGTTTGGCTGCGATCTATGACCCAGCACATCCGGTCATCCTGTGGTATGGACGCAGACAAGGAGCCTACGGTGATGTATGAAGACAATGCGGCATGTATTGCTCAACTCAAGGAAGGTTATATCAAAGGAGATCGGACGAAGCACATCCTACCGAAATTCTTCTCAACCTCGGATTGGCAGAAGGATGGTACGATCAGCGTTCAACAGGTCCGATCAAGCGAGAACTCCGCCGATCTTTTCACCAAATCATTGCCCGCTTCAACACTCCGGAAGCTCATCTAACAAATAGGAATGCGTAGACTTAGAGATCTACAGTGATGCTCTAATCAGGGGGAGTAATGCGTGTTGTACTCTTTTTCCTTCACCATGGTTTTTCCCACTGGGTTTTCCTGGTAAGGTTTTAATGAGGCAACATTCCCCAGCGCATTATCGAGATCCCGATTGACCATCAGGTCCGGTTACTCCGTCCAAGGGGGAGTGTTATAATATATCATATTGGACTTATAACCGGGCCCAATAAGCCCATCAGGGTTATTCATTGTGTATTGTATCCCAATGTACTTATATATATTCCCAAGAGGATCAATAAGATAGTTAGTTCCACAACAAATAGCCATTTTTTAGAGATGTGTATTTTTTCAATACATGTTTTTGGATGTCATAATCCCATGGAAGGAGAACTTATACGAGAGGAAGAAATAAAGAGGATTTAAAGAAGGAGAGAGAACGAATAGCGAAGAGTAGGCCTGGGATTTCGGTTCGGGTTGTTCGGTTCAACCCGAACAAACCGAGTTATTCGGTTTTTGAATCCGAAATAGATTGTGTCTGCAAACCGATCGGATGAAATTAATTTTTGATTTCGGTTTGTGTGTTATTCGGTTCGGGGCGAGAAAACCGATCGGTTTTGCCTAAACCGAGATATATATACCCAAATCTTATTAACCCTAGTTACTAACTCGCAGCCTCTCGATTTGTTTCTCTCTCGGCGACTAGATTGGCGACGAGAACTCCGATCGTCTCTCATCCTTTTCCGTTCTTCTTCACGTTCTAACATCAAAACCGATTCCTCTGTGGTTCTTCTTCATCGTATAACAACGACAGCGAGGTAGAGAAATCCGCAAACCGAACCGTTTAGTGAACCCTTGAGGCGAAAATCACAAAAAGGTCACTTCTTCTCCTTCTAATCTTTCTCGTTTATGTCTTAAAGTTGGATTTCTCTTAATCACAAAAGGTCACTCAAATCTCTGTTATTGTCGATTTACAAAGATAAACCCTAACCCTAACTTTTGCAATTCGATTTAGGGTTCAAAAATTCTTCTTCTGGGTTGTTCTATGTAGCCATTTGTAGTCATTTTCTCTTTAATTTTGGATTTCAAAAAGAACTTAAACACTAACTTAAGAAATTTTGAAATCCATTGTTTATGTGTGTAGTTTCGGATGGTTTATATCTTATCACCACTGTTGCTGTCGCCGTCGGTTATCACCACCGAAGCCGCTCCTCCTCATCTCGTCGCCGCCGCTCTTCATCGCCGCAGATCCGTCACGGCGGCAGCAGATCCGTCACGGCGAGCAAAAGTCGAAACGCTCATACGGCGGCGGCGAGCGACGATTGACTTTGTTTTTTTGTCCGAAATCCTAAACTAGATGGGCCTTGATTTTTACTAATTTTGGGCCAGGTTACTTTTTAATTTTGTTATTTGGGTTTTGTAATTAATAGAGCTCGTTTTGTAATTAATTGGGCTTGTTTTGCAATTTTTTGTGTAGTTCGGTTTTTATAAACCGAAATACATAGTTTCTCGGTTTAATTCGGACAGCAATTTAAATCAGAAAACCGATCCGATTAAACCGAGAACCGAAGAAACCGAACCGAAAGTTTATTCGGTCCAATTCGGAATTGATTGTTGAAAACCGATTAAACCTTAAATCCGAACAACCCGAACCGATTAAACCGAATAAACCGAACTCCCAGGGCTAGCGAAGAGACTAGAGAGGAAGAAATTAGCTTGCGAGAAGGAAAAATTCGGGCGTGACAGCAACAACAATCTGTTGAATAATTTGTGTACATGTAGAGAATGAAAAAAATAAACTTGAGAAAGAAAAACTTGCACGATCCCGTGATTCGGTATACAAAACTTGTGGAGAAGAAAGAAAAAGAAAGACTCGATGGAAAGAAAAGATATGGGCGAGCGTTACTCAAAGTTATTTTCTTAATAATTTTTCATTTCATAGTCATTTATTGCATCCTTGACAAAAAAAAAAAAAAAAGTCATTTATTGCATATATCCTTTATTTTTATTATAAGTTTTGTAATTTCAGTTTGTATTTTTAAAATATCTTTATTTAATACAATTTTAGATGTTGACCAAAAAAATATGATCCACATGTGACATGTCCATTACACATTTATTTTCGATGCGCATATATCGTCTCTTTTATTATTATCCGCTATATATTGTTGTAAGATTCTCGATAAGTATTGGAATATCTTTTGTGGTATAGAGTGGTTTTGTAATAATCCAAAGGTCAGGGCATATGATTCCTGATATAACTCGCACTTACCTATATTATGTGGGAATGTACTCCTTAAGTTATATATGAATGTACTCCTTAAGTTATTATATGTATATAAATTTATTTCAAAAATATATAAACTAGAAAATTTTGTAAGCTCACCAAGGTGGAGGCGGATCGAAGAAGATAGTTTTGTAGGACCACGGTTAATTTCAAATGGCAGACTAAATTGGACGGATTCACATGCTTTAACACTCCTACCTCTATAGATTTATGTCGTAGACCCACTTCTCCTCATTTATAAAACATATATAAGATCAAGAAAATGAAAATTCGTGATACTATATTTGACATGGGAGTCTCACTAGCACTGGATGCTAACTTTGACGGTTTTATTTTTTTACTTTACTCATATGTATAAGAACAAACAGAGAAGAGGATGTGTGAGGCTTTCCATAGTTAAAAAAAAAAAAAAAAACATTCCATCGTAGTGTTATTCATTATCTATCTAATGTGCATATAAACACACAAATTGTTTTTTTTTTTTAAACAGATATGACCATCTCAGCTTTTATTCTTATTATTGTGAGCACACTATATACATATATTATAAACTATATGAGTAGCTGAGGACTGACTCTACCCAAAAAGAGTAGATTAATGAATATCATATCATACTTTCACCATTTCTTCACATAAAATCGCTCGTGTATTTTATACGCCAGTTGTCAGGCTCCAGATACTCAGTGTCGAACAACTTGGGAGCATATCCTTTCTCACGATGGCCCTCGAAATAGCATTTATGGAGAGTCTCTTTGGAATCAAGAAAGTCCCTTAGCCATTTCCCAGATGACCTCATATGTCGTTTCATGTTGTTATTAAAATCGACGTAATAGAGCCCGAACCTCATTTTATAACCTCTGTCCCACTCGAAGTTGTCCATTAACGACCATATGAAGTAACCCTTCAGCTTCACTTTGTCCATCCTGCCAACCATCCATCACATAATTGCATGATATCTTTCGTTCCGACAAAACTCGCTTAGAGATGCATGTGAGGGGGCGAAGATGTTTGCATGCTATTAAGTAAAAATATTAGGTAGTTATATTACCTGATGGATCTACCCATGACTAAGATGTGACTCTTGATGAACTCTTTCCTCCCGTAATCGTTAGTGGCTTGCGGTACAGTTTTCGTCCCATTGTCGATCTCGTCCATCCCTACCAATTTATATAAATTGGAATATTGCTTTACCAAAAACCATATAATCATCATACTAATAATTACTCATTCGCACACATATATAGTTGATTGGTTACCATTCTCCATAATGTAAATCTCTGGGTCCAGGTATTCGTCTTTGATATGTTTCAAGATCTTCTGCAAACCCAATGGATATATCACTATCCCCATTGAAGTTGACTGCAAATCAACAAGACTTTATTAGGTTATAACTGATAACTTGTATTGCCAGGAAAAAGGATAGATACTCATTTCAATTTAGTTAACAAAGTTGACAATTTTCGTTAGTTAAAATTAAACTTAAAGAATTAAAATCTCCCACTTTCTAATTTTGTAGCTCGATATTTTTATTTATACGCTTATATAAGATACCTAATATATATATATATATATATATAATATGTACATGTAAACAGAAATACATGCCAATTGTTTTAGGAGGAATTGTTTAGAGTACCCTGAGATGTGGTGAATGGTTTTGCGAATCTGCAAGAACCAAAAAGAAGCAAAGCAACCATTATTTTTCATATAAAATTAATGTTAAATTGATAGTTTTTCATTTTGAAAGAATTTTTTTTAAAGCGATCAAGGGTTATAGTACCTGTCCAGTTTACACCCATGTCGGCCACATAATTAATCTGGGATGAATTGACACTGGCGAGAGGGGTAGAGAAGAATGCTCCATAGTAATTTAATCCGACGAAATCCAAAGAGTTTCTTAGTTTTTCAGATTCTTCTTCTGTAAACTCAGGCATTCGGATGTTTATATCTTGTAGCATTTCCTCTGGATAATGTCCATATGTGAGAGGGCGCAGAAACCTGCCCATTTGTAGTTCAGAGCAAGACATGTCACATCTTATGTATAATTAAGCATTATTTTGATTAATCATAGTATCATACTAAGTTCAATTCCAACGGAAAAATAATTATTAACAAAATAAAGAAGAAAATATTCACCAGCCGAGGAGATACTCCAGGGATCGTCTTGCTGCCTCGACGTCTTTACCAGACTTTGGATCTTTAGGTTCGAACCAGTGAGATACCAACACTATTCCAATTTTCCCTCCACCCTCTTGGCACTATATTGTAACATAGCAAAGAAATAATCAAAGATTATATATATATATATATATATATATATATCATACTGTTTTTGTAATCTAGATATGTTTAGGGTTTATGATATATATATGTTAAAATAAAGCACCAACCTTTTTACATTTTCTGAATTCTTCAACAGCAGCAAGATGAGCAAGAATTTGGTTGTGAGCAACTTTGTATGGCTCCTCGGATGAATCTCCATCGAGACATTTTGGGACTTCCCATGGAGAGCACCGTCCTGGCGCTTTCTTACCTTTCGAGTAACCAGCAACGCTGTACACCGATGGCTCGTTAAATGTCGCCCAATTCTTCACCCTATCTCCAAATTTATCAAAGCAAAATTTGGCGAATTCCCGGAAGTCCTTTCTACAATAATTTGTTACCAACACAAGTTTATTAAAAATTGGTTAAGAAAATCAAATAATTGATTAATTTTGTCTTTTTTAGTAGAAGAAGAAATCTTAAAAAGAAATTTCTACAAAATTACTTACACAATCCTTTCGCTTAGGAAACCTTGGTACTCCATTTCTAGAGCAAGTGGAGATTCCCAGTGAAAGAGAGTAACCGCAGGCTGTATTCCTAGCAATAATTAGTATTACAAACGATTAAAAAAAGAAAAGCTCGTATAATATCACACAACTTGGCAATTAGTAATAAGATTGAATATACTGTATATGAGATCATAAGTATTATAAGATGTTTAACCATTGGCTAAAAGTTCATTTATAGTATCGTTGTAGAACTTCACCCCCGCCTCGTTTACACCCTTTTCTATAGTTCCATCTGCAAATTGTACATATATATATATATATATATATATTTACATGAGTTAGGAAAGTAATTATTGACAAAAAAAAAAGTGAGGAAAGTAAAAAGAATTATTTAATATGTCTTTGCAATATATTTTTAGGTTAAAAACATATGTGGTTTGGTAAATTAACTGCAATGACGAATGAGATGGACTTACAAGGCAAGATTCTGGTCCATGAGATTGAAAATCTGAAGCCATTCGTTTTCAAGTCCTTCATTAATTGTATGTCCTCCTATAACATCACATCCCGCGCAATCGTTTCAATTTATATGAGAAAAAACACTACCATTTAATATATATGAAATCATAGCAATAATAAACAATGACGTACGTACCTTGTAACGGGTATAGAAGTCGACTCCGATATCTCCATCTTCACTTTTGTCAACCTTGTCTGAAAGATACCACAATACACAATATTGGTGATACATTTAAATTTAAACAAAAACTTTTTGGTAAAGCAGGTGGGGATTTAAGTCTAAAGAAAAATAAAAGCTTAAATTTTCAAATGAAGAGAACATAATATCAAGAATTTCAACTATAACCATTTATATATATATATATATATATATGTATATATATATATATACACACAATAGTAAAATATATGATATATTCATATATGTAATCTTTGGTTCCCTGATTTTATAGTTATTATAACCAAAATAAAAGAAAGTAAGCTCTACTACGAAACAAGTGAGTAATATAATTCATCATTGGTGAAATATTTCATTTTTTTATATAATACTTTATAAGTGACAGAAAAAACCGTAATTTATACCAGGAAACATGTGTGTAAATTCATCCCAGGTGGTCAAGCCTCTTCCAGAACCCTTTTTAGCACCTTCAACCTAAAAGTCAAACCAACTCGAAAATGATAATTAGACTCTTCTAAGTTCTATCTATGTTATAATAATGTATATCTGTAAATATAAATGTACGTATTCATATATATGTATGTTGACCTGATATGCAGAAACGGATGTTCCAAAGATGAAATCTTCGGGGAAATCCTTCCTGTTGATCTCGAACTCCGGTCCAATGACGGTGCCCAATTCATCATCTAGGTTGGCGTGCGGTCCAAGGATGTTGCCCATATCCATTTCTTCGTCATCGACGACCGGTACCTCATGCGGTCCAATCACGGTGCCTAGCTCGTCATCGAAGCTAGGACTAGTGTGAGGTCCAATGACGGTACCAAGATCCTCATCACTTGGTTGAGGCCTAGCTTCAGCGTTAAAGCTAAGGATGGTACTCGTTAGGGCCAAGAACCCTAGGAAAAGAGTGAGAGTAGCTGCAGTAGCCATATGAGTGTTTTGTTATGCTTCAAGTGGTTTTCTTGTGTTGGTAAATTAACATTCCCCGTTCTATTTATAGAAAAGAAGCTTCAAGTGTATGTTATGCCAAGGGGAATATGTGATTTACTTGTGTTGCTCATATTTTGTGGGACATCTTTGGTTTAGTTATCGGATGAGTTATGGTGTGGTACTCATCATAAGCTTTACTTATTTTCAAAAATAAAAAAGTATTTCTGTTTTGCCCAAAAAAAAAAAAGGTATTTATGTATAAAAATGCTTGTCAAATAAAAGAAAAAAAAAGTAAAATAAAATTTCAGTTTTCTTACAAAATAAAGCTTTTTCATATAACAATAAGCTAAAACCAAATCATACCAAACCAGTTCATACCAGAGTTACTTTTAATTTGGTTATTAGTTTTCAAATCCATAAACTATAATCAATATCTCGAATAAAATACTTTTCAAAGAAAACCTTGCAGCTCCAACTTAACTTCTGTCAAAAGACTTTTTGTTTGCGAAATCGAATTTAACCCGCAATATAATTCTCATTTGCATGTATTATTGAAGAGTTTTTACGGTTAAATACATTAGGATTTCTAAATTTAAAAAATAGTTTTGGATTCCTCGTCGTGAAACCTTTGATTTAATATATAAATTATTGTGGTTTAACAAAGTTGACTGTGGTCGCAAGAAGTTATATTGCAAATTAAATTCGATTGAATGGTGTTAACTCATCATAAGCTTGAATTATTTTCAACAATTAAAAAGGTATTTAATTTGTGTAAGGTATTTAATTTGTGTACAAAAGTGCATGGTTGCCTATACCAAAGCATATGTCATTTTATCCAAAAATCAAAACTGAATTCAAAATAAAAATCAAAAGTATGAAAGATAAAGTTAATTTTCAAATTTCTTACAACTTAAAGGTTTTTTTTTTTAATCGAAAATTTAGATAAATCCAAATCATGCCAAACCGGGTCATAAAAATTTACCTTTGGTGATTATTCTTTAAATCCACAAATCCTATTTGCTTGACAGAACCGTAAAATGGCTTGACGGAATCCTTAATTTTCTCATCAAATGATTTTAAGACGACTTTAAGACGAGACTAATTTGAAAAGCTAACAAAAAAATTAGTGATTAAATTTAAAAGTGAAATTGGCTCTACATTTATCGAAAACAAAGTTGAAAACTTTTTTAAAGAAATTCGTAAATTTAGCCTTGTTTTGATATTTAATATTTCTTCTGAATTCGTCAAGCGTCATTGTCCATTATACAGCACGAGGTGCATATTAATGACTTTATTTAAAAAATTTATTCTAATACCTTGCTCAAAATTTTAAGATTAAAATATTCCAATCCTCTTAGTACTAGCATATATCCATCATTTTCATAAACTTCCTTTTTTCTTTATCTTTTTTGAAAATTTTCATAAACTTCCTTTATACCACGTACATTTTGTACTTATTAGCACAGCAATAGGAAACAAAATTTATACTGATTTTATTTTAGTTTATATAACCTGAATATTTTGAAGCAAAATGTAGATCAATCTCGGGCATCTATGAAAAATCAGGCATTCTTGACATTTAAAATATCTATAATGAGTAATTAAGCTTAAAATCTCCTATAAGAAGAAGAAAACTTTTTGAAAATAAAATATTTATTTTATATTTTATTACATAATATACCAATAGTAAATTATTAAAATTATTAATTAAGAAATGAACCTGATTATCGAACTTCATAAATCATAACTCTCACTACACATGGGTTTTAGTGGACAAAGAGATTTTAGGATGTGGCGGTTCAATATTTTGAGGAATTGTCTTCGACAAACTCTCCAACGGAATTTGAAGAGGCGCTACGTGTTATTCCAAACCGGATATTATCAAACCAAATGAATGATGAGTTCACGGCAAATGCGACCAAAGAAGAAATTAGAAAAGCACTTTAATAGATGTTAAAAAAAAAAAAAAGCACTTTAGTTTTAATGATGAGTCTGGAAGAGGCGCCAAGGCCGGAAAGAATAACCACATTGCTTTTCCAACATTTTTGGTAAGTGATTAAAAAAATCTACCTGATTTGGTTAATAATTTTTTCAGATGATTACTTTTGATGAAAGACTAAATACGATTAATATTTTTCTCATCTCAAAGAAGAAAAGATCCAAGTAAAATAACATAATTTTGGCCAATATGTCTAGGTAATGTGGGTTATAAAATTATATCCAAAACTTTGTACTATAGGTTAAAGAGATTTATACCGGTTTTGATTTCAGAAACTCAATTCACATTCTTATCGGATCGGCTAATTTAAGATAATATTTTTATTGCTTAAGAAATATTTCACGGCCATCTAAGAACAAATAATTCTCTTTTTTTTAACGGCCATTTAATTCAGCTTCGTTGGTAAAACTACAAGGGATAAAACTTATACCCAAATATGGGGGATTCGAACCAAGGGCTAGAGACTACGCACAGTCAACAGCGTTGCTTATTGTCTCTTTGCATAAATCAAAATTGTCACCTGACTCACCCATTGTTGTTAGATTCTCGATGACCAGGGAATAAAGAGAGTGCTTGGACATATCAAAAAAAGGTGCTTGGTGGAAGCAAATTAGTGTGTTTGAGGGGGACCGGATGATATGGTTCGTAATAGATATGATCGAATATATCTATTTCTACGAGGGAATTTAGATATCACTACAAGAAAACAAGCCATTTTCCAAAGGATATACAACGATCGGAAATTTTCGACGGCCTTCTGACCAAAATCTGACGATTCTTTGACAATCAGTTTCCTCTAGGTGTATTTTCATGACCCGCCAAATTAAGGTGGCAGCAACACAAACTACGCGGAAATATACATGCAACGTAGTGGGAGATGTATCAAGAGAAATGATATCAACCATGTGTACAAATGAATGAATGATATTCTCAATGTAACCCCCAAGCACTCCTTTTAATGGGCTTTTATCTTTCGGTCTATCCATTTACCCATGAAAACGGAAAAGAAATTGTTTTGTCAACTTTAATACACAAAACTCAAGATCATTATATAGTTCAATTGGTGTATTAGGAGACCTAAGGTCTTCAAAGGCATGCTTTTGAAGTGATAAGAAAGGAACTAATATAACTTTTTGATTTACTATAAATTAAAATAAGTTTATTTGAGTGATGCATGCTGCTGTAGAGAGTATATATACCAAATGAATATATCCTTAGGGTTATTAATTGGACCATACAAATTCGTGTCGAGTCTAAGCAGGTCTATTGGTATTTCGACCTAGACCAATATTTTTGAGAAGAAATATCTTGTCCTAAACCTGATCCCAAACAGCTTGGAGATTGATCATATGAATATATCCAACCAAAAATTATAACCATGACCATACGAAATCATTTTTTTTTTTTTTAGAAATAAAATTCGTGAACAAACAAACAAATGAAAATTTTATCCCATGGGTGACGTGTGAAATCTGAAAGGACCTATATTGTTTAACCTGAAAAACCGGCTCTAATCTTGTTTTTTTCTGGGAGCAAGTACAGGCCGGTTCAGTTTAATTAGACCCTAATAAAAACCTAAATTTTCTAGCTATCGTTAACGAAATTCACAACTTGTCCTTATCTAGGAATTTGCCTATATATACTCACATTGTTATACCACTTATTCTCACTCCAATACAAACTATAAACCAAAAAAATTAAGACGACCACCATCCTGAAAATGGGCGTAACGTCACTTGAAGGTTCGTTTACTTATATACGCATGTATATATATATTATAGATGTCTAATTCAATTTCTGTCTTTGTTTGCTCATCTACATATATTTCAATCTAGACTCCATAAAAGCGCAGCTAAAGGAACGCAGAAATGCTCATGTCCTGGTTGTTGATGGAATGTCTAAGCTACTAACTCACAAAGTTAAAACTTGTGAGTCATCGATTTTCCAAGTTTCTGGTCACAAATGGTGAGTCATTCGATCTCTTACCCCAAAATGATTCTACGATTTATTGAACTTATGTTATGTGATATAGATCTCCTATAGCACACTCTGGCTTAATTTCTCACATTTACAACAGATTTTTTTCCTTCAAAAAGAACTTATGTTATGTGTGTTTTTGTTGGCTTGAAAATGGCGATAAAAGGAAGTTGATTGTTCATCCAGCTGGGGAAGACGGCAAAAAGGACTATATATCTTTTCATCTACGGATCAAAGATAAAAAGTCTCTCAGTGCTAATTGGCAAGTCAATTGCTGTCTCAAACTCAGCGTGGTCGCTCAGAGGGGAACTGATGTGTGCCGTTCTTTTGAATGTATGTTTTGCCTTATCTATATATATACATAAATCAAAACTTGCAAGACTATCAATTGGTGCATATTTTGATGAATTTAAATATGTTGAGATATATGTTGTATTATCAGGGCCTTCGGTATGTTTCAGTGCAAAACAAGTAATGCATGGGAAACACTCGTTCATGTCACACAAGGAGCTGAAGGAGAGTTATCTTTTGAATGACAAAGCGGTTTTCTCTGCCGAGGTCACCAAAGTCCAATCAAACTGCGTTTCTACCAATTTCACTCGACACATGGGGTCAGCAGAACGTCTTAAATTAATGGAGGTGCCTCGGAACCAGTCTAGATTCACCTGGAAAATTACACAGTTTTCCTCTTTTAACGGTGTACGTCATTCGTCATACGAGTTCACGGTTGGACCAAGGAAATGGTATGCAAAATCCTCTATTTCAATTTACAATATTGTTTTTGGTTAGATAGGGAACAAATTAATAACTTATCCATATATACTTGATAACTAATGTTTCAAATAACGATACAATACTGGTGAAGTAAATTTTGACAAAACAATGCCAACGCATCTTATAAACTGACTGAAACAGAGATACAAAAGTATATATATCATTAAATTGTGTAACTCTTATAAGATTCTATCTTTTACATATTTTTTCCATTCTTTTTTTTTTAATATATAATTTATTTTTGATAAAAATCTACATTTCCTATTTCAACAAGGAAACTAGAGATGGTTCCAAAGGGAGACGGATTAGGGAAAGGAAATTCGCTGTCTTTGTATTTGAAAGTGGCCGATTGCGTGAACAGTGGTCCAATGGCAAAAACATTGGCCGTTTATAAAACGCGAGTGTGGAATATACTTCATCGCAAGCACCATCATGAAATTAGTATATTTACTTAATTTCCCCTTTTTTCCGAAGCTTTTCATTATACTATATATATGCAATGTATAAACCGTTTTCTAACTTTAATCTCCACATGTTTTGATGTAGACAATGGGAGTGAGTGGTTTCATTATGATTCGAACCGTCGAGGTGCAGGTTGGGGCAGGAACAAGTTTTTGCCGCTGGAGAAACTCAACGATCCTTCAGCGGGATTTCTGGTGAATGATGAGATTTGTATTGGTGTTGAGTTCTCACTTGTCTCCGCTACTGAGTATCTCTGATGCGCATTAATGAATTCGATCAAGACCACAAGAATAAATCGCTCCTAACGTTGAACTTATTTACCTATATTATTCTATGTTTGCATATCGTGATGTGTGTTTAAATATAATGCATGATACAAAAACATGCAAGTTTATACAAAAATAAAATAAAACGTGACGGATCAAATCGGTTGCTTTTATTGTATGTCACGATAACATTCAATCGATCGAATCCGTTACTATTCTCTTAGAGGCTGCTTGTGTACGTGTGTATATCTTTCTTGCTTGTAATAACAACGATATGTGTGTACATGTGTAACATCTCAATTACAACCCCTAATTGAAATGTTCTTTTTTTTTTTGAAAATTTGAGCCTGTTTTCATTATAAAAACACCCGCACGACGTTGAATGATGAACCATGTTTTCGAGGTTATTTTAGATATACCTGGATATTTTACAGCGGAATGATGAACCATGTTTTCGAGGTTATTTTAGCACTCCAAGTGTTGTGCCTCTACCGGTATCCACACGCACACAAACTGGATTGGATTGGAATGCTAGTTCCAGAGAGATCAGATCTCAAATTAGACAAACTCTTTGTCTCTTATGTTTTAGGGTTTTTTCGCAGCCGTCGTAATATGTATGTGTGTGATGTCACGTCACAAACATGTCTCCCTTTTATAACAAACATACACGAGCTTAATTAGGTTTAGTAATGGGCTAAGCCCAATACCAAATGCACATGACATGGAGCAATAACGTTTATTGCTTTTATTCCATCGTACGTATACCCATATTAATATATATAATATATATCACATATAATATTATATATCTATTGATCCAGTTTGCTTAGGTGTGTGACCCTGTAAGATCATATAATATCAGTAATGAATTTTCAATCCATAGATCGTAAGTGGTTTCTAGCAAAACATTACAACCACCTAACATTATATGATTGTATAACCTCAACGGTACAACTTAAACTAGAGTAAGTACAAATGATTTCAGGACATTCCCAACAATCTCCCACATGTACTGGAATCATCTATTCCCATAATCCCTTTGTCTCTATATCTCGATCTCAGCATAAGGCAAGAAACAGTGTCATCCTCATTAAGCTAGATCACGTTTATCGAACTCCGATTTATACTGATAAAACAAACGACTGACTTTCACCTCGTTTGAGCGCGGCCACGCATTTCTCAGTATCAAATCTTCGATAGGCCCAAAGATATTTATCTCCCGTTATATAGGAGGGACAAATTCCATCTTGTTCCATCCATGTTCCTCACACAATTCATAATACGCCCAATCACTGCCTTTATAATCACCTTTTACGGTTGACGTTTGACAGAGCCAAAGCGAACCAATCCATGTATAAGAAATCATGATGAACTCAGGTCAAAGGACTATACTCTATAGTTGTGATGAGAAACTCTTATGACACTCATATAACTATCTTGTAGAGTTCTCATAGCGGGTCAGTCCAATGCTGTGTTCTCTAACACACATCTATGTGATTGACTTTAATACCACATATTAATGACTCCACGAAACTTAGTCATCAGTCACCTCACATACTAGCCATTTATAGTTATTAATGTCCCAATTTAATAACCTTGGCTAGGGACCACATTAATTTAAATCATTTCACTTACAAGGTTTCATGATCAAGTCACGTACTTGATGACATGTAAGAATGATATAAATTATTTTGGGACTATTATTTAATTATCCAATAACCAAATAATACTGAAACATATTTCATTAATTTGAAAATAAAATCAAATGTATTTTAACATGAACATCATATCATAAAAAGAAAAACTTCTCACTAGAAATAAGATTACATCTTTATGAATCTAATGCCAATGGCAGCAGTATGACTCTCATGCTTAGGCTGCGGAAGAGGTTTTGTAAAAGGATCAGCAACATTTGCATCCGTTGGAACTCTGCTAATCTTCACATCACCTCTATCTATAATCTCACGAATGAGGTGATATCGTCGTTGTATGTGTTTGGATTTCTGGTGTGATCTAGGTTCTTTCGCTTGTGCGATAGCTCCATTGTTATCACAATAAAGATCAATGGGGCCAGAAATACTAGGAACCACACCAAGTTCAGTGATGAACTTCCTAATCCAAACAGCCTCCTTAGCCGCTTCAGAAGCAGCTATATACTCAGCCTCAGTTGTAGAGTCGGCTACGGTGCTCTGCTTGGAACTTTTCCAACTCACCACTCCTCCATTAAGACAAAAGACAAATCCAGACTGTGATCGAAAATCATCTCTGTCTGTCTGAAAGCTGGCATCAGTATAACCACTCACAACAAGTTCCTCACATCCTCCATAGACCAAGAACTTATCCTTAGTTCTTCTCAAGTACTTAAGGATATTCTTGACTGCTATCCAGTGACTTTCACCTGGATCAGATTGGTATCTGCTCGTCATGCTTAAAGCACATGAAACATCTGGGCGAGTGCAAAGCATAGCATACATGATAGATCCTATAGCAGAAGCATACGGAATCTTACTCATACGCTCTCGCTCATCATGTGTCGAAGGACACTGAGTCTTGCTGAGAGTTATGCCATGAGACATTGGTATAAAGCCTTTCTTAGAATCATGCATATTGAACCTGTGCAAGATCTTATCTATATAAGTATCTTGACTCAGTCCAATTATTCTATTCAATCTATCTCTATAGATCCTTATTCCAAGAATATAGGCAGCTTCTCCCATGTCTTTCATCGAGAAACAACTTCCTAGCCAAGTCTTAACAGACTGAAGTAAAGGAATGTCATTTCCGAGAAGCAGTATGTCATCTACATACAATACCAAAAATGCAACTGCACTCCCACTAGTTTTCTTGTAAACACAAGGTTCTTCTTCATTTCTAACAAAATCAAACTCTTTGATTGCTTCATTAAAACGAAGATTCCAACTCCGAGATGCTTGCTTCAAACCATAAATGGATCGATGAAGCTTGCATACCTTCCCAGCAGCTTCAGGAACAGTGAACCTTCAGGTTGTGTCATGTACACATCCTCTTCAAGATTTCCATTAAGGAAAGCTGTTTTCACATCCATCTGCCAAATCTCATAATCGTAATGAGCAGCAGTTGCTAGAAGGATCCGAATGGACTTAAGCATTGCAACTGGAGAATAGGTTTCATCATAGTCAATACCATGAATTTGCTTGTAACCTTTAGCTACCAGTCTAGCTTTGTATATCTGTATATTACCATTCATGTCAATTTTCTTCTTGAAAACCCATTTACACTCAATGGCTTTTACACCATCAGGTAAATCAACCAAAGTCCATACTTTGTTTATTGACATGGAGTCCATTTCGGAGTTTGTGGCTTCTACCCACTTATCGGAATCGGGGCCCATCATCGCTTCTTCATATGATGTAGGTTCATCATTTTCTATAATCAAAAGATCATGAAGATCCGTCACCCACTCTCCAAACCTTTCAGGTTCGTGACGGTTTCTTTCGGATCTACGCACCTCAGGTTCCACAGGCGCAGGTTCTACGACTCTTCGTAGATCCAATTGATGTTCCTCCTGAGGAATTAGGACATCCTCCTGAGTAATTGGAACATCCTCCTGTGATTCTCGAACTTCTTCGAGTAGTACTTTACTCCCACTAGTTCCTTTTGAAAGAAACTCCCTTTCCAAAAAGGCACCATTCCGAGCAACAAACACTTTGTTGTCAGTAGGGTGGTAAAAGTAATAACCTTTGGTCTCTTTAGGATAACCTACAAAGTAGCATTTATCAGATTTGGGTCCAAGCTTATCAGTAATCAATCTTTTAACATAAGCTTCACAACCCCAAATTTTCAGAAAAGACAAGTTAGGAACCTTTCCAGTCCATATCTCATATGGTGTCTTCTCTACTGATTTTGATGGACATCTGTTTAGCATAAATGCAGATGTTTCTAGAGCATATCCCCAAAAGGATATTGGAAGATCTGTATGACTCATCATCGATCGAACCATATCCAATAAAGTTCAATTTCTCCTTTCAGACACACCATTCCACTGTGGTGTTCCTGGAGGAGTGAGCTGTGAAACAATTCCACACTCTTTGAGATGATCACTGAATATTTGGCTCAAATATTCTCCTCCTCGATCAGATCGAAGAGCTTTAATTATTTTGCCAAGTTGATTTTGTACTTCATTCTGGAATTCCTTGAACTTTTCAAAGGATTCTGACTTATGTTTCATCAGGTAAACATAACCGTATCTACTGAAGTCATCAGTAAATGTGATGAAGTACTGGAAGTTTCCTCTGGCGTTCGTACTCATTGGCCCACATACATCTGTATGTATAAGGTCCAATAAGTCATTAGCCCTTTCACTGTGTCCAGTAAATAGAGCTTTAGTCATTTTTCCCAACAAACAAGATTCGCATGTCTCATAAGATTCATAATCAAATGAGTTCAAAAGTCCATCACTATGAAGCTTCTTAATGCGTTTCTCATTTATATGGCCCAAACGACAATGCCAAAGAAACGTTTGATTTGAGTCATTGGATTTAAACTTCTTGGTGCGAATGTTATAGACTGGCATGCTTTGGTTTAGAACATAAAGTCCATTCTCTAATGGAGCGCTACCATAAAACATATCATCTCGATCAAATGAACAACACTTGTTCTTAATCGAAAAATGAAAACCTTCCATGTCCAAACATGAAATTGAGATGATATTCTTGTTTATTGCAGGAACATAGTAGCAATTTTTAAGCTCCAAAACCATGCCTGAAGGCAAAGACAACGAATATGTTCCCACAGCTAAAGCAGAAACTTTTGCTCCATTAGCCACACGTAGGTCCACTTGTCCTTCCTCCAAAGTTCTACTGTTGTTTAGGCCATGCACATTTACACAAATGTGAGCCCCACAACCGGTATCTAATACCCAAGGAGTAGAACCAGAAGTAGTAACATTTACTTCTATAACATAGATACCCGAAGAAGAGACTTCGAAAGTCTTCTTCTTCTCCGGATCTTCCAAGTGTTCAAGAGGGTTTGATCCATTCGATTTGCCCTTCTCAAGGACATCTCGAAATGAATGGGAACTTTGAGGGTTTGACATAACTGTGGAAAAAGAAAAGCACGAGTTAATATGATGTTCATAAATATTAAGTATTCTCAACAATTAAGAAAACTCACACTATACTCAAAAACAAAATTTTCCTCAAAATGAGTACAATGATCCAAGATCCATATTTCACTAGAATCCAAGTGAGCTTTGGCTCCACCCCTGAATATCTAGTTATTTAGGTAAGCAACTCCTTGCTAATTATATCAAATATAATTCTTGGTTGTGGATGACATTTTATGTCTTATCCAAAACTATGTCTCTAAGCCCAAAACCGTTCTGATAGCCTAGTCAAGCAAACCAATTTATTTTATATGGTAACCGTTACCATCTGTTTCACTTTTAAACAATTGTAGATCGCTGCTTTGGCAGACCCACTATACAACAATTTAAATTTCAACAGTTAATAAAATTGGGGAGACATCAAATTACTTGATATTGGTTGAAGAAATAATTTTATAATTATTTAAAATATTATATCTAATATAATTATTTAAATAATATATAACTTATACATATCTTATATGCATCGTTATTAATCTGTAATAGACTAAATCATTGTTAATCATATTAAGATGATTTAGTACAAATTAATTATCTTAATCGTATTAAGATTTAATGAATTTTAATTCATCAATTCTCTAGATGTTTCGCTAAACACATAGAGACACTACTGGACGAAATATTACAAATAATAAAATTCATCCAGAACAGTGCTACTTTGACTTTTAGTAATAGCTAGTGTCGTTGTTCTCTCTCTTAGCAGCAACAAGAGACACAATATTACAATATCTATATATATTCAATTAAAAGTCTAGCAATCATTACTACTTTCTGACGAACCATAAACAATAACAATTATTTTATTAAGAGGTTCAGCAAAGCACGTATTACAAATAACACGCACAGCTCTTGGTGAACGAAGATTAGTTTAATTCATACTAATAATCAGATTCAACAAACAAGCATATCTATTTTATATATCATATATATATATATATAAACTAAATCAGATTTAATTTCAAAATTATACACGTATGCTCTGATACCACTGAAGGAATTCGTACCGGTTTATAACAATTTATAAATACTAATTACGAATTCAATTGCCATGATTCGTGCAAATAAAGAATTAAATCTATACTACATGGTTTTAGATATACCTGAATATTTTACAGCGGAATGATGAACCATGTTTTCGAGGTTATTTTAGCACTCCAAGTGTTGTGCCTCTACCGGTATCCACACACACACAAACTGGATTGGATTGGAATGCTAGTTCCAGAGAGATCAGATCTCAAATTAGACAAACTCTTTGTCTCTTATGTTTTAGGGTTTTTTCGCAGCCGTCGTAATATGTATGTGTGTGATGTCACGAGCTTAATTAGGTTTAGTAATGGGCTAAGCCCAATACCAAATGCACATGACATGGAGCAATAACGTTTATTGCTTTTATTCCATCGTACGTATACCCATATTAATATATATAATATATATCACATATAATATTATATATCTATTGATCCAATTTGCTTAGGTGTGTGACCCTGTAGGATCATATAATATCAGTAATGAATTCTCAATCCATAGATCGTAAGTGGTTTCTAGCAAAACATTACAACCACCTAACATTATATGATTGTATAACCTCAACGGTACAACTTAAACTAGAGTAAGTACAAATGATTTCAGGACATTCCCAACAGTATATATAAAATCTCAATCATAATCTATATTCATTGCTAATCAAATTAAAAGAATACATTGGACTTAACATGTATCCAAGCTTCGGTTATTGATTCAAGATGTTTTAAATAAACTATATTATCGATTTAAAAATGAAATTTGGTTCAAGAAGAAACATCATTTCGACGAAACATTTTAAGATGAGAATTAGATGACATTTCACCAGCCATCAGTATACAGCGTTGATGGTTACTCGAAAGGTAAGAAAGCGCCAGGACGGTGCTCTCTATCGGAAGTCCCAAAATGTCCCTTAGGGGATTGAGCCGAGGAGTCATTGTTCATCTTGCTGTAATGCTGTTGTTGAAGAATTCCGAAAAAGTGAAAAGGTTTGTGCTTATATATTAGAAAAGAGATTCAATTTTTTTAATATATATATTTGCTATATATGCTTCAAAAATAATGATATAAAAAAATATGATTGCATATATCATTTTATCAAAACAATTTCTCACAGTTTTCATTTAAGACTATATATATATATATTACACGTCCATTGTACATTTTATATCCGATCGATCCGATGGGCATCCCTCTTTTATTATTATCAGCATAATATTATTGCTGTTAGATTCTCGATGATATAGGAATATCTTTTTATGGTATAGAGTGGTTTTGGAATATATCTCAATCCATCGGTCGGGGCATATGGTTCTAATAGGATAGAACTCGAATTTACCTATTTTATGTGGAATCTACTCGCTCTATTCTTAAGTCATACACCCATCTAGCTAGTATTCTAAACGTACACAGAACTGGAAACTTTCACGGTAGATATTGATTATGTTTTTCGACTGATATCTTGAAAAAACTTATAGTATTAAATCTGTTAATTCAAATTATTAGAAACCAAGAAATACTAGTTATCATAGAAAAGTACTATGGCTGTGAGTTCAGTTAACCAAAACCGACCAGACCCAGTTATTTTGATTTTCAGTTTTTTTCGGTTATCAGAAATTTTTGCTGAAATTAACCGAATAAATAATCGGTTAAGTTTGATTCGGGTAATCAAACTCAATTTACAAAATTACTGATCAATTTAGCTGTAATAACTGAACTCGAACCAAGATAAACAAAAACCAGTTCGGTTTGGTTATTTGTCCCAAGCCTTAGCTTTACGGTCGAGCTAACACTGTGAATGATGGTTTATTTTATTTATTTATATGTTTTCATTTTTTTTGTTCATTAAGGTTATTTTCGAAATTAAATTACATGTTTGTGCTTATATTTTTCCCTAAGATTTGTTACTTTTATTTATTTATACTGTCATTTTTGTTTGTTGTAGAGCAAAATAAGAGATAAAGTTGTGAAATTTCGAATTTGGTTGTTGTGAAATATGCAACAGCAGATGTAACTTTTGTAGGATGTAACTTTTATATTGAGGACGAACAATCCAATTTAAAAAATTTCAACTTGTTAGTTTTAGAGCAGAAGAAAGAGAGATGTGTAAGGATTTTCGAAATTGAATCTTGTAAATAATTCTCATTTTTTCTATTAAATAGTCAATGTTTAAAATTGATTTTAAAAATAACTTTCGTTTTTACAAAAAATATTTAGACAAGAAATGAAAAAAATTTGTGAGCTCGCCAAGACGGAGAGAGCTAGAGAAGGATTATCTTTTGTAGGCAGATTAGTCTATTATCCGGCAGATTAAATTAGTCTACTTATATATTGCATTGCATGTTATTAAAGAAAGAAAAAAATTGGATAGCTCAACATGCTTTTAACACCCCTTCTCTATGTATAGATCTATGTAAACTCATTTCTCCTCATTATTCCAAGACAAGACACGGATCACGATGCTATTTTTAAAGGTCTGTTACTTAATCACATGCATATAGAGAAAGAAGAAACAAAAAAAAGTAGAAGAGAGTGTTTGAGGTTTCTCATAGTTTAAAAACAAACATTCAGACGTAGTTTTATTTATTATTAGTATGTGCATACAAACACACACAATGGAAGCCGATATGACCATCTCAGCTTTTATTCTTATTATTGTAAACACACTATATATATACATATATGATAAACTATATGAGTAGCTGAGGACTGACTCTACTCAAAAAGAGTAGATAATGATCATATCATACTTTCACCATTTCTTCACATAAAATCGCTCGTGTATTTTATACGCCAGTTGTCAGGCTCTAGATACTCAGTGTCGAACAACTTGGGAGCATATCCTTTCTCACGATGACCCTCGAAATAACATTTATGGAGAGTCTCTTTGGAAGAAAGAAAATCCCTTAGCCATTTCCCAGATGACCTCATATGTCGTTTCATGTTGTCATTAAAATCGACGTAATAGAGCCCGAACCGCATTTTATAACCTCTGTCCCACTCGAAGTTGTCCATTAACGACCATATGAAGTAACCCTTCAGTTTCACTTTGTCCATCCTGCCAACCATCCATCACATAATTGTATGATATTTTTCGTTCTGACAAAACTCGCTTAGAGATGTGAGAAGGCGATATGTTTATATGTTTTTTGCTAATATAAAAGCAATTAAGTAAAAATATTAGGTAGCTGTATTACTTGATGGATCTACCCATGACCAAGATGTGACTCTTGATGAACTCTTTCCTCCCGTAATCGTTAGTGGCTTGCATTACGGTTTTCGTCCCATTGTCGATCTCGTCCATCCCTACCAATTGATATAAATTGGAATATTTCTTTACCAAAAACCATATAATAATCATACTAATTACTCATTCGCACACATATATCGTTGATTGGTTACCATTCTCCATAATGTAAATCTCTGGGTCCATGTATTCGTCTTTGATATGTTTCAAGATCTTCTGCAAACCCAGTGGATATATCACTATACCCATTGAAGTTGACTGCAAATCAACAAGACATTATTAGGTTATAGCTGGTAACTTGTATTGCCAGGAAAAAAGAAAGATACTCATTTCAATTTAGTTGACAAAGTTCACTATCTTCATTAGTTAAAATCAAACTTCTTTAAGGAAAAATTAAAATCTCCCACTTTCTAATTTTGTAGCTCGATATTTTTGTTTATACGCATATACAAGATACCTAATATAAATATATATGTACATGTAACTGAAATATAAGCCAATTGTTTTAGGAGGTATCGTTTAGAGTACCCTGAGATGTGGTGAATGGTTTTGCGAATCTGCAAGAACCAAAAAGAAGCAAAGCAACCATTATATTTCATATAAAATTAATGTTAAATTGATATTTTTTTTTCATTTTGAAATTTTTTTTTTTTAAAACGATCAAGGTTGTATATAGTACCTGTCCAGTTTACACCCATGTCGGCCACATAATTAATCTGCGATGAATTGACACTTGCGAGAGGGGTAGAGAAGAATGCTCCATAGTAATTTAATCCGACGAAATCCAAAGAATTTCTTAGTCTCTCAGATTCTTCTTCTGTAAACTCAGGCAATCGGATGTTTAGATCTTGTAGCATTTCCGCTGGATAATGTCCGTATGTGAGAGGGCGAAGAAACCTGTCCATTTGTAGTCCAGAAAGCAAGACATGTCACATCTTATGTATAATTAAACATTATTTTGGTTAACCATGCGTCATACTAAGTTCAATGCCAACGGAAAATTAATTAACAAAATACGGAAGAAAGGATTCACCAGCCGAGTAGGTACTCGAGTGATCGTCTTGCTGCCTCGACGTCTTTACTAGCCTTTGGATCTTTAGGCTCGAACCAGTGAGATACCAACACTATTCCAATTTTCCCTCCACCCTCTTGGCACTATATTGTAACATAGCAAAGAAATAATCGAAGATTATATATATATATGTCATACTGTTTTGTAATCTAGATATGTTTAGAGTTTATGATATATTATATATATAAGCACCAACCTTTTTACATTTTCTGAATTCTTCAACAGCAGCAAGGTGAGCAAGAATTTGGTTGTGAGCAACTTTGTATGGCTCCTGGGATGAATCTCCATCGAGACATTTTGGGACTTCCCATAGAGAGCACCGTCCTGGGGCTTTCTTACCTTTCGAGTAACCAGCAACGCTGTACACCGATGGCTCGTTAAATGTCGCCCAATTCTTCACCCTATCTCCATACAAATCAAAGCAAAATTTGGCGAATTCCCGGAAGTCCTCTCTACAATAATTTGTTACCAAAAAAATTATGTTTAAAAAAAAAATATAAATAAATAAATAAATTGTTACCAACACAAGTTTATTAAAAAATGGTTAAGAAAATTAAATAGTTGATTAATTTTTTCTTTTATATATAGTAGAAGAAGAAATCTTTAAAAAAAATTCTACAAAATTACTTACACAATCCTTTTGTCTAGGAAACCTTTGTACTCCATTTCTAGAGCAAGTGGAGATTCCCAGTGAAAGAGAGTAACCGCAGGCTGTATTCCTAGCAATTAGTATTACAAACGATTAAAAAAAGAAAAGCTCGTATATATAATATCACACAACTTGGCAATTAGTAATAAGACTGAATATATATGAGATCATAAGTTATAAGATGTTTAACCATTGGCTAAAAGTTCGTTTATAGTATCGTTGTAGAACTTCACCCCCGCCTCGTTTACACCTTTTTTTATAGTTCCATCTGCAAATTGTACATACACATATATTTTACATGAGTTAGGAATTATTAATTGGTGACAACAAAAAAAAAAAAAAGAAGTTAGGAAAGTAAAAAGAACTATTAAATGTGTCTTTGCAATATAGATCATTTAGGTTAAAAACATATAAATTTGGTTTGGTAAATTAACTGCAATGACGAATGAGATGGACTTACAAGGCAACACTCTGGTCCATGAGATTGAAAATCTGAAGCCATTCGTTTTCAAGTCCTTCATTAATTGTATGTCCTCCTATAACATCACATCCCGCGCAATCGTTTCAATTTATATATATGATAAAAATTAAAGACTACCATTTAATATATATGAAATCATATATACCAATAATAAACAACGACGTACGTACCTTGTAACGGGTATAGAAGTCGACTCCGATATCTCCATCTTCACTTTTGTCAACCTTGTCTGAAATATACCACAATACACAATAATGATGATACATTTAAATTTAAACAAAAACTTTTGGTAAAGCAGATGGGGATTTAAGTCTAAAGAAAAAAATAAAAGTTTATATTAAATTTTCAAATGAAGAGAACATAATATCAACAATTTCAACTATAACCATTTCTAGTATATATATATATACTCTATATAATAGTAGAATATATGTCATCTTTGGTTCCCTGATTTAATTTATCGTTATAACCCAAAAAAGGAAGAAGTAAGTTATACTACAAAAAACATGTGAGTAGTTCATCGATCAGTGGTGAAATATATATTTCATTTTTTGATATAATAAATTGTAAAGCTAAAAATAAAATAAGAGGGATAAGATTAAGTTTCAAGAAAAAAAATATTAAGGATTTCAAGTATAACATAATGGGAATGTTCGCTTTCATGATTTTGTGTAGTTAGAGTGCGCATGCATAACCATTTTATAAGTGACAGAAAAAACCGTAATGTATACCAGGAAACATGTGTGTAAATTCATCCCAGGTGGTCAAGCCTCTTCCAGAACCCTTTTTAGCACCTTCAACCTAAAACTCAAACCAATTCGAAAATGATAATTAGACTCTTTTAAGTTCTATCTATGTTTTTTGATTATAATAATGTATATATGTAAATATAAATGTACGTATTTATATATACGTATGTTGACCTGATATGCAGAAACGGATGTTCCAAAGAGGAAATCTTCGGGGAAATCCTTCCTGTGGATCTCGAACTCGGGTCCAATGACGGTGCCCAATTCATCATCTAGGTTGGCGTGCGGTCCAAGGATGTTGCCCATATCCATTTCTTCGTCATCGACGATCGGTACCTCATGCGGTCCAATCACGGTGCCTAGCTCATCATCGAAGCTAGAACTAGTGTGAGGTCCAATGACGGTACCGAGATCCTCATCACTTGGTTGAGGCCTAGCTTCGGCGTTAAAGCTAAGGATGGTACTCGTTAGGGCCAAGACCCCTAGGAAAAGAGTGAGAGTAGCTGCAGTAGCCATATGAGTGTTTTGTTACGCTTCAAGTGGTTTTCTTGTGTTGGTAAATTAACATTCCCCGTTCTATTTATAGAAAAGAAGCTTCAAGTGTATGTTATGCCAAGGGGAATATGTGATTTACTTGTGTTGCTCATATTTTGTGGGACATCTTTGGTTTAGTTATCGGATAAGTTATGGTGTGGTACTCATCGTAATTTCATTAAGGCCAATAGGCCATGAATGAATGTTGTTTTCTAATTCAGTTTTTGAATGAATGAGTTATGTTGTTTTCTAATTCAGTTTTTACAAAACATTCAGTTTATAACCAGGTCCAAACTTTACTTGTGGTTTAGTTTTAACCGTTTTAGTATTAGGTAAAAGAACCAAAAACCAATAAATAATTTTTTAATATATGTAAACATTTATATTAAAAAAAACTTGCAATATTTGTAGGATTTTGTTTTTTTGCAAAAACCTATTGATCTTTTTCCGGCTCCATAAAGTATAAATTTTCTTCAAATTATACTGTAGAGCATAATTTGCTCACCTCTTTTTCGGAAAAACTGTTTCCTGATGAACTTAACAATTAACCAAAAATGAATATAAATATTTTATCTAAATTTTTTTTATATTTATTAGTTTATTACTATTAAATATCAAATTTCGTAATTCGTCAAGCGTCGTTGTCCAATATTTGCAGGAATGCATTTTAATAACTTTGATAGAAAATTATTCGAATACCTTGCTCAAAACTTTAATACTATAATATTCCAATCGTCTTACTAGCACAGATCCATCATTTTCATCAACTTCCTTTATTCACCACAGTGTGTAGTTACAGTATGAACGCCGCAACATGAAACGAACAGCATTCTGATTTTTTATTTTATTTTATTTTATTTTTTGGTAAAAAGATTTTTTATTTTATATAACCGAAACTTTACTAAATTTTGGATTAAACTCCATAATCTATGGAATAGTCAGATATTTAAACTATCTACAATGGCTAGTCTAAATTGAATTTGTAGCGAAAAACTCTGAACTATATGATTAGTCTTTATAGAATCGCTAGTATTTGCATCGGTTTCTATTCGACTCTTTAACTTAACATCGTTTTAAATCTTATAGTCTGATACTATCACTAAAAATTTATGGTAAACTCAAGAATTCTTGTGCAATTTATACATATAGAGTATAGACATATAGATATATAAGTTTGTTGGGTTTTTTTTGGTCAACAACTATAGTTAATAAGTTTAAAACAAGTATTACTTTTGAAAACTTATCTACGAAAACCAGTTTTTTTTAGAATCTTACAATAGTTTGTTCGAACAGCATCATTTGATTTCAGGTTTATAGCGTTTTATCTGGCCTACACTCATCATTATCTAAAGTTACAACACGTTTTACGCATCAAGCCTTTTTGATTCACATACAAGTGTATGTTTTATACCAGTGTAGCTAGGATTGGAGTAATTAAATTCTAAAAACCAAAACCAAAGATAATCGAGACGACTCATTGTTCTGATATATCAGTCAGTGATGTATAAATCGTTGGATTCACATATACAAACTTAATACGCATATACATCGAAAAGAATAGTATTTAGGTGGTTACACAATACATGAACAATCAATCGACAAATGTGAAGTAATCAAATAAAAAATAGGTATGGGAGGGTCACGTCCACGTTCAGGTTCACGTCTTTTTGGGTTTATTATACAAAACCAAATTGTTTTTTCTTATCTCACTTTCCTTTCTATTCCCGGATTTGCCGCTTTCTTCTTCTTCTTCATCATCTCTCTCTCTAAATCGCTCTTTTAAAGTTATCTCCTTTCTACGCAAAAGCGAACGCAGATCTTAATGCAGCTACTGTGATTTCGATTTTAGGGTAATATAACTTTTTGGTGATTGGATTGCTTTTTGGTTTGATCAGCATCTGGGTTTTTGCCAAGGTACAATTTTTTTTTGTTCTCTCTTTGGATTGGATTTGATTGATCTGCCGATTCTCTGTTTCTCTTTAAAATCCGGAGCTCTGTGGGGGTGAGATCTCGATTTCCGGGATTCTTCATTGTAGTGGTTAATCGTTGGACTCATTAGTGTTGTTTGATGTTCTTCTCTTGTAAAAAGCTGTGGAGAATCTGATTAAAGGTACAGTGTGAAGTGGGTTTGAACTGGATTCCAAATAGATTTATAAGGATTGTTTTGGTTGATGATAAAGTCTTGTACTTGATACCATATCTGACCATAGTCACCAGATTCTTTATAGGATCTAGTTCGATTCAAGATTATATAAGCTTGTATTGATCTGGTTTCTCTGCTTAAGGATTCAGCTTTTAGCTCCCTCTATGCAAATTATTTTTGTTCTTGGTCAATAGAAGAAGAGATATAGATCTGATTGGTTTCATAGCTGAACAATTGCTTAGTAGATTAGGTGCTTGATCATTATCTTTGTTTAATCTGTGTATTTGAAGATAAATCTAATTCAAAGCATCTTGGATTGCTCCTCAGCTCCTGATAGCTTGTTATCTGAAGTTTGAATTTTACGTTTATGCAGCATTCTTATTAGTTTTACTGATTCAAACATGTGGAAGTTCAAACCCTTTGCTCAGAAAGAACCCGCGGGTCTCGAAGGTCGATATCTAGAAATTGGAAATCTAAAAGTTCAGGTTAGAAACGTCATTGCGGAAGGAGGTTTCTCCAGCGTTTACTTAGCTCAAGATGCAAATCACGTGTCAAAGCAATATGCTTTGAAACACATCATATGCAATGACGAGGAGTCGCTTGAACTCGTAATGAAAGAGATCTCGGTTCTGAAATCTCTCAAGGGACATCCGAACGTCGTCACCCTCTACGCACATGGTATCTTGGATATGGGGAGGAATAAAAAAGAAGCTCTCTTGGCTATGGAATTTTGCGGTAAATCTCTTGTAGACGTTCTTGAGAATAGAGGTGCTGGTTACTTTGAAGAGAAACAAGCTCTTACGATTTTCAGAGATGTGTGTAATGCTGTCTTTGCAATGCATTGTCAGTCTCCACGCATTGCTCACAGGTATGCATGTTGAATTATTAGATATCTTTCGTTTTTACGTTGGCAAGCAATATAAATTGATATTATAATTGGTGTTATAAATTGTGACAGAGACTTGAAGGCTGAGAATCTTCTATTGAGCTCAGATGGACAATGGAAATTATGCGATTTTGGAAGCGTTTCGACAAATCACAAGATTTTCGAAAGAGCAGAAGAGATGGGCATTGAAGAAGATAATATTAGAAAATACACAACACCAACATATAGAGCTCCTGAGGTTTGACTGGTGCTCCTATGCAGATTATAAGAGTTTTAAAAGTGGTTAAGTGATGTTTGATCATGTCTTTATTGGCAATAGATGTGGGATCTCTTTCGAAGGGAGATGATAAGCGAGAAGGTCGATATATGGGTATGTTATGTGAAAACAGTTTTTCAATGTCTCTCCAGATTGTTAATCAGTTAGGTCGATACTGAAGTTTTTATTTTCTCTAAAATATTAGGCTCTTGGATGTCTCTTGTTTCGGATATGCTATTTCAAGAATGCATTTGATGGAGAATCAAAGCTCCAGATTTTAAACGGGAATTATCGTATTCCAGAATCGCCTAAATACAGTGTATTTGTTACGGATCTCATCAAAGAAATGCTTCAAGCTTCACCCCATGAAAGACCAGATATTACACAGGTTAAAAATCACTTTTCTCATTGCTCCTTCTCAGTTGATCAAATTTGCAATGTTGATAACAACATGCCCATCTATAGATTTGGTTTCGTGTCAACGAGCAGCTTCCTGCTAATTTACAAAAATCATTACCAGATCGACCACCTGAAATGCAATCTGCTGGAGTCCATGACGGTATAGTGTATAAAACCGAGTTTGGATAGCTTCTCAAAGAAAGATGTGATTTCTTTTGATTTTTGTGAATTTTTTCAGGCTCATCAAAATCAGCAAATAAATCTTCTCCAGGACCTCGCAGAAGTCCACCACCTCCACCACCATCTTCTGGAGACTCAGATAGTGGAGGACCGCTAGGTGCCTTTTGGGCGACTCAGCACGCCAAAACCTCGGTTGTATCAGAAGATAACAAAAGCATGCCTAAATTTGATGAACCAAACAGCCACACATCTAAATCTGAAAGAGTTCGTGTGGATAGTTATCATCCCAAAAAGCCTAGTCCTATGAGAGGAGAGGCTCGTGGTACGCAAATAAATAAAGATTTTGAATCTACGGTTTCTCAGAAGGATACGAGTCCTGCTGCAACCAATAACAGGACAAGAGTGTCGAAGGATGACGCTTTTAACTCATTTGTTGCTGACTTTGACACCACAAAGCTCGATAATGGTAATAAACCTGCAAAAGAAGAGGCCTTGGAAGCTGAGATAGAGAGGTTAAAAGAAGAGTTGAAGCAAACAAATTCTGAGAAAGCTGAGATTACTGCTAAGTTTGAAAAGCTGTCTGCTATCTGCAGATCGCAGAGGCAAGAGTTGCAGGATCTCAAACAAACACTTGCCTCTAAGTCTGCCTCACAATCACCGAGCAGAGACTCTTCACAAAATCAACCCTCTCCAGGGATGCATTCCATGTCATCAACTCCATCGGTATTATCTTGGTTCTTGTTCATCTAAGCTTAGACACCCATACACAAGTTTCTTATATCTTATGATTCTAATGTTCTTGATGAAACAGAGAGATAAGACCGAAGGAACTATGTGGGAGCTTCAGCAAGACAGATCTGATTGGTCAATCGGAAGCTCGGATCCAAATTCATGGCAACCGTTTAGTGATGAAGCAAAACCTGTGTTGGAGTCTGCATCGAAGGGTAACAATAATACGATTAATCAGTCTGTGAGAACCCGAAGTAAACCGGCTTCTGCTGCAGCAAGCCAAGGTTTTGAGGCATGGGGTTTCGAGACAGAATCTTTCAGAGCTGCTACACCGTCTTCAGCTGCTGCTTCTGCTTCTTCAACTCAAAAATCTATGGGTTCAGGAAACACTTCACAGAGATATGGGAACACAAAGATGAGAGATAACCAGAAAGCAGCTCAACCTGCTGGATGGGCTGGCTTCTAAAACTCAGCTCGATGCGCATTGCTATTTATTCCTCTTGCAAAAACAACAGCTTCGTGTTGCCACTACAGAATCTTGAATCTTTTTGTAGATGATCATCCCCTGTTTTTGTGCTGCTAAATATACCCACCCATATCTAGTATTTTTTTCATGTAGATTCTGAAACTTTACACACCTGGTTTTTGCGGTTATGTATAAACGCATTTCTGAGCTGTTACTATGTCTCTCGTTTCGTTGTTACTGTTACATAATTTGTCCCATTGGTACGTTAAATCTTCAAGCTTTTATGAGCCAAGAGGTCAATCGATTTATGCACCAGTAGCAAGGTGGGATGCCATGCATTGGAATTTTCATTGCCACTGATTTTTACTGGTGTGGCTTTATACATTTTATTATAAAAACTATCCAACAAAAAGTTTTGGATTAACACATGTCCAGTGGGCTTATTATAGGAAAAAAGTAAAAAAAACCGAACCAAAACATAAAATAATAAAATACCGATCCCTAGTTATAACTTAAAAGAGTTCGTGTCCTGACAAAAAAAAAAAAGTAAAAGCTACCAAATTTTGAATCGTTGCCTTTAATTTGTTTTCCCCAAATTTCAGTGAACCCAAAATCCATCCCGCCGGAGAATGTCTACTCCCGATCCCAATCCCAATCCCAATCCCAATCCCTCCGTTTCTATAGCGCTATCGCGTCCTATCGTCACCGCATCCGAATCTCCGGTGACACAATCCAACACAGTCAAAACGCCATTGTCTCAACCTCCACCACCAGCTCCGTCGTACAGAGCCATAGCTCCGCTTCATCGTCATCCTCATCAAAATCCTTACGCGCATCCTTTGCCGATTAGGCGTTCGAATTCCGTTTCCGGTTCGCCTCATCAGCCTCACCAAGACCCATCCAGTCATATATACCCGTTTGGTTCTTCGGGTCGAGGGTTTCCGACCCGACCCGGTAGACAGAACTCCAATTCCGTCGCTGATCCAGTGGTTAGTCCAGGTGGGTATCCTCCTCGGCAAGTTTATGGATACCACCATGGCCAATTTGGGTCGAATTTGGATCCAGTGATTCAATTCATGAGAGCTGCACATCCTCAGAATCAACACTCTCCTCAATTTGGGTCGGGTCCTATGAAGGGAGTTCCTCACTTCTTGCAACCTCGGGTTAGTAATCTTTTTGTTAACTAAAAAAGTTCGATTCTTTTGTTAATTTCATGGTTGTGGGTTCGTGCAATAGATTGATTTGTCAATTGTTTTGCTTTGTATGTTTCATATGTTAAAGCTTTTAGCTTTTGGTGGTTAGTGAAGGGGTTTATGTTAGAGCTTATTTTGACTTGGTGATTGTAGTTAAATGGACCTGTGTTTTTGAATTCGAATAGCAATGTCTAATGAACTTGGAAAGGTTGAAACTTATGCTAAGCAAGTGTATAAATTGTTTTTACTCCTCGTGTGTGAGATTATATTTGTAAAATTTTGGACTTTTGATGATTAGGTTACTCCTTCTCCAACTTCAATTCTAGACAATAGTGGGCATAAAAAGGCCAGGTACTATCTTCTTTTCCACTCTGCATAGTTAAATTAGAGTCTTCTCTAGAAACTTTCTAACGTTTCTGTTTCTTTTTCATGTTGTTTAGAAGCCGGGATGATGCTCTTGTACTTGTTAGAAAGAGAAAGGTAAAGCTTTTCCTTATCTTTTGGTTTTGCGTTATCGTTCGAAACTGCTTGTTTCGCCATTGGGGATTTTTAAAAACTTTTTATTTGTTTTGCAGGTTAGAATAACCGAGGGAGCTTCTCTATACTCGCTGTGTAGATCGTGGTTGAGAAATGGTGCTCATGAGGGAATTCAGGTTTGTATCAATTTCTATTTCTGCTTTGCAGTATAATGCAGCACTTGGACATTTATGTATCTATTCTTGACATAATTAAGGATTAATGGACTGTATCTTTGGAAGATTAATGACTTTGTTTACAGCAGCAGCGAAACGATACAATGACATGTTTGCCAAAACCTTTGCCTGCGGATATGATGGAGATGAGTTTGTCAAAAGATTCAGTTGAAGAACCAAATCGCGAAGAAGACAAAGAGGTTTGGTGTTTCTCTGATTCCTTCCTAAAATGCTATTGTTGAAGGGTAATGCTAACGATGATAATTTAATTTAACTCTTTGATGAGCTTCAGGACGAGGAATCTGTGAAACACTTGTCCGAATCTGATCTCTTGAAAAGACATGTGGACCGAGCTAAGAAGGTCCGCGCGCGGTGAGTCCCACAATTTATATCATCAAAGCAAAGTGGTTTTCTCTGTGATTGAAGATTGAACAATATATTTTTGTGAACAAAATTGCGGATTTGTTTTGTTTTCAGATTGAGAGAAGAACGGTTAAAGAGAATCGCAAGGTACAAGGCAAGATTGGCCCTTCTTCTGCCACCATTCGGAGAGCAGTGCAGGAACGAGTAATATAAAGTTAGGGACTTGTATGTGAATATTCTTGCTGTTGTTTTAGAAATGACATAAGGTACCTTAGAGCCAGAGCTGTGTGTAATGTAGGAAAGACTTTCTCTGAGTTTTCGTCATACACTCCTATATGATTCTAAACTAATCAAATCTCGAGATTTACTGAGATGGTTAACTTATAGCTTTATCATAGTATCATGTTTTTATTGCTTCGTGTTCTGTTTTTTACTTTATTCATAGATTGTTTTGTTTTTTCTCCTCTGTTTGTATTTCCTTCATGTTTTTGTGCATGTTTTATAATATAACATGGGTATCTTCATGTTTTTGTGCATGTTTTATAATATAACATGGGTATCATAAAGAAGATTACTACTAGCTAAGAGTCAGAGTCTCGGAGATATCAGATTTTAAAAATTAATTTAACTTCGTCGACTAATGGCATGAGTTGCAGAGTCAACGCCACAAAAGCATCTTTCAAACATATGTTTGTTTTGTTTTGATCGTCTTATTTGGAGATTAATGGTTCTTTACGCATTCACAAGTGTCTACACAGTGTTGAATTGTAGATATTCTTTTCGTATTTGTTACTTCAATTTTCGATTTCGGTATAATTTAAACTCTATAAAAGCATTGATGCTTACGCTCGTGTCTACGGACCTGTGCAACGTTGCTTGTTACATCGTATCTTTAACTTTTAGATTTTTAATTATATGATTAAGATTAAACTTATACGTTGGATACGACGCAACATGGTAATGTTGGATTGGCTTGACTACATTTAGAAATAGCTAATTGTGAATGGTCATATAGTAATATATTTGTGGTGTATAGTAGCTACTTGCCTCGTGGCTCGTGAGGCATTCCCTTTTTATTATTCTTTTTCGTGTTGAAAAGTGAAAACGTTTTGAGTTATTTTTCTTCCCCTACGACATTGATAAGAAAATTATAGTACTCTTTTCTAGTCGTTACTTGTATCATAAATTTTGTCGGAAATGTTGACTTCAACCTACATACGTGCTTGACTCAACCGAGTTTTTTTTCTTTTAAATTTCAAACTCATAAAAAGTCTTAAGAATATAAAAGAGAAGGATGTGAAGTGTGAACACCTTTTATTTTGAGGTCTCACGGCCCAAAAGAGAAGGAAAAAATGTGAACACAGAGATAAGATGTAACCGTATCATCTTTAGGGATACACTTGCAATGATCCAAAAAAAAAGGAAAAATCACCCAAAGACAATTTGTTCATTAGATTAGACATTACGTGATGGATGCATGATGTATGTATGAGTTGGAATGAAGTTAGTACTACTATGGTCTGTTGATCCAAATCCCGAGACAGATTATCAGACATACATAAGATGATTCTAGACTCGTTTTTGCCAGATTTCTTAAGATAATTATATTTAAATGTGGAGGGAAAGTGAAAGAAGCAAGCGACCTCAGCATAAGGTGTTGTTATTTATGGAGTTTCACGTTCATATATTTAATGACTCTACAAAAGCAAATTCAAATTATCTTATTGTAAGGTATATTCTTGTAGATTCTTTAAAATGTTCTTCTCCTTTCTAATATCTATTATAAATATCAAATCTGTCCCAAATTTCTTTCCAGTTCCTCTTCAGCGTCCCATTGTTCAAGGTTTCCTCCTTTCTCATAGGCATGCATGTATGCAAAAATATTTTTATCCGTTCTATTTCTTTTTATTTTATTTTTCTAAAAACTATTTAGAAATCGTTTTATTGTGAAACACCATTTTCAAAAACTAGCAGTAAACTTATTGATTGATGAACAAAAATAATTGTTTCATTAAATTATTTATAAACGTTTTCTCATGAAACAGTAACTTTTTTAAACTGATTAGTTTAAGAATAAAAACAAAACAAGCTGAATTAAGTAGATTGATTCCTCACGTTTCAAAAGGGGGATCTAAGGTTCTTGGCCTCACACATACTTTTCCTTGACACTTTCAAAAAAGACAACCTTTGACAATCGCTTAATAAACTGCATTTAATTTAGCATAGGTAACTGCACTCACTATCACATGCTTATGTTCAACGATATCTTGACTATATAATTTCACATATAAATACTAGCCTATGTGATCAAGAATTGTTGAGGCGATAGTTTTTCAGGTGAGTGAACTGTGAACAACAACAACAACATGGCGAGGAAAGGAAAAGAAGTGTTGACCGCTTTGGATGCGGCCAAAACGCAGATGTACCATTTCACAGCGATTATAATCGCAGGTATGGGTTTTTTTACGGATGCTTACGATCTCTTCAGCATCTCTCTCGTCACCAAACTCCTCGGCCGCATATACTACCACGTCGATGGCTCCAAGAAGCCTGGAACGCTCCCTCCAAACGTTGCTGCCGCTGTTAATGGTGTCGCCTTCTGCGGGACCCTTGCTGGCCAGCTCTTCTTCGGTTGGCTCGGTGATAAGCTCGGCCGCAAGAAAGTTTACGGTAACCATTTTGTTTATTTATTATTATTATTATTTTTTTTTGCCTTAGAAAATGTTTTATTAAACTCGAATGTAGAACTTCAAACCAATATTTTAATTATTATTCTTGATTAGTTGAATTCATATATAAAATTGTAAACGGCTTATTAGATGAGTGAAATTCAAAGGACTTATATATGTTGAATATCATTCAAATCGATAAAATACAAAATAACTGATTACATAAAGGGTGGTTCGAAAAATTAACTACTAGGAATTTGTTTCATGTCCACATAATTTGTGTACACTAGTGAAGATGTTTTGTTTCTTTGTTGCGAACCATTGAAATACATAGGTATGACCTTGATGGTCATGGTACTATGTTCTCTCGGATCGGGTCTATCATTCGGTCACTCGGCTAACGGAGTGATGGCCACACTCTGTTTCTTCCGGTTCTGGCTCGGTTTCGGAATAGGCGGCGACTACCCTCTCTCAGCCACCATCATGTCGGAATACGCCAACAAGAAGACACGTGGCGCCTTCATAGCCGCCGTCTTCGCTATGCAAGGCTTTGGAATCTTGGCCGGAGGAATCGTGTCTCTCATCGTATCGAGTGCGTTCGACCACGCGTTCGATGCGCCGACCTATGAGGTTGATCCGGTTGGGTCCACTGTACCGCAAGCGGATTACGTGTGGCGGATTGTGCTCATGTTTGGAGCTATTCCAGCGTTACTTACTTATTACTGGCGGATGAAGATGCCGGAAACTGCTCGATATACCGCTCTTGTTGCTCGGAATACCAAACAAGCCGCCGCCGACATGTCTAAGGTACTTCCCAATCTAATACTAGTTCTAATCATTTAATTTTCATTTTACTTTAATATTTTTAACTTTAAAATTTTTATTTAATTTCAATTTTTTTCATGATAGTTACTCTACTGACAATAAAATATTTTCGTTGCTACGGCTCTGATGAAAGCTTACACTATTTTTATAAACAGGTGCTTCAAGTGGATATAATAGCAGAAGAAGAAGCACAACAATCAAATCCATCTTCTTCATCAAACCCTAACAACTCCTTTGGCTTATTCTCCAGAGAATTCGCCCGCCGTCACGGCCTCCACCTTCTCGGCACAACCACCACATGGTTCCTTCTCGACATCGCCTATTACAGCAGCAACCTCTTCCAAAAAGACATCTACAGCGCAATCGGATGGATTCCCGCCGCCGAAACAATGAACGCAATCCACGAAGTCTTCACCGTCTCCAGAGCTCAAACCTTAATCGCTCTCTGCGGCACAGTCCCTGGTTACTGGTTCACCGTCGCATTCATCGATCGACTCGGTCGATTCTTCATTCAGTTGACGGGATTCATCTTCATGACGATCTTTATGTTCGCTTTAGCGATTCCTTATGATCATTGGAAGCACAGAGATAATCGAATTGGTTTTTTGATCATGTATTCGTTGACTATGTTCTTCGCGAATTTTGGACCTAATGCGACGACGTTTGTTGTTCCCGCTGAGATATTTCCGGCGAGGTTGAGATCGACTTGTCATGGGATATCGGCGGCGTCTGGTAAAGCGGGAGCGATTGTTGGAGCGTTTGGGTTTCTTTACGCGGCGCAGAGTACGGATCCGGAGAAGACTGATGCTGGTTATCCTACGGGGATTGGAGTTAGGAACTCGTTGTTGATGCTTGGTGGTGTTAATTTCCTGGGGATTGTTTTTACTCTGTTGGTTCCGGAATCGAAAGGGAAGTCTCTGGAAGAGATTTCGAGAGAAGATGAGGAACGAAGCGGCGGAGATGCGACGGAGATGACGGCGGCGAATTCCGTTAGGACTGTTCCGGTTTGATTTTTTTTTTTTCTTTTTTTTTTTATGTCACTACGCGTTTTGTAATTACTCGATAGTCCTTGGAATAAAGATTTTTAATTTTAGATACTATAGCACCATTGATCTTTTTGGAAACAGACTTGAAAGATTCATGACTCCATTGGTTGTCTATTGAAGGTACTGATTGCACTCAACTTATCCAACAATGCCTTCACAGGTCATACTCCTCTGTTTTTGTCCAATGTAAAGGAACCAACTCTCTGGGACTATTACTAAAGAACTCAAGACACTCGTTTTTGGTTTACATCTGTGTCTCTCAATGGTGTCTTATACACAAGGAACACAGATTACTGAGCAATCTGAAACACTCCTTTGAAGAGGATCTACAGGACTTTTGTGGTCTTCCTCTTAAGGAAAGTTGTTTCGACAAGCAGTGGCTATATGATATGCTCGTAGATGTTTCTTGGCTTGGCAAAAGATCAAGGCATTGCTCCATACAAGCCGGAGTGGTTCATCAAGATAATTGGTTCGTAGAAACCACTAGGATCAATATGGTTTCTTGTTTGATCATTGAATACCTACCAATTCTGTGTTTCTCTGTAATGAAGAAGTTCCTTATTTGTTTGTATCTTTGTCTGTCCATTTTCCTCTTTAGAATTTATTCCTCGAGAAACTACCAACATGAAACAGAGGAGTGGGAAAATAGAGAATCCCATATAACAGACTTAACAGTTGACACATAATTATTCTATTGAATCTGACTTTCTCGTATGGTTAGAGATGCGGAGCAAGTAGACCACAGAGAATGTGTGGTTGCTGGTTTATTTTCTGTAAACACAAAAAGAAAGAAAAAAATCAAATCAAAACCAAACACGAACACAAACCACCTATTAATCATCCTTATATTAGCTTGCTAGACCATCGAGGGTTTGATCCAACATACATAATGAAGAGGAGATAAGGATATGATAAAATAGTAGTTATGCCTCAAGTTCTTCTATTTTTAAATTTCTCTGGTTTACACACTACGGACTTTGTTTAGAGTTTTGATGATAACCATGGAACAAACGAGCGAACAACTCCATTAAGCTCAGTGATTAATTTCCATTATATATTGTTATTCTTTTAACATCGTTAGTTCAATTAAAATGCTCCATTACTTTGAGTTTATGTCAGATATATTAATGAAAACTTTACTAGTGACTTATTGTCTCGATTACAACTGAAAACAAATATACACATCAAACTCCAAATTTCATGAATTTCTTTAAACAAAAAAAAAACACACTCCACTGGAAACTATCTTTAAGTTTTACCGACATCTCAGAGTTGTTGATCTCTAATGCTCTACCTCCAACGGTGAAGAAGCGCTGATGCGGAATGACAGATCTTCCGATCCTTGTGCTTTGTGAGATGCTCAAGCTTCTCCATGATCCTTCTTGTTTCAGTTTCTGTTGAGCTGATGGGGAAATCGATGAGTAAAGTGAGAGTGTCTACGCAAATTGATGCCTCTGCTTGAGCTGCGAGAAGTCCCTTTGCATTGGCCACATCAGCTGATTTCTTGGCTATTTCGAACAGCTCCAACATCTCTGATTTAGGGTTTTCAGATGCTTTGAGAGGCGGCTGCTTCTTTATCCGAAGAGATCTTGATGATGTTGCTGGAACAGACTTGCAAACGTGAGGCTTCTTCAAATTTTGCTTAATCTCTATCGTTTGACGAGCCTTAGATCTGTCATCTTTGTTCTTCTTCGGCACCAAAAACTCAGTCTTTCTCTTAGTCTCTGGCGTCAGAACACTATGAGATCTCTGCAGATGTTGTTTCTTCTTCAAATCCGAACATACTTTAACAACATCAGCTTTCTTGGGTTTCAAGGGAAGAGCTTTGTTGCAAGTAGCAACGTCTCTTCCGACAGAATAGAGAGTCTTCATCCAAGAATTGAACAAGACCTTAACTTCCATACGAATCTTAGGATTATCGTGGTGTCTCAGAGTCTCCAAAGGAAGTATGGCTTTTGAATGACAAAGCTCTTGGACTGAGAGATTCATGCTCTTCAAGTGTCGTAGAATATCAAAGCAACGTTTCACGTCGGGAACACTTTGTGAATTAGCAGCTTTAATCGCAGAAAATATCAAACGATGATGAAGATCTGACCTCTCCGTTGCCTTCACAATCTTCGTCATCATCTTCTTCTTTCAGGTGTTTCTTCTCGGCTGATCTTTCTTAGATGGGTTCTCGAGTTTGGATATCAAAAGAGAGGAATTGAGAATGTATCAGAGAATATATAGACAGTACGTAGTAGAGACTGAAAAAAGGAAAAAATAAAATTAAAGGAAGTTTCTTCTAACCCAAGGAATTTAACGAACAATCTCAGGTATATCGAAAAGAGATATTGTTGTTGCTTCATTAACTAATTTCCATTTTTATGTTACAGCTGTCAAATTAATTTTCCTTTTCTTCATAAAAATATAAGCAAACTTAATTAAACGAACTCGTTTATTTTTTAAGCTTCAATTTTTGTTTTTGTTGTGTTTTCTTCTCTTTGATAAAAGAAACTTACTTTATCCTGGGGTCTATGGTTAATTTTTATAAACTTTCGGGGATATTGTAGCATTTATTAGAAATACATGGGTATCATCCGAAAAACGATTAAGCTTGCTTTTTCTTAGAGAGATACATAAAAAAGGAAACTCCGTGGACTTGGATGATCTTACTTCAATGGCCGAATCAAAACAAATTTCTTCACTTCAATGGCGGGTACTACCACTGACGATCGCTTTACTTGTGTATTTTCCGATTGTCTCGGGAAGTTTCTTTGAACCATTCAATGTGAGCTACGACCACCGGGCTCTAATCATCGCCGGCAAGCGACGCATGCTCGTTTCCGCTGGAATTCACTACCCTCGCGCCACTCCTCAAGTAATTCTCGCATTCACTGACCTTTCTATTTACAGTAGCTCGACAATTTCTGATAGTTTTGATGAAATGCTAATTTAGAAGAATTGGTCTTCCTTTAATGCTTGCTATTGAAATTGATTTTTAGATGTGGTCTGATCTCATCACAAAGAGTAAAGAAGGTGGAGCTGATGTGATTCAAACTTATGTGTTTTGGAGCGGCCACGAGCCTGTAAAGGGTCAGGTTTGACCAAATTTCTCTGTGTCCTGTCTTTTGATTTTGATCGAAACATTTCTCTCACTAGTTAAAAGTGGCAACTTTGATGTTTCTTTTCTGTGGCTTGTTCAGTATAACTTTGAAGGAAGATACGACCTTGTCAAATTTGTGAAACTTATTGGATCAACTGGTCTTTATCTCCATCTACGCATAGGTCCTTACGTTTGTGCTGAGTGGAACTTCGGGTATTTTTCTTCTCACAACCATTGCTCTCTCTTGCTTTTTTTTTTCTATCCAGCTCTCTTTATTCTTTTCTTTCAATTCTTGTTAGGGGGTTCCCAGTGTGGCTGCGTGATGTTCCTGGCATAGAGTTTCGAACAGACAATGAACCTTTTAAGGTACATTTTTTACTTGAATGCTTTTTTCACTTTCTTTCATTATGGTACTATGCAAGTTTTGTTTTAGCGTTCTTATCTTCTTAAATAATCATATGTTTCTCTTTGCTATTTCCAGAAGGAGATGCAGAAGTTTGTAACGAAGATTGTGGATTTGATGCGAGAAGCAAAGCTGTTCTGTTGGCAAGGAGGTCCCATAATCATGCTGCAGGTCATATGAGAATTTTGTATTTTCTGAACTTCATCTCTCCAGCAGTGAGCTTATTTTCTTTATATAGTCTTGCTATAAAGGTGATGATTGCGTGTATGTTGGTGACCGTCTTTGGCAATTTCGCCGACATAGACGCAATCATCACCTTTAGTTCGCCGGCAATCTTTGTTCGCCGACATGGACTGAAATATTTTCATTTACAGATTGAGAATGAATACGGGGATGTTGAAAAATCATACGGGCAGAAGGGAAAAGATTACGTCAAATGGGCGGCTAGCATGGCTCTAGGGCTTGATGCTGGAGTTCCGTGGGTTATGTGCAAGCAAACAGACGCTCCAGAGAATATTGTAATGTTGTTAACGTGATTTTTGTGCATTAAGATGTCTCAGCTTTTATTTGTAGCTGATCCTGTTCACCGGGCTGATGAATTTCATAGAGATTTTCTTTTGAGTTCCTAAAATAAAATTGAGATGCTGAGTCTTTACCGACCTGCAGCCATTGATAATGACTTCCAAACCAGTTTTTCCATTGATTTTCTTTGGAAGTTAAAAAGGGTTGATCTTTCAATTCATAATGAATGATTCCTTGTTCTTGAAAACCATCCTTTTGACAACTGTTAATCTCTTTTTGTCTCAGATTGATGCGTGCAACGGATACTATTGTGATGGTTTTAAGCCAAATTCGCAGACGAAGCCAGTACTTTGGACAGAGGATTGGGATGGATGGTATGTTTTTTTCATGCAGTCTTCTGAGAAAGCTTTGCTCTTGTCAAAGGTTTTCTTGAGTTTTTGTTCCAAGGTCAATGTACCAGTTGGCGTTAATTGTTATGTTAATTGATATTTGGATTAAATGAGTACGTTAGGTTGACTTTTTGAAGGTACACGAGGTGGGGTGGAAGTTTGCCTCACAGACCCGCTGAAGATCTTGCATTTGCAGTTGCAAGATTTTATCAGCGCGGAGGAAGCTTTCAGAATTATTACATGGTACAATAATTACACACTAGATTTTTATATCTCTTCTCCACTTTCTCCTGCCTAAATTCATTTGCAGCATCATCTTTCTGTTTCTTATTTCTTTGTGGCTGATTTAAAATTATATTCAGAAACAACAGTGATTAGTTCCATAGGTTTCTTCTTTGAGTTGAGAAACTAGATTTTAGTAAGGCATAGTATTTACTTTACATCCCTCCCTTAAAACCTCAAAAGGCGAACAATGCAGGAGATAATTTACTCAACTTGCGTAATTGGTTTTTCTCAACTTGATTATAGAATGCCTATGATAAGCATTCAATGCTTTCACTGTTTGTAGTGCATATATTGATGAGTCTGTTATATGGTTACAGTATTTTGGTGGAACAAACTTTGGTCGAACTTCTGGTGGTCCTTTCTACATTACGAGCTATGATTATGATGCTCCACTTGATGAATATGGTGGGTGCAAGCCAAGGCTAGCAGGAAAAACAGATTGCTATGAAAAATATTGTTTTTTATTTTTCTAATGAAATTATGTTTGTCATATACAAGGTCTGAGGAGCGAACCAAAATGGGGACATCTGAAGGATCTTCATGCTGCCATAAAACTTTGTGAACCTGCCCTTGTTGCGGCAGATGCACCTCAATATAGAAAACTGGGATCAAAACAGGAGGTGCACACTCGTCTTATATAGTTTATAACATATCAGTGCTGTTAGATAGATTTCCTGCCTGTTTGATTTTTACTCTACTTTACCTGTCAAAATTTTCACTTAGTTCTGATATAAGGATAGTCTTCATTGCCATTTATTGGGTGTTTCAAATTGTATTTATAGTTTAAATGTACGTCTAATATGACATATGATTTATCTACTGAACAAAATACTGGGCGGTTATTTGATTACCTTTCAGAATGAACATGTGTAATATATATGTACGCTGAAGATTTCTAGATTCTTACTTGTAAAAAACGTAAAGTTCAGGCACACATTTATCATGGAGATGGTGAGAGTGGAGAAAAGGTGTGCGCTGCATTTCTCGCAAACATTGATGAGCATAAATCCGCACATGTGAAATTTAATGGCCAATCATATAGCTTACCACCTTGGTCAGTGAGTATATTGCCAGACTGTCGACATGTGGCTTTCAACACTGCCAAGGTTTGATTTCCATTTCTACCGGTATTGTAAATTCTTTTGACTGGTAATTGCTTGTGCAATTCTGATAAGGTTTTTGTGGGCAGTTTGTCTTTCTTAAATTTAGTCCAGTGGTCTGACAATTCCTTTAGCACATTTAGTGGTATGCTTCTTTGTTACTGAATTGAAAAAAATAACCGTCAGATATCTTCTGCTGTGAACTTGACAGTTCTGTCTTAATCAGGCAATTGGCTTTATTTATTTGCTTCAGATAGTAGTTGCCATTTTTTGGTCTTCCAGGATGGCTTTTGAGATTCTCGTTTTTGTCTGTTCTTGAGCAGGTAGGAGCACAAACTTCTGTTAAAACGGTTGAGTCTGCTAGGGCATCTTTAGGCAGTATGTCTATACTGCAAAAAGTCTTGAGGCAGGATAGTGATTCTTATATCTCAAAATCATGGATGGCTCTGAAAGAACCTATTGGCATATGGGGTGAAAACAATTTCACTTTCCAAGGATTATTGGAGCATTTGAATGTTACAAAAGACCTGTCTGATTACCTGTGGCATAAGACAAGGTAGTTATGCGGAGTTGTCTATTTCATTGATCTAACTAACAACAATCATTCAAGGGAAAGAATTCCTAAAAGATAGATATTGAATAGATAGATATTGAAGAGGCTTTTACATCAAAATTTAACTGAATTATCGGAAATTGTTTGTTGTATGTAGACTCTTACCAGTTCAATGTTGTAGAGGAATTTAATATTGTGAAATCTATGACAGTTACTAGTTCTTTGTCTTTTATCTGTAATGGGGTTTTCTATCTTTCTCAACCAAATGTAGAATAAGCGTATCTGAAGATGATATCTCTTTCTGGAAGAAAAATGGAGCTAACCCAACCGTGTCAATTGATAGCATGAGGGATGTGTTGCGTGTGTTTGTTAACAAACAACTCTCAGGTAATTCACAACACTTTCTTCTGATTTGTATGCATGTCTGTAATTGTACAAATGCACTGGTCTGTTTTTTTTTTGCGTCTGTGTGTGCTTGTGTATGCTGTCTCTTGTGGTTCGTTGTGTACATCCACACAAAAGATTCACATTGCTTTCATGAAGTGCAAAGTCTTAAAAAATTGTTTTCTCTCACGTTTTGCTAACTTTGTCCTCCTGCTGAATGAAAGTAAAGGCAGTGTTGTTGGTCACTGGGTGAAGGCAGTGCAGCCTGTAAGTTTTGTGCAGGGAAACAATGATTTACTTCTGTTGACTCAAACAGTTGGTTTACAGGTAAATATCTACTACCTATTTTCTCCTTTTATCTTTTTTTTCTTACGGCTAATTGTGATCAGTTTTGACTTTATGGCACAGAATTATGGTGCTTTCTTGGAGAAGGATGGAGCCGGTTTTAGAGGCAAAGTGAAGCTTACTGGATTCAAGAATGGAGATATGGACCTGTCAAAATCGTCATGGACCTATCAGGTGTAGTTAAGGTGTATATTGGTTTTTATAAGAGTCTTTAAAAAAAATTGTGGATTCTTTTTTTTCTTCTCGCTTTATCTGAAAGTTTGAAGATCATTGTGGAAGCATTTGAATGTTTGGGATTTGTTGTAGGTGGGACTGAAGGGCGAGGCTGAGAAAATTTATACTGTTGAACACAATGAAAAAGCTGAGTGGAGTACCTTGGGGAGCGACGCTTCTCCTTCCATCTTTATGTGGTACAAGGTAAATCCGCGGAACATGTCACGTTTTGTTTTCTCATTTCTTCGAAATCAAAAAGATTTTCTATCAGCATCTCTCATTAATCAGGCGATCAATGTTCCTCTTTTTTTCTTGTTGAATTAGACATACTTCGACACCCCTGACGGAACAGAGCCTGTTGTTCTTGATCTGGAAAGTATGGGAAAGGGACAAGCTTGGGTCAATGGACACCATATTGGAAGGTATTGGAATATCATTGCCCAAAAAGATGGATGTGAAAGAACCTGTGATTATCGGGGAGCCTACAATTCAGATAAGTGCACAACAAATTGTGGAAAGCCTACACAAACCAGGTAATATACATGTAATAACTCTGACTATAAAATCCCATGGTACTGACGTAATATCATTGTATCATACAGGTACCATGTACCACGTTCGTGGTTAAAGCCATCAAGTAATCTACTCGTGCTCTTTGAAGAAACCGGGGGAAACCCATTTAAGATATCGGTTAAGACAGTTACTGCTGGGATTCTGTGCGGTCAAATCTCGGAATCGCATTATCCACCTCTGCGGAAATGGTCCACACCAGATTACATGAACGGAACGATGTCGATAAACAGTGTGGCACCAGAACTGCATCTGCATTGTGAAACTGGTCATGTAATATCCTCCATAGAATTTGCTAGCTATGGGACTCCAAGAGGTAGCTGCAACAGGTTTTCTATCGGGAAGTGTCATGCATCCAACACGTTATCAATCGTCTCTGAGGTAAACTTACATTAATTAAAAGTAGGTCTTTAAGCATACTTCTGCCTACAAACATACAAAGGAATCTAAAAACCGGTGACAAGAAACCTAACCCCAATTTGATAATCCAAAGGAGAACTTACGAAGATCCTAATTTCTTAAGCTAGTAGAAAGATTGTGGTTACAAATTGTTGACATATAGTTCTACAGTTGGTGCATAGCAATTGCTTAGTATGATTTTGTGGACTATCCGAAGAAGTCATTGTTCTCTTATGCAGGCTTGTAAAGGACGCAACAGCTGCTTCATCGAAGTGTCAAATATGGCTTTTCGCAGTGACCCATGTAGCGGAAGTTTAAAGACGTTAGCAGTTATGGCACGATGTTCCCCATCTCAAACCAGGAGTGAGCTCGGGTTATAGACACCGGGAAGCGGCTCAGAAAGATGATTGATGAACAACTGCTTCTCGAAGAAACAAGAGACCACAGTTGATTAACTTAATAAGAAGAGCATGTTCCGTCACAAGCTTTCTTTGATCTTTATCTTTCAGAGTCTGAACAGTTGTGTTTACTTTTATTCATCGTTGTATCCAAACTCTACATGGAACCAATAAACTGGAAACCATCTTTAAGGTTTACAGTTTGTTGTTTGAAAATGTACGAAAACAGTCGAAGTTGATGTAATGATTTTAAATCCAAATAGTTATATACAGTATGTCTTTGCGCACATATAAATCCAAAAATTTGCAAAAGAAGCTTAAATTCGCAGTAAATGTTTGGTTAAAAAACACTTAAGGATGTTGTAGTTTTATTTTGAAGTTTTAAGGCTTAATTAAAACAAAAATGCCAAAAACCTGCATAAGGTTTTAAACTTTGTTATGTAACCAAAACAAATTGCTGGCATAATTACAAACCTTCAATAAATGTGATTTCTCTATTTTAAATATTACGGTTAATAAGAAAACTGTAAACCAAAAATAAGATGTTCATGTCTAATGAAGTCCATGAATATGGATTCTTCCCTGGCCTATGTAACAACATAACTCTTTTAACCAACTCTTGTCTCATTATAAATTTCTGAAACATACTAGGCAATAATTACTCACTGATTCTTCTTGTAGCAACGCACAAAAGTAGTAAAGAAAAAAAATTACAAAAAAGAAAAAAAAAAATGGTTGCATACAAGAAGAGTCATACTGTTTTTCTATTTGCTACAATGATGATTATATTATTTATGTTTTGTGGAAATGGAGAAGCAAGAAACTATTTAGGGTACGGAACTATTGGAAAAGACAAGATTCCAGCATGTGGTTACCTCAATCCCAATTCATGTGTCAAAGCTCCGGTTAACCATTACCATAGAGGTTGTGAAAAGAGTACCAGATGTGATCGTGATGCTAATTAATTCTATATTCATATTTCATTTATTTACTTATTTATTTTTGGGCATACTATATTCATATATCTAAATCATCATTCTATCAAATGTGAAGTAATGTTATTTAATTTATTTATGTTTTTAATGTGAAGTCACTTGTTGCTGTCAATTTTTTTTTGTATTGTATGGTTTTTTCAGAATGATTTATTTATGAACTTTTAATGAAACTATAAATTCTGTGTTACGCTTCTCTCGATGTGTCTTAAGAAACAAAAGGAAAAAAACAATATTTGATGACAAAAGAAAACGTGAAATGAATGAAATTCCGATTTAGATGATTTTTGTCTAAAAGTATTTAACTGAAGTAATAAGCTTCTTTACATACTAATCACAGATTTTTTTAAAAAAGAGGCATGAACGATAATTGTATTGCAAATCTGATTACATAAACATTCCTAACACTTCTCCTATAGATACATTACTCAATGAATCCCAAGTGCCTGCATTTGTCTAATCATCAACACAGACGACTCATACATTTGCTTGCGGCTCACATCACCTTCCTTTCCTCCCTCCTCTTTGAAGAACTTCTCACTTCCATCCAATATACTCACTACTTGGCTAATGCTAGGTCTTAGTTTTGGATCTGTTCTCGTGCAAACCAACCCTAACCGCAATACCCTCGCCACTTCTTGCCTCTCATACACATCATCTAAATGAATATCTGCAATCTCTTCCAATAGATTTCTCCGGTTACTGACCACTTCGCGGATTCTCAACACCAAAAGAGCATCTTCTTTTTTCCTTTTGTAATCTACTGCCGGCTGACCTGTAACCATCTCTAGCACCACCACGCCGAAACTGTATACATCTGCTGCGGTTGTTGCCTCGCCGGATTCCATGTATTCTGGTGCCATGTAACCAAAAATCCCTTGCGCAGATCCTTTCTTTTTTGCAGCTTGGTGAGCGTGGTCGTTTCTTGATAAAAACTCGGCCAATGCAAATCCGCAGAGCCGCGGATTCATATCTCTATCGAGAAAGATTGTTGAAGAAGTTATGTTTCGGTGAACGACTTGCTCGTCCCATTCTTCATGGAGGTACCGTACAGCGCAAGCAAGCGATTTAATCACGTTGTACCGAATTTTCCATCGCAAAACAGAGTTTCCTGGTATGTGGTTTTGGAAAAGAAGATGGCTTAGCTTACGGTTTGCAGAATAATCGTATACTACAAGCATTTCTCCGTGTTCGGTGCACCATCCACGGAGCATAACGAGGTTACGGTGTCGAAGCCGGCCTAGGTTAAGTAGTTCGGTGGAGAACCGAGTTACAAGCGCCGGACATTTAGTCATACCGAGACGTTTCACCACAATATGCTGGTCCTGGTTCAATACTCCATAATAAGCCGTACCGAAATCAACCTCAGCAACACGACGCTTGTCCGAGAAATTATCAGTGGCTAATATTATGTCGTTGTATGATATCTCCCTTGGCGTGTCCAATACGAAAGACTTAGATGACGTTACTCGCCGGCTGCTGTAATTAAAATACCGATTTTCTCCCGTCTCCGCGGTCTGGTAAATGGAATCCTCGAGGGCAGTAACGTAATTTGACGACGGTGTTGACTCCGAAGACGCGTTGAAGCTAGTTGTGGAGGTGGTCGTCGTCGTTGTTCTGGTGGTCGTCGTAGTCGCCGAAGTTGAGGTTGATTTTAGAGAAGATAAAGGAATATATAGAGGATGGCTCTTAAACGATGGTAATGCGGGTAAGCTACCGGAAAACTCGCCGGAAAGTGCTCCGATCACCCATTTCATGTTGGGACGATGCGTTGGGTTGTTTAACGAACAGAGCAGAGCAAGATGAATCATTCTATTCATATCTGAGAGATCATAAGATCCTTTAGGTAGCCGAGAATCTCCGGCGACAAGTAATTTCCGGTTATCGGATAATCTCCGAACCCAATCGAGCAAAATGATCTTATCTTCTGAGAAGGAAAGATCAACGGCGCGTCTACCGGAAACAATCTCTAAAACCACAACACCGAAGCTGAAAACGTCTGTTTTAGCGGTGGCGACGGTTTTTTTCTGGAAACTCTCCGGTGGTAAATAACCGATTGTACCACCGATTCGAGTCGAATCCGCGACTCGAAACTGGTGGTTACGGAAGGAAGAAACAGAGTCGTAACTCGAGTCAGGCTCTGTTTCATCAATCTTGTGTTCTAGCCACCGAGCTAACCCGAAATCTCCAAGCTTAGCGTTGAACTCAGAATCCAACATAACGTTGCTCGTCTTCACATCTCTGTGAATAATCTGAGTCTCTAACTGCTCGTGAAGGTAGAACAACGCTGCGGCGAGTCCTCTGATGATTTTACCCCTCCGATCCCAATCCAACGGTTTAAAATCGGAGTTAACTTCCAATCGTCGGAAAAGCACACGATCTAAGCTCCGATTAGGCATGTAATCGTAAACGAGAAGCAATTCGTCTTCATGTAGACACCAACCTCTCAATTTCACAAGATTCCGATGCCGGAGCTGAGCCACCGCAACAAGCTCCGCCGCGAAAGTTTTCTCGAACTGCTCTCCTTTCTTCTCCGCTAGGCATTTAACCGCCACCGTGGTTCCGTCGCTCGGTAACACCGCCTTGTAAACACGGCCGAAACCGCCACTTCCGAGGATCAGTTCCTCGCTGAAACCATTAGTTCCGATGTAGAGCTCGGAGTATCCGAAGATTCTAGGATTCTCGCAGCCGATTTTGCCGGAAAGTTGAACACCTTCCATGTCAGTGAAAGATTTGTTGGTCTCCATTGAAATCGAATCTTTACTCTCGTTGATACTACAAAGATTCAAGCTCTTCACCAATTTGGAGCCGTGTAATCGCCGGAATAAATCTCCGATCAAATTCACAACTTGACGTCCACAATCGCGACTCTTCTTATCTTCTTCTTCCTTGGTCTCCTCTTCAACCATTACCGGTGACTTTACCGACGGCTTTAACTCGCCGGATTCTGTCGGCAGTACGAAACAGAGACGATCCATTGCCATTGGCGCCATGTGAATGTAAACGTCAAAATGTGAATGAATTTAAAGATATGATAATGCTTATAACATTTTTGAATGATGTTAAGAGTTTATTTGACCGACCAAAATTGAATGATGGATTTTTGCCAGCAAGGATGTTTATTTATAGTGTGTTCTTCTAGAAAATATTCATTTATTATTTAAAAGTTTAAAAGTGCTCGTGTTATTTGAAAATAAAAATATTACTCATATTTGAAATATATTTTGAAGATTGGAGGCATTAATTTCAACAAGATTAGGTTCGCGTGGTTTGAAATTAGCAAAACCCCTTCATCGGGTTTTGGTCAATTATGGTGATGTGTCATGGCCCGTGATTTTCCATTTTTTGGTATAAAGTTGTTTTCTTTTTGTTTTATTCTTAATTCTGATTGATTTTTCATCGAGAAATTTAAAACCCATTGATTTCGCGAAAATGATTTTACTTAGAAATAAATTTTATATCATACAAAAAATAAAACTATATCTATATGTATCTATTATTGACGTATGAGAAAAATGAGACCTAAGAAGACCTTCAAAGCTCAAAGCGTGTCGTCGAGAAGAATATTGACGCGGTCGAAACTTTTTGTCTTCTTCTTTTTTTTTTTTTTTGAACACCAACTTTTTGTCTTCTTCTATTTTCTTTTTCTTAACTTTTTTTTTTTATTAATATATATGTAACCTCGAGTTTGTATTTACTTTTTGTTCATGGGCGTGTAATGCATTTGAAAAGATATACGCGCTAGTTTTTATGGTTATAGGTTGGAATTTTTTCAACTTATGAGTTTAATTTTTATTTTTTCAAAATTTTAAATTTGTTTGATTTTACTACTCCTTAAATAAGAAGTAAGAGCAAAAATCTAGGTCCAGCCCTCATGATAAATTGACAACAAGTATAAACGACATTCCTAGTTCCATTTGTAGTGTATAAATCAAGTAAACAACAAGACAATGAAATATAATGACCTTTTGGTATTGGAGTACTCAATTCAGATCATTTCTAGGTCCGCAAATAAAAACAACAACACCAAGTGTATATATTTGTCTCAAATATAACACTTCACTGGATCCTACCAAAAAAAAAATATAACACTTCACTGGAACTCAAACTTTATGATATATGTGGTCAACACATTTGAATGTCATAAGATATGTAAGTATTAATTTTATTCATGTAGTTCTTGATCAGATATGTTCACTAGTTTTAGTTTCAGATGTTTTGAAGATTTTCCGGTGGCTTAGTTTGCCATTGAGTCTTTAAGACCGATCTTGGTTGAGAAGACTTAAAATAAAAATCATATTTCACATGTGAACGCAAATGAATGGTCTAGAAGACTGAATTTTTTTTTTTTTTTTTTTTTTTTGCATTTTTAAGAGATCACTTGTTTTTGTTAATTTTTTCTATAGAAGTCCAGAATATTTGGGAATCTGTTTTATAAGCTAGTTTGAATTTGGTGATATAAAGACCTATACAATAGTCAATTACGAATAATGTTTTAGTAGCGTTTTGAATCCTGACTTCTAATAATAAACTAATTAGTATCAGTGTATCACATCTCCATTAGGCTAATCTCCATGACCAGTGGTTTTATTATTCATTAATATAATAATTAATAAGTTTTTTTTCTCATTAATTACAAGATTTAACTGATGTATTTCGTGACCTGACTATTATTCTTTTGGTGAACTTATCCTTCAACAAATAGTTTTCGTAAGTCTAACTTTCCTCTCAGCAATCAAGTAGTTCAAAATAATTATTTGTATCCGGTGAGATTTGATGTAGAATTATGACCAAATAACTTTACCCCCAAGTTCTTATACCAGTCATTTTAATGATATTCATTTAAGCTTTAAAAAAAAAAAAAAGATATTCGATTAATGGCACAAAATAGTGATATGAGATGATGATACGTTAATAGATAAAAATTTAGTTACACGTACTAGACATGTTTAAAAATTATGGTAGTAAAGTAACGGTACAAAATTTTGTACAGTCAATTTTTTCACGGTATTGTTGCATCTGATTCTAACGTTGATTAACTGCTGATTATATAGTAACGTAATTAAAATTACAATTTTTATCGCGGTAGTATAATATTATCGACCAAATTAAAACCAAAGTGAAAAACAGATGTACGCAAAGTAACACACATGGATCTTGAATTGGGTGGAGGAAAGTGGAGGACAAACATGAGTAAGATGTTGATATAAAATAGAAAATGGAAACCAGATAAATCAGGAGTAAACACGATTATCATTTTTGATTAAACCCCTATATTGTGGAAGAGATTATCAATCAAATCCGTCCCACCATTAACGTTTCATCTATTTTCTTGATTTATGACATGAAAACACATGTGATTATCTCCCAATCGCTCATGTCGAGTTCGTGTCTCCTAAATGATCAACAATTTATAAAAATGAAAGACCCCAGAGTCAACAATTTGTATTTCTTTGGAAACAAGGACCGCATTAAGATCCAAGTTCAATGACTTTTGTCCTATATAACATACCAGTGATATTAAGCTCAGCATGGATAGTATACTGTTATCCAACACATGTATAAATCACTGTTTACAGTTTCTAAGCACTTTTTAGACATGTAAAATCACTGGGTAATAGCCGCATCAAAAGTTGATTGATTGTTTCACATATTCAATAGTAATTAAAAGTTTATAAAGTACTTGAATTTTTGGTAACTATCAAAACATATCATATTGATTTTTGTGTAAGTAAAAATATTGCCACCGAAGAAAATGAAAGCTTTGGGTCGCCGCAACAAATGGCGTGATCAATGTCTATTTAGATGAGTTTCATTTAAAGATGTATTTTCTCTGAATTTCCTTATCAATTATCTCTAATTATTATTGGGGTTTTTTTTTCCGTGCAATTATTATTGATTTTTGTAACTAGAGAAGTCAATATTGGTACAGTTGGAAATGGAAAAACTTTAAAAAGGATTGAGCAACGGACATAATGCCACCATAAATGCAATAAGGATAAGGGAGATACATCAAAAAGCTTATAAAGATAAGATTAATTATGTATTTGAAAGATTAAAAAATCGAGTTAAAGACAAGATTGGAGTAAATTTTTATATTTTAGTTAAATATCGAGTCTTAAAATTAATAAATTAAAAAGAAAAATCTAATAGGTGTTAAAACATGTTGATTAAAATATATATAGTTGGTTTGTAAATGTTGAATCTGCAGCTTCTTTTGTTTGATTTATTTTTTTCACAATTTTACTAGCTAGAGAGGTTGGATGATGTCGTTGGCCTACCTCTTGCTTTAATTATCATTTATAGTTGGCTTTCATTTTCACAGCCCATGAGAAGATTGTAGTTTTAGAATCTCTTAATGTAATTGTTGCAACTACTACTAGTACTCACTCATGATTTGATCCTAATAAGTATGACCTTTTGGGCCAATTATTTCAACTAAATATTTATTTAAATGTATGAAAAGATGATAATTTTCAATCATTTTAGCCACTCTTATATACTTAGCAACTGTTAACTCACCCACCAGATTCACATCTTGACAAATTTGGTTTCCCTCCATTTCTTTATTGATGCAATCCTAGAAATATCCATGACTCATCAAGGATTGGTTCAAGGAAAATCAAGATCAAATTATAAAGAAGTTCCTAGAAGACAATCAATTCATGGATATATCAAGAAAGTGTCTAGATACAAAGAACCAATCTCCATCAATGATGATTGATAAAATCTCTCAAATTTATTCTTGATTGATTTATGTAATTAATTTGATTTATTTTGTATTTATGTTATAGATTTGTAAATTGAGTCTATATAAGCTCAAGTTTCCCTTCATTGTAAAGATAGAGATTTTTGGAAAAATATAAGGAGAGAGTTTCTCACTTTTAAAAGCTTAGGCTTTTGTTTTACTTGTCTTTTCTATTGTGTGTGATTCCTTTAGAAAACAAGTGAAATCTTTATCTTTGTGTGCGATTCACTTAGATATTGATTTGTGTTCTTATCACAAAGTCATTCCGCAACTTTGTGTGGCGAACTTCAATCCACCATCACTTCCATTCATTGATCCCACACGAGAGAAGCGACCGCCATCGTGTTAGATCTCCATCTTCGACCATCTTCTCTTCATCACGAGCCGGTGATCATCCTCGTGTGAAGCCATCTCTATCCCGATACAAGTACTCACCACCGAGTCTTGCATCATTTATAGTATAATGACACATGATTATTCACTTTTACTCGCAAAACTTAAAAATATATCAATACGAGGTTTATAGAATCAGAATTATTTAATCTAGATAGATTGAACTAATTATCTATCTTATGGTACAAAATGAGTTGGTAAACATTATTTTTTTGATATATGAAATCCAAGTCAAAACCAAACCATACTAAAAGTTTTTGAAGCATAAACATATTTTAGTAAAAACCGAATTCAAACTGATATAAAAATCTTATTCGATCTTATATCAGATTCAATTTTACATTACACCTGCTACTATGTTTAGAAAACATTATTTTCAATGATGACATCAAGCAAAAGAATGATATGTAAAAGTTTTTTTTTTTTTTTAAACTAACTGGTACATAATAAAGATCAAAATTTATAACACATATCTTTGTTTTAGGCACTTCACTTTATGTTGCTCAAAAAAAAAAAAAAAAAAAAGGCACTTCACTTTATAAAAAACATCAGAGAATAATGTACATGTGAGCATTTTTCAGATACATTCTTGAGCAAAATTTTCTTCCTTCACAAAAAAATAACAAGACTCCCTAAGAAAATTAGGTGAATCTAAACACACTCGCACGCACAATTGTGATAGTACAAGAAGTCAAGAAGTTTTACTTGTGGACCACAAGTTGTGGGACATGAAGATTTCATAGTTTTTGTTAAGTTATTTAATTTTTTATTTATAAGAAAAATATTATTTGCTTAATCATGAATCTCGTTTCTTCGTGTGTGTATATATATATATATATACTGTACTACCATAAATTATATGCTAGTGCCAAAGATGGATAATATTATTCACGTATATAAAGATAAAAATAACATTATGTTCATAAGAGTTATCTAAAAATTTTAAAATTTTGTTCGATACATGGACGTTGTTATATCTTGAGATCTCTCAATTAAAAGAAACACCTACTTTCAACCAACATTGGCTTTACCGTGACTGAAGCTCTTGTTCCGACATAATATTCACACCTCACTACATTTTTCCAATCTAAAAGGGAAAAGAAAAAAAGGGTCGTCGACAAATATTGAATTTTGTGTATACATACAAATATATAATTAAATGAAATTATGTTTTGTTGACTTTTGAGTTTCACAGTCATATTGGGCTTTAACTGGATTCTCGTAATTACGCATTTGTATATCCATTTGATTTTCTCCACCATTAAATGAAAGTGTCAAAGTGAGACGAAGTATAAAAAGCTTCGATTTTCAAATAACTCCAAAGTCAAAGACTGTGTTATCATTTATATACTCTTGACTTGTTTAATAAGTACAAAAAATGAGAAAGAGAAAAAACAAGTTAATTTGTAATTAAAGATATTATAATTTCTTGTCGTTTATCATATAAACCATTACAAGTTGTAACTTGGTGAAACTTTATACTTAAATAAATAGTACAATAATACATACATTTACAAATTAATGATCACTTATCCGGTAACTTTGACTTCACATGTAAGCACATCTGGGTATAGACATTTGACAAACGATATTATAAACGAAACAGAAAAACATATACAATAATATAGCACTTCGGATCAAACTCCCATCTTTGAATCTAGGGATAATTAACCCTTTCTTTCTGACAAGATAATCTAGGATACTTTGGACTACATCCCCATGCATGATCTTGTCTCATAGCGTCGTAGCTTATCACAGATTCTGCATTGGTCTTGACTGTTGCAAATGTGAAGAACACCATAATAAGAGTCATATATATAATAATAGCCTTAATTAATGTCTTAGACATACCCATATCTTTTTTTTTATTGAATTAAAAAAAAAACTCGAATTTATCTAAAGAAAATGGGTTTTTGTTTGTAAGTGAGAAACACATGAGGGATTATTGAAGCTTTAAATAATATAGGAGATGGGAGACAATATTGTTATTTTTCTTTCTTTTTTTGGCATACAGATTAGGTGTAATCCTTCTGAAATATTGATATTGTTATTTTACTGGTTTTTTCCCTTAAGTGATTAGAAGTTAGTTTCATGTCTTAAGTACCATTGATAGTTCTATAACTCTTTAATCATTTTGCAACAAACTACGTACTCTATGAACAACTGAAGAAAACTGAATTACTGCGATTAAACTTTTGTTACTTTTAACCGAACTATGGTATTAAAAATTGAATTGCGGCAAAATTAGTTACAACAGAGGAGAATTAGGGTTGTTATTTTTTAAAAAAATTATAAGATTCCACGAATTAGTTTGAGCAGCGTTTCTGATTAGTTATTAGATGTAGTTTGTTGTCTCTTTTCTGATTTTATAATATGTTACGATTATTTTCGTTTTTATATTTTGTTTGCTATAAATGTTGAACAAAATTAAAAACTAACTTCTTGTTCCCAACATGATCAAAGTTCCAACTAATTTAAACTAGCATAGAAACTTGTTTTCTAAAATTCCATATCATCATTTTCTCCTTGTTATTTACTTGTATCGTGCATTATACGCATTACTTAATTCTCTCTTCAATTTCCACCGTTTTGATAATTAATGTTTTAAACTATTTTATCCGACTCTACATATTAAATGCTACAATCATATATTTTTATATCCATACAAACACATGAATGGAAAAGAGGGAGAAAAATAAGTAAAGCTTAGATTAATAGATTTATTTAGTTCTGATGTAATCTTGGGTAAAAACTGTATTATGAGGTTAAGTTAAGGATATTTTACTAAATCAAAGCACTTAAAAGAAAAACAAAACAAAATATAATAAGAAGTAAGAAAATAAGAAGAAAGTTTTGATTCATAAGAAGAAAGTCTTGATTCCTTTACTCTTAAGTCTCAGCCAATCAGAATGAATCTGTTTTACTTGTATGAAGTTTGACGTCAAAATAAAAAGTTTCCTGAATTCCCTTCTAGCTAGATTCCACCATATGTAAATAATAACATTCACCGTATACATCCTTGTTTTTTTCTTTTTCTTAAAGTTCTTGTAATGAATGATTCGACAGAGCACAATGTGTAATTTCTGTCGTATAAGTAAGTAAAAGAAATACTCAAGAAAATATAAATATGAGCTTAAGTAATAAACAGAGGAACATTAATCTTGCAAAACATAGTCTCTCTCTCTCTCTCACACACTGATTGCAGAGGTAAAAAAAATGATGTTTTTCCAAAAATGCAATTTTCGTAAATTCTTTACCTCCAGGAACTCCCGTAAAATACCTGTAGCCACCGTCTCATATTCATCGGAGAAAAGATTGTGGAAAGAACTTCAAGAAAATGATGATATCCTGAAGGCCCATGTAAGCTCCTGGTTACCTTCGCCGGAGAATATTTTCTGGTGGCAAGCCACCGTTAACGGCCCGGCGAGTTGCCCTTTCGAAAACGGAGTCTTCACCGTCTCCGTTCACATCCCAACCGAGTATCCATATGAACCACCCAAAATCACATTCAAGACCAAGGTAACCAAAATTAGATAACCAAAATTTAATTATTCGGTAATGTTTGGTTTCCGGTTAAACCAAATTTGTTTTATTTTCTTGGTCCAGATATTTCATCCAAATATAAACGAGAAAGGAGAAATTAGTGTTGATATATTGGGATCACGATGGTCAGCGGTGCTGACAATTAATTTGATATTGCTATCTATATGTTCGGTTTTATCGGACCCGGTTGAACCGTTTTTCTCTGGTAATCCTGCCGTGAGACTGTACCGGAAAGACCGGAAAGCTTATGAGAAAGTTGCGAGAGAATGGACTGTGAAATATGCAAAGGGATGATTATATTTTCTTTTAAGTTTTATATTTTATTGTTGATATCTATTGCGATTAACTAAGACTTCTTCTTTCCTTTTTCTTTTTTTGCGTGGAGTTTAGAGTCGTGTAATACCGCTGCTAAACCTTGTTGAGAATTGTTTGTGGGCATCTGTTTTTAACTTTTTACAGTAAGCATTTCATCTATTAATTGAGGAAAATATAGAAATATGAGTTTCTTTTTGGTCGAGTATAAATGTGTTTGAACTGATTCAACCGAAGACTATAAAAGAACATTGAACATAATTTCTTAGTCGTTTAATAAATACAACATTACAAGTTGTAACTTGGTGGTACTTTTTAATTTACTTTATATTAATAATAAATCATGTATTTATGACACATACATATAGAAATTAATGATCACTTATCCGGTAACTTTGACTTCACATATAAACACCATGAATTTAATTAGAAAATCCGGGTATAAACATTTTGACAAACGATATTATAAACGAAACAGAAAGAAATATAATAATATAGCACTTCGGATCAAACTCCCATATTTGAATCTAGGGATAATTGACCCTTTGTTTCTGACAAGATAATCTAGGATACTTTGGACTACATCCCCATGCATGATCTTGTCTCATAGCGTCGTAGCTTATCACAGATTCTGCATTGGTCTTGAGTGTTGCAAATGTGAAGAACACCATAATAAGAGTCATATATATAATAATTGCCTTAATTAATAATGTCTTAGACATACCCATATCTTTTTGTTTTTATTGAATTAAGAAAAATAGAAAAGCTCGAATTTATCTTAAAAAATACTGGATTTTGTTGTTGTTGTGTGAGAAACACATGAAGGGATTATTGAAGCTTTAAATAATAAGGCGATGGGAGACATTATTGTTATGTTTCTTTCCTTTTTTGGCATATCGATTTGGTGTATATCTAAAATATTGATATTGTTACTTTACTAATTTCTTCCTAAAGTGATTAGAATTTATTGTCACGTCTTAAGATATCGAAGGTTTTAAAGATTTTGTTATCATTGTTTGCAACAAAATACTCGATGAACAGTTGTAGAAAACTGAATCACTTTAACAGAAAAAAAGACAAATTATACTTTTGTTTTTCTGAATGGTACAAAAACAATAAGCATGCCGCTGCAGCCAAGTTATATATGTTTTGATTTTTCTTAACTCGTACATGCAGATGCAGTTAGTTGGTTTCTTCGCCGGTGCAAATTACTGTACGTTTGAACTAATAACTATAAACATTTAGTGTTTTTTTAATAGTACGTAATTTTATACATTTAAACAAGATTGAAGATTCACATTCATTTATTAATTGTACCACACGTAAATGCCAAACGAAAACAGAAGAAGAACCTTTCATTTGCGTTTGAAGCTTGTGTTTATAGTTTGTGAATTTATATATTATTTTTCTCTCTCGTACAAACGCAAATACAAATATCTGAGACTACATTTCCATTAATATAAATGATTAAAATAAACATATTTGAATACATTTCAAAAAAAAAAAAAAAAAAAGTTGAATACATTTCCATAAATGTTATTCAATATTTCAATAACTTGCCTCACTTATGCCAAGTATCAGAATTCAATAACTTGCAAGAAATCTTGAAGCCCACGCCACGTCATGCCACGGCAAGCCGCTACTATAAAAAGCCCTCAAAAGCTCTCCAGTTTCTTACACAACGAAATGGATAAAGTACTCTTCCTTCTTCTCCTCTCTCTCGTACTCCTCCCTCTTCACGTATTTGTGGCGGGTGTTGGCCCTTCTTGGACTCCCATCAGAGACGTTAAGGATCCTCACGTCGTAGCAATTGGTGAATTTGCGGTCTCCGCGTACAACAGACTGAGCAAATCAGGACTGAAGTTCGTGAGAGTTGTTCGCGGCGAGTCTCAGACGACAGTCTCCAGTGTGAATTATTTGCTTGAAGTGGCGGTTAATGACGGCGGTGACCCGATCAAATACTACGGGGCGGTAGTATTTGAGAAGCCGTGGCTGAAATCAATGAATCTAATTTCCTTTATGCCTATATATCACTATTAATGGTCGCTTCCTATGATGAGTTTATATGTAACCGATCTTAATTTTAAATGTAGCAAAGAAGTTATTATAAACAAAGGAAATGTTTATACATGTAATATCTGGTTTACTGATTTCATGTATGGGCAAATCTGAAAAAATGATATTGAAAAATATTTGACATCCGCTAATTATGCTTTGGATAATCTGCTATGTAGTTAAACAAAAAAGATCGAAAAATAGTGGGCACAAGCTTCAGCGACATGCTCGGTCTCGCTTTTCCCATAGAGAATCGACTTCATGTCACGGATTAATTCCGCCATCTGCAACCAAATATCATTCCCAACCAAAAAAAAAAACACAAGAAGAATTCAACAATTACATTGTGGAAATTGCAGATTATTTGATCAACTCGAGCAAAAAATGCTAGAGAGTAAAACCAAAAAAAAAAAAAAAAGCCAGCGACATTACAAAATAAAAGAAAAATATATATTGTAATGCTAAAACCAAAAAGCAAAATGTTGAATTCAAATTTAATGTAAATATCTTTACATAATCACTACAGGAAATCTGGGTTTTTATAGCACTATACTATAGCGTTTGTGGTCATTCTGCTATCTTTAGTATGCCTCTGAACTTTAGATAGCGTTTCTCCCGTGTTGAAACGCTATAATAGGGTAACCGAATTTTTTTAAGAATGAAAACGCTATATTAGGCCTCTAGCGCTAAAATTTTTTTTCCCAGGTTACACTTAGAAAATTTTTTTTGGCTTTTCCCGGGTTACACTATTAAATTTTTTGTGCCTTTTCCCCCTTTTGCCTATCGAACTACACTTAGAAAAATTTTAGGTTTCACTCTCTTTCAGACTTTTCCCCCTTTCTCTCTCAGCTAAATTTCTTGCGAATTGAAGCTCGATCCCCCTTTCTCTCTCAGACTTTCGCCTTTTAGTGTTCGCCTTTTATCGACTTTCTCTTCTTCGACTTAGTTAATTTTAGGGTTTCTTACTCTTCTTCGATTGAAATCGTAAACAAATTTTTAGGGTTTCTTTCTCTTCTTCGATTCGCAAACTCTCCTCTTCGAATCGAAGCTCCTCTTTCTCTCCTGTTTGCGAATCGAAGTCAAATCGAAGCAGTCCCGAGCGAAGTTAAGAGAGAGAAATCCTCCGAGAAGACCAAAGAGAAAAAGAGAGATGAGGTTGTTCGATCCATGGCCAGTGTTCTTCAAGAATCAAGAGGGAATGGAAACGTTGCTGGCCGTTTCTCACTGGTTTCGCCGTCACCGGCGCCCTCATCACCAAGCTCACGGCTGGATTCACTGGTAAGTCTTCAGATCTGATCGATCTTCTATGAAAATTAAAGAACTAATCCTTGATTGATTCTTATTTGATTGATAGCGTTTTGTGTAATTGAGATTCCGGGTTCGAATTAGGGTTTTCGAAATCCCTCTGCTTTGATTTTTACGGCGTTGTGTTGCTGGGATTGAAGTTTCTTGTTATGACTGTGTAATGCTTGCCACGGAAAGCTTGGCTCTTCAAGAAATCTACCAATTACGGATCTCACATGTTTTACAGTTAAAGATTTGCTCTCTAGGATTTAATTTTACTTGTTTTGTGTTTTTTTCTGTGAAATTTATGCTTAAGGTAGACTGATTGGTATCTTCATTGTTGTTTGATTTGGTTGTATTTATTGGCAGGCACATCAATTGTTCCAGAGAGATGCACAGACCATCACACCAGAAGCGCTTGAGAATGTGAAAGCTGCTTTGGCAAATAGTGAAACCGAACACAAAGCCGAAACTAAAAAGAGAGCAATTCCTTGTAAAGCTGCTGGACAGTCTTGGGAGGATCCTACTCTTTCAGAGTGGCCTGAGAGTACGCACTGCTCTTCTTCTTCTTCTTTCCCTTGATTTTGCTGATTGTTGTTTTAGTTTGCGGGATGATATCATACTTGTTCAGAGATAGGCTTTTTTGATGTTCTTTGCTCTTTTGTTAAAATGGATTTCTTACAAGTTTCTGTTTGACATGTTCAAGATGACTATCGCCTATTCTGTGGTGATCTTGGGAATGAAGTGAATGATGATGTTCTTTCAAAGGCATTTGCGCGATTCCCCACCTTCAATATGGCCAAGGTAACTGTGTATATCTCTCCTTTTCGGCTTTAGTGATGATTCATATCTGGAACATATTTTTGAGAAATCAGTCTTAATTGTAGTATTTTTAATCCCCTCTGGTTGGTTAGACTCCTAAAATGTCAACTGTGATGCATTTGCAAATTTAAACATGTAGTACGTACAGGACATGATTGACCTTAAGAGAACATTCCATACGGATCATTCCTTCTTGAATCTCAAAGAGAAGTATTATTCAGTGTAGATTTGGTCAAAGCTTTTATATAAAATAAGAATCTTATATATCATGACAGGTCATTAGAGATAAGCGGACTGGTAAAACCAAGGGTTATGGGTTTGTGAGTTTCTCAAATCCTGCGGATCTAGCAGCAGCCCTAAAAGATTAATACATGAATCTCAATTTGAATCCTTGATGGATTTTTTTATTTCACAGGATCTATAACACTAACCATTATCTGCATGTGTTCATGATTGTTTTGAAATCTCAGGTGATTACGTGAATCGTAGAAGCTGAGAAGGTGAAGCATTCTTATGGAAGCTACTGGGAGTGCTTCGGCTTTCAAACCTGCTCTAATAACATGAAAGAGAGACAAGTACTTAGCTTGTGTCAAACTTTGTTATTTTCATGTGTTTGTATCGGATCGTTTGTATCGGATCGGATTGTGAACTACTCTTTGTATCTTTAAAACAAATTTTAAATCCAGTTTTTAAATTTAATTGTTACAGGTGTTCAAAAAAAAAAAAACAAAAAAAAATCGTCAATTATATATATATATATATATATAATATTAAAAAAAATTAGTTTTTAAAAGTTATAATAGCGCACAAAAAACGCTATTATATATATTATATATAGCAGAAATGGAAACGCTATGTTATATAAACATATTATAGCAGAACAGAAAAACGCTATCTAAAATCACGGACCTATTATAACGGGAGCATATACGGCGTTTGTAAAAACGCTATAATATCTTTAGATAGCGTTTTTCCGACGCTATAAATACCCGATATTCCTGTAGTGAATGTTAGACAATATTTTAATATATTGCCTCACTTATGCCAAGTATCATAAATTATATTTTCAAACTTCATACTACATTGTTTTTTTTTTTTTTGCTTCTTTTATGTCATTAATTAGAGAAAATGCTTTGAAAGGTATAAACGTAACTTATCAAAAACGATACATAAATGAAATAAGTTTATAATTAGAATAAAGTTTTAAACAAACATTCTAAAACGAAATTCCTAGTCTACAAATATTCGTTTGAACTCGATTGTCTTCATTTATGTGAAAATATCATTGAAACAACATCTAAATTATGATTCTTTTTTTTTTTTTTTTTTGATAAAGGGTTTGAAAATTATGGTTCTTCGTTCTTTATATAAACTTACTCTAACCGCAACAATAAAAGGTTACACGTACAATGAACAAAGACACGGTATATGTGTTTCTAATTATAAACATGACAAGTAATATAATATAAGAAAAAAATCTGAATCTGTATAAAATAATACATTCCCCCCATCATTATCCGATCCGTAATATTCAATTCGTTGATGACTTTTGATAATCATATACTCCAAATCGTGTTTTCTTTAATCTCTAAAATTTGAACCTTCTGTATATGGATTTGCCCTAGTTTTCTGGCAAAACTGAGGATATTTTGGAGAACATCCCCATGCATGATTCATACGCATAGCGTCATATGATATAACACTCTCCATTTTGATCGTAATCACCTCGAAAACAAGAATAATTAGTAGAACTAGACAGAAAACCGATATTTTCTTCAACATCTTTATAATTTTAAGAAAAAACAAAATGTACTTGTAAAAAAAAAGTTAACTAGGGTTTTCACTTGCTTTTTATTATTTATCACATTCTTATAGACTTCAAATTTTGCGTTGGTTTGCTAAATAAAGTTCAATCGTTTTGGAGGGTTCCTTAGTTATGCAATTTCAGCAAGAATTTTGTTTTACAATTTTAATTATAGTTATAAGTTCAAACAGTACAAAATCTGTTAAAAAATAACAACAAAATGTGAAAGTTAGTTTTTTTTCCTCTCTTCTAAATTCCAACAATTCAATAAAATTAAGAGTATACACACTATATATATGTTATATGGAAGTTTATTTGTAAAAATGACTCGATGATAAAATCATAAATAAGAGATGTGATATCACATTTTGTTTAAGAAAAAACAACATAACATTTATATGTATTTTATATTTTTGTTTAAACATTTCTATTTATTTATGATTTGACTACCTCATTATTTTTTATTTTAAATAAACCTCCACCATATAATTACCGCGCAACTTCACCCTAATTTTTATTTTATTTTCTGGTTTCTATGTTTAATAGAATATTATTTTTTTGTTCATTAAATATATTCTCTTCTTTTACATTTTATATATAGATATACTTCTTCAAATTTCTTTTTAGTTTTTATAGAGTAAATTTGATAATTATTTTTTTGTAGAAAATATTACTTTTTTGTTAAGCATCATTAGATATATGTATTAATGAGTATAATAGTAAGTAAGTGGTTAAAATTAACTCAATATGTTTTTACTTTTTACTGTCCTGATTTTATCTACTCAAATTTTAATTTTTTTATTTTTAATTTTTTAACTTTTGGGTGTGTTTCCCATTCCGCTACTGAATTGGGCTCTCTTCCTCCCTTGTCCGAGTATGATTCTGCTTATAAATACTCCCACAACTCTCTCTGTGTCTCTCTTCTCAACGTTGACAAAAAGTATGAAACTTGTCAGAAAACCCTTTTGTTTTCTCGTTTACAAATCCCTGGGTTTAGGTTAGATTCTCATCTCTTGTACATCGTTTCGTCTTCCATCTCCTTCTCACGTCAAAATATTCTCCTAAAACCTCTTTGATTCTCCTCCTTTGTGGGTTTAAGGGTAAAATATCTGGACTTTTTTTTTGTGCTTTGGATTAGCATTAGTCTTAGTTATACGAGCATCTGTTTTTGCGTTTAAGGTCAAGTTGACTACTTGTGTTTTTGTATCTCGATTTTTCTTTAGATAGAAAAAGCTCAAATTTTTAGTTGTTTAGACCCCTCAAAGATTTTGACTTTTTTGATTTTCGGATCTTTGTTGGGTAGTTTTTACATTCGAAAGCAATTTTGTGGCCAGTATCCTTAAAAATCTCTGACCTTTTTGTAATGAGTGTTGTTTCTATAAGAATCCTGGAATTTAAAAGTGTGTTGTTTGATTTTCATTAATGTAGAAGTTGATTGTTTATTTCTTATTTTGTATATGCCTTGGTTTATACTTGAATGTGGATGTCTTCTGGTGAAAGTTCCGATTTTTATCTATTGGATGTTTATCTCTGTTTGTTTCGTGACTTTCGTCTAATTTTTTAATTGTTTATTTGCTAAGGTGTGATTTGATTTTACGGATGAAGCTAACATCTTTCTGTATAATGGTCTTTATGCAGTCTCCTCTGTCTGGTTTTGGATTTTGATTATATTATTTAATTAGTAAAGAATAAGGAATGAGATTAAAGAAGGGTCATATGCCTCCAAGTGTGAATTGGCATGAAACTGTCTCCAAGAAGGTAACTAAGCAATCTGAGCAAAGTGTGGAGATAACTGAGGAGGCTGTTGTGACAATGAAGGATAAAAGATCTTGTGTCCATTTCGATAAATATGTTAATTTGGATAAGCTGTTGAAAAAGATCAAATCTTCTCAACAAATCAAGTGTGGAGAATGCAAGGAAGGAGTGCATGTGAAGAGAGGAAGTAAAAGGAAGGTTCATAGCGGGAAAAACAGGTTTTCTTCTTCTTCTGACCCGAAATCTGCTAAAAAGGCTATTTGGATTTGCTTGGAATGTGGCTACTATGTTTGTGGAAATGTTGGTTTTCAAACTGGACCTCAAAGTCATGTTATGCGGCACATTTGGTTGACGCGTCACCGTTTGGTGATTCAATGTGAAAATCCTCAGTTAAGATGGTGTTTCCTATGTCAATCGCTTCTCCCTTTTGAAAAAGAAGAGCATGGTGAGAAGAAAGATTTGTTACTGGATGTTGTGAAATTGATTAAAGAACGATCTTCAAACACATCATCCACTACAGTTGAAACTGAAATTTCATGTTCAGGAAGTGGTAGTCTCACTGTTGGTATAGAAGAAAGCGATGGTTATGCTGTAAGAGGTTTAGTTAACCTTGGGAACACATGTTTCTTTAATTCTGTAATGCAGAACCTTCTCTCTTTGGATCAATTACGTGAACACTTCTTGAAAGAGGATACATCCGTTGGCGGGCCTCTCGTTTCTTCCCTGAAGAAATTATTTGCTGAAACAAAATCTGAGCCAGGCCTTTTTAAGAGTGCGTTAAATCCAATAGCCTTTTTTCGCTCTGTCTGTTCTCAGGCTCCACAATTTTGGGGATATCAGCAGCATGACAGTCATGAGTTGCTAAGGTGTTTGTTGGACGGTTTGAGCATCGAAGAATCGAGCCTGAGGCAAACGCTTGATGTTTCTGATAGTGATGACAGTTCTACACATCAGAAACCTACTCTCATAGATTCCGTATTTGGAGGTGAACTTTCGAGTACTGTTTCTTGTTTGGAATGCGGGCATTCCTCAAAAGTGTATGAACCTTTTTTGGATCTGTCTTTACCTGTTCCGTCCAAGAAACCCCCTCCTAGAAAGCAACAAACTTGTTCTCAGGAAAAGAAGGTCCTTGAGAATGGGACAATCAGCAAAGATTCCGAAGTTGTGTCAGCTAAACCTGAATTGAATCACAATTCCACTGTTTCCATCTTAGAGACACCTTCCGTTATGGCCCTTGATGATAAGCAGGCCTCTGAACTTGCAACAGAATCTGACTCCGAATTTGAAAGTTTTTGGTCCGATTTTATGGGACTAGAAACCTCTAAGAAAGAAACTGATTTGGTTTTGCAAGGTAATGTTAGTGATACTGCCCCATCAACTCAGGCTAAAGAAGTTGATCAGGCTTTGGTAGGTAGCAGAGAAACGCTGATGCCTGATAATGGTGGAAGTGCAAAACAAGAAACTGTACCATATAAAGAAGATGCACAAGCTACACGGTCTAATGAAGACACAGCTGCAAGTGGGATTTCCGCAGAGATTGATGAGGCTCAAGTTTGCGGTTGTCCTGGTTTAGGGCAAAGTTCTTCATCTGCTAATATGTGGGCTAATGAAGAGCTTTCCTTGATGGTTGCAGATTCTCAGGTTCTGTATATGCCTTATAAAGATGACATATCCTATGTTGCAGAAGGTAAGGGTGAGGCTTCCTTGTCGTCACATGTGAGCGGCCACCGTGAACAAACCAAAGATCGAGTTGACTTTAACCCTTTTTTTGATGACCCTGGCATCCCCTGTAATGATAAAACAGTTAAGGCAGGTGAGGGTGAAGCTTCTTCGTCATTGGTAAGCGGTGACCATGAACAAAACATAGATTATGTTGATTTCGACGAGCCTGAGATACCCGAAGGACCTGCTTTTAGACTGCATTCTAAAGCTGAAGCTTCTGAAGCTGGTTTTATGGCTGTCAGCAGTAATGATAAAACAGTTAGGGCAGGTGAGGATGGAGCTTCCTCGTCATTTGTGAGCGGTGACCATGAACAAAACATAGATTACGTTGACTTTAGCAGTTTTTTTGACGAGCCTGAGATAAGCGAAGGACCTGTTTTTGGACCGCTATCTAAACCTGAAGTTTTTGAAGCTGGTTTCATGGCAGTCAGCAGTAATGATAAAACATTTAGGGCAGTTAAGGGTGAAGCTTTCTCGTCATTTATGAGCAGTGACCATGAACGAAACATAGATTATATTAACTGGAGCAAAAAATTTTACGAGTCTGAGATATTTGAAAGACCAGTTTTTGGACTGCCATTTAAAGCTGGTTTTATGGCTGTCAGCAGCGACTCTGATCCAGAAGTTCTTGATGATTCGGATTCACCAGTGTCTGTAGATAGGTGTTTGGCTCAGTTCACCAAGCCTGAGATTTTGTCAGAAGACAATGCTTGGCATTGTGAGAATTGTTCGAAGAACCTAAAACTTCTGCGGTTGAGAGAAAAGATAAAAACTAGAGAAGGATTGGGCAACGGATGGGTGAATGAAATTGAAGCCAGTTCGGCTTCTGATGAGTGTAGAGACAATTCACTAAATCGATCCTGTATAGATCTCGAAAACGGGTATAAAGCTGCTCCACTCACAGAACTGCTAAACTGCAAGGATGAGAAAAATGCCATAGATGATGGAATTCTGGAAGACTCAGATACAAAGCAAGCTCCCATTACTTCGTCTGCTACTGAAACTCCTATCCTCAGTGGAGAAACCATCATTCCTCAACCAGCCAATGGCGATGAATGTGAAAACTCGGAAGACGAGGCAGTAGATTCTGAGAAAGTGATAGTAAAAAGAGCTGCTACTAAAAGGGTACTGGTAAACAAGGCACCGCCTGTCTTTACCATTCATCTCAAAAGGTTCAGCCAAGATGCTCGAGGCAGGCTAAGCAAGTTAAGTGGCCATGTTGGTTTCCAAGAGTTCATCGATCTTAGCCAATATATGGACACCAGGTAGACGCCCATTTTCTCTATAGACTTATAGTAGGCATAATATTGTTGCCACATTTGGTCTAACCATCATAAAATCCGCTCATCGGTTACTTCTCTCTCTATCTCTCTCTCTCTCGGTTTTAGGTGGACCGAAGAAGATCAGCCGGTTTACAGGTTGGCCGGATTAGTGGAGCATAAAGGGACAATGCGAGGAGGTCATTATGTTGCTTACATTAGAGGAGGCCACAAGGAGAAGACAAACTCTGATATTAAAGAGCCTAACTCATCCATATGGTATCACGCAAGTGATTCTTTTGTTCGACGAGCTTCTTTTGAAGAAGTTCTCCGTTCTGAGGCGTATATCTTATTCTACGAACGGATATGAGAACCCGTAGGCCAGTAAATTCCTTTTGTTTTTCTTTTTATAATATAGGTAAAAAGGACAAGATAGGTTTGATGTTCTTCACAGTTTGTGTCGTGGTGAAAGAAACAAGAAACAGTTTCAGAGACAAAAAAAAAAAAAAGATTTTGCCTTGCTTGAAAAGTTCAGTATTTTTGCTTAAACCTATAGATTTCTCTCTTTTATTTTTGCCACTCTCGTACTTTTTTAAAAAATTATACACAAGCTTAGTTACAAATATAATATCATAAAAGAATTGTACATGAATGGCGTTAATGAAGAAGAATTGCTAGTATGTATTTGATACTGATTCTGAGTTCAGAAAGAACAGATCCGTACTACTGTAGTTCTAACAAAAAGTTTACAGATGATGAACCGTTAAATGTTACCGGTCTAACTACTTGGTCAAGTTGTAAACCGGGCACATGTCAGGCTGACGTACAATATATATAATGTCTGCGGCGAGATAATACACGTTCTGATTCCGGTTCCAGCTCCACAATGCATGCGTCTCATTCTTCACCTTAAAAAGCCAAAAGTAAAAGAAACCATTTAGGTTGACGCAATTTACTACAATAATCTGGTTTATATTGGTACACTCGAATTGGTTCAATCTGAGAATCGGTTCTAGCTTTGAACCATGATTTCATGTGTAAAAAAACAAAAATTGTGATTTGCAGTAAAGTGATTCAAGCATGTTTATACCCCAAGGAACTAATCTCAGTAGATTACTTGAGCACCAAGCGATAGAGATTAGAGAGAAGACTTACTTCTAATATACCGAAACCAAAGCTGCTCTCTCTGTATGCGCTGTAGTCTGGCTGATTAACCGGACAGATCGCATCGTTTATTGGCTCTAGTGTCAAGTTCAAGCCACTGGATCTGCACGAGTAGTTCCGAGAAGGATCTGGGCAATTTCCTGGGTCATCTACATGCTCAATCTCCAGCTTCCCAGCTCCTCCTGCACCGGTTGTTATATAAAGAGGGGCACATTGGTCTAACGTGTAGTTGTAGACTCTGTTTGATCTCTCATAGGCATCAACCTAATTCAGGTTTTGTGGTAAAGTTAGTGTAAAGAACATATTCCCCAAAAGCAAAGGAACACTACACCATACCTGGCTATTGAAGATGATATCGACTCGGAAGTTATAGAGCAAGTCTTCAAGATTTATTCTCATGGATTGAGCTTCTCTGTAATGCCCTTTGAATGTGCTGTACCAAGGAAGACTCCAAGCTGCAACCACCCATGGAGTTTCTGATCTGTTGATGTTTCTCAGGTCACTTTCAAGCCAAATATACTGATCAGCTGTTAAAGAAACAGGCGATTCGCAAAATCAGAAACTCATTTTAAATGCGATTCAAACTCAATGAAAGAAAATCAAAACCTGGAGAAAGTTTACATGAGTTATCATATGGTGTGTATGAATTGAGCACTATGAAATGAGCTCCTCCCGCGTTGAAGGAATAGTATAACGGTGAGAAAGAACCGCTTTCGTTTGAAGGGAATGCGAATCTTGAACTGTATGCAACGTATGTCAGATTATTATCGGTCTGCGGCTCAATCTCATGCTTTCCTGCTACCATCATGGTTGGGACATTAGCCGTGAGTGGCTCCATGAACCTGTCATCAAAACCCCCAATAATTTAGTGTTTAAAATTACCAAAGGATTCACAATCACTAAAGAGGTATCTTCTTTTTACCTTCCCCAATAATCCCAGCGAGGCTGATAAGTTTCTTGACTAGAATAACAAGAATCACAATCAGGACTGGTTCCATTTTGGTCACATTGACAAGAACTGCAATCTAATTTAGTATTATTCGAGAGATAAGTGTCAGCGTAGCTGAATCCTCCAATTAGAACCACAAGATCAGGGTGGTTAGACAGAATATTTCTCAAAACTGTTGATGTGTTGTCAGTAAGACCCAAATCTCCAGCCACAATGATTCTGTGCGGGTAATTTGTAGAGTTAGGCATTGTCCTGAAGTAATACTCTTTGCTCATTACTGATACAGACGGGTCTCCGCATCGGTATCGATACAATGTGTTTGGTTTAAGACCCGTGAGTTGAACATGGTGGATGATGCCTGAAGTATAGTTGTTGAGACCATTCTCAGGAGGATACTGTTGGTTATAAACAATAGAATGACCTGTTGCATTTTTGTTTCTAGTAACAACATTGAATTCACGGTATTGGACTATGCTTTGCACCGAATTAGGATCCAGAGGCGCGGAATCTTCTTCACCGATTTGGAATTCCCCTGTAGTAATACAACAACATTGCTTCAGACAAACGCAAGAATAGAAAGAAAAAAGAGAATGAAAATCGTCTCTTTAAAAGCTAGTTAAAAGGATGAACTTTTAAGACCAAATCTTGATGTTGGAACAAAAGGTAACCGGAACATCGCAGACCGGAACAAGATTTGTTGAAGTTTCTAAGATCTAGATCTTGGTTCAAAAAGATTAAACTTTATGTACAGTACAATGAAGTATAAAACGAAGTTAATCAAATTTCCCACATTTATGTAAACGTAAAGAAGTCAAAGTTTTAATAAATATGTAAATTTACGGGAAAGAAAAATGAAGAAAGAAGTAAGTTGAAGAGTCAAAAAGACCTGTGACCCAAGAAATCCAAACGGAGTGAAAGCTGTAAGAGAGAGAGACAGAGATTTGTTCGGGCTGAAACTCCGAATTGGACTTTACGAAACTCGGATCGGATTCTGGCAAGTCGAATGCAATCGGGTTAAGACTCGGGTCGAGTGGAGCAGTCTCCGGCTTAAACGGACCGTCGAGCGTCGTAGAGAAACCATCAACGATGATAGTAACAGTAGAAGCGAAAATGACGAAAAAGGACATCAACATTGTACATTTTACCACCATTTTTACGGAAATGTTTGTTGCAGCCAAGAAGATAATAATAAACTCTTTACCATTAAAAAAAAAAAAAAAAAAAAAGAGAGAGAAAGAAATTGGTTATTCCCTTATTATTACAGAAATGTCAATAAATTTCCATTGTTTTTTTTTTTTTGTCTGTAAACCGGTGGGGTCCTTCCTTTTCTCAGATTTGAACTGTTTTGTTACGGAGAGAAAAATATTAGTACTAATTAATTTCCTTCGAAAATAGTTTAAATATTACGAATTAAAAATCAACTGGACAACAAACGTTCAGACTTGATGAAATTCAACATAACAAAACCGAATTGGTCGAGATTCATATTTCTAAATTAAGAAACCCTAAAAAGCCTATTCTTTTTTTCTCCCCGGGATCAAGTTTTGAAGAAATTCTGGCGAGATCTCAAGGAGTGTAAGGACCGCCACCGCCTAGTTCCATGACCAAACAGATCTCATCATCTTCTTCCATTTTCAGCTGATGGAAAAAGAAAAAAAGAAGATAAAATAGAAATTAACAGTAAGCAATAGTATTAGTGTTTTTTTTTTTTTTTGTTAAAGGCAATAGTATTAATGTTGTTGTAGCTAAAAATAAAATAAAAAGATTAGAAGCTAAAGATGGGACCTGAGCAGGAGTCTGTCGTGGTTTGATCTCTTTATGATTGTAGATGAATCGGACCGAAGTGTAATCTAAGTTTTTCTTTTTGCAGTAAGCACTCATTAGTTTCTTTAGATGTGCATGAGCTCCAATTTTGTAGAGATCCTCTGCTCCCTGTTCAAAAAAGAGTGTGATTTTCCAATATCTAAAGATTTTTTTATAAGGAGACCAATTTTCTTAGAAACACAAAAGAAGATAACGAAAAATAAGGAAAAAATAAGGAAAAAATAAGAAAAGATAATGAGATTATCCTAAATTTGGTTAGATGAAGGGAAAAGAAAAAAAATAATGTAAAAGAAGAATAGGGACCTGTTGGTTCTTGACCTTGAGAGTGAGCTTCTGATGGGGTGGTATTTCAGGAGATCGAGACCTCTTTGATACAAAAGAAGCAGAGATCGTTCCCGAGGAACTCACCATTGTTGTGAGAAACTAAACTATAGGACCTTTTACAGAGAGAGAGAGAGAGATGAAAGGTGAGAAACTGATGGAAGAAAGTTAAAAAAGCTTTCAGCGAACATTAAAGTACAATCCTCGCCCAACAATCTTATTGGTCCATTTTTCTTCTTTTTACTTATTGAGTTTCCCATTTTACCCCTGGTCTTTTGTTTTGTTTTCCTTTGAATCAACAACACTTCACACGTTACACACTCCAACAGTACGTTGAAAATTGTACCGACTCATGCAACAGGCTCATTATTATTATTAACTTACAAATTGAAACATACTATTTCAAATGATACAAGGAAAAAAAAAACAAAAAGAAAAAAAAAAACAAAGATAAAAAAGATACATCTGTTAGAACTTTTGAAGAACTAGACTAAGCTTTTTCTTTTTTTTTTTGTATCGTTTCCAAACCAAAAACATCACACCTTTAGAGATGAGTCTCGTCCTAAAGAGAATTTCCATGACTACGAAAAAAAATAATCTGACCTTTTTACCTCCAGAAAGTGTCTGACTTGAGAAGATTGAAGAAAAAAGAAGAGACACCGGAAGCTGCGTGAGAAGGAATGGATCGATCTACAAGAGGAGAAAACAGTCTTGTATATCTTCTTCATCATCATCATAGAGAATCTATATAATCTGGAGACTGGATGATTCGAATTAGCTCCTTGAGGTTTGCTAGAACCTGACGTGGTCCTAAACTATTTTCCCCCACAAAGTTCAAGAGTTGCTCAATGTTCTGTGATATGATGATACTGTGATTAGATGAGAGGAGAGACAAACTATGCATTGTTCTCTTTCAAGCATCAGCGAGGGTAACAAAACTGAAAGCTTTCTTTGACTAACCTTGTTTAACAAGAAGACAGCGTAGGCAGCTCGAGTTGTATCTTGACCATCCAGAAACAGAGGGAACTCGACAAATTTCGAGTTTTGGGAAAGTGTGGAAATCGGAGACATGTCTGATGATGAAGGCTCAATGTAAGGTGCATAATCTCTAATGTATGTTTTGGAACCACCCAGGCGCAAAGGATAACGAATAGGCACTCTCAAGTAAGGAGCTATTAGGGACACGGCCTGCAAAAGCCATAAGTACTTTCTATCAAGAATTATAAACTAAAGAAGATTCTTTTGTAGAATTCATTAGCAGTGATTCCTGAAAACCAAAGCCAGAAGACTTAAGGTCGCGCACAAACAATTGAAGTATGAAGCAAGTTTTAATGCATAGATCAGTAACGAGAAAAGAGAACGGTACACACATGGGCTACATATCCTAGGGCGGTTGCCGACTTCTGAACTTCTTTCTTGTCGGTGAAGAAGCTCATCTTTGTAAATGGGGCCATACTAAAAGGCAACCCCAGAATTCTCACGGATCCTTGACTAATAGGCTTGGTTCCTAGTAAAACAATAGATAAGATATAAGCAAGTCAAGAAGGTAAGATGCTGCAGTTATGAACTTTTTTCAAACACTACCGATAACAAAGAAATGAAAAGTTAGTCCTGAAATCAATATCAGACTGAACAAAGGCATGCACTGAAAGATGTAAAGGAGTTGGTCCCGTTCTCATTAAAGTCTATCTTTTTAATTCTTATAAGCTTTTAGACTCAAATTATACAACTGACCTAATCTACTGCCACCTGGAAATGATTCCAGTTCTTGGTCTTGTGAAGGTCCAGCCTCAATCTTCAAAGGATAGATAAATGAAACTTGAGATATCATGTACTGCTGCCTCTTTCTCAGTTTACTCGTTACAATCTTTAGATGTGCATAACCACTTTCTCCTTCTAGTTGGCAGTTTGACTCCTACGACAGAAAAAAAAGCTAAAATAGAGCATCTATGATTCAATCATTCACCAATTGGTCTGAGCATGGAGAATATACTGCAGAAAATCAGTTTGCCTTCTTGAGGCAACTTTCATCAAATCATTTCACTCATAATAGAACTAAGAGATAGTTGAATGAAGAAAACTTTAACAGTCGTGAAACGCAAATCGAAATAAAAAACATATGAGATGGAGCCAAGGGAACGTGGGGAGACATGTAATTTTAAAACATCCAAACACGATAGTCCCAAAAGGAAACGTTCAAGTGATGCATTTGTCTTCCTATGAAGATAAATTTGCATTGAATGCGGTAATACCTGCAATTTGCTTTTAGCGATGGAAAGGGTTGTCCCGCCTACTAGCAAAGATCTCACTTCTGTACTAAGATTGTCCTCTTTCTTTTTAACATCCTGCTCAGTAACTTTGCAAGCAATTGATGTCTTATCCACCAGCAATTTTCTTGCTTCCAGCCTCTGACGCATTTCTTCAAGTTCATTAGTGCGTCTCAATGATTCAGCACTAACCTGCCCGAAATTTGGCCGCCCGCTAATCCGCGGGCTAATCAATTAAAGATCATTGAGTAGATAAAGTAAGAGATAAGCAACTGCTCACAAAAAACTTCGTATGGCGAAAGTCTCAAACGCTAAGTGCATCAAGAACAATAAGACTCCATAACTCGGATTAAAGGCCATAAACAACACAATTGGTCCTCAAAATTGCTTCGAATGAGACTCTAGCTAGCTTCGTCTACATTCCTTAAGACAATGCCACTAAAGAAAACACATGGGTAAGAGCAAAACCTGAATAAGAGAGTCAAGTTTGGGCTGCAGGATTTGCTTCTTCTCTGTGGCTAATTTCAGAGCAGAAGAAAGACTCCATAACCTCGTGAGCTCATGGTCGAATTCTTCCCACTCGATTACCTTCACATCTTTTGGATCGCTATTTCTCAAATTTACCGACAAACTTCGTTCTGTATCTCTTTCCATTAACAAATGTCTCTGAACCCACACAGCGCAAGTTCTAGCATCAAGAATCTACGAGAGGATTCAGATCTTTTCATATCACGCTTCGAATTTCATCAGCAATCTTGAAGATCGGATTAGAACAATCAAAAACCCTAATTTTAGAAGACCGATCACCTGGAGATGATTGGTTCAAAGGAAGGGGAATGGAAGCAAGAAACGAATCGGAGAAATGAGAGATGGATACGTAGAATGAAAGTTTTTACAGGATTGAAGAAGCTTCTCAGGATGATTCGTCCTCCGATTTTCGCAGAATTTAAAGTTTGTTACTTTAGGAAAGAGAGAGAAACTCCCGGGTCAAAGATTACCCGAACTAATTAACGGGTGGGTATTTTCTAAAGAGCTTGAAAGGCCAACTAGGGACCGTTCGATCCGCCCAACTAGTGCGTTTTCTCGTGAAAAGCATGATTCTTGTTTGTACCGTATATAATGTACCAAACCAATTCTTTCCTACAGGTTCTCTTTGGATCAATTAGGCTATATAATTAACATTCAGCTAAATTTATATGTAGGTTAGCTTTTATTTAGTTTAATTAAGAAACATAACAATTGATCTAAAATTGTGATAATCGGTAGGAAACAATTGGTTTGGTATAGAGACCAATTGTCTTATCGTATTTTTATAACATTCTCATTTTATACATCAAAATCCAACTATCATATAGTCTCGGAATTATAAATGTTATTTTCAAAAAAAAAAATACGATTGATTTACAATCACAAAATGCATCTGGAATCTGATTCGACATTCTATCTAACTGACTGTGTATTCATAAACAATGTCTTGAGCAATTTTCAATCTCCTAACCAATTCTTTTCATATAATCTCAAGTTTTTTCAAATCCTTTGTCTGTGAATACTCACTCTGAAGATCTTTCCCTTCTTCCATCATCCTCTTCACCATTGATACCCTCTCAAGAACCCTATCCACTGCAATCTCAAAAGCATCTTCAATCTTCTCCGGTCCAACCAATCCCAGTTTAGTGTATATTATTTTCGGTATAATCTTCACAACCTCGTCCCTCATCCTCGAAATCTTCTCCTTGTGGATCCTACCCAACAACTTATTGAGACTAACCGTTCCATTTTTCATTCCTTCCTCTGGTATGTAAACTGAGTACTTGGTATAATCCTTTGGGAAATACCAAATGTATTGGTTATAACCCGAACCCGGGGTGAAGAAAACCGGTATACAACCCGCCAAAATCGAATCAAATATCGATCTCCTAGTATACGAATCTCCCGAAGGCTGTAAACAGAAAACGGATTTTTGAAACACCTCCATTATCTTAACCGGATTATCGCAGTCCTTAACATTACAGTTAAGAAATTTGCATTTACCGTGAGACGCAAGGCACTGTTTTATAATCTGTCCCCTTATCGATCCATCCAAGTTAGGTCTTGGACCTCCAACAAACGAAAACAAATGCCTCCTCTTCACACGCTTTACTTTCCTCTGCCATCTCAAAATCTCGGTTAAGCTCTTCGGGTGGAAATAAGTCGGATATGGAACCGCAAATTCGTTAGCCCAAGCAGTCGTTTCGATAGCTAACATTGTCATGTTCGCGAGTTCGGGCAATCGCATCAGTTTGCTTCCCCAATCCGAGTCTTTATCATAAACCCTCCTGAAATCCCAAGCGATCCGTCCGGTTACAAAGAAATGATCTCTACCGTAAATCTTCTTCCATTCGGGTCTCTCTCTTAGCCATCGAGCCAGCGTTATCCCCAATTCGTCTCTCACCGTTATGTTGTATCCCCAGAGGTGACGGCTCACGTCGAACCCAGCGTAGAACGGGACGTAGATCGCTGAGGCTAGAGACGAGTCGTTGGTCAAACACTCGTAGTGTTTCATCCTCTCTCGGAAGATAACCGCGAGCAAGAATTGGTTTGTTGAGTACCAAGAACCGGTTTTCGTGGTTAAGACTCGAGCTGTGGTGTTATCTGATGAAACCTGTGGACCGAGCCCCGAATTGACCATGAATGGACACATATTGAACCATTTGATGAGTGGTCGACAGTTTTTGATGATGTCGTCGTTGAATATGCTTGGAAGATTGTGCATATAGATGTACCTTCCAGCGCAAGTATCTGTTTCTTCTTCATCAGGCAGTTTCGCTCTGACTCCATCACTCTCATTCGCATTTCTGGTGAGATTTAGGGTTTGATGATGTGAAGATGCAACGATGGAAATAAAGAAGTTGTTTACTTGATGAGTGATTGGGAGATATGCTCCGATCAAATCTGATTTATTGATTGGAAACAGAACGAACAGACAGAACACAAACGTAATTGAGATGATAACCCAAAGCCTTGGAACTGGTTTCATCATCTTCTTTTACTTGTGAGAAAGCATTGGTATTACTTTATGAGATCTAAAATTAAAAAATGTGATCTCAAGAAAATGTTTAATGGCTTTAATTACATACTCCAAATGAAGTAATAGATATTTGACCATTTATGATGAATTGAATTCAATGGATTACATATTCAAATACATCTCTCTTTAAAAAGAGTTTCCATCTTGGACACGCAAAGATGATTCACATATGTTAAGGAGATCTCAACTCTTTTACCCAACTGTATTCCACAAAACTTTAAATGGAAAATAGAATGAATACCAAGAAACTTAATTCTTTTATATATATTATACTAATAATATCTAGAATAGGCCAATTTCAAATCCAAAAGTATTTACGCGTGATCATTCAATTTCAAATCTTTGATTTCTATGATTAAGTTATGACCATTTGAGATATGGTGTCTTGTGAAACCATTTGTCTGTTATATATTGACCGTAAGAGGATTCTTTCCTTTATTGGAAGATTTATATAAATAGCAAAAGAAATTTTATGATTCAATTCCGGTATAAGTGAACAATATAAGCTAACTTCGTAAAATATTTTGGTAAGAAACATAAATTTCCTCTTAATTTCCTTATTAGCTAAGTTAAGCTTTTCTATCTATTATGAGAAAATTGTGTTTGTGACAAAGATTTCCAGTATCCGTCAATTTTCTACCACAATTAGCTGAAAAGTTTTTGACGCCAAAGAGCGAAAGTGTAGTACTAATATTGGTTCAATTTAGAGAGGTTAATAATAATAATAATAAAAAAACGTTTAATACGTGGTTTAGTTTGGTTTTAAGTTTAAACAAATACTAGATTACCAAACCCATCATACACTTTTAGATCTAAGCGTTTTTCAGCTGTAAGAAATTTTCTTGATTTTGATTTTTGTTTCTTTAAATCGAACCGTTCGGAACAACAATGATCACAGCCAAATATTAGTACATTTGTTTATTCATATATCAACCAAAAAAACGACTTGAAATAAAATCTTAAACATCATCTATCACGATCAACTATGATTGAACTCGTAACGAAAAAAATTAATCTTAGAACATAAAAACCAAAAGAGTGAAAATCTTTTAAATTAATAGACTACCTAGAGTGACTTGGTTGATTTCATTTATTTTTATAGTCTTTCTTTGCACTTTTGAGTAATTTTTCATACTCTATAGTCGATAATTTCAATAATTGTTGGGTAATTAAACAAACGATTTTTCAACACCATAGATCACGAAACTATAATACTTGGCATGATCCTTTAATATTTGTTAGCCAAATTAATACTAAAAAAGGAGAGTTAATTAGTTAATTATTTCTTTATATTTTTCCCCTAGTAAAATTATGTAGTTTCTAGATTCGTGGCATCTTGGACTCTCTCAAGAACCCTAGCCACTGCAATTTCAAACGCATCTTTGATCTTTTCCGGTCCAACCTCCCCCGGTTTTGTATAGATTATCTTTGGTATAATCCTCCCAACCTCATTCCTCATCCTCGAAATCCTCTCTTCACTAACACTACCCAATAACTTCTCTATACTAACTTTCCCATTTTTCACATCTTCCTCCGAAATATAAACCGAATACATGGTATGTTCCTTTGGAAAATACCACTTGTACTGGTTATAAACCGAATCCGGACTAAAGAAAACCGGTATACAACCGGCTAAAATCGAATCAAATGTCGATCTCCGAGTAGGCGTATCTCCTGGTGGTTGTAAACAGAAAACTGAATTTTGAAACACCTCCATTACCTTAACCGGATCACTACAGTCTTTACTTGGTGTATCACAATCAAGAAATTTGCATCGTCCTTGTGACGCAAGGCACTGTCTTATAATCTCTCCTCTTATAGATTCTTTCATTTCAGGCCGATTAGCTCCAACGAACGAGAACAAGTATCGTCTCTGCACCATCCTCACTTGCCTCTGCCATCTCTTAACCTCGGTTCGGCTCTTTGGATGGAAGTAAGTTGGATAAGGAACCGCAAACTCGTTGCTCCAAGAATTTGTCTCAATTGATAACATCGTTATGTTCTCAAATTCAGGCAACCGCATCAGTTTGTTTCCCCAATCTGAATCTTGATCAGTAACCCTTCTAAAATCCTGACCGACCCGTCCCGTGACAAAGAAGTGATCTCTTCCGTCCATTTTCCTCCACTCTGGTCTCTCCCTAAGCCATTGAGCCAAGTCTTTACCGAGTTTGTCTCTTAGCTTCACGCTGTATCCCCAAAAGCGTCTCACATCGAATCCAGCATAGAACGGGACGAAAACCGCGGAAGAAAGGGAAGAATCGTTGGTCAAACACTCGTAGTGTCTCATTTTCTCTCGGAAGATAACCTCGAGCATGAATTGGTTTGTGGAGTACCAAGAACCGGTTTCAATTGTTAGGACTTGAGTGGTATGGTTATGATCGTCCTCCAAAATCCGTGGACCTAAACCAGAGTTAACAAGGTACTTACACTTATTGCGTAATTCGATGTATGCTTCACAGCTCTTGATCAGATCGTCGTTGAATCTGCTTGGAAGATTGTGCATATACACATATCTTCCGGCGCAAGTATCTGTTCCTCCTTGTTTAGCCTTCACAGTGATAGTTAGGGTTTCTTTGTCGGAAAGAAAGAGATAGGTTGCGATTTGATTGATGTGAAGCAAAAAGATCATACAGGACAAAGGTGTTGGTAAGATCTCTATCAAAAGCTGTAAAGCTCGTTTCCTCTCACTTGTTTTCTTTTTTGGATTGAATTTGTCCATTATCTTACTTGATTATGGAGAAAATGGAGAAACGAAAGTGGTATTACTTTGTGAAGATAAGATAAAAAGTTAAGTGATTCTACAGAAAATTAAAAGATTGTTCTTCTACTTGGTGGAGATGTGAATCTTTAATTTGTTTTGGCTGTGTATCAACAACTTGTTTTAAATTGAAGTACTATGACTTTAGTAAGTCAATTTTGTGGATAAAGAAAGGAAAAAAAAATGATTATTGTGTTTTCCTTTTCTTATCTTTTAACTTAAAGTTATGCATTCATAGCAAAAAAAAAAATTTAAGTTATGCATTACACCATCACCATGTGTCTGTCATATAAAATGACACATCCCACTTGTAATAATATTTTAAAGGATTTTAAATTATAGAGATGATTAGTGCTATTATTACATAATGAAAACACGTAAGACTTGTATTGATACAAACTCAAATGTTTTAAAAGAAAAAAAAAAAATGTTTTAAAAGACCTTAGAAATAAAATAAAAGAAAGACCCGAGACACTAAATTAGGCCATTTAGTTTTATATTGTTGGCATCGTCTAAACGTTTTGGAAATGTCTTTAATGACTAGTATATTAGTTTGAAATTTAATATGCGCGTTGGTCATCATGGCCACATATTTTTCTAAAAGTTTTTGTGTTTGAAATTTGAACCAACCAAAGCAAAGTTTGGTAAAATAACATAGAGGTTAAAAAGATTTGATACGATATATAAGTACCACTAAAAGACTGAACGATATGAAAATAAAAGGACACGAAAATTTAAATAGCAATTAAAAAGAAAAGTAATACAAGATCGTAGTTGAACTTGAGACCAATTGCAAATGACATGAAGCAGTATCTCCAAGTTCAAAGATCTGTTTTCCTCTGCTTTTTGTCTTTCAACAGAAACCAATAAAACCAACAACAAGTTCCCACTAATTTTAAAAGAAAACAAAATCATGAAGCGTATTCAAAGGCTTGTGGTGGTTGTGGCTCGTCATCTACGGCCATAGCCGAGGCCGTGGTTCCTTGTGCAGCTGCCGCTGCACCAGTTGCAGGAGAAGCTGTTGAAGTTGGTGCATCGGTCAGAGAGAGAACCTCTGGCTCGTGTTCACGCAAGTCTTTGAGAAGAACGAAACCTGATGGAGCTAGCTTCACTGGTACGTATCTGCTGTCTTCAAGTAACTTAATGTATTTCTCTTGAGCTGGGACTACTCGAGCTGGGTTCACTAGAATCTCAAACGCTGGCTCTGGCTCAGCAGCTTTCTTCTCAACCGTTGCTGTGCTATCGACCTGACAGTTCATGGGGACAAGACTTTCAAATCACATATGGTCCAAACATGATAAGACTTAAAAGAGACAGAACCTAAGGATGTTCAGTCCAAATCAACCGAATTGCCAAAATAATACATCCGAGAACCTGACCTGAATGTAAAAGCGTAACCATTCCAAACCGATCCATAGTAGATTCGATTTTACATTGGTTACTATTTTCTTAAAGCCAGATTAGATACCCCTATATAATTCTTCAACATGAAATTCAAAACATCTAACGTGTGTGATTGTAAGAACGAAAAAACCTTAGAAGTCTAGTGATTATGAGACTAATCAGGCCATCAATCACAGAAGCTACTAGAAGAATTTGACAACATTACCTGCATAGAGTCTCCATCCTTCTCAGTTGATGCTTTTCCTTTTCCGGATCCACTTTCATTGACAGACGACTTTTCCGCACCGGGTGTTTTTTCAGCAATAGCTTTCTGCTCTGCTTCTTTCTTCGCCCTAGCTTTGGCTTTAACTGAGGTTGAGAGAACAGCGCTTGGAAGTTTGACGGCGGTATTGGCTGTAGGAACCGTGGTGGGTTTTGGGTACTCAAACAAAGACGGTTTTGCATGTGACATGAATTCAAACTTTGGGACCTTAAGGTCGTAGTTTAAACCGATGAAAGCAGTTGGTGAGAAGGCCAAACTAATGAAATAGATCAGTGGGTACCAATACCAAAACTGGCTGAAGACCGCAAGACCAATAACAGCAGTGACTTTGTCATGTTTGGTCTTAGAGAGCAGTCTTATAGTAACATTCCTACCACCAGCATCAAGGATACCAGAGGCCAGAATTGCTCCCATCTTGCTCATTGTATCTTCGTGCTTGTCGAGTATGATCTTCTCAAGTTGGCGCCTACAAAACATAGATAAAATCTCAGTCTACCAAGATTTTCTCTGCTTCCCAATGCTCAAGAAAACAGATTTATACTAACCTAAATGCTCCAACACGAGAATCGCTTGCTTCGCTAATTTGAACCATCACCATGGCCATTGCAATCAAAGCACCTTGACGAACAAAGTCAACAACATCTGATGTAAGTGGCTCCAATAAGGATATTGCTTCGCTGAGGCCAGTGCCTGCACAAGAAATACCCACAGCAAGAGCCGCCCCATAGCGAACATGTGGATTGTATGACTCAGAAAGCAGTGATACGATACGGGGAGTCTATAATAGAAAAAAAAAAAATATTGGAATTCATTAGGGAGGGTAAGCGAACACAAAAACACTAGAAGCACTAAAAAAATGGAAGAAATTAGTGGTCACAAGTAAAGTAAGGGAGCATCAGAAACTGACCTGCTCTGGATCAGAGTACAAGACAAATCCAAGCGCCAAAACAGCAGTCCTTCTAACATCATCACTGACATCGGATACAGCAAAGTGCAGCAATTGTCGAATTGCCTTGTTGTTTGCGGTTCCACTGTAAGCCAATGCCAATGCGTACATACCACCATAACGAATGATAGGATCCTGATCTCTAGTCATCTGCTCAATCAAGGTATCTGCTCCTTCTTCTCTACCATATACTGTAAGAGCTATTCCTAGAGCCAATCCCCTAAAAACGCATTCCAGATGCTGATTAGTGAAATACTAACGCAAGATACCGTGAATCCTCTTCACCACAAATTTCCGTAGATTTTACATTACCTTATTATCTTTTCATGCTGTGTCTCGTGAGCATAAGCGAGCATCTCACTTGCCTTTTCAGTAGCAGTTCCAACCAATAGTAAACCCATGCTGATGCCAGCAGCTTCACCAGCAACTGCACTATCAGTATAAAGCACGCTTTTGACATCATCATATATCTCTTCATCAGCTGTCCCGAGAGCTGACAAGCCAAGACCTAAGCAAGCTCCATGTTGAATGACCTGCATCCATATTTTCCCAATAAATACCTGAACAAAGAGGCTACCTGGGAAAATGAGATACTATATATTGAAGTAAGATATCAATTAATCACCTCAACATTAGTGCTGCGTAGGCTATCACGTAGGAATTGCTTAATTCCCTCGCCATGGTTAGCATGAATAAGGCCAAGTGCATATAAAGCACCTCCTTCGGAATAAGGACTCCCACCACCACCTGCTCCTCCCTGAGGCAAGTATGGAGCCATCAATGACCTACCCTGTTGCAGATGACCTCTGTGAATAACACCTAATCCCGCTGTAGCACTGAACTTAGCCCAATTGGTAGCCCTGCTTAGCCAATCCTGTCAGTTCGAAAAGAATAAAAATGAAAAGAAAGTTGAATATTTAAGCCACACAGACAGTCAAACTCAAACATCCAGAAATAGTAGAGTGAGAGTATATTTTACCAAATTCTCTCTGAGAAAAGTGTCCACTGTAGTTCCAGCATGCATAATGGCATTAGCATATATTGTAGCACTGTGGCAGACACTGTTCCGCATCTCTACAGACTGTTTGATTGTCTTCAGTATCAGCAGGTCCGATCTACAAAAAGAAAACAAAATATCAATGGAGCATAAGATTACTCCCTGGAATAAACAATTTTAGAAGAAAGAATATCTCGATTCAAGATATCAATACTTGAACAGTAACTTACTTGTTGTGGCTGTAAAGAAACTGAAGTGTCAGCTGAATAGATGTCTCTCCAGATAAAATTCCTTTAATCTTTGTTAACCTCTCAGCATATGTAGCATCAACTGGATCCGTCTCGTGCACAATTGTCTGAGCTGGAGTTTCATCCGCCATCTGAACATCTCCCGAGGGGTTCTCACTCGGAGCAGTAGTTGTTTCAACGGCCTGAGCTGCTTCTACAGGACGTGTCTTGGGAGCTGGAAGGCGATCTCTAACACTCAGGAGAAAGGCCTGGTGCTCGTTCTCTACAAGATCAAATGCAATTTGCAATGCTAATAAAGCATCATCCTTGCTCTCCGAGCGAAGAAGCTTCTCCAATATGCTTGCAACACCTTGTGGTTCATCCAAAAACATGAGGCATTGACAAATGCTCAAATAATCAGGAGAAGGCAGCTTCTGGTAGACTTTAACAAGTAAAGTAAGCACCTGAAAGAATAGACAAGGATGTCATCACCTTTCCAAATGAAGACTACTAAAACAGCCTAGACTACAATGACCTAGAAAAAAAAAATTTCAATTCAAGCACTGACACATCTCAGATAGGTGTCACGAAAACTAGAACAGTCTTTTCAGTTACAGCTTGGCACATAGAGGATGCTAGCATACATGAGATTGCAGGCATGGTACTGGAAGATGCAACATAGAAACTAAATGACTGTTTTAATAATAGTATAAGAAAATCAAATTTCTATTTAACCCAGGTCTGAGACCATCAGTCTCACCTCATGTCTATACTCTCTGCGGTTAACGAAGGAATGAGAAACATTGATGCAATATGATAAAGTTCCCTGAACATTATCGCTCCTCGTGATAGCTTCCTCCAACTTATCCAATCTCCGGCATTCTATCGCAATGCCCATGGCTTGTTGATACTTCCCATCACTGATGCATCTGCAGACGGAAAACCACTTAAGAAAAATTGAGGCACTAAGAAGACAAGAGCATTAAATTTATAGGCATTCCATACTTTCCAAGCATTCTTTCAACAATGGCCTCTAGCCTGGGATCAATGTCCACCATATCATTTGACTCGGCTGCCTTTGATCTGAGACTGGCATATTCATCTATTGCTTTGGCTGTAAACATAATAGAAGCATCTGATGAGTATACATTCATCCAGCATTTATTAATACTCAAATAGTCATCTATCCTCTTCTGCTATCTTTTTATAGTATTATACTACTTAAAAACGGAAAACAATATCTGGATGTGCAAGCTTCAAGTCAGCTTTTTAGAGTAAGTCATACTAGCTATATATGCTTTTCTTGCATTGATTCAAGTTGATATGATACGCATTTTTCAGTCGACAGTTACCCTAGCTAGAGTCTACAGACAGAGAACATCCTAAAAAGAGTAAGAATCGGAACAAACTTCACAATCCTTACCTAGGAGCGTATGAACATAATCAGAATCCTCTGAAACATCAAATAAGGGCCCAGCTCCAAGGGCATAGGACAACGAATCATTAAGCTCGCCCAAGTAATAGAAAACCTGAGATAATACAACCAGGATCATGAAGGAAAACATATTTTGTAATACTATCATATAACATAGTTACAAAAAGTTCACGCTCCAAACTTATACCACTAGCCACCAGCTGAAAAAATTTATCATAATGCATTCAGAGAAACAAGTACACATTTTCTGCAGTAACATATAGCAAATACTATCTGTAACCAGACAACACTTAAAGTTTTAACAAACGCTAAATCGCACCTTAGAGACCAGCAAAGCAGCAAGTTGTCTTTGATGCTGATCGAATTCTTCATCTTCATATAAACTCTCTCTGCAAACAAAAATATCTCTTAAGTCAAGCTATCAAGCAGTGCAAAATCATTGAAGAGATCTAACAACTAATAGTATCATAAAATCTAAGCATTGCGCCAGCACAGCTTCTAAACATTGAATCTATACCACTAGAAGGTAAGATGACGAAGCAAAAGGAATCCAAGCCTTTACATTACATCAGTAAAAGAACATTACCATGTCCAGGAAAAAGTTAGATCTCTATGACCGAAATACAACTCTTTGCTAAACTCGGATAGCAATAAATCATTCATAATCCACAAATATCACTACAGAACTTGCTAAAGCTAATCATATCAAAGAAATAACTTTCCTTTCTTATCCTACCCACTAAATCTGCATCGCCACAAACTATCAATCCCTCACCAAAAAAATTGAACTTAAATACCCAAATCGAGAAGACCTAAGCACAACCAGAGATCATGTAATCCAAATCCCACAATCATCTCTCGAATTATCCACCAAAGCAAAACAGATCAAGTGGGGAAACAAAACCCTAATTCTCAAACCGGGAAAAAAAAAGAACTTCAAAACAGAATTACATGATTGGGACACTAGTGGAGATCTCAGGCCAGAATTGGTCAACCAAATTGTTGAGATAAGAGAGAGCATGAAGCTTCAAAGCAGGATGAGGCTCGTTGAGCATTGCCAGTAATCCTCCAGCTGAACTAACCATGGGTGTCGCCATTGATGAAGGACACTAAACCGAAATTGAAAAACCCTAAGAGAAAGCAAATCGGATGGCGAAAGAATCGAACTTTGAGGAAACCCCGTCTTGAATCTCTCAACTGGATTTGAAAAAGGAGTGTTTTTGTGTTTATGGGACGAAGGTAAAAATAAAAGCAGGAGAAGTGGGAGAAGAAAGTATTCAGGGACTTGGATGCAAACTACGAATATTTAGAGACTTACCCAACAAGTCAGGATATTAAAAACCCCCCCGAATGTATAGCTTTATTACGGTTTAGTCTCAAGTTTTGTGTAAATTAAGTTCTGAACCCTACATATTTTAAGATCATTAGAAAGCCCCTATTACTTGTACAAAATTGATTGGTAAACGATCTTTTGTTCTAAAAGTGTTTTTAAACTATGCTGATTGCTAAATTATAATATCATATCAATAAAATGTGTTGCAATTCAACATAAGCTGAAAAAAAAATTCCATTCCATTCCATTCCTTTTTTTTTTTCACGGAATTCCATTCCATTACTCTTTTTTTTGTCGACCAAAATTATTTGAACCGAAACTCATAATCTTTTTAGATCGGAATAGAGAACATGGCTAATGTATTTTCCTCCCTATTGCCGGTGTTCAAACTCGGAACTTAGAAAAATCTTTTCTTTTGTATGATCAAAAAGTTCAACGGTTAAGTGATATAATATAAGTGTTAGAGAAAAAAAAGTCCCTAGTAAATATGGTCATGGACCTCATGGTCAGTTGGTATGAAGCAGCACCATTAATTTTTCTTCTGTAGTTGTATCTAATATAAAATTAAATAAATATATTGAGAAGAATTCTCATACCATATATAAATTTATTGCACATCATTCACCTACCGATCTTGAATGAAAAAGGCAGAATTAGAGCACAACCGCAACATTTGCACTGCCCACCTACCCCACCCACCCGACCGGAAATAGCAACTACACCAAACCAATTGACACATCGGTTCAACATTGGTACATATGTTCCCAAAATGGGTCAGATGAATACCAAAAGACCAAATTAGTAGAGCAGCAACTATTTACGGAGTATGTGATGATAAATCATTAAATCCACAATCCATTTTCACTAAACCGGTTTTCAAACCTACCTAAAAACATAACCGATTCCCTTGTGAACGAACCAAACTAAACCGACATCCCAACTGATTCGTCAAATCGGTCTCAAGTCTTAAACTCAACAACCCTCTCTCTCGCTCATGTATAAAGTTTTTAGCTTTAAATCTCAGTCTCAGGTTTTGGTGGGTTATTCTGGTAGAGAAGAAGAATCAAACAATGGGAGACGAAGCAAAGATCTTCACTCTTTCAGAAGTTTCAGAGCATAATCAAGCTCATGACTGTTGGATTGTCATCAATGGAAAGGTTCTTTCTTCTTTCTCCTTACTCTCACCTCTTAAATTAGAGATCTCGTGCTTAAATTTTCCCCCTTTTGGTGTTTGCATGAGACTAAGCTCTAGAAGTCACAGATTTCTAAGTCTGAAAATGATATATAGTTTTTTTTGGCTTAATCAGATCAAATCTTTATATGGGTAGAGTGGACAAAGTTATATGCTAAGGATTTAGCTCTTTTGATCTATTTTATCAATTGAAAATTTTCTAATTTTGAATTGAAGATGGAGACATGTAGGTTGTGTTAAAAGAAAAAAAAAGGATGGAGACATGTAGGCATAGCTCTTCTTGCTATATAGTTATACCAAACAAATATGTTAGATTTCTTCTACACTGACCTCTCTTGGGATGGATTACCGACACGTGTCGATCACTAGTTTGCCCTGAATATGTATCTTTTTTTGGTTTGTGACTAACTTGTTAAGGAATCTGTAGATTCTCAAGCTTGAGTTATCTCCTTCATAGTGACAACTTGTATCTTGTTTTCTTCATTGGTTGGTTTGTATGATCAGTAGATTATCACAATAAAGTTTAGAACTTTAAACCTTTTGGTGTGTTTGTTCCTCGCATAGCATCTGTCTATCTCTAAACATGGTTGCTGGTAGAGTACATTGTTTCGAGTATCCTTCATCCTATTGTTTGCTTATTCGAGTTATATGCACACTGACATATCGCTACCACCATATCTTGTTTTAGTCGAAAAGGAGCGAGAACCTTATGAACTTTTCTTTTTGTTGTTGCATTGTTACTTAACATTGGAATCATAAGCCTTAGAGGTGGATGGATCTTCATGTATTAAACTTCTTGTTTTACAATAAATCTTCAAAGTTCAGAAATTTTATAATTGGGTTTCATTCTGCTTTTCCTAACTTCAAACATTTGCAAAATGCAGGTGTACAATGTGACCAAGTTTCTTGAAGACCATCCAGGTGGGGATGACGTTCTCTTGTCTTCAACAGGTCGGTATATACACAACTGTCACCATGCTCTCCCGGCTTTGATGCTTAAACACCAAATTGCACTTAGTGGAGATTGATGCTTAGGTTTTTGATCCTTCTTCTCTTTTCAGGTAAGGATGCAACCGATGATTTTGAGGACGTGGGTCACAGCGAGAGCGCAAGAGAAATGATGGAGCAGTACTACGTAGGAGAGATTGATACGACAACAATCCCAAAGAAAGTCAAATACACACCTCCTAAACAGCCTCACTACAATCAAGACAAGACCTCTGAGTTCATAATCAAGATCCTCCAGTTCCTCGTACCCCTTGCCATTCTCGGCTTAGCAGTTGGGATTCGCATTTACACCAAATCAGGGTAGGCTTCTAATTTTTCTGAGCATTACTACCATATATCTTACATATAGAGAGAAAGATTTAAGTCTTTTGAAAAGACAAATCTCAAAGTCTCTCCCTTTATTCTTGTCTATGCTCCCATATATTGTTGTTTTAATGTTTTTTCCTTAAGTATTATGGTGAAAACACTGCATATGATCAGCGGTCTTTCAGGTGGTTTTGCCACGTGCGACTAATGATATTTCATCTATAATCAGACTGTGTAACCAAAGTTACGACTTATGAGTGATCTGTATTGAAAGTCTGGTTTAGTATTGTTTGAGATCATACAAGGTTATCTTTTCTTGTAATGATGAATCTTTAGAGAAGAAGAGTAACCAAGAAACTATCTAAACAAGACCATAATCTTAGTAGTAACTTGAATACTCGAGTGAACACTTAATTAGCTTTGCAAAAAGAAGAAACAAAAACAACAGATTACGAATTTCAAAGAGAAAGAGACGTTTTTTTGGCAGTTACTTGATAGAGTGTGTGGCAGTTAGTGACATGAGCTCACTAAACCATATCCCAACACGAAGAATCCAAAACTTCTTCTGTAGCTGTGGGACCCTCTTTTGTACCTCTTCACCGCTTTGGCCGCAAGTCGCAACCACAGACACTAAGTTCGATACTTTGTAACTCCGAGAGCAATAAATTTCAATTTAAGCAACATTGGAATGGGATTCTCAGGCAAGTTGACAACTATGGACTGTTTTTGTAAACTCAAATCAATACAATCACAAACGAATCTTGTGACGAACAAAGACGCGACGAAGTTTCGATGACTGATCAAAAGACGATCACCATGATGATAATGATGATGATGTAGTGGGTACCAATTACAAATTTAAGATAATATAGTGGGCGCAAATCACAAAGTGGAAAGTACAATGGACACAACAAACACACACAAGAGGAAGAAAAAAAGAGAAAGAGAAAGAGAATCTTTTTCTAACACTTTTGATTTTAGTGAGAAGACAGAGACAAAACAAAGACCACTATGAGACACTATCCATATCCATAACGAACAGCTCCTCTTGTCTCTCTATTATCAGTATACATTTGTGTTTTGTGTATAGATATGTGTCACTTACCTGTCATTGTGATGTTATATGTCTGAAGAACACAACACATGGACCATTATGATGATGATAAGAACAAGAACTTAAGATGAAGTAAGAGAACAAGAAAACAGAGAAGGATAAGTCTTTATTGAAGAGAGTTTGAGATCAGTACATGTATACACATAAAAGGATAGATTTTAAAATGGTTACAGGACAAAGAGTTATAAGAGAATGCAGAGTCCCCCTGTACCGGATTTATAAAAGAAAACACTGACCATTAAACCGAAAGAACTCTAAACCCTAAACGCTAAACCCTAATAGACTTTGGGTTACTTCTAAAAACCTTCTCTGATCGCTTTTAGTACTACTACTAAGGTGATCTGTTAAGGCTTAAAAAGGATTGGTATCAGTTGTGTGTTACACAAACCCTTTTCAGCCACTTATGTTACAGACACCAATTTAAAAACACTACATGGGTTTTTCTCCTAAGCTCTTTACATGTTGAAAAAGTTAAGAAAACGGATGATGGAAATAAGATCAAACCGATAATTAGCAGGAAAATGTTAATATAGTCTGTATTAACTATTAACCCCCCATTTTTTGTTCTTTCTAATCATCTACCTTCGTCCATTCAAACCGTCCTGGTAGTGGTTGTTCGTTCACAGGATCAAAGTTGTACCTGAAAAAGAGTTGACAGAAAACCATTAGAGACAAAAAACTAAAAGAGTTTACTTACTGCAGAACAAACAGATCAAAATGGAAACTCATAACCAAAAGGGTTAGTTACTGCACAACAGAGCATTTCAAACAGGAAACTCATACTTGTCAATGAATTGCTTTTGTTGTTCTTCTTCAGCACCCGAGAAAAACTCGTCCATTTCAGGTGTAGTTGGTAGGTGACGATGGCTGCCCAACAAAGTCTCTTCCCTCTGGTTGCTTTCACTTATACAATTGCTAAGCTTTGTAGATGATCCCGGCGTTGTGTTGATTTCAGGCCTTCTTGTCAAACTGCATGGAGTGGATTCCCTTGTGGTCCTGTTGAAGCTGAGAGTAAGTAATATGTTACTTTCATTTCAATTTCATACAATGCTCTCAAAGATAAAAAGCACATAACTAATGTTTCCTTAATTAGTAGCAAAAGCAAGCAAACTTTATTGCCTATAGTTAACTAAAGCTGATCCAGAAATGTTCTACTGAAAAAGGACAAGGAGAAAATTGTTGTTAATTTGTGGTTCAAAGATGAAAAGGCATAAACCAAAGAAGTAAGTCGTCCCATTAGATATTTTGCTTCAGCAATACTTGCAGAGTTTATACAAACACAGAATAAAAGTTGATGGTTCAGATTATATACAAGAAGATCTCGACTTTAGATTAATCTTAGCATAAAAAACTACCAAACAGCAAGAAAATCTAAAAGAACTTAAGATGCGTGTTTACAGAAGGACTACATATACTTTGCACAATCCCAAAAATGAACCAAAAAACTAAGCTTTAAAGAGTTATAGAGACATTTCATACACAAATCCAACATTCTTTACACCAAAGCAGATAGAAAAGTTGGAAGAAAAACCAATTGTCACCATCACCTTCTTCAAAGTAAATTGAAGAAGAGAAGAAAAAAAAAAACTTTCTCAAGAAAAGAAACACATTTTGATTAAATTATATATTATTTTTCCCGGAAACAGAGAGAAGAGTCTGGTGTTGTCAGATAAAGAAAAGATGGCATCATATCACACAGATGGTAAAAAAATCATTAAATTTCAATCCAAAAAAATAATAATTGAAAAGGTCAGTTTCGATTTTTATCAAAATTGATCCTTTTTCAAAATACCAACGGAAAAATTCAAATCCAGTACCAAAAAAATTTCTCAAGAAACAGAACAGATTCACATATCATAGAGCTTTAAAAATCAAATCCACAGATTTAATATGAAATCCCCCAAAAAAAAATAGGTTACCTTTGAGTGGCTTCTTCAAGGTCGAAGAAATTTTGGCCAAATGAAGGATCTTTGTTGATATCAGAAATCAAATCCTTATCTTTCCCAAAGACAAGACTCTCAGAAACGGAATCAGACCTAGACCCATCAGCACGAATCGAATCCAAATTTTGGGGATGATTACTAGGGTTAGGGTTTGTTGCGCATGTGTCTGTCCTCCGCTGCTGTTTTCTCCGTTTAGTAGAACGAATGACAACAATTGGAGGTTTCTTCTGAAGGCGACGGCTCCGTAGCTGAAGATAGGAACCACAATCGTTAATCTGCTGCTTCTGCTGCTTCTTCTGTTTAGACGGCGGATTAGGTAAAGGAGAAGTCGGCGGTAACGAAGAAGAAGAAGAAGAGGAAGAGGGTTTTTGAAGACGGCGCTGTTGTTGTTGTTGTTGAAGAGCTAAAGATTTAGCTCGAGTAAGAACACCAAGTGAAGAAGAAGGTGAAACAACATCCATTAAAGCTATAGAGGCTTCTCCTCCACCACCATCGATTTTGCTCTTTCTTATGTATTTACCCATTTTCCGACGCTTTTCATCAGAGAGAGAGAGAGAAGAGAAGAGAGAAAAAAAAGGTTCGATTGGGAGCTGTGAGAAAAATCGGAGTTAGGGTTGAAGATGAGTGCTCTGTGGGGTCTCTTCTCTCTCTCTCTCTTTCTTTTCTTTTTATTTCTTTTTTACTTTTTATTATTTCGTTCTTTTTATTTTTACAATTTTTTTAAAGAAATTATTTTTTCAGGTGGCTGCTTCTTCACTACTGTGATGAGTAATGTACACTGTACTTTTTTTTACTTTTTTTTTTTTTTTTTTTAATATTCAGAACTTTGAGTGTAATAATTTCGATACTTATAAATAGAAATGATGACGTATATTATTATTTACGATGACGCTTTTTCTGGTAAAAAAAAAAACACTTGAAATTTTTTTTTTTTTTTTGATGAAAAATAATGATCGGTTCACATATGTGTCTCAACGTTAGGAAAGATTGAGCGGTTACGCAACCTGAATTAATTCGAGGATCGTATTGTCTATATATTATTACTTACCTTGGGAAAAAAAGTTTTGAATCTAGTTGAGGGAGAGATTGAACAAATTTGGAATGTCAACTTCTACTACTAGACCTACCAAAGTACCAAGTTTCACAAAGTTATTAACTATCTTCTGCGAATTGCATGGATATTATAAGTTGTAGCCTTTTGTATAAATACCAAATGAGATTAAATGAATATAAGACTTTTGATTTTGGGCATTAAATTGTTTTATGGGATTCGGATTAGACATTGAGATTCTTATTATGAACTTATTGACTCCTAGATTAGATATTAGTACAAGATTTATTAGATGAATTTCAAAGTTCAAGTAGTCTAGCAAGATATGAAAAGAGTATGAGTATTTCGTATCTTATTATTATATAAACTATAAAGGTTTGAGTAGGTATTGATTGAGAAACTAAAGATAAATTAAATTAATGTAGTCTCAACCACTCAACTGTTACAAAACGCAAAAACAAATACGTATGTTCATGTTTAAGAAAAGTACATTATTTTAGTTTTTCAAGTTAGACGTGTTTTGTAAACTGTAAACACAAACGTAACCGTGCTTTTTACTTCTGCTTATGTTTCACATTTCCGTTTACGATTTTTTTATTTTATACCGAGCTTTTCTTTTAAATCTAAACACGATATTTAACACGTTAAAAATCAATAAACAAAACGAATAAAACCCATGAGATATGTCCTCATCCTTAATCGTAAGTTCTAGCATGTAGTTTCATTATGTTTGTTTAAAGTTTTGTATAATTGTATTGATATTCATCTTAAACCAACTAAGCAAGTGTTATTCACAGAGAGACCTTTAAAAGAAGCGTTTGGTTGATTAAAAGAAATTATTCAACAATTTAGTCGGTCTAGAGAAATTACTTACATCTCTCTCTCTCTCTCTCTCACTCACTCTAAACATTAGAGATCACAATAACAACGAAAAGACCAATCCCCAAGTAGGATCATAGAACGAAGATTGGAATTATCACAAGTTTCCTTGCTTTTGACGTAAACAAACCCATTAAAAAGCAAAAACCAACTTATTGATGTTACATTAAACAAAGAATTAGACTCAAAACAAGTCCTGAGCTCCCTGCTATTTTTTCTTTTTCTTTTCAACAACATAGAAATATTTCTACTTCCAAATCTTTACGGACTTGTCATGACTTGCAGAGGCTACCATTCCAGTCGAAAGAGACTGAGCCAAGGCAGAGATCACACATTCGTGAGCCTGTATCGTCATACATTTGTTCTCCACTGTGTTCCACAGCTCCAGTGACTGTCACAGATTCGTTTACCAAAGTTAAAACAACTGAGAGAGAAAATCATCTCATCACGCAAGTGAACATCGACCAGATATTGTTTCACACATTGGTTCTCAGATGGCAATATTATAATATGTTTGAGACATAGGGATATAGATTATACCTGGTAGCCACCGATGACCAAGAGATCGGGATAGCTAGGGTGAAAAACACAAGAGTGGAACTTGTTTCCACTGTTACTAAGCTCGTGGATGCATTCTCCTGAGTTCAGTGCCCATAATTTTACAGCGTCTTCACTAACAGAAGCTAATAAATCTCCGTTTGGGCTCCAACAAACAGAATGTACATTTGAGGAATGTCCCTGACAGATCAAAAGTAAAAAAAAGCCATGAGACACAATTTTTTTTTACATGGGTGGGTGTATGAGTCACGATAAACACTTGTGACATCTAATCATTGTAATTGGCTTTCTTTAAACATATGCCCAAATGCATTCAACAAGAAAACACACTGGACTTGGAAGATTCGAAGTACTAAAAGTAGAAAACAAAGCTTTTTTAAGTCTTTTATGTGGATTGACCCGGGGGGAATAAAAAATATGAAAATATAATCTTCAGCTCTACCTTTAAAATGTGGACCCGTTTGTTATTGTTTTCAACATCAAAGATTGACACAGTATTTTCCGAAGCTGCAGCCAACAATTGTCCTATTCTTGGCTGGAACCGTACTTGCGTGCTAGCCCCCTGTGCTTGGAAAATTCAAAGATTAGCAAACAGAGTTCAATTCCCAAAGAAACCATACAAAAGGTCAGGGGCTTGCCTTTGTAGCACGAAGGCAAGAAGCGTTGATGTCCCAAAAGCGAATATCATTGTTGCTATCACAAGAGCATAAAAGCTCGGTTTTCTTAGGATGAAAATCAACGGACATAACAGGTGCAGTATGACCAGTAATTGTTCGTAGGAAGTAACCAGGCTGCACAAATTGGTAGTAGTTAGTCACAGCTGAACACTAATAATGGCAACAAATAAAAGAGACAACAAATTTTATACATCAGAAGCATCCCAGATCTTGATAGTTTTGTCGAACGATGACGTTGCCAGTTGAGTTGAATTAGGTCTGAACCGAACATCTGTGATGATATGACCATGTTCTTCCGGAGTGCTCTCAACATGTAGTGTTTCCATGTTCCAAATAAATACCTACTGACAAAAAAAATTTTGCATCCACATTATCTGTTTTTAAACAAACGACATGTTACCTATCTATAAATGATCTGTAGATGTTTTAGGGTCATGACAAGTTTATAAGCAAACCGTATCTCAAAAATTAAGATGTTGCACCTTCTTATCATGTCCAGCGCTAGCCAACAACTTCCCATCAGATGAGAAGTTACAGCAGATGACCTTACTGGTACTTTTTCTTATAGAACTAACCTCGTTGAAACCGAAAGCTGAAACGAGAAAGAGGACCGTGTTAGTATATATATCGTCTACTAGTAGCATGTTTATCCTTGGGGGCGTTAGAATACGTTTTGAGGTTTCGGTATGCTCAGAAGGGTTCCGCTTTAAGGTGCCAAACAAGCTTCGTCCATCTCCTTCATCTTGGGACAGAAACGATTCTACATTATCTTCTAGGACTCCCACATCTCCAAACTGTTCCATGTCATCCTGCAGCTATTAATTCTTGTCATAAGAAAGCTGAAAGAAACACGGCCCCATAGGCTATGCAAAAAATACTAAAGCTGCTAAGAAAGCCCTTCCTTTCACACAACATAACTGCATGCTGCATCCAGATGTTATTAGAGCAAAACTAGATTGTCGCTATCATTCTTCTGAGAAATTAAGAAACATACCAATTGATTTGCTGATGATGCAAGACCACCGATCCCATCAGAACCATACATCATTGGTCCTTTTGGCATGCTATTCACATGGTGCATGTTACCAGTTATAGCAACTCCATCAACAGGGGTATGCGTTGACGGAGTCGACGGCTGTGAGTTGGATGGGCCAACAGTGTTTCCCGTCCCTGTACTGTTAGCAGGACCAGAAGAGGAAGGCCCTTTTCTTTTGCGGTTGTTCTATCAAAGACACAAAAAGGAAGTTGTGACTCAATCATCTTAGAGACTGAAAAAATATATTAAGTTGGTTGACACCATATGATTGAGACGGAACTAAGACTTGTGGGATTGGATCCACATAAAAGTACCTGTTGTGATTGCTGGGATAGTAAGTGATCTTGTTGCTGAGAAGAAGATTGCTGTACTGGTGGCATGCTGATATGCTATAGACCAACAGATACGCAACAGAAAAATGGGAAATCAGAAAAGAAAAAAAATTGATTGGTAAAAATCTTAGCAATGAAGTCCCCACAGTTGGCAGTAAACGGCTATTAATTGCAGATAAGATTTCTGAGTACTGAGAGCATGTGCTTAACAAGAGGAAACCAAATTCTGATCCCTAAATAGATCTCCATTAGGATAACACAAACACATTGTCTTACAGATTTTTTAAATGAAAAGTAATAGCAGTCGCACAGTACTCGAAAGAGTAAAACTTTAAAGGATATCATAGACGAGCAACTATCGAAAAAATGCATACAAGGACAGACGTAATGATCCAATCTCACAACCTAATGGAACATCAAAATATAGATGCTTAATGTGGAAAGTTTTCTCTGCTACCCGAAAAAGATGATAGAATGCAGCTCAACAGATGCCACAGCATTCAACAGGGATATGCATTTTCTGGTGATTTGAGAAAAAGTCTTACCTTTGACGAACTTGACTGCATTGGGGACCCTATAGATCCATCATTTGCATTTTGTTGGCCATCTTTCGGATTCAGGTTTCCTCTAGGTAATCCTGTAAATCTACGAGGGTCCATGTCACCATACATTGGTGAATTAGTCATATTTCCTTGCGCTTGAACCTGAGCCAAGATCTGTTGTTGTTGTTGTTGCTGCGGCGAGAGCTGAAATTGACTTTGATTTTGTAGAAAAGATTTCTGAACCTGAGGGCCTCCTAAACCTGGTCGGATTTGCTCGATACCCTGTAACATTTGTCAAGAAACTTAGCAAAAAAAAATGGGCTTGGAATGATAAACAAATTAAATCTGAGAAGAATCCTAGTGACTTACAGTTAATGGCCATCCCTTTAAAGGAAGACTACTCACTCCAGGGTTTAATCCTTCACAAGGAAAAAACACAAAACCATAAGACTTGATCTAACAAATTGTAAACAAAAGATTCTCGTGAGGCCACTAGGGAAGGGATATGTAAATTCATCATAATTTTTCACATTACAGGGAAGGGATATGTTAATTTTGGAGTCCATAGTCAACTAATTGCCATGGAAGCATGCTACCAGTATTTACCACCACTTTCTTTTAGGTGAGAGTATGCATTATATTGAACATTATATTGAATGTATTTACCTGCACTCCCCATTCCAGGCTTTGATTGCAGAATTCCCTGGCCATAAACTGTAGAAGGATCCACTGGCAGTTGTCTTGGAGATGTACCCAGATTAACTTCAGTTTTGATTTCCTGCACGTACAAGAGATTCAGATGCACACCAAAAAAAATTGATTGGACACTTGTCTGTTAGAAGATTTGAACAGTCACAAAAGTAAGGTGCTCAAGTAGTAGTTACAGTGGGCTGCTGAGTTCGTGACTGAATTTGCTGCAGAGCTGCCGAAACTCCTCCTTGATGGTTTCCTTGGACCATCTGGCTGTTTTGGGACAGAAAAAAGACAGGATGACAAGGGGTCAGAGTTATGAGGACAGGGAAAACGACTGCAAAAAATGAAGCTGAGCCAACTTACCCATGATGGTTTGTTGCTGATTTAAGAAGGGCCATCCTTGCATCAAGATGGGGTTGGGATGTCTCAGAATTCATTGGATTTGGTTGCTTCATACGTTCCTCATACATTTTTGCAGCCAAAGCACTGGCGTTTGACTGCCCAATCATCCCTTCAGAACCAATAGCATTCATTGGACCCCCAAGAGAAGGGTGATTAGGGTCCCTACGTTGCATTTGAGCCTGGCGCATCAACTGCAGTTGCTGCATTTGCATTTGCTGCTCCTTTGCCTTACCTTGTTGTGCCTAAAATTACAAAGCCACTGGTCAGTTATTAAAGTGAAACCTAAAGGAAAAAAAAAAAAAACCATAGCTCCAGATAGTAGAAAGCCACCTCTATATATGCTGCAGCAGCCTCTGAATGTTTCTCATTTGTCCTTGCAATGAAGATATCCCAGAACACAGACCACCACTCAAAAAGAAACCCTCCAGGAGCATCAATTGCTACATCATTCAAACAACACAAGTATTCCAACAAATCAATCACTTAGCTTAGCTTTCACAACGAAACAAAACCTTCTTGAATCAGACTATGCAGGAGAAAAATCCAAGAACCAAACAAACAATTACTTCAAAAGTTAAAATTTAAGTAAGAATAAAGTGGAACAAGAAGGTATATTACCAACTGGATCCGGTGAAACCTTCCCTTCAGTCATAAACGACTTTGCAGTATTATGAAGTTTCTTCTTCACCAAATAATCATATATGTAAACATCAAGCCTACAAACACATAAAAGATGAAAGTAAGAAAACAAAAAAAAAAATAACATAAATCTGGGAAGGGAATTGGAAAAATAAGCTCTCATTAAATACAAAATCACTTACATCTTGTCAGCTTCCCAATTACTCTGCGCCATAGCTTCAGCCCAAGATCGAGCTATAAAAGAAGTTTACAAAGTGAAAAATCTTCATTTAAAAAGAGCTGGACTCAGAATTTTGATTGTTTTAATAAACCTACTAACCTGAATAAGCCCAAACAAATCAGAGTGATTCTAAGTAGATCAGAAGCCTAATTCGATCTTCAAATTCCGGTATTTTTAAAGATCAAGCATTGCTACTACACATACACCAGAAATTATAAGGAAATCGAAAAGGTTAAATGACTTGTACGCGAACACGACTTTGGGGAATTCGTCGAATTGATAAAGAAAGTAATCGAATTCATACCTGACGGATCACAATTAAAAAAAAAAATCAAATAAATTCTAGGGTTCTTGAGATTTACAGTGAATTGTATTCAGCTGTAACTTAGACAAAATCGATCATGAAACAGCTGTAAGTGAGAGATCAGATTGAGTTTGGAGATGAGAAACAAGAAAACCTTCAGATGTTTGGTTTGATGCTTTTGGGTAAGCTTTAGGATTCGATGAAAAAGTTTATTAATGGGTCTCAATATTTGGACCTAAATATGGGCTTATTATTGGGCCTATGATTGACTTCGATCTAAGTCAACTCCAAGGCGGGCAGAGAAACTTTTCTTAAATCTTTATTAGGTTTGAAGCCGACTATGTAGGTAGAAGTTAAGAAATGTAACACTTAAATTGCAATTACATCTTGTTTGAGTGTTAGACTTTTAGTACTTGACGAGAAGAAGTCAAACCAAACATGTATGGAGTAATAGTAATAGAATAATAATGTAGTTAATTAACAAAATATAGTATCAGACAAAATTACACTTTGAAACATTTTAGAACAAGTCCCGATCGAGCTTTGTAACAAATGACGATTATTATAAGGTCCGTCGCATGCTATGACAAGACAAGATGATCCATACTCCGTATAGCTAGACTCAATTATACACATTATTCTACCGTATTTGAACTTCTAAGTATAGCTATAAGAAGTTCAATTATATATCTACAGCCATATTTTATTTTTTAGTTATAGCTTAAGAAGTTCAATACGAAAACTAGCATAAAATACTAGTTACAAATCTTTTGTATTTTGCGGTGAGATTTGAACTTTACAACCAGTCAATTGCATATGTTTTACTTTTATCATGAAACTAATTCAAATTCTTTAAAAAGACAAAAAAAAAAAAAAAAAAACGAATTAAATCCTTTAACTAGTGGTCTGTAACCAAAAATCTTCTTAAGCTTATTTTTTAAATCAATAAAAGTTGACTTTAATATCTAGTCCCAACCATTATTATAACAGCCAAAAATCCAAATTCAAAATAAAAAATATATATATTCACAGCTCAGACCAATCAACCTCAAACTTTATTTTCTAAAATTATGTAAATGATGCATGTATATATCAGCCAATCTGTTTTTCTTTCTTTGTTGGTTTGGAAATTGGAAGGTTTAATATGTGTTTGGTTTGAACCATTAATGGCGCAATAAATGAGATAACTTTTTTTCACTAAATGAGATCACATTTAGGGTTGAATAATGCAAAAGAGCCCTTATATTATTAATGGATTTATAATATAGCATGTCCTTCAACTATAAAAGGGAAAAATAATGTAGCCACGATTATCAACTTTTGTTTTTCTGATAACGACACATTTTTTTCATTTAGTAATACGTCTTTTTAAAATTAATGGCGCAATAAATGAGATAACTTATGGGAAGTTAATTTTTTTTTTTTTTTGGGCTAAGGGAAGTTAATTTATGAGAGGGATCATATACAAATGATGAACTTATTAGTCCAGATTTCGCACCTTTATTCAGTGATGATTGCATTCTATGAATATGAGTCTAGATTTCAGAACATGAATCAGTTATTGTTTTTTTCATAAAGAACATGAACCAATTGAAAAAAAAAAAAAAACATGAACCAATTGCTAAACAATGTATATACAGTTAATCAATTTCAGTTCCCTCCATCACAACAACTTCTAGTGTCGTTCTTTTGCTCAATTTATTTTCATTGAAAATATGATATACATTTCACTTTATGTGCATAGGTCTATATTTATTTTTTTCTAGAATTATCAATTCATCAAATATAATTGATTTCATTTTCTTGTTCTGTTGGATGAGATCAACTGGGCAGTTGGCAGACATAAATAAATTGTCCAATGACAGGTGAACCTCATTTATTTTAGTATACTCAACTAATTATATTTTCCGCTTTATTTACAGGTTGAACCGTCTGGTTTAATTGATGCCGGTTTCCCACTTTTCCTAACGGTTATACTTGATACAAGCATTTCAACTCTGAATGCATAAACGTTTATTGACATTTGTCCAGATTACGATCAAATCTTATTAGACTACATATGCAGAATTTGTCAGTTGTGAATAACCAAATTCCAATTAAAGTGAAATCAAGCTAAAAAGCAATAGATGGATTCTGAGAGAGAAAAACTAAACCGGACTTGATAAGAAACCTAAAAAAGAAGAGGCAAAACCGGTTGGTTATGTATGTACGTAGTGACTCACGAGTGACGATATGTCTATATATACAGGCCAAGACTGAGCTTCACTGACACAACTGTCTTCGATCTCTCTTTCATATCCATCATATTAAAACTCGTGGAATTAATCAATTATTTAACTATGGGTTCAACTGCCCGTAAGGTGTGTGTGTTTATCTTTGTTTTCGCTCTAGTCGCCGAATTTGCGTTCGGACATGTTGAGGTTAACGACGACAAACACTTTTTCCACAAACCTCGTCCATTCTTACACAAACCTCATCCAGTCTTCCACAAACCTCATGGCATTTACAAGAAGGGTTTTGGTAAGGGTTTGGGCGGCGGAGGCGGTCTAGGCGGCGGAGGCGGTCTAGGAGGCGGTGGAGGTTTAGGCGGCGGTGGCGGTCTTGGAGGCGGTGGCGGTTTGGGAGGAGGAGGTGGTCTAGGCGGCGGTGGTGGTGGTGGTTTGGGAGGAGGAGGTGGTCTAGGCGGCGGCGGTGGTGGTGGTTTGGGCGGAGGAGGCGGTTTGGGCGGTGGAGCTGGAGGAGGATATGGTGGTGGTGCTGGAGGAGGATATGGTGGTGGTGCTGGAGGAGGACTTGGAGGCGGCGGTGGTGTTGGAGGAGGAGGAGGATTCGGCGGTGGTGGAGGATTCGGCGGTGGAGCCGGTGGTGGATTAGGTAAAGGCATTGGTGGTGGAGGAGGACTAGGAGGAGGATATGGTGGTGGTGGCCATCACTGATGAAGCTCATGCTCATGCATTTGTACGTTGTTGTTATTTAATTAAATGAGATATGATAATGAATTATTACAATAAAATGATACATTAGCAACTGTGTATGCCGCTTCTGTTTAGTTTGAGTTACATTGTATGGTGTCTTTCAGGTTTGGTTTGGTTGATTTTACGTTTCAAGTTTGGTTAATAAAATTGTATTTTGCATAGTTTATATTTGAGTATTTGTGTTCAAAAAAAAAAAAAAAAAAACCCTCATCTTTCCAATACATGATGTTATCTTATACCCTAATGTCGATAAAATGATATTACCAAACTTGTTAAAATGAAATTAGGTAAGTTTTATGAGTAGACAAGGTAAATAATAAGTAAAGTAGAATAGTATTTATTTATTTTCATGAAAAAACAATGTATGAAATTAAACATGTACTGTGATTCATAGTGACTATAAAATTTTGTATTTGATCTAATCTAAATTCAAAAAGTATTAGATGAGTATCTTTTTATCAAAAATTCAGTCTCTACTATTGTAACACTTTTGGAGACAGACTCATGTATCACATGAGAATAAAATGCAATAATTAAAACTTAAAAGTTATGAGTATCGATAGGTTATTAGTCTAACTATAGTTTCGACCACAAAATTCATCAAATATAATTGATTTCATTTTCTTGTTCTGTTGAATGAGATCAACTGGACAGTTGGCACTTGGCAGACATAAATTAAATAATTTGTCGAATGACAGGTGGCCTCATTTAATTTAGATATCAGTACATATATCAATTCATAACCAAACTTATCCAAACTTTTTTTTCCAAGCCCGAATACAACGACTTAAAGAAAAGGGCAATTTTCACAGTTTGGCCAGGGGCCCACGAAAAACTGTCCAATGAGGCCTTAAACTTGTTCTAAGTCAACTTGTGCCCTCCAATGTAAAACCACATATCTCTATTTATACCAATCTTGTCTCTCACTCTTCTTAAACCAAAATCATTCTTCTTTAATAGTTTTTCATGACGACCATGTTGGATTCGCATCTGCGTTTGTTTTTTCTCTCGCTACTCTTACTCTGTTGTGTCTCCCCTTCAAGCTTCCTCACTATAAATAGTCCTGTTGGTCTTGTTGCTTGCCGTCCCCACCAGATTCAAGCCTTTACGCAGTTTAAGAACGAGTTTGATACCCGCGGTTGCAACCATAGTGACGACTCTAGCGGAGTCTGGTGCGATAACTCGACGGGTGTAATCACAAAGCTAAAACTCAGGGCATGTCTCAGTGGGATTCTGAAGCCTAACAGTAGCCTCTTCGGGTTCCATCAGCTCCGTTATGTTGATCTCAATTACAACAACTTCATCTCCTCGTCACTCCCATCTGAGTTTGGAAATCTCAACAAATTACAGGTTTTGAGTCTTTACTCTAATGGCTTCCTCGGCCACGTTCCTTCCTCCTTTAGTAACCTAACTCTACTTTCCTTTTTAGACCTTTCCTATAATCATTTCTCTGGAAGTCTGAATCCCAACAGTAGCCTCTTTGGGTTGCACCACCTCAGTTACCTTAATCTCGCTTTCAATAACTTCAGTTCCTCACTCCCTTCCGAATTTGGCAATCTTTATAGATTAGAAGTCTTGTCTCTTTCCTCTAATGGGTTTTCTGGTCAAGTTCCTCCCACAATTAGTAACCTAACCGGGTTAACCCAGTTGTTCCTTGACCAAAACGAGCTTACAGGTAGTTTCCCATTTGTTCAAAATCTAACGAAGCTCTCCATATTAGAGCTTGCCTACAACAACTTCTCTGGAGCCATACCTTCTTCTCTCCTCACTATGCCTTTCTTATCACATCTGTTCTTGAATAATAACCATCTTACCGGTTCTATTGAATTTCCCAACTCCTCTTCTTCATCAAGGCTAGAGAGTCTGTCCCTTGGGAACAACCATTTTGAAGTTCGAATATTAGAGCCCATCTCAAAGCTCATCAACCTCAAGAATCTTGACCTTTCTTACCTAAACATAAGCTACCCGATTGACTTAAGCCTCTTTTCCTCTCTCAAATCTTTGGTGAAACTCGAGCTTTCCGGTAATAGAATATCTCCTGCCAGTTTAACTTCAGATTCATACATCCCATTGACCCTGGAATCTTTGTCCTTGGTGCGTTGCGGCATCAGCGAGTTCCCAAACATCTTAAAGACTCTTGAGAAGTTGGAGTATATAAACTTATCCCACAATAAAATCAAAGGGAAAACGCCTGAGCTACCACTCTCTGTCCAAGTCTTCTCTGTTGGTAATAATAGTTTCACAGGAGAGATACCTCTTTCAATATGCAACCGAAGCTCTCTCGCTGCTCTTGATCTATCCCTCAACAACTTCAGTGGTCCAATTCCTCAATGTCTAAGTAACTTCAAGTTTGTGACGCTCCGGAAGAACAACTTTGATGGAAGTATTCCTGATGCGTTCTATGCCGGTGCCCCTCTACGGACACTCGACATTGGCTACAATCGACTAACCAAAAAGCTTCCAAGGTCTCTTCTAAATTGCTCATCTTTAGAGTTTCTAAGCGTTGACAATAATGGAATCAAAGATAGGTTTCCTTTCTGGCTCAAGGCTTTACCAAATTTGAAGGTCCTTACACTTCGTTCAAACAAATTCTACGGTCCTATATCTCCTCCTCATCAAGGTCCTCTCGGGTTTCCTCAGCTGCGGATACTTGAGATATCTGCTAATAAATTTACTGGAAGCTTGCCACCAAGTTACTTTATGGATTGGAAAGCATCATCACTCACGATGAATGAAGATGTGAATTTATATATGATACACGATGAAGTCGACTATAAGTTTATGGATTTTATAGATTTGCAATACAAAGGTCTATCGATGGAGCGAAACTGGATCCTTACTTCTTATGCCGCCATTGATTTCTCTGGAAACAGACTTGAAGGACTTATTCCTGAATCCATTGGTGTCTTGAAGGCATTGATTGCGCTCAACTTATCCAACAACGCATTCACAGGCCATATTCCTCTGTCTTTCGCCAATCTAGTGAATCTCGAGTCACTAGACTTGTCAAGAAACCAATTATCTGGGACTATTCCTAATCTACTGGGGAGCCTCTCGTTTTTGGCATACATAAATGTGTCTCATAACCAACTCAAGGGTGATATACCACAAGGAACACAAATCATTGGGCAACCTAAATCCTCCTTTGAAGGCAATGCAGGGTTTTGTGGTCTTCCTTTGGAGGAAACTTGCGTTGGGAGTAATCCACCACCAACAAAACAACCTAAAGAAGAAGACGAAGATGAGGAACCGGTGTTGAACTGGAAAGCAGTGGGAATAGGGTATGGATCTGGAGTGTTGTTTTCATTGGCAGTAGCACAAGTCATTGCTTCATACAAGCCGGAATGGCTAGCCAAGATAATTGGTCTGACGAAACGCAGAAACCGTTAGGACTGTTTCCGTTTTGAGTTTGATCCTTCGATGTCTGTCAAGTAGTTGTTAGTCTTGGATTGAAGCATTGTGTTTGTTGTGTAATCTATATATTTGGTGCTTGTTTTATTTCCTTTTCTATGGAATAATTAAGAATGGTGAACTCTCTCTAGTCATATTCATATACATCTCAGTTTTTTCAAATGAGAAAAACGGCAAAGGCAAAGGCAAATGAGGATCAAATTAGACTTTGTACTGTTAGTTACAATATACTTAATTGTAACAGAGAAATCATGGTTTCATTCATTTGGTTAGCCTCAACAATAGAAAAAAAAAAAGGAGATTGAAGGAAACAGAAGAAACTAAACATTAGATTTTGGATTTTTTAAGAAAAACATATCATCACCATGAGCACATAGACCTATATAAGCAAACCCCAACAGTTTACATCTCTTTCCAAACATTCATACCCTACAGGATCGATCATCTCTCAGAACTGAGTCATCATATATCTTTACCCTAACAAAATCGAATGGAAAAATATATAAAAAAAAGAGACCGCGAAAACAGAGAAAAAGAAGGGCAAATACCGGGTGAAGTTCCAATCAGCTTAGTAGAGCAATATGGGGCTGATGATCTCGCAACGTATTTTTTCTAATCTTTTAAGTTTTAGGTACACTTGAAGCCATGACAAACCGAGAGGATAATAATGAGAATCAAGGCAACGATGATACCGAGGACTACGAGCTTAATCTTCATGTTCTCAAACCACATCTTCCTTCTAATTTTTGTTCCTTGAGTTCTAAAATCTTGTGCCTGTAGATATTGGAATTGGAAATATAAGAGAGTGAGAAATGGAAAGCCAATTCATACTTATGTGCTTATTTTGCATACACATAAGTTTTTCCTTGATTTTGTTCTGTCCTGAAGTAAATTGCTGAAAAAAAAAGTTTTACCAAAATATTCAGACATGTATGAGTGAAAGGTAAGTAGTAACCTGTGAACGAAGGTTCTCAGTTTTGTCAACTAGAAGCTCAATTTTCTCACCACGGTCAAGGACCTGCAAATATATGAATTACACGAAGCTCATTCAGTTTCTCATAAGCAGGTCACTTTTACCTTAGGGGCAGAGAAAATTCAAGCCAGAAATTACAAATATGCTCAAGTTAATGATATAGAATCGAGAGATTGACATGGAAATACGATTCATACCTTCTCAATGTTCTCCATCATAACACCCTTCACCTCAGTCACCTGAGCCTTAACCTTGGCAAGTTTGCTAATCTCCTCAGGATGATCCACACAGTACTGCATGTGCTCCTTCAGTTTAGACCTACGGTACAACCAAACTAGTTAATATTTTATCCACCGAGACTAAAAGAGGAAGTTTTTGATTTCCTTATGATGGAACAGCTAAAGTACCCAAACTCTCTGTTCAAGCTGTTGGCTTGAGCAGTTGCAGCCTTTCCACCACCATATCTCTTGTTGAAATCTTCCTTAACTCTCTCCAAGAAAGCCATTGGAATCTGCCTCCCAACAGATTCAACAGCAACAACACAATAGGCTACACAATAAAGATAACCTTTTGTCAGGTCCATGTACATATAAAACATAATACCCTATATGGCTTACATATACAAATCAGTAGAGTATGGTCATATATCACCTACTTGAATACAAGATGCAAAGCAATCTAAAGACACAACCACATGCAATCAGATCAAACATCACTTCATGCCCAAAAGTATAAAGTTTCAATTGACGTCAAAAAAAAAAAAAAAAGTACAAAGTTTCAACTTTGAATTGTTGTTATCATATTTGAAGCAAACAACAAGGCCTTCACACAAACAAGCAATGCACCAAAAACAGAGATCCAGATAAACATTAACCGAAGCAGAACAATCCATCACGCGAGTAGATCCAGTGTAATCAATTACAATACGAATAGAAAAGATACATGTATGTCACGATATACAGATCGAGAAGAAGGAGACTCACTGAAGCCATTTTCGACGAGGTAATTAAACGTATGACCATCGCAATTGTAGGTAAACTTGTTATTCGAAGAAGGAAGTTTCTGAAGGCACTGTGCAGCGACGGAAGTAAAATTCCCTTTGAATTCGGTATACTCGGCGAGAATCACCGTACCACGAGCGACGAAGCTATATATCAAATTCTGTTGTCCCATTGTTTGTGACCCGACGAAGAAGAAGAAACCCTAACGCACCTCAAATTCGAAATTCGATGAAAGAGAGAGAGAGAGAGAAGAAGAGTTTGTTGTTTGCCTTTGTGTGTACGGAAGTAAGAAAGATCCAAAATACAAGGGAAAATTGGAAGGGAGAGAGACAGATAGGGACGACGCTGCGATTATTTTTCTCTTTTTATTTATTTATCACCGTTTCGTTTGAACTAATTGCTTTGTTTAATTATCTTATACTACTACCTCATTACTTTAATTATTAAAAAAAGAAATGTTTTTACTTTACTTTTTAGTCCATATGACTCGTCTTTTTTAACAGTTTTTTTATTGAACGTCTTACGATTCAATGGATTTTATAAAAAATGTAAATGAAGTACTAGTTTCGGAATAAATGCATGTTTGAAATTTTGAATTGCGTAGATGTTTTTTAATTTAAGTTATTTAGTTTTTTTTTTTTTAAGAGAAGTAAATGTTGTATTTAAGAGATTTTTTAAAAAACCGCTTTCTCTCTCAACTGGTGCGACTAAGAGGCGATCTTCAACCAACTTCGTTTTTCCTCCGATCTTCGACTCCGGCCGGCGCTGGCTTCTCCGGCGTCGGTCGGTTTTGTTTGTTTCCTTTCTTCTATTTCGATTTCCTTTGATTTTATCTTGTTTCTCAATAATCTACCAATCATGATTCCTCAATCTCAATTCGTCCTCCCTTTAATGGTGATGGTTGCTATTCACTACGCCGGCGACGTGGTTTCCATGGGACATCTCTACTACTCTCTGGCCGTTATCTCCACACCGAAGTCCATGATTCGATGTGATGATTCTACTTTGCTATCGCGGAGATTTGCTTCAAACGATTGCAATAGGATTTCTCAAACCCGGATCTGGGATCCGGGATTATCAATTGTAAAGATTGGTGATGGTGGAGTGGATCCATGGCCAGATCATTTTCATAAGTTTTGCCGGATAATCCGAACGACTACAACTGATTATCTGTCCCGGATCGTCACAAAAGGAGGATGTCAGTCGGTGGCAATGGCAAACAATTTTTTCGGTGTTTTCTTCTACTCGGAGTTGGTATTGGTGGATACTATGGCTAGGACGAGAACCAGCAGTTCAAATCGACAATACATTTGGGTTTGCAGTACAATCACAAAAAATCATATCTCTTCATGCAGGAGAGTTCCAACATCTAAGGTCTTGCGATGTAACGGATGGATCGCAGACTTTGACTTTCGAAAGCGTAAAAGATGGTACATCGACAAACAACAGATGTTTCCCAAGCTAGAAAGTCAAGCAAGATTGAAGGATAAGACGAGAGCAACTAAGCATATCTTTCGGATCGCGGCGCCTAATCTTATTTGCTTTTTCGTTACAGAAATATTTGATTGTATCAATATCCTTATGTTTAACATTACAACCTTTGGTTCTTATTAATAAAGTTATGATTTGGTGTTAAAAAAAAAAAAAAAAAAAAAAGAGCTTTCAATTGCAAAGCTATAAAAAGTGTACGTGTAATAACACTCGATTTAAAGGAAGGTTATTAAATACTAGTATATCAGAAATTATACGCTCTATATAAGCTTTGTTTATATGTCCGTCCGATGTAAAAAACAAATGTCTGTCCATATGCTTAAAGTAAGAAGCTAGTAACTCAAAAACATTTACACAAAACTCTTATACTAATCACTATTGGGCCTGAGCCCAACGACATACTTTTTAGAGTAGTGGACCAATTGAAATGGAGTATCTTGGTGATTCGAACAGTCACTCATGTTTGGTTTCTCCAACGAAAGTGGAATTGAGAATCACAGTGATGATCAAGACTTTGTCTGTGGCTTCTGCTCGCATCTGCTTCTCAATTCATGCCTTTGTTACTCGCTGCTCTAAGCTCTCGGTGTCGGATCACTGGAAGTTCAATGTGATGGCCAGTGGAAGCGACGAGTTCGTGATAGACTCCTTAGTCCTTACCTTCTTGTTCTCTGATCCTCGGTCTCCAAAGCTGGTCTTTATGCTTTGTAAGTCTTGATCGAGCCTCTCCATCATCCTCCTTAGTTCTTTAGGTTTATATATAGAACGAAGAAAATGGTTTTTAAAAATTGTTATATGTTTAATGCACTTGTTCCATGGATAAAAAACAACAAATTGGATGTTCGAACTGTTTTCTTTTTTTCGGTGTGGTACACATCTTTCTTTTCTTGATTTTACAAGCACGACACAAGGACAAAAGTTACAATTAGAGTGAACCTCATTTTTTTCTCCTCTAACTTTATATCTTCAATACTTTTTTTGTTAAATTTGGAATGATATATATGTTGAAGCATGATTTAAAGGGATCCTAATCAGTCTCATCAGAATTGCTTAATTGATACATTTACCTTATGAGATTATAATTACAGGGTAAATAAATAGTTAAACAAATACATTAGTGAAATCCTAACTGTCTTTTACACCGTTAACTTACTACTTCACATCATCACCTGATAAATATAGTCATATAGAGTTAGACATATAAATGCCCTACGTTTTTGTGTATCAAATTAAGTTTAACTGCAGATTAATCATAATTCATAGCTTTTTCTTTTTTTCTCAAATATCCTTTAATTAATGTTAAGCGACTTCAAAATCTTCACGTAGCTAATTAACAAAACAAAAACAAAATATCTTCACCATGGTAGCTGTAAATACAATCTCCCCAAAAGATTACTCAGCTAGGGAATATGTGCATCAATTTTCGTCCACTTGTTGTAAATATAATAAAAATTCTGCGTTGACATTCACCTAATAAAAGTTGTAAAACTATCATCCACGATTACTTACCTGATTCACACAAGAAACATGAGGCGTTATATATATCATATACTTCTATAGTTCTATGCATCTAGTCAAGTGGAAATGTATTCTATCTTGACTAGGAAAAAAAGTCAATCGCTGAGTTTCACTAAAGACCAAAAAAGAAAATAAATGATTCAAAACTGGAAGTCTGGAAGACCATCGAAAAAGAATGTAAGTCGTATTTTTATAATATGTGGTATAATATATAAGAGTATAACTATGACGCAATCTACGTATTGTTTATCTGAAAACTTATGAGAGTTTCAAGAACTCAAGCCACGTGAAATTTTTTCGTAACATAAGAAAATCGTATAAAAGCAATTTAAATGTCCACATGAATAAGAACATTTTAATTAATTAACCTAAAACATTTAATTCGTAAAAGTTAAATAAAAATAGTAAAGATAGCAAAATAGCTAAAATTTCAATCTTTTTTTTTAATTTTTTTTTCACAATTTCAATCTTAACCACATAACTCGTAAATCCTATTGTTATGGTTAGGTGGAACGTTCCTGGAAAAGAGTCTACTTGCGCAATGCTCACTATATCACACTTTAGTTGAACAAAGACCAAAGAAAGATAGAAATTCAAAAATTTAATTCTGGAATTTGGGTACCGCCGCGTAAAGAAATATAAGTCCATGCCTTCTTTTTTTTTTCTTTTTTTTAAATACATAAGCCATGTCAAGGATAATTTGGTGACTTTTTGTCAAGTTTCAAGAACTCAAGCCACGCGAAAGCCGTTATTATTTACGACTTGTATGAGTATATAGCAAGGCCACAAGGGCTTGATGATTCGCATGCCAAAAAATAAATCCATTACAATTTCTGAATTTTCATACTTACCCATCCAAATGTCAAAATCGGGTTTGCGTTTACTCTCTTTCGTTTGTATCCTCTATTGTGTTGCTGCTCTCCAATGTCGTCCCGATCAAACTGAAACCCTTAAACGTTTCAAAAACGAGTTTGAGTTCTCCAGCATCTGCAGTGACGACACCAAATTCTTCAGCGGTGTGATCTGCGATAACACGACCGGTGCGGTCACGTTTCTAGAACTCCCCGGTGGATGTCTACGTGGAACTCTCGGACCAAACAGTAGCCTCTTCGAGTTGAGTCATCTCCGTTACCTGAACCTCTCTTTCAACAACTTCGCTTCTTCTTCCTTCTCCTCTGCTTTTGGTCAACTCAACAATCTAGAGGTTTTGAGTCTCTCCTCTAATGGCTTCATTGGCCAAGTTCCTTCTTCTATACGTAACCTAACCAAACTAACCCAATTACACCTTTCCCACAACAAGTTAACCGGTAATTTACCCTCACTTGTAAAGAATCTCACCAAGCTTTTAGCTTTAGACCTTTCTTACAACCAATTCCTCGGAACCATACCTTCTTCTTTCTTCACCATGCCTTTCTTGTCTTATCTTGATTTGAGTGAGAATCTACTCACTGGCTCATTTGAAATCTCTAATTCTTCGTCGAAGCTCGAGTATTTACTCCTTGGGAATAACCATTTTGAAGCAGAGATCATAGATCATGTTTTGAAGTTAGTTAATCTTAGGTATCTAAGCCTCTCTTTCTTAAACACAAGCCACCCAATTGACTTATCAATTTTCTCTTCTCTCCATTCTTTATCATACCTTGATCTGTACGGCAACAGTTTAACACCAACGAGTGTGTATTCAGACATTGACTTTCCAAAGAACATGGAGATCTTGCTCTTGTCTGGATGCAACATCAGTGAATTCCCTAGATTCTTAAAGTCCTTAAAGAAGTTATCGTTTTTAGATCTTTCCGACAACAGAATCAAAGGGAACGTTCCTGATTGGTTATGGAGTCTTCCTCTTTTAGTCTCGTTGAATCTCCATAACAATTCTTTCACCGGTTTTGAAGGTTCATTGGATCATCTTTTAGCCAATTCATCGGTGCAGTTATTAGATATAGCTTTCAACTCTTTCAAAGGATCATTCCCTAATCCACCGGTCTCTATCATCATCTTGTCTGCTTGGAAAAATAGTTTCACAGGAGACATTCCTCTCTCAGTCTGTAAACTAACCTCTCTTGCTATTCTTGATCTGTCCTACAACAACTTCACTGGCTCAATTCCTCCATGTCTGGGTAATTTCACCATAGTGAATCTCCGGAAAAATAAGTTGGAAGGAAACATTCCAGACGAGTTTTATAGCGGTGCTTTGACACAAACCTTTGACGTTGGATACAATCAACTAACCGGGAAGCTCCCAAGATCTCTCCTGAATTGTTCTCTCCTAAAGTTTCTAAGTGTGGATCACAACAGAATCAATGATTCGTTTCCCTTCTGGCTCAAGGCATTGCCGAATTTGAAAGTCCTTACTCTCCGTTCAAACAGATTCCACGGTCCTATATCACCACCTGGTTATCAAGGTCCTCTTGCATTTCCCAAGCTCCAGATATTTGAAATATCGCATAACAGATTTACCGGAAGCTTACCAACAAATTACTTTGCGAATTGGAGTGCAACATCTCTCAAGATGAATGATGACGAGAGGCTGTATATGGGAGATTATACGAATGATCGCTTTAACTATGAAGATACTTTGGATTTGCAATACAAAGGTCTACACATGGAGCAAGGAAAGGTTCTTACTTTGTACGCCGCCATTGATTTCTCTGGAAACAAACTTGAAGGAGAGATTCCAGAATCTATTGGTCTCTTGAAAACATTGATCGCTCTCAACTTATCAAACAACTCATTCACAGGACATATCCCGATGTCTTTCGCCAATGTGACTGGACTCGAGTCATTAGACATGTCAGGGAACAAACTCTCAGGGGAAATTCCACCAGAACTTGGGAGACTATCGTATTTGGCGTACATAGATGTCTCTAATAATCACCTCATTGGTAAAATACCACAAGGAACACAAATTATAGGGCAGCCTAAATCCTCATTTGAAGGGAATTCAGGGTTATGTGGTCTTCCTCTTGAAGAAAGCTGCTTAACCGAAGATACACCATCGACACATGAGGCCGAGCAAGAAGAAGAACAACAAATATTGGAGTGGAGAGCAGCGGCAATAGGGTATGGACCAGGAGTGTTGTTTGGATTGGTAATAGGACATGTTGTTGCTTTGTACAAGCCCGAATGGTTTGTCAAGAACTACGGTAAGAAAAAGCTCATGGGAGGCATCAGATACCCGTAGAACTAGTTTGTTCTGTTTCTTTTTTGTAATTTATGTGTGTCAACTGTCAAGTTACTTTCTGTATTACTTTAAACTTTTGTATTACAACATAGGAGATTGTGAGTATAGACAAAAGTTACTTCCATATTATTATCCCATGTATTAGTGTTTTCAGTTAATAGACAAATAACCAAAAACACACAAGTATCAAGTGAGTATAAGTTAGGTTTGTTTTCCAGCGGTTAGATCGTCTATCCTATATGAATCGTCAACATCGCCTTCGCATTGTCCTAAAACGTAAACCGATTCGTATGTGGTAGCATAGAAGCCGTGACCTGAAAGGACTCCGTTTTGCACTACACCAAACGCGGTGTCTCTTCTCTGCTCGAATCCTGTCCCGGCGAGGTTCTTCTTCCCACATGTCTTGAATAACAACTCCATTCCTAAATCATTTTTAAATCGAATTAAAATTACTCAGTTTCGGTTCGGTTTTATTTTGAACCAAATTTTTCTCGAATCCTGGTATTTGAATGTTTCAAAAGTTTGGTTGTTGACTAGAGTGTAACCATTTATATCTGGATTCAAGTACCGAGTGGAATCTGGTTAACCCGCGGGTGTCTGTTTAGATTCCTTCTTTAAAACTTGTTTAGTTATTATCCTTTGAGAGCTCTCTTTTGATTCTTTATCTCTTTCCTTTATCTCTCTCTCAAAGATGTCTGAAGCTGCTCTGTTTCCTTATGTAAGCATTGCACATGCAGAAAAAAAAAAGAGAATTTGTTTTCTTATATTATAACAAAAAGATCCATCAGGCTACAACAACACACAAGTGTAAAGTTTCTTAGCTCTAAACTCAAATCTACTTTCCATCAATCATCACCATACGCCTTGAAACAATATCGTTCACGGTAAGGTGCGTTAAAGAAAAGATCAGCTTCCAACCATTTCGGATATCGAACAAGATCTCCAGCTAAGAACTGCATATACCTCTTGCTACCTTCGGGAACAACTCGAACCTCTCCTTCTTCTATGTAAACCAACTGATCCACTTGCCAATCCCACGGCAATTTGCACTTCCCCGTCTTCCAAACTGACCATCTGGATACCCCGAGTTCCTCCAATCGTCTCTGTGAAACTTTCCGTTCCACTTTAACATTGTATAGCTCCTCCAATGGTTTCTCTGTTTGCATAGATGTTACCCTAAAGGCTCTCTGAACAGACAGGTTATTTGCCTTCTTACATGTAGTGATAGAACCTGGAAACGGTGTGGCCATTATCAGACTTGCCATGGCTGCTTCTCTTCAAACCTGAGATCTTATATCTCCGTAGACCCACACTGAGATTTCAATATCACATATCAAAACATTGTAATGTTTAAAGTATTGTGTAAAAGTGAATTCAAGTAAAGCATTAGGCTTTGTCATCTAAACTCTTACAATATAGCTCACGAATCAAGAAATTAAGGTCTCACTCACCAATCAACAAATAAAGTGTTGATAATCCCACAAAATCTTAGGAAATAATCTAAGGCCTCAGTAGAAAATCCCACAAAAGCTCAACGATCAACGAATCAAAGGAGAAAAATCATTTCAAAATTGAAGAACCAAGTTACGATTAACAACAAGATATAAGAAATATAACCCAAGAAGCAAAAAAGGTTGTCAATTTCAAGAAAAAACGAACGTAAGACGAATTATACGCATCGAAATCGAATTTCTTACCTGTGCAAGTGAGAGTGAGTGAGTGAGTTGTCGCTTCAAAAACCCTAAAACCCTGGAACCAGAGGCTTATCCAATTCCCCGATTTGATGAATGAAGTAGACGATTTGATAAACATTTACCAAAAAAAACATTTACAGAAACGACCATCGTATTTTAGATATATTTTAATTCTAGACCACAAGTTTATTTTGGAGCCAATGTTACCCAAATGTTTTTGTTTTTGTTCAGTAACGTGTCACATTCTCTGACACATTGCACAATCTTTCCAGTTTTTTTATCACAAGTTTTATCGCTGTTTTTCAAAACTCCGTTTCTTGTTTTATAGCTTTCCGAGTTTTTTTGGGTCATGGTGGTTCTGCAAATTCAACACTTCAATGGGTTCGTTAGTTCCGTATCAAGGGCTCGTACAAACCGAGGAAGAGGGAGAGCTTCGACGACAGTGTGCGTTCAAACTCAAGTGGCTCCCTCTAGAACACAGGTCAAGCTTTCTCTTCATTTCGACGTTTATATTTTCATGAATGTGCTCAAAAAGTTGCTTGCTGGATGAAAGATTCCGCTTAATTACGCTTCACTTGGGGAAAAATGAAAAATCAATTGGCGTAATTGCTGCTTCATATGAGAAAAAGTTGCCAACTTTTTTAAGAAATAGAGATGATTTGCGGTTTGTATTGGTGATGGAATCATTAATGGCCTAGTTCATTGATAAAAGTTTCCTCCAATAACTAATTCTTCAGTGCACAGGAAAAGAAAATTTAATTGTTTTATTTAGTTGTTGTAGTATTTGAATCTTGAGGGCCTTTTAGGTGTTTGCATAAGCAGGTTTAACTTAGCTATGAGATGTTTTTAGCTGAGTATTAGTTCAATCATTTCGATATGCAGAAGATAATGGAGAATATTTCAGTTGGTGGAGAAGCTGGAGGTGCTGGTGGTGCTTACTCTTACAATGCCTTGAAGAGACTTGACAATATTTGGTCCAATATATGTACTCAGCCAACAGGTATGTCAAACAAATTGTTACCATTTAGATAATAAAGAAATATTCTTCTCTTGGTGATGAAAGTTAAGTCTTTGCAAAACATTTTGCAGGACCGCAAGAAACTCAGCAAATTGTTTCTCGGGTTTCTGGCTTTTCTCAAGACTATGGTATGGGGAATAATCTTGTCGGAACCTTTGACATAGCGGTTTGTGGGGGTACTTTGGGGATCTTCCTTGCCACAGCTTTATGTGCCAAGGGTTTAAGAGTTGCTGTGGTGGAGAGAAATGCAATCAAAGGGGTAAATCTTCTAGTTAATGCTGTGGTTGAAGTGTGGTTGGAGAAGCAATTTGTTAACGCTTTTTTTATTTTGTGGTCTTTTAGAGAGATCAAGAATGGAATATCTCAAGAAAAGAGTTGAAGGAGCTGACTGAAGTCGGAGTTTTAGCCGAAGATGAGATCGAACAAGTTATTGCTGCAAAATTCAACCCGGTAAAGCTTCTTTTGGTATGCAATGCCTTGATGCTCTGTTACAATCAGAATGCCTAAGGTTATCTTGAACATATGCAGAACAGATGTGGGTTTGAGAATCTTGGTGATATATGGGTTGAAGATATTCTTAACCTCGGCGTTTCGTGAGTCCTGTCTCCTCTTATTCTCTGACTGATACAGGATCTTTTTCGGCCACCAGCTGAAAATGATGAATTGGTTTTTTATTTTGTGTTGAACCAGCCCAGCAAAACTTGTGGAAATTGTGAAACGCCGTTTCATTTCTCTTGGTGGAGTCATTTTAGAAGACTGCAGCCTTTCAAGCATCGTCATCTACAATGATTTATCTGTGAGTGATTTGACGTTTGCTGCTAAAACATCCTAATTAAGAAGAGGATTCCACTTATTGATATGAATTGTATCAACTTTTTGATTGATAGGTTATGCAACTTTCTAAAGGTGACATATTATCTTCTCGTCTGGTCATCGATGCAATGGGAAATTTTTCTCCTATTCTGAAGCAGGTCATATTTTGGCCTAGTAGCATATCTAATTTTACTTTTTATTTGCATGAGTTTAAGTCGTTGAGCTTTCTAATTCACTTCTCTTCAGCAAATTGTGTGTTGTCCGGTGATTTATTTCTCATCCGCATCTCCAAATACTTCTAGATTACTGATTTTTCTTAAGCAAATCACTGATGAGGATACTGTTCTTGTTATCAATTCTGCTACAAAAGATTAAACGTGGTAGAAAGCCAGATGGGATGTGCCTTGTTGTTGGATCTTGTGCTCATGGATTTAAGGAGAACTCTACGAGCGATGTTATTTACAGTAGCTCATCGGTGACAAAAGTTGCAGACTCCAATGTTCAACTCTTTTGGGAGGTAAAATATCTGCTGTTTTTTCCATCCTATACAATTCACATAACAACAAAGAATTGGATTTAAAATGAGGCTGCTTATTGTTGCTTGAAGGCCTTTCCAGCTGGTTCTGGTCCATTAGACCGGACTACTTACATGTTCACTTACACTGAACCGCAATCAACATCTCCGAGTTTAGAGGATTTACTTGAAGAATACTGGAAATTGATGCCGAAATATCAAGTGAGTTTCCATCTTATGTCACATCTACCGTAAAGATTCTTTCTTTTCCTGATATCTTTTGGTGCAGGGAGTCTCTCTTGACGAATTGGAAATACTGAGAGTTGTATATGGAATATTTCCTACTTACCGGAATAGGTACTACCTTGACATAGAACTGCATTTGCCAGATAAATAACCGATCGTTTACTTGTGATTTTGTATCTTTGGTTTATCTGTTTGCATCTATGGAAGTTGAAATTCTATAATTGATATCAAAATTCTCTTTACCAGTTTCATACGATATACTGCTGCATTCTGACATATCTAACCCTGTTGGATTGGACTGTTCACCAGTCCGTTGCAAGCGGCATTTGATCGTGTTCTACAGGTGGGTTTTGTTCACTTATAAGTACGCTTCCAAGAAAGTTTGTGGCTTGATAATTCGATAAACTAAATGATCAATGTTTCTTAAAAAATTTTACTCAGTTTGGTGATGCTAGCGGCATTCAGTCACCTGTTTCATTCGGAGGTTTTGGAAGTTTGACCAGACACCTTGGAAGATTGTCCAATGGTATATACATTACTCTCTGATGCTGTCTCCATGTCTCAATGAACATTATATAACTTTTACATCATGACATATTTCAAGATATCGTACTAATATTTTCCGCATTTCTTCAACTTAAAAAAAAAAGGAATCTATGAAGCAATAGATGGAGATCTTCTGGACTCCGACAGCTTATCAAAGCTAAATCCTTATATGGTAATAAAGCTTTGTGGTTCTGAACTATAATTCTTTCTTCCCAGCCATTAACTTCACTGAAGCCATTTGTCTTTTGAACGACAGCCAAACTTGAGCGCATCATGGCTGTTTCAAAGAGCAATGTCTGCAAAGCAACAACTCGATGTTTCCCCTGGCTTCACCAATGAGCTTCTCCATGTAAACTTCAGTTGCATGCAGGTATAGTACACCTTCCTCTTTTGTCAAAACCTGGAAATGAGTGTTTCAAACTTTAGTTCCTAAGCAATTGTTTCAAATTTCATATTTATCTTGCAGAGATTGGGCGATCCAGTTCTCAGACCATTTCTTCAGGATATAATACAGTTTGGTCCTCTAGCAAAAACATTAGGCCTTGTCATGCTGACCAAACCTCAGATAATTCCGTCAATTTTCAGACAGGTATAGCATCCATCCAAAAACCGTTGCTTCATCTTTAAACCAGAAACCCAGAAAATGGAAACAAAAGCTTGAAAATGCTCTTGTCATGAAATCTTGTTTCTTTGGTGATCTCCTCAGGTCGGGATACCTGTTCTGCTTGATTGGTCTGTTCATTTTTTCATGCTGGGCTTGTATACGTTCCTCTCGGCATATATTGATCCATTAATAAGGTGAAATGTTTCTGAATCTCTTTAAGAAATTATGCCTGGATCGTTGCTGCTGCTGCCATGACTCTGCCACATTATTGATGTCTGTTTCCTGAACCTTCCTGATAATTTCGTGTATTCCTCAGGCCATCTGTGGAAGGACTTCCCTCAAAGACGAAGTTCGAATGGAAGAGACGTCTCGAGGCCTGGAAATATGGAGCTGGCCTCGATTATGAGTTGTGATTATGTTTGTATTTCTCAAGAGTGATACCCTCATCATCACTGGCTTTTGAGTTTCGCCTTTTCAGCTTTTTGAAGCATAAATATTTCTCATTTTGGTGCCATCTCAGATTTAAAAGTTCATCATATCTTCCATCTCGAAGACATGGTCGTCCATCGTACATATGCACAAGCTTCATAAATGTCTGGCTTCTATAGCTCTTCATGCATATATACACAGAATCAACATCTCAGTCCTTAGATTTGGTTCACAGTTCTAGAGAACTCCTTCAATATTAGCTTATACAGCTTTATTCCAAAAGCTTTGTTCTCTGAGGCTCTGAGCAGACAATTTATAATAATATAATATACCAAAAGCGTCGAGCTTTGTTTTCTTTAGAACGTAGGCATAAACGGCCGCTTGTTTGATTCACGTGAATACCAAATGATCATACCCCAAAAGGACCAAAAGCATTGTCTGATACATACCCATCCCAACTCTCTCAAAGAATCTTTCAGAAAAAAAAAGGGTTCTGATTTCAACCATCAACAGGTAGATCTCAGGGTTTACCAGCTCAACCAGATCCTAGTTTGACGACCATGTTCTAAGTCTCAGGTGAGTGCATACTTCCAACGAGTGCAGTATACACCTTATTATCTATTGTATACCCTTTCCTTTTTATCTCATCATACAATCCAAAAGCTTCGTCCGATTTTCCAGCTTTGGACAACCCCGAGATCATCACCGTGTATGTTACAGAATTCTGATCCAAACCCTTCGACCCCATCTCGCTAAAGAGCCTCATTGCTTCATCCACGTTATCAGCAATACATTCCCCGTGTATAAGCGACGTGTAGGTATATGTATCCGGATTCATCCCTTTTGCTTCCATGTCAGCCCATAGTTTACGGGCTTCCTTTACTTTCCCTTGCTTGCTGTACGCATAGATCATCACATTGTACGTGAAAGCATTGGGTTGTACTCCCTTGCTACTCATCTCCACAAATAGCCTCTTTGCCTCCTCAATATTCCCTTCTTTGCAGTAAACATCGATCAGGTTAGTATAACTAACTGTGCTAAGCGGCACACCACCCTCCATCATCCTGAACAGCCATTGCTTTGCCTCATCATACCTTTTTAATCTATTGAAACAGCTAGCAATCGTATTAAAAGTGAAAACATCAGCTTCAAACCCTTTCTTCTCCATCACATCATAAAACGTTAATGCTTCATCAATCATCCCTTTCCTGCAGTACCCATTAATCAATGTATTGAATACCACCGGAGTAATATCAACTCCTCGACTTTGCATCTCATTCATCAATATCTCAGCTGCACCCATTTCCCCTACCTTACACACACCATCGATAAGCACCCCATAAGTATGACTACTCGGCGAAATACCCTTCTCCGTCAATTCATCAAACAACAAAAACGCTTGTTTTATATCTCCCTTTTTACAACTCCAACTTATCATAGAAGTATACACATGAATATCAGATTCTATTCCTCTCTCACGCATTTCATCAAACAGCTTCTCCGCCTCATTCACTTTCCCAACTTTAACACTCAATTCCATCAAAAGCGTATACGTAACCTTGGTATACTCCACACCCTCCTTCTTCATCACCTTCAAAATCCTTTCTACACCAGAGAAGTCTCTCTGTTTAACATAAGCATTGATAATGGTGTTGTAAGTATAAGCTTCAGGTTTAATTCCTTTACAAGAGAACTCTTTTATCAGTTTCTTACTCTTCTCAACTTCACCTCTTCTACATAATCCTTCAACCACAATTGTCAATGAAAAAACAGTTACTCTCACTCCAGAATCAACCATTCGCTGGAAAAAGTCTAAACAGAGATCAATTCTCCGGCGTTTCTTCGTCGCGACTAGAAAAACAATGCAGGATCTTTCATCGATTCTCAATCCCTTTTTCACCATGTAATCGAAAACCCTTAAACCTTCTTCAAACATTCCGTTATCAACATAAACCCTAAATATCAAATCGAATAACGTTTCCCAAAATTCAAACTTTTCTTCAGAATTAATGTCACAATCCACCATTGCTGATCCTAAATCCTCAACTGGACGCTCGTAAAACCCATCGTTAACAACCGAATTCAGCAGAGATCTCATCTCACTGAACTTCCGGTTAGAATATAACCGGTGAGATAAGGTTACTACCGCCGTGAGATTGGGTTTGAGATTGGATTCGAATGTATGAAGAAACTTGAAGAAATCGATGCAAGATTGAGTGGATAGAGTAGGTTCAGATAGAACGAGACGGGTTACATTTGGATTCAAATTGAAGAGAATCGATGGATCCGATTGAAGTTTTCCGATTTTGGATTTCTCCACCAGGTACGCCGTGATTCTTCTGGCCGTTTCTTGGTCTGAAATCAAAACCGGAGATTTCTGATTCTGAGTTACAACGTTGAAGAGTCGAGAGAGTTTGCGAGAAGACATGGTTCCTATTTCTTGGTTCATGATTCGCTACAGAGGATACTCACACTCGGAAGAAAGAAATACTCTTTTTTTTTTGTCAACAAAGAAATACTCACACTCCCTAATTTTCTTCTAATTTTTATATTTTAAAAAAAAATTAAAAAAACAAAATCGACATTTATAATTTTAAAATATTTACAATTTTAAAAATGGAAACTCCTCTACAGACATGAGTGATCATCGAAGTGTAATTGTAATATGCCTATACGACTTTGAGTTAGGCATTTTTCTGGGATTAGAATGTCTTCGGACATAATTGGTATCAAGAAAACAAATATACCTTTTTCCATTTTCAACTGCATAATAATTTTGTTCATCAAAGTTGATTTTTTTTTTTAATTGGAGGATAAACAAATGCGCGTGCGTGAAACACTAAAAATAAATTTAAGTAGTGATGGTAATAATTGGGAGCAAAATATATTGGTCATTGCTTCTTTTCTTTTCTTTTCTTTGTTAAAGGATTTTCTTGGTAATTTCTTTCTACATTATAACCATTAACCAAATCTTTAGGTTTTTAGTTTTTACTTAAAATCCAAGCGAAACTAAAATATATGTAGTCGAGTTTTCTTAGACAAAACTCGAATTTTCAGCATATTGGATTCGAATAGTCAATCTTTTTTTTTGGTAAAAAAGAATAGTCAATCTTATAGAACCATTTTTCAGCATCTACCATAAACCAAATCATTATACCACAATTTTCAACATCAACCTATAATAATGATTATCTTTTTTCCGTAACAATTATTCTTGTTTTAACAATTACAACAGTTTGTCCACCCTTCATATGTTTACAAATGATCACCTAATTATTAACAAATTATTTTTACTTACGTCTATACGACGATTTAACCGTAATTAATTGCACTGGAAAAATTAGTCTGTGGATTCAGCTACTACGCTATCAAACCTCTCAAGCAGATGAAATAAGTTTTTAGTCATTCTTTTCTTATCGAACAGTTTTAATAGTCTTTAAACCTTAAAATTTCAGGTATTTCAAACAAAAGAAAATGAAAAATACTTGGGTTCACTCCTAGGGGTGAACCCCTTTATTCACCTCTCTTTTTAAAACCAATGAGAATTTACCACATAATATAACATTTAAAAAATAATTAAAAATAAATTTGAAAAAACGAAACAAATTAAGGAAACAAATGCTGTATACTTTTAATTAAAGAAAGTTAATTATTGGCTTGGTTTAGACTTTACAATTAAAAGAGGTTATATGTTGGTTTGGGTTTATAAACGAGGATTAGGGTTTAGATTTTACAATTAAAATAAAATTATATGTCGGTTTGGGTTTATAAAAGAGTGGTTAGGATTTAGATTTTATAATTTTTATGAAATTATATGTCGGTTTGGGTTTATAAAGGAGTGGTTAGGGTTTAAATTTTACAATTAAAACGAAATTATATATCGGTTTGGGTTTATAAAGGAGTGGTTAGGGTTTAGATTTTACAATTAAAGCGAAGTCATATGTCGGTTTGGGTTTATAAAGGAGTGGTTAGGGTTTAGATTTTATAATTAAAACGAAGTCATATGTCGGTTTGGGTTTATAAAAAAGTGGTTAGAGTTTAAATTTTATAACTAAAACCAAATTATATGTCGGTTTGGGTTTGTTAAAAAGTTGTTATATGTATACAGATTTTGTTTCCATAATCCATTTTGTTTTTCTAATTTTAATTTTGATTTATTTTTAAATATACCATGATGTGGCATATTACTCTATTTTTATTGGTTAAGCTAATAGGGGGTGAATAAGGAGGTTCACCCCTAGGAGTGAACCCAAGTATTACTCAAAGAAAATCATCTTTCCAAACATAATATTTCTTAACGATTTAACTTTCGTTTTTTTCCATATACTGTATATCACTATATCGCTAGATTTAATTAGAGTTATTGATAAGCTGATTTGTATAGAGTTTTAAAATTTTATAAGTTAGAAAGCTTTTTCTTCTTAATATTTTTATGATGGGGTAACTATATAGTGTATTACAATTAAACAAAAAACCATAATGTTATTAACCATACAAGCAATCATATCTTCGATAAACATATATATTGCACAGACTTACGCACCTATGCTTATATATCAACAAGCATAAAAAACTATTATGATTGATCACAATCGATCTGAATTGTCAAAATTATGCATACCCCAACCTCAAATATCTATCTATTTCATCAGCACTACATAATTATATTGTGTGTATACATCATTTATATTATATATTTGTATAATATATACATTTCACATAATTCTCCAATTCTTAAAAACAAGAAGAGGAAAGAAAAAGATGAAAAGAAAACTAATATTTGTTGCCGGCGAAGAAATAACCATGTTCTTTATCGCTTGTTATGTAAAGGGTTTGACCCCGTCGGAATCTTTCTCTTTTCCGGCTCGATTTCTCCGGCGCCGATGACACGTGTGCCATAAGAGGGGAGAAAGCCTCTGTCTCTTCTAGAAGGTCCGGAAGAAAAGCTTCGTTTTCCAACAGCATGGATTCTTGAAGCTTTAGAGAAAGCAAAAACGACAGTGAAGAGAAGAACAAAGAGGCATAGAAGACGAAACCGAATCATTATTTTATTTTTTTTGGTTTCTCTTAAGAAAGGTGAGGAAATTAAACCAAACAAAAAAAGGAAAAAAAACGGAGGAAAGAAACCTTTTTGAAGAGAGATGGTTACGACTATGAGGATTTAATTGATGCACAAATTTCCATTTGGAGTTTGTTGTATTTGTTGCGTTACTGATCATGTTGTGCGGACATGGATGGTCCACTTGATAAAAGTCTTTTCATTTTTCTACATTAGTGTCTAATTAAAAATAAAATAAAATAAATAGGAACTCTGTGTTTCGCTCTACGCAATATTTATAGCCCAGAAATACGACGAATTTACAATACCGTATTGACAAAAAAAAAAAAAAAAATTACAATACCGTACGTGGTCAATTTTAGTAGAGCTTGGGAGTTGGGACTAGGCAGGTATCTACTATCTAGTATTTCCTTTACTTCAAGTTGAGCGATCTATAAAAATGTGTATTCAAATAATGTAACGTTTAAAATCTTTAGACATATATATAGCCGACGATAACTGATGCGTACGTGATGAGCATGTTTTTAACATTGAGTATTTAACACTTCACATTAATTGAGTGTTGTTGTCTATTCACCGGTTTAAGTAATTATGTCTGACCTATTTTGTACTCCCTCTGTTTCAAAATGTAAGATGTTTTTGAATTTTTTTTTTATTTCAAAATATAAGATGTTCTCTATTTTCTATGTATAATTAATGACAAATTATTGAATTCAAGAAAGATAACTAAATACTATTGGTTTAGAGTTGTTGAAAATTGTAAATCACAAAAAATAATGCATTTTAAATATGATTTCTTAATATGTGTGAAAATTCTAAAACATCTTACATTTTGAAACAGAGGGAGTATATTTATTTTGCTAGTATTTATTAGTGTGTATTTAATATGGAGGGAAGAAAACGTGGTTGTTTAAAAGACCACAATTGCATTATCTGTTTGCCAAAGAACAGTTTGTATTATCTGAGCAGTCCTTTTGCCTGATATATAAGTTAACGATTGTATGAAAATTTGTGAAGTTTCTCAACGTGGGAATGTCGCAACAAAATTGGGGTAAGTAGTGATTCTTTCTTCAATTTTTATAAAAAAAATAACATAGCGAATGGAAAAACTCAACCGGTTGAATTTATGATATATTTTGGGTGAAGTAGACCCTGATATTTTATAACGAAAAAAAAAACTGAAAATACAAATTCGAAAGTTGTATTAATTTTTCTTTATATAAAAGGTGACAAATTTATTGATTCTTATTTGCTTTAAAAAAGATTTTAGATTAATTTAGTTTTTTTTTTATTAAACTAAAGTGGTGAAATAACTCTTCGGATATTGATTATCAAAAATGTTGGGTAATTGATTGCTTTGAATGAAATTATGCATATGCAAAATGATGAAACAATTTGAATAGCTGCATTATGTGTCAAATATCCCAAGAAGAAAATGGAACAGGAAAGTTACTTATCTCCCTACTTAGCTTTACAATAAGAACAAAAATATAAAGTCAAACTAATAAATGTATGTAAGAAAACAAAATCTTTGATAGTAATATTTTATTCCTGCATGTATTAGTCTTATTACCCACTACTGTTAATAATTAAAATTGGAAATTCGGCCCCCACCCCCATTATGAATTTCAACTAGATATTTTATTCCTGCATGTATTAGTCTTATGATCTTATCTAAGTTTATTGTTTAATTACAAATGAATCAGTACTATTATAATTAGAAATGTTACTATTATTAAAACTCGAATCTAGGGCTCCGATAATTCCCTTCTTCCTGGGATCTTATCTTTAGCACTTAGTAAAATTAGCCAGTGAATGCTTTTAACAGATATATAGCTAGCATACTTTTTTTTTTTTTTTTTTTTTCAATTTGTGGAGATGTTTATTCACTGATTTTGGTTGGTTTGGTTTGCCATACTAGTATTGGGATTCATAAAGGTACGCAGATGAATATGTTTCTTATTGTTTAACTTTAACTTCTATATATGAGAATTTGAATTCACTAAAGCTAGCACTATATTAATGATTGGCTATATATGCAGTGCATTAAATTTCGAGGTTTCTTTAGCTTTAATTTCTAAAGAAGGTATTGCAAGTAAAGTTTTATCTTATGTTTCCTTTCGGATATTTCTTCATGAACCTAGATAACGAGGATGCTGCTGGTGATGTAGGAAATGAAAGTACCCAAAAGAAACAGACAGAGAAAAATGTACTTCATATATATACAGAAACATATCAGGTTGTCGATAGATTGTGAGTTCTTATTCTTGTCATTGAGAATGTTTTAAAGATTGTACATGTCTTCTAATTGATATGCTTAATGCTCTATTTATTCGTGCATTGCTGTTTCCAGAATAACTCTGTTTTCTAATTCACAGCTTAAGATCATGGAATGATGGAAACATTTTGCACGCAAAAAATATATATATCAACATATAATATCATATTATTAATTGAAGCAATGTATAAAGTTAACTTATTTGCATAACAAACCCATATCAGTATACTACTTTCTCACAGAGTAAACAACAAATAAAACTGCTAAAAAAGCAGCTTTACAAAGAGTGGATAATGGGATGCCATATTTCCCCTTCGTAAACAAACCTTTTAGAAATGGAAGGAACAACGAAACCACCAAAATACATCCACAAGCCTCTGCCAAACCCGAACCACCTCCTCTGTGACTACAACCCGGCTGTTGTAGACCCACTGAAAATACGGCTAAAGCGGCTAGATTCACCAACACAATAAATGTGCCAGGCAAGAAATAAAGTGAGCCATCAAATTCAAATTTACTTGAGTTTGAACCATCATCTTCTCCTTGAGATATTGGTCCACACCTAGTCTCGGGCAAAGTCTTTTTAGTGATAAAGAACACCGTATTCGATATTCCTAGAAGCTTGAGTATGATATCAATGATGCTAAATAACCAACTACTAGTGGCTATTATTCTCCAAAGTGATTGTGAGACAAACCACGATTTTACGGAATAACCAAGGCTCATAAATTCCCATAGAGTGTAGAGACAGTGCATCCCAACAAGTGTGATTGTTATGCCTAGATAAAGTCCCTAAATCCACACAGGAAAAGTATTACAACATTAAAAAAAATTATTCTAATTAAATAATTACATGAAAGTAAATACAACTCTATAATGAGTATACGAGAGAGAGAGAGAGTCACCTTGGGAAATAAGGCAGAGTTGTGGAGTAGGCAATAAGCAGGCAACAAACAATAAAAGAGCTCAGGGATTGACCTTAGACAAACAGTAACGCAAAGATAAGCTAATCGCTGTCGGAATCTTATTTTACGACGAAACAGTCCTAGCAACGGACTTTGTTTGTTGAAAAGGACTTCGATCATTCCTGTCGCCCATCGGCGCTGCTGTTGCATTGCCTCCGGGCCTCCTGGCGGCATAGATCCAAGAAACGCAGGTGGATCCGGAGAAATGTATGAGCTAGTCCAGCCTCTTGAATGGATTCCAATACTCGTGTTTAGATCTTCCGCCACTGAATCATATAACCAACCGATCTGCATGAGTAATAGTATATAACAAAAAAAAACGCATTATTATGAGTATACTGTATGTCCGCAAGTAGTTAAAAACAAAATAATACTTTTAGTTTTATTTTAGACTATAAAGAATTTGAGAAAGGAAATTACGGTTTGCCCCCAGCTGGTTTGGTATTCGTAGTGACAATGGCCCACTTCTTGGGCCGCTTCTATGGAGTTTGTAAGGGTATTTTGGGGATTTGATTTTCTTTGCAATGCATCAACCACTGATTTCATCATCTCTTTAGAATTCCCAAACCCCCTTGCTAAACTATCCTCAGCCAAAAGCTCCCCTTGACGAAATAACAAAATTATTAAATATTGTATGAATTCCACTATTTTAACATTCCTTTTACATGTTCTATCAATTATTACTAGAGTTTAAATAAAATAATATATATATATATATATATAATCATGAGATGATAAAAAGTTGGTTTTAAAATATAATTGAAATGTTTTAGATGATGCTTTGAAGTAATATATGAAAACTCTTAATAATTTCTGATACTTACTTGTAGCAAACGAAGAAAGACTTCCATCGTCTTCTAAATCGTCTGGAGATAAACCGTACATAGTTCTTCTAGTGTGGAAGCATCCTGTGCCCACGTACATCGGTCCTTGAATTCCCGCAATTCCTCGTGCCAAATGCTAATTTCAGCAGGGAGAAAAAAAAACAAGATCGATATATATGTAACATTAAATTAATCAAAATTGTAAATAAAAAAAATAAAAGGAGAAATCGCACTGATTGTAAGATGGTGAGTTGGTCGGTGTTAGAATCATAGAAATTTTGAGGGAACTGAACGAAAGCACAATGGTTTGGATTCATTGATTTTTGCAGAAATATACACATTGCTTGTCGCACCACATCTGCTTCGTTGACATACATGTCGCAGTCTACGTTCAACATGTATGGTGCGTTTGTCATCAACCCTGACACTCTTGCCTGTTCAAATTCATCTTTAGCTTATCACATAGTCATTAGTACAAGAAACTATAAGATCCACAAACATTGATAGTGTTAATTTGAATATGGCTTCTCATGTATGATGTCTCAATTCTGAAAGTATTGGATCACTCATAGGCTGATGATTAATTTGTTATTGTTTCATCGAAAAAAAAAGAGAGAAATTAAAAAAGATAAGCGAATCTAAATCATTATGATCAAACTAATGTTTAATGAAAACTAATCTCTGATATCAACCAATATTGTAATGGTCTAATCGGAGAGAGAGATGAGTGAGGAAATTCATTAACCAGAAAGTTCATGGCTCCACATTTGTGATGATGAACATAATTTGGTCTTTTCTCTCTTGAAATGTATACAAAATGAGGGACCTCCTTCTCGTCTCCCACACCTCCCTTGTTCTCCCACACCACCTTCACATGAAGTAGACACAACTTAAAAATAATGATATATATGTACTTACACACATATATATAACACGGATTGGTATAAATAATTAACCTTTTTTTTTTGTCAAATAATTAACCCTTTTCTTATGTCATAATTGCGTAACTATAGTTAGAGATTATTATTTTTACTTTGATAAGTTGTAGAAATACCTTAACTATAGTTGAATGATCATTTGGTCTTTTGTTTGAGAAAGCTTCAAGGTCATCTTTTGCATACAACATATGGGAATCTCCGGTGGCATCTTCCACTATCCGGCATAACTTCTCATACTCCCTCTTTATTTTAACACAATTTCAAGACAATTCCCAGTTATACAACGCAAAGACATGAATAACGTGTTTGTGTTTATTAGTTGAATTGTTGTTTATATTTTTAGAAATGAAATTTTGAAAAATACCATTTTTACGAATTCACGTTTCAAAATTATCACTAAAAATATATTAGTTTAAAAATAGTATTTTATAACATATTTTAAAAATCTAATAAACTTTAATACCTTATAAAATTTTGTAAAACCTTTTTTTTTTTGGGCAAATTTTGTAAAACCTTGTAAAATTAACATTTTATAAGGTTTCTTTTTGGAAGTAAACGCAATATCTAATTCGTAAATACAAACTCATACACCAAAAAAAGTTAATCAAACCCTTTACCTTCGTCGTTTTCCAGTCTTTACTGAATTGAGAACCATCTGTTGCGGTTAGAGGGTTCAAGAAATATCTAAAAGGAGCTCTAACTCTAACGTTGTATTTTTTGCAGAAAGGTACCCAAATCTTGGCGAACTTCAAAGCTTCCTTGAGAGAGAAGTAAGTGAGTGGTGAGCCTCCATCGTCCGACACATAGCAAGCTAGTTTATTCGCCGGATAATTTACAGCTAACAGTGAAAGCACGGTGTTCACAACCATAATTGGCGGCTCCCGATCATGATCTGCCGTGGGCACAAACATATCTACCGCAGGAAGGTCATGAACCCTGAAATTACAATAATTTATAGGCCAGTTCAATGAAATAGGAAGATAACATACAAAATGAATAACACATCTTGAGAATTAAACTAAGAGCTACTAGCAGCTAGCTAGGACTATATATATTTAATAATTAAGAATATATTGCTTTTTAATATTTTATATATACCCTATGTATATGTTTTTTTTTTTTTTTTTTTTTTGTTAACCGTGGGGGTCCCAGGCTTCGCCCAGACTAATCCCACGAGGCCGACGGCAACCCACGTATTCTTGCGATTTAACGCTAGCCCCGGTGACCAACGCGGATCGAACCTGCGGGGAGCGTATTGGGTGTTTCTCCCTCAACTACCTCTAGGCCAACCCGTGTTGGTTACCCTATGTATATGTTAATAAGAATATTTGTATATATGATTATGTATAAATGAAAATGGTACGACCTTTCATCAAGTCTATCTGGATAGGATTTAATTTCTGCAGGACTCCATTTTAGGCAGGTAATAAGCAGACAAACCAATGAGAAACAAGATTCACAAAGGAAAGCCACGAGCCAAACGTTGTCGTTTTCGCTCATATATTGGATTCGGTGCAAGAGAAGAGAAAAGAAAAGGCCGAGCATCGTGAGATACACAACTCTTAGAAAGTAGTTTTGGTATGAGATCCTTTCGCAAAGAGGAGGGAGAGAAAAGCTTGAATCCGCCATAAGTTCCGAGCTTTCTTGCGGTTTTTGGATATGTTTCGAAAGGTCTATAAATAAAAAGGTGCTTCTCTTCACGTTTATGAATGCTTGTATATATAATGTGTGCCAGTGAATTCTTACAAAGACTTACGCTTATACGCATGTGCTTCTAATGTGCTAAGAGTTAATGATGATTCCCTATAATAAGGGAAGCTTGGCCTTGGTGAATGCTCACGAGAAGATCGAATTAGTAACACGTTATGGAGAAACGTAATAACTTGATTACGTATGAGAGACATATCACATATATACTCCTACTATAATAACTAGATTCTTAAAGTTGAAGATATAATTAATGATATTGATTTTAGTGAGAAACTTGTTTGATTAGGAAATGATGTTCATGTTTTAAAGCAACGTAATCTGTTACATGTATTATTTGATTATTAGCGTAGTTAAATAATAATTTTAAAGTAATTTCTATCATTCAAATATATTACCACCATGTAGCTAGCTAGTTGACTTGGTTATAGATTCCTATAGGTAAACGTATTTCGAAATCGAAATCAACACTAAGTAAGTTCCAATTCAACCCAATGTGATTTGTTCTTCAAACAGCCGAAAACAAACCAGAGAGATCCCAAGAATTAGGATTTATGTTTTTCCCGGTTAGATTTTAGCATGCATAGCGGATGGAAGTATGCTTAGTTCATTTGTTTTTAACAAATCAATCTAGTTTTTTTTTATTCTAAATTTAATTAGTTTGATTTAAGATATTCCAGTCGGTTCTACATTGTTATATCAACAACTGTTAACTGAATACATATGTATGTTTTGAATAATTAACAAAAGTAATGGCGGGTGTTTAAAATGAAAAATTTTTAAAGACATGAGTATTTTTTCTTCCCAAGTCATTGTCCCTTTTCTGAAAAGGAACATATTGATTATTATTGATGATAGTAGTCATGGGCCGAGATGGGCCTTAAACTGTCTAATCTGATTGGGTACGAAACCCGCCCAATCTTCAATCTTAATCTAACCAAATCTCCACACCCCAGTTGCCAATTCTCGAGGAATCTCTGAGCAATCGAGTAAGAGAGAGCGAGAGAGAGCGAGAGAGGATTTGGAAGCGTGAAAGGAGATCGAAGTATAAGAAGAAGTTATGGATAGAGAATATGGTTCGAAGCCTGGTAGTGGAGGCGCCGCCTCCGGCCAGAACGAGGCTATAGATCGCCGCGAGCGTCTCCGTCGTCTCGCTCTTGAAACCATAGACCTTGCCAAGGATCCCTATTTCATGCGAAATCACCTTGGAAGGTATGTTTCTATGGAGTTTTCTATGTATATCTACTTGTATTTGTGTATGCTCACGCATAGACTCGAGGAGCAGATTCAATTTTTGGATAATTTAACACAGAGATTATAGAATTCACTGTTTTCTTGTGCTACTCTGATTTAGTATCGACATTCCTTAATATGCGTTTGATCTTGTATTCATATGTGTGAAAATGATAATTGATTTGATTGGTGTTTTTTTGAATTAGGTTTTTTTTTTCTCTTCCTTGGTGTGACTAATTTGATTTTTGTTCTCTTTGGTGTGTTTTATGTTGTGAAGCTACGAGTGTAAACTATGTCTAACGCTGCATAACAACGAAGGAAACTACTTGGCACATACTCAAGGTAAGAGGCATCAGACCAATTTGGCAAAGAGAGCTGCCCGTGAGGCAAAGGAGGCTCCAACTCAGCCACAGCCACTCAAGCGCAAAGTTTCAGTTCGCAGAACAGGTAATTACTTGTTTATAGTTTTTATTGAACACAGCTTTAGTTTCATTGTTGATGCCAAATTTGCCTAGGCCTGGAATTGGATATAATGGGAAAATGATTGGTCTACAAGTTTGTATTCTCTTATGAAGGCTTATGTAATTGCAGGATTGTATTTTGCTATGATTACAGTTATTGAGTACATAAGGTTTTGCTTAATATCGGTTTTTCTTAATATCAGCTTTGAAGGTTTGGCTAATAAATTGTCCATCTTATATATGTCCTTGCAGTTAAAATTGGTAGACCAGGGTACCGGGTTACAAAGCAGTACGACCCCGAGCTGCAACAAAGATCTCTTCTGTTCCAGGTAAGCATCTAATTGTTATTGTTGAACTCTGTCCAGCGTCATTAGAGACTTATCTAGAGTGAATTGTTAATGTTTCTGTTCTCTCCTCATCTTTGACTTACAGATTGAATATCCTGAGATAGAGGACAACATTAAGCCAAGACATCGTTTCATGTCGTCTTATGAGCAGGTGGGTGCAGAAAGTTCTCTTCTTTTTTTTTCTCTTCCATTCTGAATAGCTCTCTTCTTTTTTTGTGTGTGCAGAAAGTTCAACCTTATGACAAGAGATATCAATACCTTCTATTTGCAGCTGAACCATATGAAATCATAGCCTTCAAAGTACGGTTCTTGTATTTATTTTCATGTCATTTGAATCGATGTCATTTACATTCTGCAAGTCATTAAGGAATATAGCTCTAGTAGCTCAACATATCTTACTCGAATTGTATACTGATATTGATTGGTCAAATTTTTCGCATTGGTTGCAGGTTCCTAGCACAGAGGTAGATAAATCAACCCCAAAGTTTTTCTCTCACTGGGATCCAGACTCAAAGATGTTTACTGTAAGTGCTTCTCATCATAACCCCATAACTCTTTTGCTTCTCCGAGATTGGATGTTTGATTTGATTAATCCAAGATTATGACAAAGAAACTTGTAATAAACAGTTGCAGGTGTACTTCAAGCCTACCAAGGCAGAACCAAACAAGCCTCAGTCCACTGTTGGAGCCAATGGTCTTCCACCGCCACCACCCCCACCACCACAAGGTCAACCGCCGCCACCTCCTCCATCTGGTTCACTGCCACCGCCACCACCTCCAATGGCTAATAATGGTTTTAGGCCCATGCCACCACCTCCACCACCAGCTGGAGGTTTCGGACATCCTAACATGTGAAAGTGAAACCAGCGGAGAAAACACAGTACTCTGATCATGGTCTATCTTAAGAGAGTGTGCTTTTTGACTGAAATATTAATCTGTTTTGACATGATTTCGTAAAGCTTGATCTCTGCAGATGTATTGACTCGTGATATAACCCGAAGTGGTTTTAAACCCAGATTTTGTCTTGTTGTTTCCTCTATCAGAGATGTTTAAGAGTATCTGCTTCTCGATTATAGATAGGTTTGTTTTTCCATTAATTATTACAACCAGAGTTGGCGGAAAGTATTTGATATATCGGTTAACTCATAACCATGTTTTAACCGAATCAATCTATCAGTCCTAAGACCGGACCTTAAATATTTAAAATTTAAATTGTTGCTCAGGCTCTTGACGCGGAATATGCAACGTCACTTACAATCTAGGACGGGGGTAATTATGTATTTTTCTCAACAGTGTCAGCGTCACTGAAATTCAAAAGAGTAAAGAAGAGGGAAAATCAAATCAAATCCCTAATTCCCAAATTACTTTGAATTTTCTCGATTCACAAAGCTCCGTTGAACTCAACGGACGCATTTTCGTCTTCTTGCAAGCGTAGATCTCTCATCGACCGTATACAAGCCGAGAACTTGTGTCATGGATGAATCCTTAACTCCAAACCCTAAGCAAAGGCCAATTTCGACGGCGACTAGAATTCAGGCTCCGACGAGTCCATTCTTCTTGGGGTCTAACGATGACAGATTGGAACGGGAACAAGCTCGTGCCGCCAGAGCCGCTGCTAGCCGTCGTAGGTCTGTCATTTTTGCTCGTGGCCCGCAGCCTGAGCAGGAGTCCGATCCGTGTTTCGACAAACAGCAAATCCTCGAATTGTTTCAGAATTGTATCAAACTAGCAAGTGAAAACGTAAGCAAATAACTGTCTCTTGTCTTTTTTTTCCTTCCATTAATAGCAACTGGAAAAGGAAAATTCGTGGATAAAGGTTTTTTGTGTCTTGGGTAAATATGCTTTAGAGGAATAAGTAGTCTTTTAGTCAGTATACTCTTTGTTGAGACTTGCAATTTCTTACGGATTTTGGGTATTTGATCTTTGTTCATGTCTTTGGAATTGATGCTGTGAATCCATATGAGTCGGACTGGTGGAGGTTTTTTAATTATGTTATGTGGGTTTTGTGTTAAACAGAAAATCAATCAAAAGAATACATGGGAGTTGAATTTGATCGACCATCTTTGTGAGATTATCAAAGTTGAAGATGAGAACAATGCAGAAACAAATTTTCAGAAGGTAAGCTTTCGATTTCATTCTTCTTTGGCTTTTAAAACGCTATTAAGACGTTTGAGAATACACACACAAAAAAAAAACTGAAAGAAAAAATGAGTTCAAAATCATGTTTAAGACATATATGTGTTCGTCCAAGGCAGGCAAGTTGCACTCTTGAAGCTGGAGTTAAGATTTATTCAATGCGGGTAGACTCAGTTCATTCAGAGGCATACAAGGTCTTGGGTGGAATTACTCGAGCCGGCCAAGATGACAGCGGAGGTTAGATTGATATCTCACACCCAATAAACTATCTTATATTTAGCACTTGGTTATATCTGTCAGTGTAAACTTTTAACAGAGAATATGTAACTTTATCTATGTGTGGAGATGTTTATTGATTGACTGTGGTTAATTTGGTTTACCAAACTAGTTTTGATATTCATGAGGTAAACAGATGAATACGTTTTTTATTGTTTGACTTCTATATTAGAATTTAAAAATCTCTGAAGATCGATTACAAAAGGGGACATCAGAAGAACTACAATTATTGACTATGCGCATTGACTTTCTAATTTTCTTTAGTTCTAATTTCTAAAGTAGGTACTAAAGTTTTTTTTTTTTTTTTTTCTCATATTCTTCTCTGATATTTCTTCATAGACCTAGATAACGAGGATGCTGCTGGTGCTGTAGAAAATGCAACTAACCAAAAGAAACAGACAGAGAAAAAGGTAATTCATACACAGAACCGAATTCTGGATATAGTAGATGAAAATGTTTACTGATCAGTTTCGGACTTGCAGATATCGCCTTTGTCAACACTGGAACCATCCTTTGATGCCCTTAACGTGAAGAAGTTTGATGGTAATTGCTTAACTTAACTAAACTCCCTTTGTTCGTTTGTAGAAGTAATTTCTGTATGATAATGATTTGTCTTTTTCTTTCCAGTGGCATTTGCTGTGGATCCACTTTATCATCAGACTTCAGCACAGTTTGATGAAGGTGGAGCAAAGGGCCTGCTGCTAAACAATTTAGGAGTGTATGGAGGGTGTCAAGTTCTATTTGATTCACAAGAAATCCCTGGAAAGCTTGTTTCGTCTGCAAATAAGCATGACAAATCAGAAACAATTGATCTATCCTTTGCTAAAGGTCTGGCTTTACTAGCTGATATGCCTCGCTGTACCATTGTATAGGTTTCATTGAATTATACTTTCTCTGATGTTGTGGTTAAATCTGTAGAATGTGTGGAGCAAATGGTGCTAAACATGCGAAAGAAGGATGAGATTGTACCATCTCTTCGGGCTATAATCAATCAATTTGATGAAGAGAACCAAAGACCATCTGATACGTTTTCTTGTGGTCAGCAGACGACCGAGTCATTTGATATTTCACATACTAACGAAGCTAGCTATGCTGACGATGATGAAGGATATGACAACTTTGGAACTTCTTTTGATTATGAGGGTCAATCTGGTGCTGTCGATGAAAACTTTGACCTCAATGGTGCAGAACCAACATATTCAAATTTTCATGAGGTTATTTCCATCTTTTGTAATGTTCACTTGTTTTGCATTGCATTTTCTTTGGTACTGAAAACCTGATGCTGATGTTTTTACTTTGCAGGAAGTTGAACCAGCCTCATTGCAAGACCTGGATTCGGATGACAGACTTGAGAATGTTGATGACTATCTCTTTTTGTCGTTGGGGATTTCATCTAAGCAAAATTCTTGGGCAGGTCCTGATCACTGGAAGTATCGAAAAACAAAAGGTATGCGCTTATATCTTTAGTTTCAAGCAATAAAATAATTCCTCCTCTTGGTTATCTAGTTTCTCTGAGGGCTTACATTCTCTGGACTCTTTTGCAGGTCCAGATGTTAAACCTGCTTCAGAAAACCAATCCTCTCCACCAGCAAAGAAAACCAGGAAAAAAAAGCAAGCAGAGCCTGAACTAGATTTTACAAAAGCTTTGGAGGAAGAAATGCCTGATATTTTTGCCCCTCCAAAAAACCCAAAGTCTTTACTTCTACCAGCAAGTAGAACCGTTTGTCAAACGAAGCTTCCAGAGGATTGCCATTATCAACCTGAAAATCTAATAAAGCTATTTTTACTACCGAATGTGATGGTATGGCTTGCTAAAAACAGACCCAGTCACTGTTTAATTTCTTTTTTTTTTTCTTTTCTTTCTCCATTTTATGTCATCTTTTCTGAAGTTACTCTTCTGAATGGTAACAGTGCCTTGGGAGGAGGAGAAGAAAAGGCTCAGGTAACACTTTCAGTCATTATGATAACCCTCACTTGTGGTGTCCTTGGCAATTTATGAGGCACATACCAGCGTCTTTGTTGTCTTTACCGATATAACATTGCCTTTACAAAGAAAATGGTTTCAACAAATTACTGCTGAAATCTGTTTTGGGATTCTGAACAAAAAATACTTATGTTACACTTGTTTTGTTATGTGCATATTCCAGGTGAAACTTCAAGGCAGCAGTATGATGATTATGAACATGCGGAATCCTGGGGAAATGATAATGTGTATGATGATGATGGCCCATTTGATAATGGAAATGATCAAAGTGATGCAGAGGATACCAACTCATTAATCTCTCAGCCACGCCAGGTATAATCTTGGTCTGCATATTGTTTTATGCCGTTACAAATCATTTCAAAAGGCTGTAGCTATCTATGGTTAGCAATGAAAAAAATTGTTGTAATTGTCCTACGCAATTGATGGTTTAGGTCAACAAAATTGAGGTCCAATACGATAAAGCTTCAAAACAAGTTGATGTGCAAGTGCTAAAGGAAACTCTTTGGGAGTGTCTTCAGGAAACATCTCAACCACCAATTCAGGTTCAACTAACATAGTTCTGCTTTCTCTGATAAACTGTCTTATAAGCTCAGCTCTGTGACACATGATTGTTGTTCACATTGGCCATCTTTTGTCAAGATATATACATGTTTAGTGCACATTTTCATATACTTCCACACCCTAATTAATAAACCCAATGCTCAAGTATAGAATCTGTTGTGGCAGGATGAGGAACACCAACACGAACCACCTGAAAGTAGATCTTTCAAAGAGCTATTGGCTAGCTTTCCAGATGATTGCCAAGCGGCTGGGACAACCCAAGACATCTCACCACATCTATGTTTCATCTGTTTGCTGCATTTGGCGAACGAGCACAATCTACGCCTCGTTGGCTCTCAAGAATTGGATGATCTGACAATACACCTTGCCTGAAAAATAGTGAAGAGTAACCAAGACGAGAAGCTAAGTGTTTGATGAGCTCCTCGAGCTCATTACTACGCCTAATAAGTATGTTGTGTAGTTCAATGTATTGACATGATTGTGTAATAACTTTGTTCAAAATTCATTAATCCTTTGTTGTTTTGGTACAATTTTCATTCCATCTGATTGGTTCATCTCCATCAGACAACTAAAATACAATAGTATAAATCAAATTCACAGTAACATTGAACCTGAAACTCTCTTTCGTGTGATAAGAAAACAAAAACTTGCGTGTGTCCTTAAGCAGCCTGAACACTGCTTTTGGATTTAACAGTTGACTTGGTGGCTCCCTCTCTGTATCCTTTCTGGCGAGCTCTCAGTTCCCACATTGAAGTCAGCTTCTTCTGCTCCACAAGTGCTTTTTCCGCCTTCTCTCTTGCTTCTTCACAAGTCTCCATACCTGAGTTGCACTTATCTGCCTCCTTTTGGTAAGATGATGTTATCTTCTTGGCCTCTAGCAGACCCATGTCTACTCGTTTGTGTTTCTCCATCGATGCTGCTTCTCGTTGCTTCAGTTCCTCTGTTAAGAGTTCGGCGTAGTTCTTCTCTGTGTCTTCGTTCACCTCTGGATCACGCTTTGCACAATCTGCGCATCAAAAGAACAAGATGTTCTTAATAGAATCATTTACTAAAAACTGATGAATCCAATAAAAGAGAAACTCACCGGCGAATGAACCATCGCTGAGTCCTGCAACACAATGAAAACAAGTAAAAAGCATTAGGCTTTTTTATTTTTGGTATCATCCGAAAGATAAACATTGTAAACAAAGAAGTTTGTAAATAGTAAAGAAGCAATGATCACAAAGCATTGTGGGCAATATTATTCAACCTCCATGGATTCATTAGAGTGAATCATATAAATCGGATCAGGTATATAAAACGCAATATCACGATCGCCACAACACGTAACCAAATGGACAACCACATCACAGGTCAGACCTCAAAGAGTCATCAAACTTGGTAATTTATTTGTTTGAAACAAGAACAGTAACCTGCAAACTTAAAATCTTTATGATCCAAACTATAGCATCAGATCTCATAAACTGATCATTAATTACTTATCAAACCAAATAATCAGAGAAACAATACAATTCTTGTAGAGCTACACAACTAAACTTAGTTAGCACAATAATATATCTGGATAGAGATTCAAACTCAATCCCTAATCAAGCTGAAGCATACGATCTGGATTGCTACTAATTTGCTAATTTTCTGAGGGGAAATGAGTAAACTTTAGAGCCGATGAAGCAAGATCCAATCAAGGGCAATAGTGATTTTACCTTTGGGGATGGTGAGAAGAGGCTGCGAAGAGCAATCACAGACGCAAGGAGAGCAAGAAGTGGCTGAAGCAGCCAAGGCCTCAGTGAGGTGCCAGTAGAGCGGCGGACCAAGTATGTAACCAACCATGCTCAGCGCCAGTAAAGCCAGTCCCACTTTCAACGCTGCCGTGTGCTTCGCCATACGAGATCCGGTGAATCTGGGTTTTCACAAAAGATTCCAAATTTGAGCTGGAATTTAGCTGTTAGTTTGCAGTAAGGAGATTTGGATTTGAGACTCTGATCCTGGACTCTCCTGCACTCGAATTCTGTCGGTGGTCTTTAATACAAATGATTCAACTGAAAAATTAAAACAGGTTTCTTTCTGTTTAGGTGAGGAACCATAAAAAATGTAACTTGAGATTGGAGTGGACTATTTTTACTCGGTCATGTTTTTGACTTTCTACACACATTATAGTAAATTTTCTTTACTCCGTTGAATCTAGAAGCCGTGTTGAGAAACCTTTTATACTGTATGTCTGTTGACTGTTGAGGATGAGTCTAAGGGAGATGAAGTTGCTATTATACACCTAGTCTTATAGCTCTTATTCAACTACGTTAGGAGATAAAGTTGCTATTATGTTTCAAGGAAAATATGACCACAAGAGTCTTTCTTCTCAAGAAGATGACAATCTTTATTCTTCAGTGTAAGCAAGGAAAGTTTGGGTTTCTTGAGAGTGGAGCAACTAATGTTGCAATGGTAAGCTTCTTTGTTGTCTCTTCTTCTCATTGGGATTATGACTTTCAAATATAATTCTTCCTAGGAACAGAGACCTGGTCATCCGGTTCATTTGGACTCTGCCAAGATACCTATGAATGCCACAACTGTAATTGGATAACTCAAAGACCATTAATTATCCCTCTGCCATGGGTAGAGACTAGTGTCACCGATACCTTGATTTCCATGGTCTCTCACCTTCCTAAGAAGAAGGCAAAACAACTACTTCAAAACTGTAACATCAGTAAGGCTTTATTCTCTTCTTTAAACCTTCATCGAGACAAGAACATGAAGCTTTGCATCTAAAGAACCTATTCCTAATTTTATTTGTTTCTGCTTCTTCACTGCTTTTGTTTTTCAGGTTCTGAATTAGCTGCCTCCGATAGTTATCAGCGACTGGGTCCTTCTGTATAAAGAACAGACAAAACACACTGAATCTTTTATATTCCCTGCATGAACCAAAGCCATACAGGTCCCAAACCACAGAAGATTTCTATCTTACAGCAAGTAAACTAGCAAAGGTGCCGTTGAACAGCAAGACAGCCTGTTTTAGACAGGAGTGTCTCGCCTTAATCCGTCATGAGCCTCAAATGCATACCAGAAAATCAAATTCTTGTTTGCTTTACAAAACCTAACCATTTGTATTCGAAAAGATCACAAGGTGTAGCAAAAATCCTGGATTTCTGGGAGAGCTTGTCGGTAGCAAGCAGCAACAACATTAAAACCAAAATGCTCTTTGATGTTTCAAATCCATTGTATTAAGTTTTCCCTATACACCATATTTCTCAAATCAATAGTTTCATGTATTTTGACTATACTGTCCCGATAAATAATGAACGATCAACCATACATTGGATAACAGAGAAACACTTCTAAAATGAACATCCTACTCTCCGTAGAGTGGTGTGTTTAATCTCTTTCTCCAAGTGTTCAAATAAAGCTTCTTCATACTACTCCAAGATGGAGCAAGGCCAGTGAAGCATCCACATTTCAATTTCTTCTTTACATTTTAGCTTTCGGATTCCTCCATAGAACCCGTCTTCCTCGTTACCTTCCTCTTTATGATCTCTCATGATCATCGTCCTTCTCCACCTTGATCCAACTGTGTACTGGTTGAATTCCAACACTACCATCTCTGTTTTTGCCATTCATCAACACTTGACTATTAAGTACAACATGTGAATGCAAAAAAGCAATTTCCACACAATATCATTAAAAAAATGTTTATGCCATTTGATCAGGGGTGGTTAAGGTTAAACCAAGATGCAAGTGGGTAGAGAGAAATCCTAAAATATTATATTTTTCTAATTGATTTCTACTTTATGTGGTCATGCAATGAGCCAGCAAAAGGAGGACAATAAGAGATTTTTTGGAGTGATAAAGAGACAACGAATATTGTTGAGCCCCACTACCATCAGTAATGTAGATTCCAACAATGAGGACATAAGTAGAGGTTTCAACATCAACTGAAGACACACATTTATCAAAATGTCAAGGAAAATCAAGACATATCCAATCATCATCATAATCTGTCTTTTTGGGACCAATCTTAACAAGAGAAAGGAATTGCTTGAATTAGGTCTCTTCAATGTTCACCCTTTTCAACTAAGTTTTGGGAATTTAATGGACTTTATGAGCTGAGAAAATGAGTAAAGCATAGAATATGACAGCCAATCTTAAAACAATCAACCACGACTCCATTTTTTAACCACAGAAGATGAAGCTGAGAGAACTCACCGGTAAGATGACAATGGCAATGGTTGAGATCTCCATCACAGGATTCCAAATGGCCAACAACACCATACCACCATCCTACACAACAACGTCACATAATCTTGTTTCAGAATCAGAATTTATTCAAACCACAAGCATCACAGATTATTATTTACCATATGGGAACTCTTTGTTCCTTCTCCACTGGATCTCGATGTGATCTCCAGGTTTCAACTCTTTCAAAGAATCTGACTCATAGAGATGATGAGGTGATGCATCAATGGGAGCTGCTCTTAGTCTATCCCATGTCACACCCTTTTCAACCGCAACTGGTCTTCTACCATGTGGTGGATACCTAATATCCCCAACAAAAGTCAACTTTTGATGAAGAACAAGCAAAAGACTCTGTGTCAAATGTGGACATCAGATATTTATACCTGGCTTGGAAAGTATCAGTGTGAGTATCATAGCTGAGCTCAGCATCATAGCATGACAACATGAATCCTACATGCCCATTCTGCTCTTACACCAAAAAAAGAGCTCTCAGTACTTTAAGCAAACCCAAAAAGCATTAAATGGAGCAACTATGTTTATAAATTGATTACCTCACGGTTGTAAACTTGAGCAGGGAACCAAAAACGACCTGTTTCAAGGGAGAGATAGCAGCTCATGCTGGAATCAAGTGGCAGAGAAGATGCATATCCCCTCCTTTGTTTATCATCTCGGAAAACGGATGAGAGAGATCGGATCAGAGAGATGATTTTGGCAACACCAAGATGCCCAGTTTGGTGATGAGGAGAATCATGATGATGTGTCGAAGAGATATAGCATTGCCACTCTCTGTGAGCAGCAGGGCCAAGGATTTTGCCCCATTTGGCCTTCAAGTGTTTCTCCCATAGATGATCACTCACACATCTCTCTCTCAAGGAGCTACAAACCCTAGCCATGCTGCAGAGTTCCGAGGGTGGAAGAAGGTCAAGAATGCAGTCGAGAGCCAGCTCAGGGAGGTCAAGGACCGACATTTGGTTAAGCACAGGAGTGGATGGATCGTGTATGGTTGGATGTAGGGTCTTCATGAAGGGATTCTTGGAGAAGTAGAAGGAGAGCAAGGTTTTGGTTTCAGATGTCCATTGAGGAAGGGATAGAGATTTGGCAAAGAAAAAGAAAGAGAGACAAGAGATGAGAAAGTAGAGAAGCATTTAGACAGTATTATTGTGTTGCCTTTTGATTTGTTGTTTGTGAAGAGTATAAATGGAAGAAGAGGATAGATAGGATAGCCAATGGGAATTGGAGGATCACCTAACCAACTCATGGAAACAAAAATAAATAATTCTTTTATCTCTGTCTCTCTCTCTCTCTTGTTTTGGAACTTGAAATTGAATGAAGTTGCCAAGTTGATGAAATCAAGAGAGAGAGAGAGAGAGTTTGGACCCACAAGAAACCAGATTACAGGAAAGAAAATGCTTACAAACAAAGCCTAAATTGAAGGGGGTTTAGTTATTAAACAATAAAAAGAAGAATTATATAGAAAAAGGTCTACTTGGTGGTGGTGGTGGTGGCATTGGGATTTCCAAGGACAGTGGGAGGAGATAGAATTGGATCTGGGCAGACAGAACAAAAGGTTCATTGAACCTATAATATAAAAGTAAAAGAAAACTATATTATTATTTTTATTTTATAAAAACACAAACAACCAATGAGGAAGAGAAATAGGAGGAGGAAGAAAGAGTTGGGGATTCTCTAGTAGGAAATAAACAATTTTGTAAATAGTACAGAAGCAATGATCACAAAGCATTGTGGACAACATTATCAACCTCCATGAAATTCATTAGAGTGAATTATATAAAACCGGATCAAGTATATACAACGCAACACATACAAGAAGGCAAGAAGCAAACCAGAGCAGATGCAGAACCACATCAAAGTCAGATCTCAAAGACTCAAACTTGGTAATTAGATTTGTATAAACACGGATCAGTAGCCTACAAAAACTTCAAATCTCTATGATTCAAACAATGCCTCAGAGATCATAAACTGATCATTCATTACTCATCAAACCAAATAATCAGAGTAACAACAACACTGTCAAAAGCTGTGCAAAATCTCATGAGACACAATTATTGTTTATGCAAAGAGATTTAAACTCATCCCTAATCAAGATGATGCATGCATTTTACCAACTCAAGCACCACAAATTAAACCATCTACCAACTACTACTAGTTTCAAATTGCTAACAATACTACATTTGAAAAGTACTGAATTTGCTCATTTTCTCAGGGGAAATGAGTAAACTTTGCAGCCGATGAAGCAAGATCCAATCAAAGGCAATAGTGATTTACCTTTGGGGATGGTGAGAAGAGGCTGCGAAGAGGCGGAAACGGCTACGGTCCGTGAGATGGGACTTTTAGCGCCGCCGTGTTCTTCGGCGATCTGGGTTCGCAATTCGAGGTGGGATTTGCTGGAATTTAGCTGTTTGCAGTGAACCGAATGGATTCGAGACTCTGATTTGTGTGTAATTCATTGTGTCGTCTTAGCAACACTTTGGTTTTAGTTAAACATAAAATAAACCAAACATTCATAGGGTAAGTGACCGAAAGAACTATTAAGAAAATCAGAAAAATGTAAATTCAGTTAATCTGGTCTAGTGAGTGGACTGTTTTTACTCCGTGATGTTTTGACTATTTTACACCAAAGGAGCTATTCAAAAACATTCACATTGACTAACTATAATTGAAATCACATGTCCAGAGTTTTCAAGCTAATTTATTTGGCAATGGTACTGATAAGGCGCAGCAAAACGTTCCGCTCATGATAGGAATGGGAACAAGAGCAACAATGTAAGTTCATAATGAAACTAGACACTAGACAACTATGCAACTTTCTCCATGGTTGTTGATTGGACTTGAGATCTTATTATTCTATGGCAAACAAAACCATCTGAGAAGATTTTGCAAATTTTGCTAACTCAAAGACCCTTTACAAAGTTAAAATACATCTACAATGGAATATCATCGAGACCTCACTTTCCATGGCCTCTCTAGACTCTTATTCAGGTTTCTTTTCTTTTCTATATGTCCTAGTGGCTAAACCAACTCTGAGCAACTCAAAACCACAATTTCTATCCTATAAGTCCTAGTGGGCAGTGGCTAAACCAACTCAGAGGAACTCAATTAAAACCACAATTTCCGGAACCTCAACATCACAAAAGTTTTATTCTATATATATTCTTCAAACTTCATGCATGTACACTAAAGAACATGAAGCCTTGGATCTAAACAACATATCAACTTTTGCTTTGTTCCTGCAGGTAAATATAATGATAATAATCATGATCAATATCAATCCTTAAATTGCAAATCAAGCAAATCCTTTCTCCTCCAGAGAAAAACAACAACTTCAAAAGGGGAAATAGAAAGAAGATAGAAATCGCACTGAAACGTATTTCCAAGAGAGACAACAATGTCGAAAGAGAGTATTAAGAGTCATCTCAAGATTATTAAACCAAACAACAACATACGATTCTCATAGTTTTTTTGTAAAATCTTTATTACTTGGCGTTACGCGTAGCGTAGCAAACCTGCTCTCTGTGGGGGCTGTGTTTCGTTGTGTTTTCAGTTCAATTTCATCCTTGAAAACATTGCCTCTGGTACTTCCTTTCTTTTGTTTTCCAGATTCTGAATCAGCTGCTTCTGGTAGTTATCAGCCACTGGATCCTCCTGCAAAAAAAAAAAGACAAAACACACTCAATCTTTACTATTCCATGCATGAACCAAAACCATACAAATTCCAAAAATAAAAGATTTCAATCTTACAGCAAGTAAACGGGCGAAGGTGCCATCAAACAGCAAGGCAGGAGGGAAATGCCTTAATGCATCACGAGCCCTATCAAATTGTTGTTTGCTTTAGATAACCTAACCATTTTGTATTAAGATAAAAAAATATTGAAAAGGTCACAAGGTGTAGCAGCAAAACCTGGGTTTCTGAGAGAGCTTAGAGTAGCAACCAACAACAAGATTCAACAAGGTTGGAGAAGGTTTAGGCATTGTAGAAAGATAGACGAGCAGCTTCTTAAGGAGATCATCTATGGCGTAATACCGATCAACCAAAACGCAGCAGTATTGAAGCCCCTCATCAGTCGACATGATCTTGTGAAGTATGAATGCAGCAAGCTGAAGAAGAGTATTAGTTTCAAATGCTTTCTTTCTTACTTGTATACTTTATAGTCAATATGAAGTAGAAGAAGCGGGTGAAGAAAACTAACAATTTTTGAATCTGTACAGCCAACCTCAACGGCTTTTACGCAGTAACCCATACCACCTGACTCCATAAGGAAGCGAACAGCTCCATCTTGAGGCTGTAGAGAAGTGAGATGTTCAAACTAATTTAGTGGAGATTTCAAAAGGTTTTGTGACAAACAGATATGTTGTAAGAGATAGAATATGTATGTACCCCCTTCAACAGATGAGCAATGACACCCAATGCAGCAAGCCTTATGCGTTCGCGAGGCCTATCGGTGAGACCAATGTCCATCAAAGGATAGAAATAATTTGGCATCTTAGCTGCAAAAAAACCAACATAAGCAAGGAAATATCAAACACAATGTAAAATGATATAACATTGATATAGCAAATGCGGAAGAGAAAATGATGTGTTGCATAAAGGAGAAAAAGACATACCCCTAAGAAACTGGCCTCTTGTGTCTGGATTCAAAGCTAAGATCTGTAACAGGATAAAAGATGATAAACGTACCCACAGAGAGACAATTAAGGCTTAATCATTTATCAAAGAAATGGTTTTTAAACTAAGAAAGAAGAAAGGTGTGAGGCCAAAACAGAACCTGGAACAGAAGCAAAACGTTGTACACTCGAAGTGGCTTAAACTGAGGGAGAAATGGAAGTGAAATGTGTCCTACGATGTGTTTGTAGGCTCCAATAATTTCCTGCAGAGATGGAATGAAATCCAAAGTTGAGTGTCACAAAAAGAAAGAAATCTACAACAAAAGATAGGAAAGATTTGTTACCAAAAAAAAAAGAAAAAAAAAAAGATGGCAAGATTTAGAAAATTGGGTTTTAATTAAAAGTCAAAACAAATCAGCATTAGTCGTCATCTGTGAAACCAAAGGAGTCGGTACTTAACCTGCAACATCATGCTCACAGTACCATTAGATTCCCATAACAGAGACGGCAAGAACTCAAAGTTGTTCCTATGCTGCCATGGAAGAAAAGATAGACAGAGATTATATAAGTTGTTATTATTCCGAAAATGTTTTATATGGTCCTCACCTACTAATATATAAGTTTATTACATTCCAATATTATAATCTAAGTAAAAAAATTGTTCTCACCTATGGACAACAAAGGCATAGTCAAATGTTGCATATCTAATACTAAAGATAAGATTAAAACACGCCGAGTTACAAAATTTTCGGTTTTCCAAATTATGAAATTTCGGGTTTCCATATATGTGAGTCGCACTGAGATAAATTTCTATACATGCATTGGGCCACAAATATATTTAGCTATCATTTCTAGCTACCGTGAATATGGAAACAAATATGCAAAGCATTGATTTGTAGAGCAATTGTAAATGCATAGCAATTGGCATACCACAAAAGTAAATCAAAATTTATAACTAGATGCTGTAATTCTTGACCACACACCTTGTTATCTACTGCGATATGCTGTAATTTTTTACCACATACATTTTCATTTTATCACGATATGAGATGGAAAATATTAGAAAAGAAGAACAATATCTAGGCTTAAAAGATTTTTAACCTAAAGGAGAACATGAAAAACAGAAAAATTTGAGATATGATTATACGAAAATTTGCGAGATCTCCTAAACCTAAAAAAATACGAAAGCCGACAAAGGATATAATACCGATAATTGTCAAACGGATACAAACAAAAGAGGAATGACAATTGAATGTTTCATATGATGAGAAAAATCGCGAGATCTCCTAAACCTAAAATTGCGAATACCGACACAACGAGATAATAGCGATAATTGTCAAATGTAGACAAAGAGGTACAACAATTGAATGTTTCTTATGATTAGAAAGATCGCAAGATTTCCTGAACCTAAGGAAGTTGCGAATGCCAATCAAACGATGTAACGCTTTTAATCATCAAATAGATACATGCAAAAGAGGAATAACAATTGAATGTTTCTTATGATGAGATAGATCTCCTAAACATAAAATCTCGAGAGTCAATCCCACGATAAATTGCCGATAAATCGCCGATAAATCGACAAACAAATACAAACAACGAGAGAATGACAAATGGTTGTCTTTCACAGGCTCCAAGATTATGATTATCCACAAAGAAGAGGCAAATTGACTAACAAACAAGAACATTCCATCTCAAGCAACCAGATCTAAGATAGATACAAACAAAATCTAACATTTGACGGCGAAAATGAGTCTAAGATTGTGATGATATCACATTTTCAATAATTTCCTTATGATGATTATGCACTAAAAAAAACCAAAGCTATAGGAATAAAATCGTTAACCTAGGCAACAAGAAACAAACGGAAATCTCAATATTTTCTCTAATCGGAAATAAACAGTTTTTTCTCTGAAACTAATCAGCTCATCGGACTCAAAGAATCTAAAGCATGTTCAATTAAACAGAGAGACGACACATCATATTTAATCTAACTAAAATCATATAGAAAATAGAGAAAACCAAAGAGGAAAAAGAGTAATTGCACATACATTAACAAGATTCTGCAGCGCGTAATCTGACTTCTGTGGGTTATGAAAATCATAGATCCACTGGAAAATTATTTCTAGGTCCGACTGAGTTACTACGATGGGAGCCGGCGGAGGAGGAGCTGAGGATGATGAAGCGAAGGAGGACGAAGTCAACTTGAGTTTACTATAGTCTTCGTACAAAGAATCCGGTAGATTCACCATTTTTCCGGCGTGGATTGGCCGGAGAAAGATCTCCAAAGCTGATTCTTTATTTGTTTTTTTGGATTTTTTCTTCTCTCTCAGAATTTATTGAGCTTCTTCAGAGAGACGAATATTGTGGCAGTTGATGAGTGGGAGAAGAACTTATAGATTAACGCAAATGCACGCATGGCTTTGAAAATGTTAATAGACAAATATACCCTCTGTGTACCTTTTTGGTTAAGTAAATAAATAAAAATAATATTAATTGTCAATGTGAAAAAGTAATAATACTTCCAAAGAAAATTTACATAGAAAGAAAACTCATTTATTTGTTTTGTTGGATATGAATTAAATATTATTTTTATTAAGAAATCTAAATCTGCATTTTGACCAGTCAAAAAAGCTTAATTTGCATTAAGTTATCTTATCCAAATACAAGTGTAAGGAGGTTAATTGAGAAGTATATTACAGTGAGCTAAAATTTCTCAACTATAATTATGCTCATGGTTAGACACTTTTCCACTTGGTAATATTGTGGTTCTCTATGTAGTGTTGTAGTAAATAGCAATAGTTACCAATTGGCCCTATATGAACTAATTCTCTTATATATTCCTTTGAAACCTATTTATTGTGAAAATCTCAAAAGGAGCAAAATTTGGTACTTTTCAAATTTTGAATGTCTTTGTCCTATCTTTTAAAAAATATATTTGATCTTAAGAAAAGTATTTTATACTTTGAAAATAATTATCTAATTTGGACCATGATGAAATTATGCACACAACAAATATTTTTCTTGTCAACTGAATAGAGATCGGATTGATGAAACATGGAACCAAACTAACAACATGTTGGAAAAGACATGCAGATAGATGTTCGGGTTTACATACGCTTAGAATTGGACTGCAAGAATTCAGCTGGGGACTCCATGTACAAAATTGACTTAACTCCATATCACTCAAATTGGTCACATAAGCTAACCATTCATTTGGTTATAGAGCCATCCAAACTAAAATCCATTGAGCATGTGACAAAGTGAGAACAAAAAATGACGATGTCGTATTAGACATCTCATCGCCCAAATTAGATTTACCATGTCTAGGTGGAGCGCTGATCAGGTACCACATTATTGGCTCCAAGATCCATCTTTACGGCATATGAAAGTTGGTGAAGCAAAGCCGAGCCCTGTAATCTCCGAAGAAACTCTATGCGGTAATTAGGGCATTTTGGTGAGTTTACCATGAACGAAACCTCAAACTCATGTCTTGCGATTCTATTGCTCCTTGAGGGGATTCTAGCTCATTTTCTTTTCTTTTCTTTCAAGGATCTTCCATAAATAGTACATAATCCATATTTTTAAAAACAAAAAATGCCAGAGATAGATTTATAGAATCCATGGAATGGCTAAAATGCTTAGCGCTTGAGTACCGGCAAGCAGTGTATAGTATGATGTATAGTCTCCTCGTTTTTTTCACATAGACCTGCGATCCGAACCCAAATGTCTTGACATAAATTTTTGATTCACTGCTACGACATTAGAAAGTGATTGCCACAAAAAAACGCTCGATATTCCTTGACGTTTTACCTTTCATATTTGCAAACGTTCAATACTAGCTTGCAATTCCACATTGAAGTTTGTCAGAATAACTTTCATTTGTAACTAGATGAGAACCCGCGCTACGCGCGGGATTGATTCAAATTGTATGTCTTTAAATTGGAGGAGATTCGTATTGCTTAAACCTTAACCCTTATAAGACCCTTCACTTCAAAAATCTGAAATTACATTGAAGTGAACCAGAACGTTGTTTCCTTCATCAAGTTTATGTACTACAAAAATGACTAACTCATCTTCGCAGAGGATCATGGGAACAAGTCCAAAAGGTCCAAAAGTTCATATATATGATTCAACACTTTGAATTGTTTGACATTAGTTACTTTGGTGCACGCAACAATTATATATGATGATCAAGAAAACTAATTGCATGCTGTCAAAAGAAAAGAAAAGAAAGAGAAAAGAAAAAAAGAAGAAACTAATTGCATAAATAGCATTATCAATTGAGACAATGTCATGATGCACTTAGCGTAGGTGCATAACAAACCCAATCAGTATACTACTTTCCCACCGAGAAAACAACAAATAACACTGCTAAAAATGCAGCTTTATAAAGAGTAGACAATGGGATACCATATTTTCCTTTCTCAAACATACCCTTTAGAAATGGAAGGAACAATATAACCACCAAGATACACCCACAAGCCTCTGCCAAACCCGAGCCACCTCCTCCGTGACTACGACTCAATCGTAGTAGACCCACCGAACAACCGGCTAGAGCGGCTAGATTCACTAACACGATAAATGTGCCGGGCAGAAAATAAAGTGAGCCATCAAATTCAAATTTACCGGAATCTTGGTTTGAACAATCATCTTCTCGTTGAGATTTTCCAGATCCAGACTCCGACCTTGTCTTAGGCATAGTCTTTTTAGTGACTATGAAGACGGTTTTCGAGATTCCAAGAAGCTTGAGTATGATATCAGTGATGCTAAATAACCAACTACCAGTGGTTTTTATCCTCCAAAATGATTGAGAGACAAACCACGATTGTACGGAAAACCCAAGGCTCATAAATTCCCATAGAGTGTAGAGACAATGCATCCCCACAAGCGTGACGATTATACCGAAATAAACTCCCTAGAGCCAGAAATAAATAAATAAACATTAAACTTTTTCCTCTTAATCCGTTTATATGAAATAAGTAGAACTAGAGACCGAGACATGTAATTTAGTTCTTGTGCTAGTCGATCGTCGCCATGTCATAATCCAATTAATTCAGTTTCGGTATTGTGTAGATGACAAAAAGAACTAAGAGAGAGAGAGAGAGAGTCACCTTGGGAAACAAGGCAGAGTTGTGGAGTAGACAATAAGCAGGCAAAAGGCAATAAAAGAGCTCAGGGATTGACCTTAGCCCCCACATGAAAATGTATAAATAAGCCAAGCCTTGTCGGAATCTTAGTTTCCGACAAAACATTCCTATCAACGGACTTTGTTTGTTGAAAAGAACTTCGAGCAAGCCTGTTGCCCATCGCCGCTGTTGAACCATCGCCTCTGGTCCTCCTGGTGGCATAGCCCCAAGAAATGCTGGTGGTTTCGGAGATATATATGAGCTAGGCCACCCTCTCGAATGGATTCCAATACCTGTGTTCGCATCTTCCGTTGTTGAATCGTATAACCAACCGATCTGCACGATTTATATATAACACAACACATATTATTATGATTCACATTTCTTAATAATAAATTACGCATTATTATAATATACTATTGAATTAAGACTATAGTCTGTAGTGATCATTTAAAATGTAATTACGGTTTTGCCCCAATTTGTGTGGTACTCATAATGACAATGCCCCACTTCTTGAGCCGCTTCGAGGGAGTCCCCAAGGGGCTTTTGAGGATTTGATTTTCTTTGTAATGCCTCGACCACAGATTTCACCACCTCTTTAGAATTCCCAAATTCTCTCTCTAAACTCTCCTCAGCCAAATATTTACCTTAATAAAATCACAACAACAACCGTAAATGATTTGGCATATGAATAGTAAAATTAGTGAATGGATTGAATAACTGTACATTATAAATTGTGTGTAGATGAATAACATATCATACATCAAAGTAGACTAATGAAAACATTAGAATTTTGCATGCAAAAATATTAGTTTTCATATATGCATCAAATTTTGCCTCTAGTACTTACTTGTAGCAACTGAAGAAAGACTTCCATCATCTTCTAAATCATCTGTAGACAGACCGTACATAACTCTTCTAGTGTGGAAGCATCCTGAGCCCGCGTATACTGGTCCTTGGATTCCTGCAAATCCTTTTCCTATATACTAATTTCAACAACAACAAAAAAAAAAAACAAGATTAAGTACTGGTTGATAAATAACTGAATCTGAATATTCAGACCCAAAAAAAAAATGAAGCAAATTTATAGATAAAAAGTAAGAAAGAGAAATCTTACTGATTGCAGGACGGTGAGTTCGTCAGCGTTAGAATCATAGAAATCTTGAGGATATTGAACAAAAGCACAATGGTTTGAATTCATTGATTTTTGCAAAAATATACACATTGCTTGTCGCACCACATCTGCTTCATTGGCATACATGTCGCAGTCTACGTTCAACATGTATGGTGCATTTGTCATCAATCCTGACACTCTTACCTGTTCACATCGATCATCTCACCCTCCATCATCACATTTTTAAGAATAATAACAAAACAAGAAAAAACTAAGATCTACAATTATTGATATATAGTTGGTCAACATCGCTTAACATTATAAAATATCAATTTCAAAGTCAATGTCACCATGCTAGTTTAGTTTTACACGCATGCTTAGTGAACACATAGATATTTATATATCTACATAATGCATGGTTACACCAAAGGGTAAGAGTTTGAGGACCGGGGACGGAAAGGGAACTAATTTAACTTTCTTTTTATAAGTTTTGGATCCGAGGAGATTATAGGTTCAGGTCAGAACTGTTTGGTTGCCTTTTCATTTCAACAGTTAATATCGATTGTTACATGCAACAAAATGTAAAGAGTGATGGCAGCCATATCACATGGAACATACTGTCCATGTTGTCTCTACTACTACCGTGCATGGTTGGGCAATAAGGGAAGTAGATGTCATTTTCTCCTTTTCTATTTTACCTTCCTTGAAAAGACGTACAAGTCTCTATATGTCCAAGCTCAAAATTTATTATATATGTACTTCCTTTAAAAAAAAAGAAAAAAAAAACAAAGATGTGTGATAAAATTTACTAACCAGAAAGTTCATGGCTCCAGCTTTGTAATGATGGTAGTAATTGGGTCTTTTCTCTCTTGAAATGTATACAAAATGAGGGACCTCTTTCTCGTCTCCCACACCTTGATTGTTCTCCCATACCACCTTCACATATACACATAAAACAAGATTTGAATAACCTTTTTTTGTTATGTGAATAACCTATAGTTCGAGATTGTTATTTTACTTTGATAAATTGTAGAAATACCTTAACTATAGTTGAATGATCATTTGGTTTTGTGTTTGAGAAAACTTCAAAGTCATCGTCTGCATCCAACCAATGAGAATCTCCGGTGGCATCTTCCACTTTCCGGGTTAAATTCATGTACTCCCTCTTTGTATTTTCGCACAAACAAAAGTTTAAGAATATTTCCAATAACACGGAAAGCTAAGAACTAATCTTATTTTTTTTCACGGGTAACACAGTCACAATCTTAATTTTAAGAATATTTCCAATAACACGGAAAGCTAAAAACTAATCTTAATTTTTTGGTCTCAGTTGTTTTAAACGCAAAATTGTGACTGTGTTTATAAGCTAATTTTTTCTTTTTGAATAAAGCACAACATTCTTTGGAAGAATTTCTAAACGAAATTCAAACACCAACGATTTCTTCTAGTTGCAAATAATGTTTATAATTATTACGAATGATGATGTTTGATTTAAAATTAAGTAATTGTGTTATTCTTTTGGAATTAAACGCAGAAATTTAATTTGTAAACACAAATGTGAAATCGAACTCATACGTCAAAAAAGCAATTAAAACCATTTACCTTCGTCATTTCCCAGTCTTTACTGAATTCAGAACCCTCTGTCTCAGCCGGAGGATTCAAAAAATATCTAAAAGGAGCTCTAACTTTAACTTTGTATTTTTTGCAGAAAGGAACCCAAATCTTGGCGAATTTAGAAGCTTCCTTGAGAGAGAAGTAAGTGAGAGGTGAGCAACCATCGTCCGATACATAACAAGCTAGTTTGTTTGCCGGATAATTTACAGCTAACAGCGAAAGCACCGTGTTCACAACGAGAATCGGCGGCTCCCGAACAGGATCCGCCGTGGTCACGAACATATCAACTGATGGAAGGTCATGAACCCTGAAATTAATAATCACTAAGCCATTTCAAGAAAACCTTGTTTTCGAATGATTACTATCAACTATTAAAAGATAACAGAAAAAAATGAATGTTATTCCGTGAAATATAAACTATAGTCTGTAGGACTTTATACAAATTAAATAAGAATATTGCCTTCCATGTATATGAGTGTTGTATATAATTTTGTGTGTAAATGACAAGAGTACCTTTCATCAAGTCTATCAGGATATGATTTATAATCAGCAGGACTCCATTTTATGCAGGCAATAAGCAACCATATGAAAGTGAAAAAAGATTCACAGAGGAAAGCCACGACCCAAACGGTTTCGTTTTGGTTCATGTGTAGAATTCGGTGCAAAAGAAGAGAAAAGAGAAGGCCTAGAATTGTGAGATCCACAGCTCTTAGAAAATAGTTTCTGTGTGAGATCCTTTCGCAAAGAGGGGGAAGAGAGCTTGAATCCGCCATGGGAGGAGATTTCTTGTAAGCTTGCTTGCAGTTTTTGGATATGTTTCTGATGGGTTAAATAATATAATGCGTCACGGCTATGAATGCTTGTATATATATATATAATGTGTACTAGTGAATTCTGACAAGGAAAAAAAAAAGGAGTGGTGGTGAGAAGAAATAAAATTGGTACATGAAAGTATATATATATAGATTGTACGTATAATATATACGGAAGCCAGAATATACACATTGACACCGTTAAAATTCATGAACTTCACGTAAACTGAAATTTAACTTCTAGATGTTTACCTTTAGACTGAACTAAAGTTACCATCAGACGCAATCTAACATGTTTTTCTATATCATATTAGAACTTTAGAAAAATTAAATCCGATGAAACTTTCTCAAAAGAATCAATAATTATCCCATAATTATATGTATATCTTTGTCTATTCGTGGTGGTTTTTCTGTGGTCAGGTTTCAAATTAGGTAGGATAACGATAAAGTTTGTCTCTTTACCCCGTATGGTCTTGTGGTAAATGATGAGTAGTCGTCACTCGTCACACAAAAAATGAAGTATCAAGTATACGTTTCTATATCATTGTCACACAAAAAAATGTTGAAAACTATATATTAAGTACGTAAGAACATCCATAAATTCTTGTATCGCTTTTTTAGGTATATAAAAGATACGTAATTAAGTCTGATTTACCCGATTGGGTTGTACATGGACTTGTGACTAACTGACTATGCCCTCTAACTGACTTGGGAATTTATATTTTCCTTTGCTTTTAAAATCAAGATTCATATATAGAATACATATCTCATCTCTTGGTCACAATTTTAAATCATATTTTGTGGTTGATATATGTTGGCCTAAATCACTTATCTGGATATTGCTTCCTAAGCCCTTAAAATCTTTCAAATTTTAAATCAAGTAAGAGTGCATGCATATAAACAATTTTTCACTAGACTTGAAAACCACATATACAAACGACCAAATCATAGAGTCATTGTCATCAAATCGAGAAACCACGAATCTCACAAAAACAAAATCAAGTTGGTCATGTCATGGTTACATACAACAAAGATATACGCTAATAATTGGGAGGAAAGATAGAGACAAAGCCGTAGAGGCTATACAGCCTTTTTGAAATCTACGGCTACCATTAACGTATTATCGTTTTAGATTTAAATACAAGAAAAAAAAAAGAACTTCTAATTTAAATTGGGCCTAAAGGCCCATACTTACTAAAATTATACTGGATCCAGATTCACGCTCATACCTACGACGTCGTTTATGTCTCGTTTGGGGTTGACTCTGAAATGTTGGTACTGTATCTGCAAAACAATGTTAGGTGCAAGGCTAGTGGCATCTTCATCTTCTAGATTCTTCTCTTCTTCAATCGGAAAGACTTCTTCTCTCTATAGATCCTCGATTCCTTCGTTTTCTCGCTTATCATTTCGATCAATGGCCGATTCCGCTTTCAGAAAAGTCCAGATCCAAAGAGATGACACCGTAAGCTTCTCTACTTGGTGCCTATTCTTTTATCTGTTAGTTGTTTTTGGTGTATCAGAAGCTTCGGTCGTATCCGTAGTGCCTAATTGTGAAGTGAATTTCATTTTGATAGTTTCTAATTACAAGTCTAGGAATCTTCTGTGTAGGAACTATGAATTCATTTCGTTAGATCTTTTTTTTTTTGACAGAAGTTTCAATAGCGTTTTTGCTACCAAATTGTGTAGTGTTATTATGTGGTAGAGAAAAGTGGGAATGGGAGTAAGAAACGTTAATTTTGCTTAGCCAATTATGAACATATCTGTAGAACTCGTTGATTTAAGTGAGACGAATAGGAATTTGGGTTTCTCAAGGATAAGTATAGTGGAGAGCCAGATTTCATTTGAACATCAGAGATTCTTTGATTATAAGGATTGTGAAAAATTCCTTTGGTTTAGCTATTTGTTTGTATATGATTCTTCTATAGGCTTTATTTACTCAGAAAACTTATACACTGTGGTCTGTTGGTCAGACATTTGATGCCTATGTGGTCGGTAAAGATGATGCGCCCGGGATTGTGGTGATTCAAGAATGGTGGGGTGTTGATTTTGAGATCAAGAACCATGCTATTAAAGTCTCACAACTTGAGCCTGGTTTCAAAGCCCTTATACCCGAGTGAGTACCTCTTTTGAATGCGAGATTCAACTTATTTGCTTTGTATCATTTGAGTATCTTCTCACAACATTTCTTTTGTAGCTTGTATCGAGGAAAGGTTGGTCTGGATACTGCAGAGGCACAGCATCTAATGGATGGCCTTGACTGGCCAGGTGCCATCAAAGATATCCGCGCTTCTGTTAATTGGCTAAAAGCCAATGGCTCAAAGAAGGTGCTAAACTTAAAGAAAATGCTTTCAGGTCTCATAAAACTTTTTTAGAGAAAAGCAGATAAATTGTAAGTGTGGTGACAGGTTGGTGTGACTGGAATGTGCATGGGAGGTGCATTAGCAATAGCTAGCTCTGTTTTGGTTCCAGAGGTGGATGCTGTTGTTGGGTTCTATGGAACCCCTTCCTCGGAGCTTGCTGATCCAGCACAAGCCAAGGCACCTATTCAGGCCCATTTTGGAGAGCTTGACAATTTTGTCGGTTTCTCTGATGTTACGGTATGTATATAATATATACCACTACATTACATCTCAAATTGTCTGAAGATTACCTGAGATCTCATCATGAATCCAACGAATATTACAACCTTTGTAGGCAGCAAAGAATCTTGAGGAGAAGCTGAAAGCGTCAGGAGTAGCACACGAGGTTCACATCTATCCAGGGAACGGCCATGCGTTCTTGAACAGGAGTCCAGAAGGAGTGAGCAGAAGGAAAAGCATGGGACTTTCTGATGAAGACGAAGCCGCAGTGGAGCTTGCTTGGACTCGCTTTAATTCCTGGATGAAACATTACTTGGCTTAAGCTGCTTCCCTTAGGTAATGGTTCATGCAAGTCCCGAAACGTTGTGTGATGCCCAATCATCTCAAATAAGGACATTGCTCGTAGCACTTTTATCTGAATCAAATAAAGGGGTTTGTTTATTTTGTGAATCGGTATTGTATGGAAAATGTTCGAAGCGTTTTGGTAGATTCTGTCAAGTCTTTGTGTTTGTAATAATGTAATGAGTTCAACTCCGGAAACGAAGAAATGATATTGTACATGTAGTTAAATTCAATTATGAATCTTAATCATTAGTCAGGGAAAGATCCATTTGAATTTAATGGACAATATGAACTCAAATTTAAGCCAATGTTAGCTCCTCTTATCATATCAACAAGAATGCGAAAATGATAAGATAACAGATTATCTTCCTTTCTTTATTTCATTTTATATAATAATTACAATAGCACGTGTTTCAGTATTGTTTTTGTTTATATATGGAGTATATTTTTTGTCGGCAAACAGCATTGTATTTGTTTTTTTTTTTTTTTTTTGTCAAACAAAGAGCATTGTATTTGTAAAAGTATATATTAATGTATGTATTATTAGTCTATTAGAACCTCTAAAGTCTAAAGTCTAAAAGTCTTAAAGGACTCGGATCTGACGACGATATCTGCTTAACCGTTAATTAATAGCAGAAATGTTCACAGCTAACTCCAGCTGCATGTTTAAGACCTTAATTAAAAAACGACCACAAAAAAGATAAATATCCTTTTTTCATTTAAAAAACACGACTTTTAAAAAAAACTAATAAAAATCATTCATCAAGATACAACTGTATAATGCAAGTCGAGGAAGGACACTATATGGAATACGGTACAAATTGGAGATTAGACACACGTATTAATACATGCAACTTATAAGAAATGAGAATATATATATGTATGATTAGGATTCACAAAATCTTTATATTTTTATATATGTTATAGTGTATTATGCAATAAGTGAAAAATAATTATTATATACCGTGCATAAGTCATATCTTTCTACTAAATTTAGTAATCGAAAAAATATTGAATATGAGGCATATGTTAATATCGGTGATTTTACAATAAATCTTGCCAATCAGAAATTTTTTTTCAAACCACCAATTTTTCAATAATTTCGTTCCGCAACTTAGTCATCAATTTCATTGCATGATTTCACAGTTTTACTAATTGAAACCTAAATATTTAAAAAATGTATAAGTGTATGAGAAACAGAATTTAAATCGTCACGTTTTCGCTGATAAACAATTTAGATCTTGTGCTGATCTTGTTATTGAAGTGTAGTGTCGGCTAACAACTTGAAGCGCTAAACACTCCCAAGCTTTGTTACATTTTCTCACCGCATAAGAAAAACGTCAATAACGCTTGCCCAAATATCTATTGTATCAATATTCACAAGCCGACAAATGATACACAACTAATATCAAATCAACCGACAAATCGTGATTTTGTAAAATTTATATTTTTAGTAGAAACCCATATAACGTGCATGGGCTAAAGGAACCACGCGATTCATGGCCAATGGCAAGTGAGACAAAAACAATAAGCAACAAAAAAAAGTGAGAAACAAATATCTTGAAATAATATCTTGAAATAATATCTTGGAAGATTTTGTTTTTTGTTTTAAAAAAACAAAACCACCATGAAGAACATCTAAACCCATAAAAGGGTAAAAATGCTCTTATGAAACGAGATGTTAACTTCAAAGTTTGGAGCAGTACAATATGGAACTAAGAGGGATATATAGTTTTAGAACTTCACTGCAACATTTTACCACAAAAAAAAAAAAAAAAAAAAAACTAGTTTGTTTTTAACAAAATTGGTTAACAGTACGAACATGATTTCAAGAATACTTTTGTAGGTATTGAATGTTTGGGAGTTTTTAAGTGGTTTTTAGATTCGGATTTTGATCTTTGAATTTTGCAAAAAAAAGGAAAAAATAAAAATAAATGAAGAAAATTTTCTTTGGCAACATTCTCAAAACCTCATAAAAATAGGATCTTGGCTTCTCTTTAGATATATGTAAAAATTCTCAAAATTTAGATTTTTTATTTTTAAGAAAACTATTTTTCTCAAAATCTTGAATGATTATAAAATTTTTTTTTTTTGAGAAAACTACAATATTATATTTAATTTGTTTATTAATTTATATGAAAATATTACAAAGATATTCAAATACTATGTTCGTATTGGTACAGATAAAATACTATTTTGCTAATCTTGATTTTTCTAATCATTGGAGTCTGGAGATGATTGTTTGGGATTTTATTGGCTGGATGTCTTATTCTGCGATTAATTAAAAAAAAAAAATATATATATATATATATATATATATAACCAAATTAAAGTATCGCCACGAGTTTTGAGTACCATCGATGACTAGTGTGTAATGTAAGCAAATCGTTTGTAAAAAAATCAACTATTAATTTTCAACATTTGAAGTTTACCAGCTATATAAATTTATAAACAATAACCGATTGTGATAAAGTGAACCCGAATATATCATATGAAATTGATTCATTATCCTAAGTTTATAATCCGTAAAGCAAAACTTGTTTTTTCTAGAAAGAAGAGAATATAAGTTCCTTATGTCTTACTCTTGATATCTTGAGTTTATATTTTGAAGCAACTAAAGAAGTCTATTTTGCTTTTCTCACGCATAATAGATCCACCTTTAATATTTATTGATAAATCTATTTCTGTGGTTGAGAAAAATTTAAAAATAATATGTTGCTTAATGAGTAATAACGATAGATCTAATCAACTTTAAATAAATCTTTGAATTTCTATCTCATGTTTTTAAATAACAGTATCTTAAGTCACAATAAACTCATAATCTATATGTATGGTTCTTACGTTAGCTACAGTTGCATAAGTGCTTCCATTTATTTTCTGAAATATTGTTTCGCTTGATCATTTTTTTTTCTTTTCCACCTTCAGTGCTTTAGTTTTCTAGTGAGATGATACATATATAAAAAATTAAAATCGAGTAGGTTGTTGCTTAAAGTAGGCGTTCTTGCCCTTTTACATTCCTCCTTGTTTTCATGCCATGTGTTACAAACACGCATTAGTTTTACACATTTCCGTATTTAAATGTTTTGTATAGTATTATCATATCTTACGAACGTACTGGAAAAGCCTACCAAACAACACGGAAATTATACTTGTTGTCCGACAAATAAAAATATAAATGTGGTGAGTCACGATTCAACATTAGAAAAAAAAATTAAAAAAAAAAAAAAAAAAAAAAACAGAATAATTAGCCTATAAACAGTTGTGAAAAATCAACAATATAACCGTATAATTAACAAACAAGTATAACACTTAGAGTTTGCTTACGACTAGTTGATCCATGTTGGGGTAGAAGCACTAGGGACGAAAATTTGTTACAACTAGTGTTCTTTTTATTCACTGTTGTGTAAGTAAACACTTAATTAGAGTGAACTACATGATCACTTGGATCTCAATCCCGACGTTTATCATTATTTGTAGTAAGTTAATCTGCGGAAAACTTTTTTTCAAAAAATTTGTTCACAATTCGGACTAGCTGTATGTTGCGGTAATATATAGATATCGAATTCGAATTCAGGAAATTCAAAAGAACTAATTCTTCTAAGCGTATAAACACACTATGTTGTCGTTCCATTTAAACCTTGGGTAAAGTTTTCAATTTCTTTAATAGCCAAAAAAAAAAGTTACTGAGAGGCATTTGTGGAACATTTGATCCTGTAATCTAAGATTTTGGTGAACGTCTTGACATGTTAAATTTAAAATCAGGTTTTAAACTTTTTGCCAAATGATATATAATGAATGTAAGCTTCATTTAATACGATGAAAGTTTGACACCCAATTCTTCTTAAGCTTTTTGCATTTTGATATTCGGACTTTCAGATCGAATTTATATGATACGCTTATATTGCACTTTTGGTCATTAAATGTGACTTAATGTTTCTTCTGACAAAATTGGTTTAAATATAAACTGATAATGGAATAGCTATTTGGAGTGTAAATAACGAAAGCAAGGTGCGGAAAGAAAAATCATCATTAGCCTAATAAGTCTGGTTCTATATGTGAACTTGACTTTAATTTGAATGTAAGTTGTAAGTTAGAACCATAAAACGGACCTAATCATATTTGAAAATGATTATTGATTTCTTAAACCTCAACCGATAATGGTGGTTAAAACCACCGCTCACTTTCGTTTTATTTTCTTTCCAAGGGGTAAAAAAGAAGCTTCTTAATCTATTTTATTGTTAATTTGGTAGGCTTGTCAGAATATTTGTTTAACGAACGACTATTATCTATCTGAAACAAGTTGACTAAATTATAGAAAACAAATATAGATTTCTAATAGAGTTGAATATTATAGCCTTGGTCTCCGGTGGAGAGATGATCATATCCCAAATCTTGCCGATGATCTTTTTCCAGGAAGATAAATTTATATATTATACAACTAGCAAAAGAAAATTTTAAAAGGACAGGACACTATTTTTAATTAAGGTCTTAAATAATAATGTTTGGTTTGAAACAGATTGGTTTGATCTTCTGAGATGATAGAGTCCTCTCAAATTGGCCCGGTTTCTCTTTGCTTTTAGATGCATTATTTTCTCTAATTTTTTTCTTTCCATAAGAGGTTTTAAAAATTGTTTAAGCTTTTATTCTACATTTTAAAATTTTTAACCAATTGTTTACTTTGTTCTGCTTAAACTAGAAGTTTTTAATTTCTTCTTCATAAGCTACGTACTGATCCCGTAATTGGAAGAATAACCCGGGTTTAATTATGTTACTCAGTTGAATAAAAAATGATAATATATGTTGCATATGTTTGTAGGTAGGCATGACGACATTTAAAACATTGAAATCTTATTGATATTTTGCTATGAAAAATAAAATAATAACTGTCAAAAACAAGTTAAAAATACAAGACAATAGACCAAAACAAAATACCAAAAACGTTGTCAGACAAGACTTATATTTTATAAAATAATTTAACAAACAAATCTGGTAAAAAAAATTATGAAGAAAGTATATATGCAAAAAAAAAAAAAAAAGATATAAACGATCACGAAATGTAACTACAATGCTCCAAGTGTGCAGATGATCGATCAAAATCTACCAAAGTGCCCAACTTCTCCTCTCCACTAATTTCATTTTTCCAATACCAAACTCTTAAGAAACCACAAATCAAAATAATAATTATAATAATTATTTCTTCCTTTACACAAAATAAAACATAAGGCCACTTGTGAACCACCGCGTAGCATCTAAATCTTGTGGACACGTCGCTCGAGATACATACGTAACTATGGTCGGAGCAGAAACTAAAAGTTGCTTTGACCAACCAAATATCGACACGTCATCTTTTCTAGAGACTGTAATATCAAGAGTACAGACTCTCCAAACGAAATAAAAGCCACGTCACCATACTCAACCAACTTACGTTAGATACGTTCCACTGCCACGCCACACGCCAGTTGATATTTCACTCACGTTTCTCATTTTTGTACTCTTGAAACTTCACATATTCTACACATTTATCTCTTTTTGGTTTCTTTTAGACTTTAATATAAAATCAAATCAAATCGGGTTACATTTGGTTATCCACCTCAAAAAGAAGTCCACGTGTATACATAAGAACATATATACGTTATTATATTCATAATTTAACTTTAGCGTTGGTAGATAAACTCGATGTTACCAAAAGTATACACTATCTAATTCACAACAAAAAAAATCTATCAAAAAAGCAAAAAAAAAAAAAAATTCGTTCCCCCTTATATAAACCTTCTGTTGAATAAGCAGAGTGGAAAGAAGCAAATTTAAACAAAGATACAAAAAAAAAAAAACTTTTAATTTTTCAAGTTTTTCTCTAGTCTTCTCCAAATGGAATGGACTAGAGGAAGAATCCTAGGCCGAGGCTCCACAGCCACCGTCTACGCCGCCACGTCTAACGGTTCAAAGGAAATCTTCGCCGTTAAATCTACCGAGCTTCACCAATCAGAGTTCTTGCAAAGAGAAGCCAAGATCCTCTCGTCGTTGAATTCTCCTTACGTGATCGGATACAGAGGATCAGAACCCAAGAGAGAGTCAAACGGCGTCGTTACTTATAACCTTTTGATGGAGTACGCACCGTACGGAACGTTGACCGATGCGGCGAAGAAAAACGGAGGCCGACTTGACGAGACTCGGGTCGTGAAGTACACGCGCGATATACTAAGAGGATTAGAGTATTTACACTCGAAGGGGATCGCGCATTGCGATGTAAAGGGGAGTAACGTGGTTGTTTCGGAGAAAGGTGAGGCCAAGATTGCGGATTTCGGGTGTGCGAAACGGGTTGACCCGGAATTCGAGCTGACGGTCATGGGAACGCCGGCGTTTATGGCTCCAGAGGTGGCGCGTGGGGAAAAACAGGGGAAGGAGAGTGATATATGGGCGGTTGGGTGTACGTTGATAGAGATGGCTACTGGTTCTCCGCCGTGGACGGAAGCGAATTCGAGGGAGGATCCAGTTTCAGTTCTTTACCGGGTCGGGTATTCGGGTGAGACTCCGGAGCTTCCTTCTTTGCTTGCAGAAGAAGCAAAGGATTTTTTGGAAAAGTGTTTGAAGAGGGAAGCTAAGGAAAGATGGACAGCGACACAACTCCTAAACCATCCGTTTTTGATAACTAAACCGGACATTGAACCGGCTTTGGTTTCCGGTTTTGTTTCAAGCTCACCGACAAGTGTGACAGATCAAACGTTTTGGAGAGCAGTGGAGGAAGAAGAAGAAGAAGAAACAGAGGAATTGCTGGAGGAGAGAGATCTAGACCGTTTAAGCTTGTGGGGTTGTTATTCGGAGAGGATCGGACGGCTGAGATGTGTTGGTGGGTTGGATGGGACCAGATGGGATATGGAGGGTGGGGATTGGATTACGGTGAGAGCGAGATGTGAAGGAACAATGATTAGTGGGTCACATGAAAAATTGATTATTACTGAAAATGTATTGGTGGAGGGATTGTAAATTTGATTTGGGGTCATTTGGGTGAATTGTAGAAAGTTTAGGGGTTGAAATTAGTGAAGATCTCCAATTTAGGGAGATCAATTTAGCTTGCTAGTCTCCGAATCTTCGATTGATCACATGTACATTATTAAAATCACGATTTTTTAAAACAAACCCAATTTTTTAAGTTTGCACAAGGGTTTGAATTCTATAGAGTTTCAAGGTTTGTTGGCCTGTTAATGAGAAAATTGTTGAACTATTACATTCAAATCTTAGTATTCCATGTTTTTTCACTGTTTCTATTTTGACTAACCAGTCTCAGTCTTGGAAATAACATTTGTTAAATCATAAGCTTTTTCTAATGTTCCAAATGTCAAATTTTCTCAATTATATAACAAATAAATGAACTTGTTAAATAAATTGGCAGATTATTGAGAGTTATGGCTGATGTGATATTAACATATTAGAAAATACGGCATGGTACCAAATCTAATTATTTAAAACTTGTGGGGAAAATGAGAAGTGAAGGAAAGAAAGTTAAAGGTGCCAAATCGGCCGAATTGGTTCGTTGGTTTGGTTGGTCACTTTGTGTTTTTGACAAAACCTAAAGATTCCTTTCGATTCTTAAAAAAATGATCCGTGTACATAAATTCATTTGTGTAACCTGGTAAGCTTCGTTAGGCCAATGTGACGATTCATGATGTGTTTGCTTCCTTTTTTTTTATTTATTTTATTTTATTTTTAAGATCATGTTTTTGCTTCCACTAGTTACTTTAATGTGTATATAATTGACACCTCACATAATTAGTTAATTATTATAGGATTTTCTCTTCAGAATGATCCATTTTCATATTGCATATACCCACGCCGAATTAGTAACTTCATTATAGTTCACTTATATTGATCAGAGTTGTCATTGATTTTTATTAGACCCAACTTTTTAATAGCACAGCGATAATTTAAGCTAGTAAATTTGTCTTAAGTTTTGTCTTTATGATAAAAAAAATTTGTCTCAAGTTTCTTTGTAGAATCTTCCTAACGTTAAAAACATTATTACTACAACAACATCTTTTAGGCTTACCAAAAAAAAAAAAAAACAACATCTTTTAGTGAAGATAAGATAAGGTTCAGTAATAGGAAATAATAGATGAAAGATAAGAATACTTTGCTTGCAAGGTAAGTTCATGTTTGGAGAGTTATCTTGTTTACTTAGAAGGTGAATAACGAATCTTTTGTTTTATGGTTTTGACTCGTTTTGGATAAAATCATATCCATAAATAGTATGGGCACTTACCACACGAAGTCACGAATGCTTAACTTTAAAGACGATAATACAGTATAACCTCTATAAATTAATACTCGATAAATTAATAACCTCTATAAATTAATAAATTTATCCGATTCCGAGTTGGGACCAGTGTAAATTTTGATATAATTCGATAAAATAATAAGATAATAATTTTTTAGAAAATCCTATGTAAATGTATGGTCCCATTAACATTATAAATTAATAATTTTATAAATATATCAAAATATATTTATAGATATGTTATATATGAAAAATATTTAGTAAAATATGACTCATATGTTATCTGTTTTTTGTTGAATTTGTATTAATTTTTGTTAAAATTACTTTATAATATTTTTAATGCATCGAAAATTTTTGATGTTATTGGTTAAACATGATAATTATTACCTTATTTGTAATTGATTTGAGAAGAGTATTGATTATAACAAAAAAACTTAATTTTTTAAGTAATTTTTTTTAAAAAATTACGAAATAAGACAAATCTCTCTATAAATTAATAATTTTTCACGGTCCCAACGTTATTAATTTATAGAGGTTTTACTGTATGTCCTGTGTATATTCTCTTGAAGAGTAAATTTAACTCATGTATACGTGCCTAATTTAACTTTTGGATTGATCTTATAGTTTAAGTTTTTGAGGGCTTTAAAAATATGTAAATAGATATAAGAAATCAATTTTTAATTTGCATGGTACGATTTATTATTATTTTTTTTTGTCAAAAGGTGTTGCTTACAGGCGAGACAGGCTTACAGCAAACCATACTAAATGTGGCCCAATATGAATACAAAATCTGAAAAATATAGTGGAATAACCTTCTTATTATATTGCAAAACTTGAACTTGAACCCTATAAAATTGTAGCTAAATAAAAATATTGTTACCATACCGAAAAAGCAAAGATATGTTCGTTTGGTAGTCATTGATAATTACGATCAATGACTTTATCTTTAGATTTTTAAATGTGTTGCTCAATAAATCATTGATTAAAGATATCACATTTATATCATAAATGAAGCTCCTAAATTTGTAATGTCTTTTTTTTTGGGGCAAACAAATTTGTAATGTCTAAAACACAAGTTTGAAGGGTTTTAGTTCAGGGTCGGATTTTAGTTCAAAACATAATTTCATATCTTTAGTTTATAATTATTCTATTCTATTTAGAAATATTGGTCTTTATAGAGCCTTCATATTTATCAAATTCTCAGCTGTATTTTTTTTAAAAAAAAAAATTAGAAATCAATAACAAAAGGAATTTCAAAATATATCATAAGGTATATGAAATTGAAATAGACAATAAATAAAGTAACGTATTTAGTGGCGCAAAAAGGATTATATTACAAAACTATAACTACCACAAACCCCAAAAATCTTATTGGCTTCTTTAACTCTCGATATTGAGAAGAGATAAAGAGCAACGAAGCATGCAAGACTTGGTCCGCCACACTCCATAATGATCCATCAAGCTTTAGCTCTCCCTCGTCCAATTCTCACCACAGGTTAAGTTTTGGTTTTCGACTCTCTTTATCGCAAAATCGAGTCGCAGGCTTGTTAATTTCATCTTTTTTTGGAGAGAAATTTGAAGAGTTTGTGCGGATAATCTGGAGTCTGAATCCAGATTGCCCACATTTTAGTTTTGGATATTCAGTACATCTATATGCCTCAAGCGAATTCAAATCTGTGACACTTCAAATGGCCTCTGTTTCACTATAATGCCCTAACAATCATATGTGACTTAGAGATTCTTCTTCTTGCAATTGACAGGATTTGGGTCTAATGGAGGTGAGTTGGTGCATCAATGCCGAACAAAGTACCCAAAGGTAGCATTTTGCGCCGCTGATGATCAAATCTCCAGTTCCAAGTCGAACAAAACAAGGTTCAATTTTTGAACTTTAGCTCCTTCTGTGTATGTTTAATGTTTATGTTAATGGGTGTGTTTAAGTCCGAGGTTCTTGAGAAAGTTTCTAACTTGGCATGTAGGTTTAGATTTCCATACATTATGCTTCCTTATGAAAGTTTAAATTCTGCAATTTCATTATCTATGTTTCAATTATGTTCCACAGGAAAGTAGTGGAACATGTGTGTTTACTCAAAGCAAAAGAGGATTTATCTGAGGAGGTAGAAAAAGATATGCTCGATTATCTTTACACTACTCAATATCAAATGAGAGGCATTGTTGCTATATCTGTAGGTGAGAGCTCTCATATTCTTGCTCCCAATCTAGTTAGAAAATCTCTGTATATGTCTATAAAACCAGTCTCTGTCTGTTGATTTACTCTCACAGGTTGTATCAGTGATAGAAACAATGAAGATTACACGCACGCTCTCTTCATGCGATTCCAGAGGAAGGAAGACCTTGACAAGTTCTATGAGAACCCTTTCTTCTTGAAAGTTCTCAGTGAATATGTAACACCATTCTGCCATGTATGCCCTTACATGTAAACGCCATTCCTCTCATTAGCTTTGTCTTCGCATCATCATCTTCCTGTTATACTCTATTTAGATGGCTCGTTCTTGTTCTTGTTGGGGTTAAATGTACCAGGGGCTAACTAATGTGGACTATGAATCAGAGGTTGAAGATGACATCCTCGCAATATTTCGAAAGGGAGAGGTATGTTATATCATTTCATATTTCTGAGTTTTGCTATCACAAATCATCATTTTAGCTCCATAGCTTAGAGCCAAAGGGTTACTTCTTTCTAGTGTCAAATTATGTAAACAGACCGAGTTATACTTCCTGTGGCAGGAGTACAACTACGGCGAAGAGTTTGTTCTTCTGGTTACTTTTGCTAAGAATTCTTCCGATAAGAACATTAAAGATGCCATGGATTCTTTTGCACATCTAACTTCATCTGTTCCATCACTAATTGTCCAGTCCACACAAGGTGCCTATGAAGAATAAAAGATTTTGCATTTGGAACTATATTTCAGACATTAGATCCATATATCGCCAACCCCAAATTGATCTAATTGACGCTATAATTTTTCGATGTTCAGGTTCAAACTTCAACGACAGCAGTAAGGAATTCACAAATGCAGCAGTAGTTCGATTCCGTTCTTGTAATCACTTTTCCTAATTTCCTAACAGTGTGGATTCCTCTGTTTTCTTCTCTTATTCTCCTCTCACTCATGCTTATGCCACTTTGCGCAGTTGATGCCATGGAGATTTTCGTTAAGGGCAGAGAGTATAAGGATGTAAGATCTGTTGTCAACTGGAACTGTACCTTTAACACTAATACTACTCTTCAATTTTTCTCATATATGATATAAGTGAGATTGAATAGAGACTCTTTCTCTTTCAGATGTGGAGGTCTCAATTTGAGCCGTTTATAGAAAAAGCAGTAGCTCTTCATTTCTCAGTGGATCCCGTTGGTACCGACGTCACTTAACATTTCAACTTGACATGTGAAGATTTGGTTGCAGTGCATTGTGAACAAAGTTCTATCTATTCCTTTTGATACAACAAAACTTGTTGCAGTAAGATTCTTGGTTACAAAAATTATATCTGCAGTTAGAACAAACAAATGGTTTTTTTTTTTGGTTTAAGGGAGAGTTATTACAATGTCCATCCACTGCCCTAAGGTTTCACAACCATGAAGATATGAGGAAAGTTTTACAAGAAAAAAAACTCTCGTCACAAATTGAAGTGACAATATAGAACAGAACATATTTTACCCTTCAAAGTTCAAACACATCTTTCTTTGTCCTATTGAATCTTCAGAATCCTTTCCTTTTCTGAGTTTTACAACCAGATTAAGGTGGGAAACATTTGTTTTTTCTGTTGTCTGTTTGATTGGTTAATTTCCAACTGAACTCATAATAATATTATAATATTATTTTCACTTTTCTTCTTTCGCTAAAAAGACATCCAGTGAGACCCATATGCGTCAACAAGGCCCAGCTTAAGCATGAGATAACAACCAATGAAAATTACAAGACAACAATTACATATAAATTTTGTTTTTTTCTCTCTCACGAAAGAGATTGAAGTTTTTGAAAGGGGAACTCTTCTTTCTTTTCATGCTTAACATTATAGTTAGTTCCATATCAGTTTAATTTCTCGCATATTCATAATTGATCAATCATCTCGAGCTTATTTGTACTTAGACATGAGATGATGTTTGACTCCAGTTTTACGCCATTCTTTGAGCTTAATATTCCTGCATGAAGTTAAAAAAAAATATATTACCAACATACTTTTATATAGATTTAGACATCTTCTTATATATATGCATAAATTCTTAAGTTAGCACTCTTCTCCTCTGACTTAAGTGTATAAAATTGTAAAACTATACATATATATAGGGCGAGAGCTATACATATATATAGGGAGCTAGAGAGATGAGTCGAACAAAAAAACACACATGACACATATAATTAGATCAGACATCAGAGGAGAGAAATGCTGATTCAACCCGAACCGTTCTAGTTGGTAAAAATATCATTTCAAGCTATACAACTTTCGAAAAAACATCCTTGATCCTTACCGGCCAATTAGAGAGGTTAGTGAAATGCCAATAGGAATTAAAAATATATCAATATTCCGAAATAAGCAAGAACATAACGATATATATAAATATATACACAACGAATATACACACGCAATAAAGAATGTGTTATTACATAAACTTTGTACCATATATGTGTGTGTCCTACTTAAAAACATGCATGAGTTGATTTTCAGTGAAACAAATGGTAACAAGTAGTCAAATCAGTAAATTGCAACCAAACGTTTTTACCTCTTAGTGATCACATTTTTACGAAATTCAAGTTTAACATTCAAAATTATGGCAAATATTTACCATTCAATACATATACACACACATATATATATATATATATATATATATGTAGAGAGAGAGAGAGAGAGAGAGAGAGAGAGAGAGAGAGAGATGAGAGAGAGAGAGAGAGAGAGAGAGAGAGAGAGAGATGAGAGAGAGAGAGAGTTTGAACTAAGATCACATACCATGATAATGATGATGAAGTGATGAGTGGCCAGAGAAGCCATTAAAGCATATGTATATTTCTCTCTTTCTCAGCCCGTTTTGTCTGCAATTTCAAAGCTTCCTTAACATATAAGTCGCTGATAACTAACAAAACCACAATTTTAGTTTAAATAAAAAAATTTAAGAAAGCAAAAAGATAGTTTCTTTGTTTCGTTAGGTGTGCAAATAGATAATTAAAGAAATATATATGGTATATTATAGTGATGAGCATGCTTACGAGTGATGAAGAATGATGATGGAGATAATAAAACAAGAACATAGAACTTCCAGGTTCATTGAACCTGGTTGCCTTTTTGCGCACCCACAAAGGCGCGAAAGGAGGGGAAAAACAAGAGAGTGGGTCGACATTTATTTATAGACGCCACAAGTTTAATTTCTCCTTCTCACCCTTTATTTCTCTATAAACAAAATTCAACTTCTTTTACTATATTTCTGTCTCTCGTATTATAGATTGTTTTTTCTTTGTTAGAATCAAAATTACCGCTGATAATACATATGGAAAAACGTAAATTACTTTTTTTTCATGCGTAGCCTAATTCAATACGAAGTTCCATACTTTGCATAGTATTTTTTTTATAATTGTTGTACTTTGGATCTTAAAAATGTGTGTTTTTCTCATTTATTAACATACAAGAAAATTATAAAAAGCACGTGTAGGAAAATACTTATGTAATGTTGACAAAAAAAAAGGAAAATACTTATGTAATGGGCTTACTTATACGAGAATCTAAAATATTACTGTATAGTTTAGAAGTTTCTTGTGCCACGTAAATTTTATCATGGCCTATAATTCCAGATCTATTCTTTTTTTTTTTTTTTTTTTTTTTTTTGAACACCAAATTCCAGATCTATTCATTAGTCTGGTTTACATACACTTTTTAGTACCGTTTTATTATATATTAAATTTAATAGTAAAAAAAAAAAAGAAAAAGTATCACTTAAAATAGTAAAAATTCTGGAAAGATGACCTACCTACAATACAATCAAGTTCAATCAAATATATCTAAAATGGACACGTTGCTTTATTCAGTACACCCAACTTGTGTTAGGTCTTTTAGTTATAGTGCTTCTCTATCTTTTTCCAAAGAATCAAAGATTGATGTTTCTACTTGTTTTAGATTGATGTTACTAGTTAGTTATCTAAATTGTGTACAATTTGTTATTACTTAATTCGCACCATTGAATTTTATAAATTCCATAGCTCACCAATGTCAATATGTAACACTAATGAGTAATGAGGCTTCAATATATATATTTTAATTAGCATCCGCGGGTATATATATCTAGGTTTCACCGAAATATCTGCCTAATATAAAAAAATGAGCAAGGTTTTGTGTGAGTACAATTTGCAAGTTCACCACGTATAAAACATATATACCTTAGCCTAAGTGTTTACCTGAAGACATTCATTTTCTATATATATTTTTATCATGCATAATTTTTAAAAATTAATAATTTATTTTTTTACGAAAACTATTATATAATACCATGTAAAATTCAAATAAATGTATCCAAACTATTATTTCTAAAAAATATAAATTTAAAACTTTGTTTTCGGAAAGATATAGCATTATGCATTATTTCATATCTACCATATTATTTTTAGTTAGATCATATTGTTACCATAATTTTCCATTAATGTTTAAAGTTTATTATACACAAATTTTATGTGTTAATTTTTTTTTTTTGGATTTTAACAATTTTTAAATCTTGTTGGATTGTTCAAGTTAAAAGTTTGAAATTCCACCAGAAAATATATATTCTGTATCAGTGTAGGGTTTTCGTGTAATAATTTGCAAAATAGAAATAGTTTCAATATAACAGTAAATGTAACACTTGAGCCGACAAAGCTTCGTGTAAACTGTAAAGTTACATTACAGTGTGTCCCTGTTCAAACCTAGTTGACCACGTGCCCACCAAACCTTACAATTTGCAACCTAATTGGCTTCTTTGGATTCTCTCTTTTTCTAATTTTCCAATCTATTAATTTATTTTTTCTCTTTCACAGTTCAACCGAAATGATTAGATTTACCTTACAGGTAATTTAATTATAATTCTCAATATCGTCATTCCAAAGATGGCTCCATTTGTTTTATTAAACTAAATAAAGTATCATCTCTAGAATGTAGGCTTATTTTTACTACTAGTCTTTAAAAAGATTGCATCTATTTCGTAGACATTTTTCTTGTAACCTTTTTTCTTCTTGTGTCTAAGAAAATTTTAGTTATGTTTTTATCTTATATCTCTTGGCGTCGCAAATTTTCACAACTTAACCGTTTATAATAAATTTGTAGTGTCTAGTGAAAATCGTCTTTGAAGATGTTCAAGTGGAACACTCGTGATCCCGATTCAATCTTTAAAAGTATCTTAAAAAAAAAAATATATATATATATATATATATTAAATATGTATATAAAATATTGATGAATAGTGGGTTGCATCTCTTTCATATACAATTTTTTCTCACAACACAGAGACAAAATCACTTGTTATAAATGAGTTGCGCTTATACTAGTTTTTTCTTATAGAAATCTTTCTCTCTCTTTTTTTTTTTCTTATTGAAATTAATCTTTCATTATCTAGTTATAGATATTACTTTGTTAATTGTTTTGATTGATCTAAATTTTGATTAACGATGCTATCAAATTATATTTTATTGTTTGCGTGGAGGTTCAAGTTCTAGTATTATTAAAGAAAAAAATTCTAGTATGATCGAAGCCAGAAAGTTAAAAGAGTTACTATAACAAGGAACTAGACGAGAAAACTGAAACATATTCAGTATTGTTTTATTTTGTCTATTAATAAAACAACCAGCCTTTAATCTCATCGCCAAGATAGTCTATCACGCCCTTCTCATTCTCTGATTCTCATCGCCAAACACTTTTATTTTTGTCTTCATTTTCTCTAGCCTTATATATCTGAAATCTCATGTTGATCTCCCGGAAAATCATCATAACCAAAATTATATATATAAACCATTAAACAAGATATATATATATATATAGCATCGACATTAAACAGATACAACAGACTCTTCATAAAGTACTTTGATGATTTCAACCACAACAACTTTCATATCATACCACGACGACAACAGACTCTTGATTAATAAAAAAAAAAAAACAGGCTTTGATGATTTCAACCACAAGGAGAGACGCTTTATTTTATACTTGACATAAAACTGTCTTATTGACTCTTAGTCTCTCACAGATCTCCTTATAAGATCACAGTATTCCTTCACAAACATTGATGAGATCATTAAGCAGATTATTATTCACTGCGTAGAAGTAGAGATCATCATACCGGTCGTTTGTGGGAGACTTCCCACCAAACATCAGCATCCCTTTTTTTCCATTGATTGTCGCAGCCGTCGATGCACACCAACCACGTGGTCCCGGTCGCGTCTCCTCTCCTCCATCTTCTAGTTTCTTCCACTCCAACGTTTCCGTGTCCAACAAGAAACATTCACCACACAACTTTCCAGGACCAACATGGGCCTGAGGGTCCATCTCGATCTCACCTCCAACTACTATTACATATTTCCCCACAGCTGCAGCCGCGAAAACGCTCCTCGGCTCCGGCTTCTCTCCTGTAGTCTCCGCTTTCATCCACTTGTTTCGATCCACATCAAAGCAATGAACATCATCACACTCGTCCCCATTAAACCCGTAAAGCACCCATATCTTCCCTTGAACGACTACGAGACCCGCTCCTCCTCTTTCTGTGCAAGAATCACCCGGAGTCGGCAGCTGAACCCACTTCTGATCAGCAACGTTAAACGCGTCTAGCGTCTTGAGCCGCACGGTTTTACTCACCCCGCCAAACAAGTACACGTTCTTTGTATCCGACGCCATCGAGTGGAAGCTACGAGCCTCGGGTCCTTCTTCGACCCTAGTCACAAGTTTCCACTCGTTCTTCACCGTGTCGTACGAGTAAAACCCGTTGTACTTTCGGGACGCATCACGACCGCCGAAAACGTAGAGTGTGGATCCAACTGCCACCATGGCGACGCCTAAGCAACTGAGGTTTGGGATGTCCCCGCTGGCCGGAGCAATTGACCACGTGTGAGTGTTGAGGTCAAAGACATGAAGGTGTTTGTCGATGGGGACATTTGATATTAACTCGCCGCCAAATGAGTATAACTTGTCTCCCACCACGGCTATGGCGTGTGAACTTCTCGGTCCTGGTCCCTTTCCTTCCTGCTCCACCTAATAATCATTACAATATTTTCATCCCAAATCATTATATAATTATGATATGATGTGATCATTACCAAAAATATGAAACCATAATGATGTATTTTCTTCTTTAAATAATTAATGACATTTTCTCTTACGTATATATAGAGTAGGTTTCGGAAATACTACGGAGTTTAGTTTTTTAGTAATAAAATACTACGGAGTATTAGTTGGCGACTTGGCGCAATGCATAATACTGTAATATATATAGAATTACGAATTTGTGAGAAATATAATCATCAGCATAAATGGAATCTATATTAATTAGTTACCTTGATCCACTCGCCATGCAACGTCGACCTTGGAGTCAAAGCTGAAACAAAATTCATCCTCGCAATATAAACTACAAAAGTCTTTTTATTATTGTGTGTGCCTCTTGTTCTTTCTAAACTGTCCTATTTATAGGCTGAAAATTTACAAGATCATTTAAATCTCCTAGTCGTCCTGATCAGATATCTGGCTCATAGACTTTTCGTCGTTTACTTTTTACTGTTTATTTCAAATTTTCCTTTTTTTTCCTTACCATGCATTATTCTTTTTCAAACAAAAACAGTTCAATGATTTCCTTTTTGCATAATTATACCTTTTCTGTGTTCCTTTTCTTTAACGTCATCTTACTAATGGTTAACAAATGGTTCGTATATATATATCTTCATGAATTCATGATTGATACAGATTAAGCAAGAATGAAGAACACAAGTAAATTGTTATAAAAAGAAAAAAAGAAAAAAAAAGAAGGACACAAGGAATCGATGTTTGATTTGCTTATGTATATAATGATAGCATTCCCAGATCTACATTTTCATCATTTTATGTTTACCAATTTAAGCCAAATTGCTATATTACCTTTTATAGACCAAATCTACAATAAATCTATAAACAAAGTAATAATAAAATAAAATGTTTATTTGATCCAAGATACATATATGAAGAAAAAAATGAAAATTTACAGATAAAAATAAAATAAGCCATCTGCAAAATCAAAATTACTAAATTATTGTTTTTAATTATGCATATTTTTGTTTCCTAACTAGAAGAAAATAGTATTTTGCAGCTAATGACAAAAAAAAAATGAGTGGTATTTAAGAAAATAGCAATGGGTGCAAGTAAAATATTTGTTGGTTATTTTTTAGATAATTTTTTATTTTATTTTACGAGACATATATTTTTTCTCGTAACATTTTCTATGTCAACGTATAGTTTATTAAATTGAAATTAGAATTTAGGATTCCAAAATTTATTGTTAAATTTTGCTTAGATGTTCATTGTTAAGTTTTACTCGCTTTTTATTTGATAAAGTAGACGTCTACATTAAAAAAAAAAAAAAAGGGTAACACCTGTATGTTATAGGAAAAAAATCATACATATGTCCCATAAATATATATAAAATGAAAAGTAAAATCGTATACAAAATATTTATTTTTGTTCCATTGCCATTTGCCTCTAAGCATAAATTGTCTTTCACTTAATTTGTTTAAAGTTATTGTCACTTATCAAATTGATTTTTCAATAAAAATGTGGATCACCTGTTAGGGGGTCTAGTAGTTTTAAAGTCGTAAAATCGCCCGCACATATGTGATTTAATGATAAGGGAAGCTTGGTGAAAGGTGTAACTTCCATAACCGAGTTCGATTCCCTAGAAACAAAAATAACATTTGTGTGAGAACTCTGTCAGTTGATTCTTGATCTAATTGGTTTATCGTGGTAATCAACAATACCGGCTGTCTGACTATCTTCTGACACTAGTCGGAAGACACTTCAAACTAGGAACAGGCAGTGTGATGGTCCAAACTGGATCTTATGGATCTCATGAATCTCATGATCCGTTTGATCTGAGTCCACTCAAAGTTCATGATATCCGTTGAATCGTTAAACCGTTGAACCAAGGGAGTAGTTCACTCTATAACACCTTCATGCTTTCTTACAAAAACTGACCGGATCAACCGATAAAAAATATAAAAAATAAAAAAGAAAAAAGAAAAGAAGAAGTCGTAAAGTCGTATGATCTGCAATCTTTAGGCCGTGACTCCGTGATTCGTGACCGGTGAGAAGAGACGTCAGAGTCATAGAGCGGTGCACGCAACGAAAAACACTTGTTCATAATCGTGAATTCGTGACAACATTTTCCAATAATTTCCCATCCCTGTATATTAATTAAAAAATAAACAATATACAAATTTACCTTAGATTTCAATAAATGTTTCATAAATTTTCTTATAATTATATTGAGTATTCATAATTTCTAAATTTTTATATATAAAGATCCCTTCTATAAACCGTTCTACAAACCTGAATTAGACAAACTCTATAAAATCCTCTTCATTACACAAAATGAATAGATACAAAATTCCAATCTATATTGCTCATTACTCGTTTTCAAAGTATTCGACTCCTCTATTTCATCTTTCTTTCTAGTCGTATATCTCCCAACACTGCTTTAACAAAAAACAAAAAACATCTACCCAATAATATTTGGGCCCTAAAGTCCAATAATAATAGTTCATTTAAGAATCGATTGCTGAAGTTTGTCTGTAACGAAGCCCATATACAATTATTTGAAAAATAGAGTAGTGTTGTGTTGAATTGAACCACATCCACATAACACAAACAAAGCCAAAGCACGACTCTGTTTACTCATTATTATCTCTTTTGCTCTATCATCAATGGCTCCAATCGTACCACTTCACCTTACCCCAAAATCTCCACTCCCCTCGAAACCATGCTATTAAACATTTCTTCTTCTCCAATCTCTCTTCGAAATCCTCACTTCCTCTCCAATTTCAACAACCCCATCTCTTATTTCCCTCGGCGATCCAAAACCCATCTCTCAAAATCTCACTTTTTCCCAAATCTCTCTGCTTTGTCGAACCAGAGTCTCAAAAACAGAGTTTTGTTTGGAAACAAGAGGTACCCAGATGGAGAAAGGACTGATTTTAGGGCAAGAGCAATCTCTGGGATTGATTTGGGAAGCTTTGAATCTGTTCTTGAAGCTATTGCTGTTCTCACTGCCATCATCGTCGTTCATGAATCAGGTCATTTCCTCGCGGCTTCTCTCCAAGGGATCCATGTGAGTAAATTCGCTATTGGGTTTGGTCCGATTCTGGCTAAGTTCGATTTCAACAATGTTGAGTATTCGCTTAGGGCTTTTCCTCTAGGTGGGTTTGTTGGTTTCCCTGATAATGATCCGGACAGTGAGATTCCTATTGACGATGAGAATCTGCTCAAGAACAGACCAACTCTAGATAGATCGATTGTAGTTTCAGCTGGAATTATCGCCAATGTGATCTTTGCTTACGCTATAATCTTTGTTCAAGTGTTATCTGTTGGTTTGCCTGTACAAGAAGCGTTTCCTGGTGTTCTTGTTCCTGAAGTTAAGACCTTTTCTGCTGCTTCCCGTGATGGATTGCTTTCGGGTGATGTAATCCTCGCTGTGGACGGCACTGAACTGTCTAAAACCGGTCCTGATGCTGTCTCCAAGATTGTTGACATTGTTAAAAGAAACCCGAAGAATGATGTGTTGTTTAGAATCGAAAGAGGGAATAGAGATTTCGATATTAGGGTCACACCGGATAAGAACTTTGATGGGACGGGGAAGATTGGTGTTCAGTTGTCTCCAAATGTTAGAATCACTAAGGTGAGACCGAGGAACATTCCGGAAACGTTTAGATTCACGGGAAAAGAGTTTATGGGGCTATCATCTAATGTCTTGGATGGTCTAAAGCAAACGTTCTTCAACTTCTCTCAAACAGCAAGTAAAGTGTCAGGTCCTGTGGCTATTATTGCAGTGGGAGCAGAAGTGGCGAGATCAAACATCGGTGGGCTTTACCAATTCGCGGCGTTGCTGAATATCAACCTTGCGGTGATCAATCTCTTGCCATTACCGGCTCTTGACGGTGGAACATTGGCATTGATATTGTTGGAAGCGGTTCGAGGAGGGAGGAAGCTTCCTGTAGAGGTTGAACAAGGGATAATGTCTTCAGGGATCATGCTTGTGATATTCCTTGGATTGTTTCTCATCGTTAAGGACACACTTAGCCTTGATTTCATCAAAGAAATGTTGTAGTCATCTCTTTTGCCAAAAGAAAGTGTTTTGAGGAGGAAGAGAGAGACTTTAGTGTGAAGAAGTTGAGAGTTTAGATCAAATTTGGTTTTACAACACAAACACATGGTGATGAATTTATGGTACATATTCATGTAATAGTTCTACTCTTGTTATCCATTATAAAAGAAAATCGTCGAAATTGTTGTGGTGATTTTACCGGATTTTTTGCGCAGACGCACATTATGTGATTACCAAGTATAAAACTGATTGGTGATCTGGTGAATAACAATGTGTGTTGGTCTTGAACTCAGGACTCTAACCGATAAGATGACCATGCTCCGACCAAATGGCCAAGTAATGCCTCTCTTAATACAAGCTTTTGATACCGAGTTTGCATCTCAAAGTTTGTTTAAATAGATGTTTTGGTGTGGATATTGAAAATATCAAGTATTATTGGTGGATTAATAAGAGTTATTAGCTTACGCTTAGTTAGTAAGTATTTGTATTTAAGAGTTGTTATTAGCTATACTTTCTCTTCTTCAATTTAAGAAAAAAGAAAATAAACAAACTCAGCAAAACAAGTCATGGGCAAATTGAATGGAAAAAGCTAATGAAACAATGAAAACACCTCACAAGAACCTAAGATTCTCAATGTAACCTGAAAAGGTCAATATCTCATGAGTTCGCTTACCAATCCCAATACGACGTCTAAATTCATCGTCGTCAATTCCATGCATATTTATTCTGTCTGTGCTCCCTTTGCCAAAATAGTAAAAGCAAACACCAAATGGCTTATATCTAGATGATTGTAACCGTGGATAAACCACCATAAGCTTGCCGGTATGAATCTCTTCCTTGGACCTTACGTAAACCCCAAGTAAATCATCCCACTCATCACAAGGTAGCACACACGTCATATTCGACCATTCGTGTTTCTCAGAATCCTCAAGAATCCACCATCTTAAATCTTCACCGAAATGATAATCTACACAACTCGAGTAATTTAAAAGAGTGGAATAGTATGTTGGCGTGATATGTGATAATTCAGATGCTTGAATTAATTCCATCTTCTCAGACCTAACATCGAATTTAACTATTACTGAGAGTGCAACTCCATAATATAAAGCACCATTTATGCATATCCCTCCATAGACCGTGTGATAAGTATCTCCAGAGGTGTTCTCAATCTTTCTCCACTCTTTTTGTTTAGAGCTTAGCGTGAAAACGAAATGTTCCTGTTCGCTATCTGTTCTACGGCCATCTAACATCATCACAACCAATACTTTGTATTGATCTTCCACTGGATCGTATCCGAGACGTACGTGCATGTCTTTTTCGTTGGATTCAATATTTGGCAATTTCACTAATTGTCTCGTGGTTGGATTACAAACCGCGATCGATGAACCACTTGTGCAGCAGACGAATCCGTTGACAGGGGGGAGATCTGATGTAGTAGACAAATCCCGAGATCGTCATGTCGTGTCTGGCGCTCCCTGGAGAGGATTTTTCATCCTTGTCGTGTTCAGGATCTGAGAAGATGAAACGCTTGTTGGAATCAAAGTGTTTGAAGGTGAAAAGGAGACGAGGCCGGGTCTTTGACCTAGTCAGGAACGAGTCGACGAATTCTTTACTGCGGATGATTGAGAACCAGAGCTTTGACACGGTTTGGAATCGGATGATGGATTTCGTCGGAAGTATCGAGAGTATCTCGAAGGTGAGATCAAAAGGGATGGTTTTTGTGGAGTTTCTTTTCTTTCTGGCGTGATCTAGGTTACGTGGGGGACACGGTTGTGGATCTTCCATGCCGGCTTGTGAATCGTTAAGCTAGTTTTTAATTTCGAAATTGCGTAATACTGAAGTTCACATAGAAGGATCTAAATGATAGAGATTTGTATCTATCTAGTATTGGAATGGAATGATCTCCACTATGAATATGTACCTAGCCCTAAGATATTCTTATGAGAGCCAATACAATATTCTTCCAATCCTAAACCCTCATCACTCTCAATCTATCAGTTTTATTTTGCTTTAGAGATGCAAATTTAGGTTTTATGTATACAACAAAAAGAATAATAAAGCCTATTAAACAAATATTTATAGTTGTCGTCAAAAAAAAACAAAAAAAAAAACAAATATTTATAGTCGTTCAAGTCCTACTTTAATTAAAGGCCCAAAATTTCTTTTTCCTCTTAGTATTTCTATTATATTCTCGGTAAGAATGGGACAGCGACTTTTTCTTACAAATAGTGTTCTGATTAACATATACTCCTTGTGAAATCAGCAAGCAACGTCTTCTAAATATGTCCAAAAACTAGAGCTTTTAATGAAAAATTTAATGAAGAAACGAAATACTACTGTATAGTAGTTTTGACGTCAGAGCAAGAAATTAATATAGTAATATGGTCAAATGAACCTGGATATATATGGAAAGTAATTCCAAGCAAGGCTTCTTAAATTAATGTGAATGGATGGGCAAAATATGCATAGGAAATTGTATGAAAAGTTACGACAAGCTATTAAAAATAATAATAAACCATATTAAAAACAATAGGTCAAACCATATTAATTATATGGTCCGACATTTTTAACCAAGTCTACCGAAGCCCATTGTAACTGAAATACATATAACCAGGTTTTTGGTTTAATTTATATGAATGTAACAAATTTGGTGGGACTGTAGATCAATCTATTAGCTGTAATTAAAGTCAAGCGTGAGCGAACCTTTTCTCCACTGGTTAGGAATGGGCTAAGAGAGGAAGCCAAACAAACCGACCTATTAAGCAAATTAACTTAACTCGATCATGACCTTATGGATTCGACCCATCAACTATATAGTGACTTTCTCTCGGGCCTAGCCCTCATCAATGAACTAACGAGTTTTTCCGCCCTCTTTCTTTGGATTTAACTGAGACAAATTGCTCGTTGACGGCTTAGATCACCACGGCATCTTACCTTTCTCTTGTCTTTCTTACTGTAGCCCTTGATACTCAGTTCCAGTGAGATGTGGGGAATGCTTTTATGAATGGAAAACGATTCTTGGTTTCGAGGCGGGTATAAGAAATATTTTCGCTTAATAAATGTGTCCAACATTCAATTATTTTCAGAGTAAATTAAACATTATTTAAATTCATTTTTCAAAGAAAACAATCGTACCATGCCGCACCTTGTTACTTATGTAAACAACATTCTGCAAAATTGGCTCGTTTGAGCTACTCAATATATTCAGTTGATAAAAAAAAAAAAAAGAAAACAAAAACCAGATAGACGTGTTTAATTCGTGAATTATAAACAGATATATTTGAAAAATAAACCATAGTATTTTAAAAATTTTACAAGTCAACAGAATTGATATGTCAAAGCTTTTTTTTTTTTTTTTTTTTTTTTTTTGGACAAAATGATATGTCAAAGCTTAAAACTAGTAAATAGCCCTATAGTTTAAATCAAGTTGACACTCTTGGAGATTGAGTTACATATCATTAACCAGGTTTTGAACTTAAATAAAATACAAACTTCAATTAGTTGTAATTCAAGTCATATAGCAAAATCAAAACATAAAGAAAAGGTCAATTCAAGGTTTATAGGTCCCAATTAACATGGTGTAATATTACACATATCCTATAAAATTAAAATTCAATAGATTTGAACTTTTCTATTATTGAAATTACATTTTGTTGTTGAGGACCGCTAAAAATTTTATAAGCGGATCTTTCTATGTAAACAGATAATATTTTTTTGTTTAAAAAAATTTAGATTTAAAAGTTTTTCACCAAATACATGTGTTTATCATTCAATTTTTTCAAATAGAAAAATATTTAAGTGCATTTAAAGTCATTTCAAATTTTTTATTTTCTTACAAAAAATTGGTAAACGCGTTGAACTCGTGAATACATAATCATTATGTATATACGGACAAAATAAAAATAATTTTTATTAGTTTTCTTTTATTAGCTCTTGAAATTGATTAATAGAGTTGTAATGAAAAAAAGATAGGGAATCTTTGAAGAGGAGTGTTCTAATACAATTTGACACTTTGGGGCATTTTTGCTCTTAAAAAGAAGTATTTGCTTATAAGACTCAAACTCTTATGATAAAAATGTGCCCATATGAAAAGTGATCATGCCAACGTAATTTTGCATGAAATATCGCATAAAATGACATTTGATTTATCTTTATTTTCATCTATCCTAGAAATAAAATTATTACAATATTTATTTTCTGGATTTAAAAGTTAAAACCAAATAAAAAGCAAGAAGAAAGACAGAAATGGCGTGGGGGGAAAAGAAAAGGAGTAAGACAAGTAAATAAGAGAAAAACGCGTCTTTGAAGAGAACGTCCCATTCCATTAGGCATGCAATGCGCGGCCGTGAAAGAAGCTCACTCCTCTCCTTTTTTTTTTCTTCTTCTTTTTTTTTGTATATATCATTTTAATTCATTCTGTCCAATTCACAACTAAAAAAGAAAATTTAATTGTATCTTGTCAATAAATGTATACTTAGATTTCATTTATTACTTCCATGGCTTAGTCATATTCGAGTGTTTTGTCTATGTTTCATTAGAGTTAGGTGGAGCAAGTCATTTTCAATTAGATTCTTTGTTAACATCAAATAAAAAGGCTTTGGCTAATTACTATGGATTATTGAGAACGACTTATAAACACAAATTATCTTTGCCAGAAAGATTAGAAAAAAAAAGATTCAAATAGATTGGAAAATATATGAGATTGAGACACTAATAAGAGGTGATAAAGTTAAAGATAAAGTATCTAATTTCTCATAATTATCACTTCACAATTTCTCTCATCTCAAATAGCTCTAAAGACAGATAATTATCGTATCTCTCTCATCAACTCTCTGTAATTTCTTAGTATCTCTCTGTCGTCTCTCCAAGGAAAGACCAAAGAGACGAGAAGAAGACAAAAGCAGGCATTAAAAGTTTAAATAAAGCACGTAATAACAACAAATTATTACGTAATACTTAAAATACAAATTTATATATCTTCCAAATATATACACCAAACACCTCCAAAAAAAAAATTCACCCATTTCCTCCTTTTCTCTATATATCTAATTCATAAGACACAAAAATACTCATATATACAAATATATACACATATACAAACATCGTATATATCAAGTAACAGAGAGAAAAATCCTTATTTCCTCTTGGTCGGAGGGTCGTCGTGTTCCATAAGATGGACGGTGTGGGAGAGACGACGGCGACGGCGACGATGAGGCGAGAGGGTTGAAGAAAGGGCCGTGGACGGCGACCGGAGGATGCGATCTTGACGGAGTACGTGAGGAAACACGGCGAAGGTAACTGGAACGCGGTGCAGAAGAACTCGGGTTTACTCCGGTGTGGGAAAAGTTGCCGTCTACGGTGGGCGAATCATCTCCGGCCAAATCTTAAGAAAGGATCATTTACTCCTGATGAAGAAAAGATCATCATCGAGCTTCACGCTAAGCTGGGAAACAAATGGGCTCGTATGGCTTCTCAGGTT